>JARJCN010000006.1:0-600000 GCA_029282135.1 Mycena belliarum
CCGGCGCTCTGCGATTAGGACCGACGCAAGTTCCAGTATGCGTGGGTCGGAGGCTGGTAATACACGGCGAACTTGCTCCGCAAGGTCGTCCTCGTCGTCAACGATCTGTATGCTGGGAGGAGGCAATTCCGTTGCTCGGGATTCCTCCATCCCAGCAGCCAGTCACTTCCGACGAGGCGGGGCGGCGTCGGAGATGGCGAGGCGGGCGCGGACAAGGGACAGGTCGTCCATGATGGATAGTGCCGCGATAACCTGGCCGTTCGGGAAACGGATCTCTCTGGTCCCAAAGTCTAGTACCAGCTTGTGTTTGATCATGAATGGGGTACCGATAATCCCATCATAGCGGTCGAGGTTTACAAGATCGAAATATGAGTGTCCTTTTATGCCACCAAAATCGATGGGGGCTCGTGCGCCGAAGTTAATGCGGGACCGGCTGCCGACACACCCCAGCTGGAGGGTCACTTGTTCGTCCAATTTGAATGTCTTGCACTGGGACGCTCTAGCAAACTCGGGTGTAAGCGAGTCGGTGTTGCTGCCGGAGTCGAATAGCATGTACGCTTTCGACCCGCCTATATTTAGTTCGGCCGTAAGGCAGGCAATATCCCTGATGTTTCGCGACGGTGGGTCCGTGATCCCAATTCTCGGAACTGCGTCAGGTCGGTTCACGTTGGCTATGTGCTCTACTCGTTGTGCCAGTATACTCTGGACGCGGAATCCCGGGTAGTACGTCTCATCGTCGGCGTCTGGGTCCTCGGATGCCACGCGTTCATGGTACAGTTCTCCAGGGAGTAGGCGAGGGGAGGTATCGATATATCCTCGCCTGTCTTGGTTTCCCCGCGTTCGTTCGGCCCAATTGACTGTGCCGCCGACTCGGGCCTGGTTCCATCCAAGCTCCTCGGCGCGTTCACGAATAGCCTCGTCCATGGCCGCTAGGTGGAGTCCGCGCATCTCAGGGCTCAGGTAATGATTTGCGGGAAGGGGCGAGACCTTGACGTAGAGTACTCCAGCGTGGTCTTTATAGATGAGGCAGAGCTCGGCGGTGTCTGTCCCCATAAGCATGCGCACGGACCGTATAACGAGTTCGTCATCATCGCGAGGTTCAGCCGGGGGGCGGCGGGCGTCTTCGATCTGGTACTCGCTCAGGTGAGAGTCGGAGTCTTCGGAACGGGATTCCTCATCGGAGTCACTTGATTCAGATCGGGGGGCGGGAATACCATTGAGTCCGGCGTCAGTGGGGGTGGTGTTCTCGCCGGGGTCCAGTCCGTCAGCAGGCATCCAGTCTTCCTCAGAGTCTTCGATGATGGATGCTCCTACCACGTCGTCGCCGTAGGTCCACCTCATTTGATCATTGGTCAGGTCCTCCTGGTCATGGAATCCGAGTACACGGTTGGCACGTATTGCGATTTCGTCGCCTTTGGCGTCGACGTGGGTGTGTTCCGTGGTCTCGGGAGAGGCGGTAGTCCTCCTGCTGATTTCGTCCAGCAAGGCTGATTGTAGTGATAGGAGGTGGAGTATCCGCTTATCTAGCGCGGCTTCGGTAGTTCCTGCCTCGTCACTCACGGCCTGAGTAATCCGTAGCACTAGGTATCGCAGGGCCAGGGTACGTTGGTGAATCACTCCCTCCCCAGGGAGCGGCAGTTCTTCCGCGATCGTTCTGGCCGTTGCTCGAGCCATGACCGTGGAGTGGAGGGCTGCGCGTGTGTCCGCGATGTGGCTCACGAATGCAGCTCCCTCGTCCATTAGTGCATCGGTAGGTCCAGCCAATGTCTTGGTGGACACTGATATGTCCTCTTCAAGTGGCAGGGAGAGTGCTGTCCGCAGCTCTTCGCGATTCCGCTCGGCTGCACCGAGTGCGAGGAGGACCTTCCAATCAATTGAGTCGGTCACCGAGTCCATACGGTCTTCATGTTCCACTTGAAACAGAAACAAGGACTCCGAGAACGAGGTCTGTTCCGTGATGGGGTACTCGTGTTCAGTGACCAACGCCCTGTGCAGATTGGAATATTCTTCGGCCGTGAACTCTGGGTCTCCTTGTAGCTCGTGAGTATACCCCAGTCGGCTCATGTCAATCAGGGCGCTGGGGCCGTACAACTCGTCGATGTTGCGATCGGCAGCGGTGACCGTCAGGTCATCGGACACTTGGGCCAATAGAGATTGGACGTCCGTGAGTACAGCTCGGGATACCAGCGCGGTGCCAGATACCGTACCACCTGGGATAGTAGGTTCGATCCTCATTGAATAACTGCCTAGCCGCATTGCCCCGATCCGGGCCTCCGTGGCGTCTTCAAGCTCGATCAAGTCAGCCAGGTCTGGGGCCACGTTTGGGTCGAGATCTTCGGGCGGTGCATACTCGGGATCGTACTGAGAACCCCCCCAATGATCGTCGGTTACCAGCTCGGCGTGGGCATCGTCGACCACGATGTAGTCGTCCTCAGCATACGCCTCTGGGACACGCTGGGCAGCTACTCCAACGCGCGGTCGCTCAAGGTTCTTAGCGCAAATCTTGTCGGTGCCAATGTGGCCCATAAGTCCACAGCGGAAGCACCTTTTGTTGGCGTTGGGCCCGTTCTGCCCAGGCGTCGGGTTTGGGGTGCTTGGTTGGCTTCCGATACGGGGCGTCTCTCGCTTGGGGAGCGGAGAAGTTCGGGCGACTGGGGCAGGCACCAGCGGAGCGACGGTCACGGCGAGTCGGGTTCGATGAGAGCGTAGCTTTTCAGTATTGAAATAATCCCATATTTGATGGGAATGTGAGCGTAGTTGGGCAATGTCCGAATATTCGGCACTGAGAGCGCGGTGCAATGACATCGTCCCGCTAATAGCGTCAGGTAGGAGGCGCATAAACCGCTGCCTGATTATGAAGTCGGGCATGGGTTCGCGCAGGCGACCCGAGCAGTCGATGAGCTCGTCCATAAGCTTCAGGGGTCCACTGTCAGGGTTGTATCGGACGGCGTCGAACTCTCTCGAGGCCTTTTGGGCGGTAGCGGCCGTCACGAAGCGGCGGTGTAGGGCACATATCACGCTCTCAAAGTCATATTGAATCAGGCTTTGCCCTGAGCGCGTTTCCACATAATCGGTGAACCATTGTAACGCGCTAGTAGTAAGTAGAGTCTTGATTACGGTGATACGGTAGTTGTCGGCGCTCCCGGGTCCGCCCATAAATGACGCCCTCATCCAAGTGCATACCACCTCGAGCCAGTCCATGAACTTGACGTGGTCGTTCTCGCCGCCGTATTTAGGCGGGGGCTCCAGCTTCGGGGCGCGGAGCCGCGAAGGGAGATCGTCCAAGGATTGACCAACCTGACGCGTAATCAAGGCTCTGATAATACGTTCGGCCTCAGCGTTAAATTCGGCCAGAAGATCAACAGGCGATGCGCCTACCGAGGGCGAAAGGTCCATTCGGGACAGGGAGGGGCCAATGCCGGGGCCACCAATAGCGGACATGCTCTCCGCCGCTTGTTGGCGGTAGCGGGGGGCAGACGATATGCTCTCGAATTCTTCGAATCGCGCCATCTTGATCGGGGGAGCGAAGTCACCGACGGGGGGGCGAATGTCTACCGGGAACGCAGCCGATGCGCGCTTTTTGCTAGCGGCTGAGGACTGGGCCCGGCGCTCGAAGTCGGTAACCGATTCGTGGGGCTGCCGGGGAGGCAGCGCCTTATGGATTTCCTGCATCAAGGGCACGCCAATGAGTACGGATGGGGGGGCAGCGAGTACGGGAAGTACGGGCTGGGGCTGAGTCTTGACCCCCGTGGCGCCCATGGCGTTGAGCAGGCGCTCGATGTTGGCTTCAGTTTCGCCTAACTCGATCAGAACCCGCACATTTTCCTTGATTGTATCTTCCATCTGCGCATGGTCGGAATCCACAGCCTCCGCGAAGGATTGGAAGCGGTCGGCAATCTCCTCCCGAAACTTGATGAGGGCCTCGCGGGTAACCTGGGCCGTTTTCCGCTGCTCGAGTACGACTGCGGTGGTATTGAGGAGGCGGGAGCGACCAGTGGTGAGGGCGCCTTTGAATGTGTGTATGAGCCCTTGTTGCGCCGCAGAGAGTTGGGTAGGGTCGATGCCATTAATGAGGGCATCAATCAGTGCCTCTGGTCGAGAGGACGGTACCGAATCTGGAGTGAGGTCCGACGCATCGGACACAGAGGTCGATTCCTTGGTGTCCCCAGCCGGGGTCGCGTCCACTGAGGGGGTACCCATGCCGAGGAGCTCAGCGTCGCTGAGATCGAAGTCGATACGGAGCCCCGTGCTGGACTCTCGCAGGTATCGTCTGCCGTTGGCGTCGACCGCCAGAGATGCCGTGAGGCCCGAAGGAGCGTCCGGCGAGGCGGTACGGTCCGCAGTCGATGCGTGTTCCTCGCTGTTGGGGGAGGCGGTGCGAGTGTCCGGTTGCGAGCGTGCGGACAGGAAGGTCGGACCGTCACCAGGAGGAGTGGGGCCGGGAGCCAAATGAGGCGGGGCGTCCCGCCTATGGTCGGCTGCATCCGTTGCTGAGCGCCAGTTGGCGCTGGTATCCGCCGTGGGGTTGGTCTCTTCGGGGGAGGCCATGGTGGTAGACGATGAGGAAGCTCAAGTCACGATGAATTGAAAAGGCTCCTTTTTGATCAGATTTTGTTCCGCTTGGGAACCAGTGAAGTTCAAAAAAGTGTTAGATGGGTGGATGGTTAACTTAGATCAGACACCCGACTGAACTCGACACCGTTCCAATTAATAGAAGAGGCGAGCGTCAGCGTTGGGTTAATGATTAGTTACCCAACGCCTAACTCGCCAAAGCCTTAAATAATACATCAATAACTAGGAAGTGATCAAGTGAGCAATGCGGTAATGGAGCAATGGGTCAAGGCGCCCCGGCGCCTTACAAAAATGGTATGTGAAGTAGAAGGGTTACACTTATATTAGCTACAATGTACTCTTAGGGCCCTCACGGAGCTTGATGAGGCAGGCCTTTGTTGACAGCGGAATTCTAGTCATTTCTTCATTGAATCTGTAATTCACCAACGTACACGGACTCAAGAGCCAATTTCTTTTGCCCAATAATTTACTCACATGTATACACTAAATCTGGTCGAATGGATTCGCCTCGGAAGCCTTCGTTGTCTCAGTATCAATTTTTTTCATCGTGTGCACCCAGAATGGAAGTGTGACCGTCACCCCACGTGACGTTTGTCGAGGGTGGATGGGGTCTACCTTAAGAAACAAGCCAGCGCGCATTATGGAGAACTCACGACTTTGATCAGAAGTGTTTACCTCCTGGCGCAACTGTCGCCCTGCTCATCCTGTTGTCCGATAAGACTATGATCTCGAATTTTCGTGGTGACAACTCTGCATGGCCTGTGTACCTCAGCATCGGGAATATTGATAAGGAAACAAGGTGTCAAGTATCTGCGCACGCGACCGTTCTTGTAAGGGCAACCACGCGGCCCGAGAAGTCAAGGGTCCTGGCATGGGGAATCCGAAGGTTGATTGACAGGCTGTGCTACTAAGTACAAGTATAGCGCACCTGGCGTGGGGAATCCGAAGAGAAGAACATCTGAGGATTCCCACGCCCGGAGCCGCCTAAAATACCTACTGACTAGTAGCACGTGCGCGGGGTGATCGGAGCAACCGGAGTGACGCGCATAGGTCCCGTGCGCGGTCACAGGCCACGTGGTATCCGGAACCGTAGCTCCGGTGGGGTGGAGGGAGCGGGCGAGCGTGGGTGGAGGCAGCGATGGGGGGAGCGAGGACTGGGGCGGAGGTCGGAGCGGAGGCGGGGTTGGGGGCCGGAGCGGAGACCAGAGCCAGAACCGGAACCGGAACGTGGGCTCCCCTGACAGTTCTCATCGGATATCTGCCTATCCCTAAATTTGACTGCTTCGATAAGAACACGTGCTCTCTGGCAAAATATCGGCTCTTTCATGAGTGCATGACTGTACTCCTGGCCTCTGTTGCCGAGGCGGGAAGAACTGGGGTCAATATGGTCTGCGCCAATAACTTCGTGCGCAATGTCTGGCCCATCTTCGCAGCATATGTCGCAGACTATGCCTGATTGCATGTTGCAAGCAAAACCGATGCCCGCTCTGCACTGTGAGCCCCGACGACCGAGGCGATCATCTTCCTCATAACAAGTGGGACCAAATGGAGACGCTGTTCTTCATGGCGCGCCAGCAGGAGGGACATAAGGACACTGTTTTTGAAGCCGAGGGGATCCGTGCTGTCTACCCCCCCTCCTGGATGAATCTGCCACACTCCGATATCTTCCGCGCTTTTACTCCGGATCTCCTGCACCAACTCCACAAGAGCGTATTCAAGGACCACCTTGTCAAGTGGTGCACGGAGATCATTGGCAAACTTGAAATCGACCAGCGCTTCCGCCAAATGCCCGACCATCCCGGCCTCCGTCATTTTAAAAATGGCATCTCATCAGTCTCTCAGTGGACGGGCACGGAGAATAAAGAGATGGAGAAGGTGTTCTTGGGCCTCGTGGCTGCTGGTGCTCAGCGTAAAGTTATCGAAGCAGTCCGTGCCGTGATGGACTTTGCTTCCTTGGCGTCCCTTCAATCTCAGACTCAATATCTCTTCTCGCCTTACACTCCGCCCTCGACGACTTCCATGCTCACAAGATATTCATAGATCTTGGCGGGCACAAGGACCATTTTAATATCCCGAAGATCCACTCTCTAGAACATTACGAGCCGTCAATTTGACTTTTCAGGAGTGCCGACGGATTCAATACTGAATCTCCGGAGCGCCTTCACATCGACTACGCCAAAAATGCTTATCACGCAAGTAACCACAAGGACTACATCAACCAAATGACGCTGTGGCTTCAGCGCCAAGAGTCCGTCGCAAGATTCAGTGCTTTCTGCGAGTGGATGTCAACTCCCACTCCCGTCCAATCTTCAGCCCCTTCGCGCCCACTTGCAACTTCAGTCCCCAGCGAAGACGACAACGAAACCCTTGTTAACACTGGGGGCAATGGGCAATATACGGGGCTGTTATATTGTAAGTATATCCTAAGTATTTTACAAATATACCCCAGATATACTTGCAATATATGGGCTTGGTATATACTCAGTATATTTCAAATATCCCAACAATATCCTCACAATATACGGGGCCTGGATATAGTCCGTATATTAGCTAATATCCGGGCAATATACTTGCAATATACGGAGGTCTGATAGCTACCATATATGGGACTCCGTATATTGCAAGTATATTGTAACCAAACAAGCTAAAAAAAAGATGCCAACACTTGCCTCAAAAGGCAATAACCTTGGCCCCATTCTAGCTAAAGCTCTTCATTATAGCATACTCCTTTGTCAGCTCGAAAGCCAACGTCTGGCCTACAATCTGCTTTCCAAATCAGCACTTCAGCCAGGTGACTGGAATTCTGGTCTTGTGTATCTTGGATTTCACCTAAACGGTTGGCAATTTTCCTTTCGAACATATCTAAGAGACTCTCCTCAGCTAGAGCTCTAATTTGAGCCTACTATCATCCATATTGCAGCAAACCTAGAGAAGTTGGACAATTTAGACCTATATCTACTTGTCATGTGATTTCCCACTGAACAGCTGGTAGAAAAAGTCTGAAACTACTTGGGGAACTACTACTCAATGGGATCTATTGATGTACAAGTTATTACATTTTTTCAAGAAGTTTTGGCTCTTGTGAATGGTTTTGACTGTGTCCTATACTGAGTCTAAGAGTGATGCAATCACGGAGCTCCGCTTCCGATCACGTGACCGGAATGCGCAAATTCCGGTCATGCACAGTTGGGTCATGTGACTCCTTTTGAAATAAAAAAAAAAAATCCCTGAAATTGTAAGTTCAATCCTCACAGGAGGTATTCTTTTGGGGAGTATCTGGGTATATGCTGGAAGGCACAAGCAGGGAAGAGTATGTGTATTGGGATGTGTTTCAATTGGACTTACCTGCTGTGTGAGAAGGCAAGTGTGAGACAAGCAGCTAACCAGAACCATTTTTGATTTTCAGTTTTCTTTCAACAAGAAAATTGAGACTGGTGTTTTGGAAATTTGAAGACTTATCTTGATGGCTCATCTTCAAAACATCTCTTGCCGTTTCTTGGAGCTAAAACTTTGAAGTATAGAACAAAGAAATCCACACAAAGTAAGGATGCAAAAAAAAATGCTGCTAAAGCAGTCTGCCTCCAAGATGCTCGCTGCCAACGCAAGTATAGTGGAGTGCGAGAATGCGAGCTGCTGCTAAAGCGGCTGGCTTTCCAACCTGGCCACTGCCGAAGCGGGTAAATTGAAATAGCTTAATGGTCAGCCACTGCCAAAGTGGCTGACCCTCCAATTTATCTGCTGCCAAAGCGGGCAAATTGGAGAATCACATAAAGGTAGCCTGCTGCCAAAGCGGCCAACCTTCAATCTGCCAACTGCCAAAGCAGGCAGATTAAGAAGAAAAAAAAGGGGAACAAGAAGATGGGGGTTGTGGTTAGAGGAGAAGTGCATGGGACATCATCATCGATCTAGAAGACCAGAATCACAGTCACATGGCCGGAAGCACTAATTAGAGGAGATAATTGTGGGCCAGATTTTCCAGCTGACAAAGTACATACTATATAAAAGAGACCTTGGCTTAAGTGGGGCCAACTTTATTGCCTTTTGAAGTAAGTGTTGGCATCTTTTTTTAGCTTGTTTGGTTGCAATATACTTGCAATATACGGAGTCCCATATATGGTAGCCATCAGACCTCCGTATATTGCAAGTATATGGCCCGGATATTAGCTAATATACGGACTATATCCGGGCCCCGTATATTGTGAGGATATTGTTGGGATATTTGAAATATACTGAGTATATACCAAGCCCGTATATTGCAAGTATATCTGGGGTATATTTGTAAAATACTTAGGATATACTTACAATATAACAGCCCCGTATATTGCCCATTGCCCCCAGTGTCTGTGATGACTGGCGTCAGCCCGCCTCTGATGTGTCACCCCTTTGGGGTGACCGTGGTTTAAGAGGGGACACAAGCCCCTCAAAGCTGAAAAGGGGACATGTCCCCCCCTGCGATGATTGTGCACTGCCACATGTCGCATCAGGCCGCATCAGCCCGCCACTGATGTGTCTCCCCCTCTGGGTGACGGTGCAGGCGGTTTAAGGGGGGACACCTCTGCAGCGGCCAGAGACAGAGTTGAAAAAGGTCCCCTGTCCCCCCTCCGCAATGATCTTGCACAGCCACCCCGCCTCTGATGCGCCCGTCCCTCCCGAGCTCATGGTTTGCAAGGAGATGGGGGGACTCTGTACCCCCTACCATTTTGAAGGTGTCAAGGTGTGAAAACTCATTTTTCGTCCACCCTAAAGTCCCCCCCCACCGGGCAGTTAAGCGTGGAGCGGATCTCCTTTACATCGCCTCTCCTTAGAGGGAACATGTCCCCCATAAGACCCCTCTAACAAGAGGGGTTATGTGGGAACTACAGGTGCTCTATTCAGAGAGCTTGGTTGGTACTATAGTAGAGACATTCCTAGAGGATTTTGCTAAAGCTCTTGCAGGATTGAACTAGATCACAGTTTTTTGGCATGATGGGCTATTCTATGCTGTCTATTGTGGAAAGTAAACCATTCATTTCCATTATAAATAACCAAGTTCTTCAATGGCAAAGAAGTTGAAAAGCAAGTCCAGAAGTCAGACAAAGTTGGTTTTTGGTTTTGTGGAAAGACAGAGGCAACAGCATTTTACTTCTGTGTAGAGTTTTCTTCAGGAAATCCATCCTAGACCTATGTTCTATCAAGTAAAGGAATGAAACCAGCAATGAGTCCCAGACAAGGTGGAGTAGACTTCAATTGAACATCCTGAAATTGTACTCAAGTCACGTGAAGTGTGTATTTGTGACTTGAAGTGTGTACAAATACACACTTCACGTGACTTCAATAGGATCTGAATGTCTATTTGACATTATGCCAGCTGAGAAAAGCTTGAAAAATAAGAAAGAGAAGAATCTCAATAATGCTATCAACAGAGCAGCAATGATTTAGACACAACAATCTGTCCTACTATTGGGATTAGGGCCGCCTGCCCTTTCTTCCACCCAAAAGAGGATATTAGGTTAGGGTTAGGGCTAGAAATTGACAGAGACAAAACCACATTCAGATATCATAGGGGTGATTTTACACAAGTTGCACTCCAAGACTACAATATACAGCAAATACATAGATGGATGAGTGGCTGCACTCTGTCTGTCATATAGCAATGGGGCCCCATCACTATATGACAGCCAGAGTACACCCTGGGAGGGATGATGGTAACTAATAGGAAGAGCAAGGGAAGGGATGTGGTGGTGGTTTATCGTCCTAATTTATGGGATCAGTAAGATTGAATAAGGAAGGATAGAAGTGGATGGAAAAAGTCTGTAAAAAAAACAAAGGAAAGCTCACAAGAAAATATTGTCCAAAAGAGATAGGCGGACAGACAACGGGATAGGAGGTGGTGCAATCGGGCAGCCAAAGAAAAGCCAAAGTGTTCTAGAAAGTTGTCAGACCAATGAAGTACTCAAGACAGATGAAAACAAAACACGTACTAGGAAACATAGCAGACAGAACAGCGGGGGAGCTTACGCTGTGAGCACCCATGGTGCTCTGGCTATGGCACAGCGTCACAGAAACCACCACAACGACACCCACAACACGACACTGCCCGTATTTCCCGAACGAGCAACCACGGTTTCCTAATCCGGCAACGCAATGTCGCGACAATTCCACTCGATCCCCACTTCGCCGCTCCTCGCACACCCACAACAAGTACCAACCATGCCCCCGCGATCCCCTGAAACGGTCCCGATGACCACCCACACGGCCGCCACGGAGGCCACAACAACCACGAAACCAACCACCAGCCCCTATCTCGCTCTCTACAAAAACCACGGTTTTCACGCCCCGCGCTCAAGACTGTACGCTCTCGACCGAGCCTCGACAAACCACGACCGACGCCGGCCCCACCACAAACGAGGGCGACACATGACGAATACCACCACAATCCGCGACCGACTTGAGCGCCATGAGCAACGGGAGCACGCGGTTTCCGGACCTTGGGACCTCGGCACACCTCGACCACGCTCTCCTCCGACGCAAAGCCCCTATCTCGCTCTCTACAAAAACCACGGTTTTCACGCCCCGCGCTCAAGACTGTACGCTCTCGACCGAGCCTCGACAAACCACGACCGACGCCGGCCCCACCACAAACGAGGGCGACACATGACGAATACCACCACAATCCGCGACCGACTTGAGCGCCATGAGCAACGGGAGCACGCGGTTTCCGGACCTTGGGACCTCGGCACACCTCGACCACGCTCTCCTCCGACGCAATCGCGATTGCCAAGCGCCGCCTAGCCGCGTAACGACGGCGCGAACACCACACTACAAAGAAAACCACCAACGAACACCGAACAACCGCGACTTGGTCGCTCACCCGCGACATTCCTCTCCACAGAGAAGCTCTCAAGCTGTCAGCCTCAAACACCAGAAGCTCGGACGGGCGGATCTTGAGGGACGCGCGTCTCGAGAAGGTGGTGCGAGCAAGGCATAAAGGACAGGCAAGGGAGGGGCGTTTGAGTAGTTCACTCCTGGGCTAGGATTCTCCCCCACTACTTTGTGTATCTAAAACCCACACCAATAAGGATTGACCACGACCACACCTTCTTCACATCTCAAAGCTTGTCCTCCAAGGCACTCTACTCCCACCCTCACGCAGCCTGAAAGCCACCAGGCTCGCGCTCACACACCCCGCCCGCGTCGCGACATTTCTTCCTACACAGGTCCCTCCGTGTCGTAGTGGAAGGGTTCGACCGCGGATTTCCCCCTAGCAAATCGTCTACCAAACGACCGGACTCACCCTCCGCACCGGAGACCGTTGACGTCAAAGTCACTCGCGAGCAAACCCCTTGGTTCGCCCACCGACACGATCACGTGCCCCGTTCAAAGGGGAGAGGCATTGGATTAGGTCGAAGCACTGAGGCTTTGGAGGTTCTGAAGGAGCGCATCGGCGACATCGCGTCCTAGCGGAACAGGTATCTTCACTTTCTACACCGTATTCTTCGCTGACATAGCCCGGCAAACCGCGACTTTCCTGCGCCAACCGCGGTTTTCCACACAAAACCACAAGAGCCTCGCGCTCCCAACCCACGCACACACACACACCCGCGGTTTTCACTGCCTATAAGCCTGCCTACAATGTGCCAGACGCCCTAGGGACCACGCTCTTACAAACCCCCTAGAGGACGAACAGGCCACCGACCAAAACCCACACCCATTCCCTTGGTAGCGCCGCAGTCCGCATCACAACGCATCACACCCACCAGGGTAGGGAGCTAACCACATGGCTTGCATCTCAGCTATCCTGAACAAGGAGCCAACATCCCAAGGGACAAAGCCAGCCATCACGGAATGCGTCCTGCAGAGACTAATCTCCGCAAGCATCCAAAATAAAAGAGCCCACAACCCAAAGGACTAAGCCAGCTATCACAGAAGGCGTCCTGCAGGGACTAATCCCCGCAAGCATCCAGAAATAAAGAGCCCACAACCCAAGGGACAAAGCCAGCTATCACAGAAGGCATCCTGCAGTGACTAATCACCACAAGTATCCCATACAACCAATGGAATTGGCTGGAACCAGCAGAGATCCCCACCCAGAGCACCCATGTTTCCAGTGTGGCCAGACACTGGTGGACCAACAAGGGGCTACTGCTTTGGAGACCTCTCTCCAAAGTTGGGTGTGGACATGGTGGTTAAAAAAAAGAAGTGGATCAAAGTTCTGTGGACTATATAGTTCATCAAATGATCATGTGACTTTCCATGGAGATCACTGGTTCAAACCAGCCAAAGAGCATCTAATTCCGGCGTACTCCACGACGAGCAGATGAATTAGCGAGGCGGCAACTGTCGGCTGTGAGCCGACAGCCCCAAAAGAATATGTATAAGGAGGAAAGACAGCTATAACGGTATAAGAATGGTTGGAAAGAATGGTTGGAAGATTGGAAGATAAAAAGGTAAAGCGGAGAGATGGGGAGTGATGGGAAAGAGACTGCATAGATATTCGAGTGGCAGCGTGGGCCGGGAGGGTTGTGTGGAGATCAACGGTAGACAGGAACGTCTGGAGGGGAAAGGTCCGGATCAATGAGGAGAGTGCTGCCAGGATGCTTAGCACTGTGACCGGCGATAGCGATGTCGTTGCGCCAACGAGATAGGGTATCAGCAACGATGTTCTTCTTGCCTGGAATGAGCAAGACCCGTAGTTGGAAGTTGTTCAAGAGGAGGATGTCGACTGAAGACTTCAAGATTTCGTTGTACCCCGGTTTGGCACACAGGGAGCTAAAAATATGGAAAGTGTTCTCGTTGTCCGTCCAGATTGCGATCCGGCGCACACATACACTCCCATTCCTGCGCACCAGGTCAGCTACGCGGTGGAGGCACCAACAGACGCATAGCGCCTCGAGATAAAAGATTACCCCCGCAGGGGGTGCCACCGTGGGAGGCGCTGATTGATAACCGAGGCCGATGGCGGGGAAATAGATTCCGAGACCGCCGAGGCTTGCGTCACAGAAAGCTTCGACATCGGCGTCGTGCACATCCCAGTCCATGGACTCGAGTATGTGGACGCCGGTCGAGTTACGCACATGTCCGCAGAACCAGTCGAGATCGCAGGCGATGCCGTGGTTCACGTAAACGAGGGCGTTCAGCTGGGTTTTGCTCCCGATCTTGTCGTAGACATGGGAGAGTGCCGGTTTGAGCAGCGGGTGCACATTGAGTGCCCAATTTACCCATCCGGCTATCTGCTGGAAACGACGCAACGCGTGGCGGGGTAGTCGCTTTGATGAGGACAACGCCGTGAACTCCTGCAACCCCGCTAAAAGCTCGGTCTGCTTTGATTGGGCCATGGTGAAAGTCATCGCGTTAGCATTGACCTCGAACCCGATGACCTCGAGGACACGGCCGAAGACCTGCTTCGCAGGTTCATGGCTCAACCTGAGGACGTCCCAGAGCTCAAGTAGTGCTGTCTGGTCAGCAGGAAAAAGTTGCCCGTAAGGCTTGTAGAGGGTAGTGACGTTTGCCAACATTGCGGAGAAATTATCGTCGATGTAGACAAAGCTGGGGGTGGCCTTCGTCCTGTTTGAGATCCAGGCTACGAGCCCCATAAAGGAAGTCCAGATCCAACAGGCGCCCCGGTTCCCAAAGTTGTTGCATCGATCGATGTGGCGCTCGCCGTCAATGGTGATGATCTGCTTGAGCTGCCAGAGCGGGTGCATCGGGAGCCGCCGGTATGCTTGGGAGACGTCCGACTTCCAGATGACAAGGTCTGCGCTAGGCCTGTGAACACCCCGTAGTGCAAGGAGATGATCACCGAGATTTTTGAGAGTATCCAGTCGCGAGCCAGCGATTAAGTGACGCGGAATCATGGAGTTGAGACTGTGTTCCCCCATTGAGTGGTTCACAACGAGCCGGAGCTTTTGCGACCCGGGCTTTGGAACCGCGTGGATTGGCATGCTGTACATGCCTGGAAAGAGATCTCGACCGAAAGAAGGTGAGAACCGCCCGAGAGCAATCTCATCATCCCGTTGCTGACGGACAAACAAGCGCTCGCGCTCGTCCTTGAGCGGGAAATCGGAGGAGTCATGCGTCTCGGGGTAAATTCCTGGCTGGGTGTCCACCCAGGGCCAGAAACCCTCGTGAAGGCCGGAGACAACTGAGCGCACAAAAGGCTGATTGGGATGATCAGCTAAAAGCCCCTCGAACGCATCAGCGTCAATGGGCGACACGATGCGGAACAAGTCGGGATGGTCTGCCAAAGTCTTGAGGGCCACAGGTGTATACTCGTGCTGAGGTTAGGTGGGTCCTCCTCCCGCCTTTCATGTAACTCGCTCGAGTTTCTTTTCTGTCGCACTTGAATACTGCAGATTCCACCTTCTACCTCATCTTGGGATCTCGACAACTCACTCGCCTTTGACTCAGTCCTGCCCACTCTCCCCTATGGACACCAGCTCGAGTCCAGGTCCAGTTGGGCCCACACACCTTGGTCCAGTGGCTTTGCAGCGGAAGCGAGTGTTGCGCGAGCGCCTCTCTGCCCTACTCGATGCTGGCCCGCACACCGGCGAGCTTGGAGTGCCTTTTCAGGCTCTGTCGACCCCTGAGAGTGCCGACATGTGTCTCCCGCAGCAGGATCTCGGGCCAGCGGTGTCGAAACGGCGGCGCACATTAGCCGAACGTTTATCTGAGCCGCCCGACTCCGAGTTATGTGCAGCGCCCATGTCGTCTGAGCCGCAGGTTAGACGTACACTGGGTGAGCGCCTTTCTGATCGATCTGGAGTATGCCTGCAGCCGTCGTCTGAGCCGCAGGCTAGACGCACGTTAGGCGAGCGCTTTTCCAGTCCTTCCGACCCCGACGTGCTCCCGAGGCTGGTGTCTGCATCGTCTGAGCCGCAGGCTAGACGTCCGCGATACCTCCGGGATTTTGTTTGGACAGGATTCGACGAGGACTATAGCCCGACCGCGGCGTCAACAGAGTACGATCCACCATTGCCGCGGCCACCTCAGCACGAGTATACACCTGTGGCCCTCAAGACTTTGGCAGACCATCCCGACTTGTTCCGCATCGTGTCGCCCATTGACGCTGATGCGTTCGAGGGGCTTTTAGCTGATCATCCCAATCAGCCTTTTGTGCGCTCAGTTGTCTCCGGCCTTCGCGAGGGTTTCTGGCCCTGGGTGGACACCCAGCCAGGAATTTACCCCGAGACGCATGACTCCTCCGATTTCCCGCTCAAGGACGAGCGCGAGCGCTTGTTTGTCCGTCAGCAACGGGATGATGAGATTGCTCTCGGGCGGTTCTCACCTTCTTTCGGTCGAGATCTCTTTCCAGGCATGTACAGCATGCCAATCCACGCGGTTCCAAAGCCCGGGTCGCAAAAGCTCCGGCTCGTTGTGAACCACTCAATGGGGGAACACAGTCTCAACTCCATGATTCCGCGTCACTTAATCGCTGGCTCGCGACTGGATACTCTCAAAAATCTCGGTGATCATCTCCTTGCACTACGGGGTGTTCACGGGCACAGAAAAGAAACTCGAGCGAGTTACATGAAAGGCGGGAGGAGGACCCACGACCCCTCCAGCAAGTCCTCGATCCGACACTGCCCTCGCCATCGATCGATCCTGTGAAAGGTTAGTGTCTCGCCTTCAGCCCGGCTGAAGGAGGACAGGTCCGCTGGCCAGGAGTGACACAGGGCACGGCAGAGCACCCCGTGTTTTGCGAAGAACGCCCGGCGCCGCGACGTCAGGGTGATGCGAGGAGGAAGGAGGAGAGAGAGGACGGCCCGGCGTTCTCGTGCGATATTAGACTACTATAAAACCAGTTCTAAACTCGATTATTTTGAGCAAATACCTATTTGGACATTACATAAGCAGGTTCAATCCTGTTATATGGCAAAAGTTGGTTTCTGGTCTGTATGATTTATTGTATACACAGGATCTTCTGGTCCATCCAAGCCATGATCTTCACTGATAAGTATTTGTTGCAGAACCATTCTCCAGTAGATCTGTCATACAAGCTGTCTTCTGGATGTCTGGTGGTGCAAGAAGAGCCATATAAGTTAGAAAAGCTTACAGCTCTTTGCGGAACATAAGGCGCGGCCCGTTTTTTTCCTTTTTTGGTCGCTTTTTGATCATTTTCAGTAATGCCCCCGTTGCGGGCTCAGTTCTTTTCCAAATAACTCGGGACCCGGATAGATCGTTTTGTATGGCTCCTGCGCATGGTATAGGCCGCTCAGATCTTTTTTTTTTCGCTTTAGTATTTACTCTATACAAATGTTCGCTCCCGCTCACTAATGCCCCAGAATGACTTGCGGAGAGGGTCTTGGACTCCCCAGGCTGTCTCTGAATGTAGATCAGTGTATTACTAATGGTATTGGATAGCTAAAAATATCAGGTGGCGTCTCCAATGCTCGGAACGAGGTTGCAGAAGCCAAATCTGGTTACCGTAAAAGCAGTTCAAAAGCAGCTGAATTTATCCAGTGTTCTGACATTTTGTACTTTGCCCAATGTAATTTGAACGTTTCGGATCCTGCCAGCACCCCTTTCTCACCCATCCAATGTACTGGGCTTCGACGCGACGCGACTAAATCACTGCTTGTCACATCCACGTGCCGTTACCCGGTGACTTTAAAATTTTCCCCTGGACCACCACCACTGCTACTGGACCATGACACGGCCCAAACGAAGCCTTAACACGAGGAAGAAATCGACCAAGGCTCTGGGGCTTGAGGATAGCATTGCATCCAGTGAAGCTGGACATCTTTCGCATGCTGTGGACTTCGAAGACGCTGGCAATCCTCAGAGCCTCTCATATGATCCTAACAGCTTTGAGATCCTGTCGGATGAAGATGCAGCCGATGCGTTTACACCGACTCAAAAGCAGTCCACTGTAGGTCCGGATTCGGACCATGCTTCTGATTCCGACATCTCGCTCGACTCGGAGTCGGAACGGCCTGCCAAAAAGAAGTCGAAGAGTGCAAACCCCTCAGCGTGAAGGGCTAGCCCAAAGCGAAAGGCTAGCCCAAAGAAAAGGGCGGCTCCGAAGCGCAAGGGCAAGGCTGCGACACCGGAGTTCATCCCAGAGGATCACAGTGTGTTTCTCCGTTGTACGACAGCTTGTATCTAACTCCGAACCATAGAGCTGGTTCTCATGATTCCGCGCGCCGACTGTGACGGGATCCAGCGGCAGGTTATGACTCATGCGGCTTCGTTTGATGATGCCCTGGAGGTCATTTACGAGACGATTGGGTGCGCTGAAGTTGCCAAGAAGCCCGTGCTCATGTACAAGATCAGCAACGCGGGTGTCAAGGCGCTTCCCATCAGCCTGTCGACAGACGAAGACTGGACGGGATGTCTTGCCGAGGTCCGAGCCGCCTCGAAAAAGGCACTACATGTCCAGATTGTCGTCACCGAGCAGGTACGTTCTCCTCGAGTACCCTTGCGATATTCTGATGTTCCAAGTATCTACTCTCCCTACGCGCGAAACTCGGAATCAAAGGGACGGCTCCAGCAACAAAGTCTAAGAAAAAGGTACCCCTCTTGGACCTCGAGCACGCACAGTCGGATGAGGATGACTTCGACGAAGGTCTGGGTATAATGGAGACCGAAAAGAAGTTCTTGGAGCAGCTTCAGGCAAAGCTTGGACGTTGTCAGCGCTGTGGCCCGACGAAGTCTTGTAAGATCGACATCTCGGGTGCTCACTTCAATTTGCGCAACAATCAGCTTCTCGCCTGGTCGCATTCCCTGGTTCGTAGTACTCAACCTTTGAAGTTGTCATTTCTGATCTTCTTCCAGGCCGTTGGGACGCGTGGGGTGACCCTGGAGACCCCGCCGAATGCGACGGCATTTGGCATGTTTTTCAAAAACTCAAACACAACGCCGCGCGCTGTGGAGACGGCTGGACAGCCGCCTTTCCAACCGTTTCCCCCTTACATGGGCATGAATCCGTACGCGATGATGCCTTGGGGTGCTATGCCCGCGCCGCAGCTGCAGCCGTCGACACCAATAACTCCGTCACCGGCCGTACCCGCTGTTGTTGCATCCGGAACGAGGCTGGCCCCCGCCTTTCCCTCGAGCGATCCTCCTGATATGGGCGCCGTAAACCCCTACCCGGAGATCGACGAGTTTCTCCACCAGCTCGATGGATTCGCTCCGAAGCGCCGCCTTCTGTCCTGCATACAGAATTTCGAAGATCTTGACTTTTTCAACATCGACGAGATTGCGAAGCTGCAGACACCGCAAGAGCTGGTGAAAGTCGCTGGACTCACACTTGGCAACGCAACATATATCATGGAGCAGGTGAAGGGCAAGATGAAGCGAATTGATCGAGAGCGCAAAGATCGTATGTCTGCAGTCTAATTTTGGTCATATTATTTGCCTTCCTGTCTTTACTGTTCCTCCCTTGCCAAATCACTGTCGTTATATCTCATCTAGCGCTCGTACTGTACACTGCGGTATCTAGTAACCTGAATGGGCAAACCAGTTTTTCGACGCCGTCGGGGTAATCATGTCCAGAGCGTCGTATAAGAATAGGAACGGAGCGTCCTCGCCTCCCAGCTCTACAATGTCGCGGAATGTTTGCCCGTGACGAGCAATATATGCCTTGATGAACGAGAAACATTCTTCGATTGGGTTCAGATCAGGAGAGTATGGCGGAAGGAAAATGAGCTTGATGCCCCTGCGGAATCTGTCAGTGTCTTGTACCCTGGAGGAGGAAGCGATCACTTACGCTGCTTCGCACATCTCCTCAACACCCTCTACGTGATGAATACGGCAGTTGTCGAGCACGAGAATGCTATTATTCGCCGGATACGGATTCATCACCTGAAGCAGTCCCTCAAGCCATAACAAGAACTGGTCGCCGTTATAGCCTCCAGTTTTGATGTGGCTGTAAATGATCCCTTCCCTCGAAAGAGCAGGGAGAAGGGAGTACCTGAGATGGGCAGGAGGTAAGTTGAACGACTCGTGACAGCAGTCAGATGATTACCTTGTTCCTCGGACAAAACAACAACGCTTGCGCGCCCGCAGGCCCCTCACAGACCACCCGTTTCGCCGGTAGGTGGTAAGGATGTTGACAGCCGACTCGTCCGCGCACACGATGCGCTCCGCGGGCTCGTTCCCTATCTGCATAAGAAAGTCTCGGCGAGCATCGGAGCAGCGTTCAGCTGCTTGTCGTGATAGCTTATGAATTGATCAGTAGATACACTTGAAAAGGTCGGACTGACTACCTTCTTAGACCCAATGCCGAGCCGGTGGAGTGTGCGGCTGATTGTTGCCAGCGAGACATCAATATCATGCTGAATAAAAAGCTTCTCCTGTATTTCATCCAAGTAAATGTCGGGTGTGTGCTCGATTAGAGCAAGCATGAACTGGAGCAAAGAAATGAGTGGAATCCAGGGACTGTAATGATACTCACCTTGGTATTTGATATGGAGAGCATCGGCGGTCGACCTTTGTGGGTGCGGTTGCGACAAACCTCACCAATCTCTGCCCATGTCCTCTTGACGCGCTGTACGACACGACGCGGCATATCAAGATCTTTCGCAATTTGCCGGGTACCTCTGCCGAGAGTAAACACCTGGTAGATTACCCTAGTCTTCAGGTCCTTCGAGTAGTGCCGTCGGACCGGGTCTATAGGCTTTTTACGAGGCATGGTGACGGTGCAGAGCGTACATTGTGGCTGTTACTGATTAGAGCACGTGACTGTGACCACTCATGATCTCGTCGCGTCGCGTCGTGTGGTGGTACATCTGTGAGTAGATACAATATTAGGGGATGTCCTAGGGCACAGCTCACACTAATTCTTCGAAGCAAAGGACCCCAGAGTACACACAACACTGGATAAATTCAGCTGCTTTTGAACTGCTTTTACGGTAACCAGATTTGGCTTCTGCAACCTCGTTCCGAGCATTGGAGACGCCACCTGATATTTTTAGCTATCCAATACCATTAGTCATACACTGATCTACATTCAGAGACAGCCTGGGGAGTCCAAGACCCTCTCCGCAAGTCATTCTGGGGCATTAGTGAGCGGGAGCGAACATTTGTATAGAGTAAATACTAAAGCGAAAAAAAAAAAATCTGAGCGGCCTATACCATGCGCAGGAGCCATACAAAACGATCTATCCGGGTCCCGAGTTATTTGGAAAAGAACTGAGCCCGCAACGGGGGCATTACTGAAAATGATCAAAAAGCGACCAAAAAAGGAAAAAAACGGGCCGCGCCTTATGTTCCGCAAAGAGCTGTAAATTGAGTGATGCATATGCGTAGTTGATCACAGAAATGAGTGATCCATATGCGTAGTTGATCACAGATTGGCAAAATGAAAGACCATTTGTAGCTAGTACATAAAGATTCTATTAACTGATAGGCTTTGATATTTCCCTTTTTTAGTAAGTGTTGGAAAATACCTTATATAGAGATGGAATCCTAGAAGCTCCAAAAAGACAATCCTAGCTTGGATATTTGCCTTTTTAAGTAAGTGTTGAAAAATATACCTTATATAGGTATGGAATCCTAGAAGCCTCCAAAATGCAATCTCAATGGTCAGATGACCAGGATTTCCTGGGATCTTGCCTTTTTTGGGCTGTTTGGGATTACAATTTGATTACTATTTACCAGGCCCGGAGATTTGATATTTCCCAAGCCGGGAAATAGTGACTTCTTTTCTGGAAAATGTCAAGAATGTTCTAAATTTCCCAGGCTTGTAAATCATGACCAAATCACATGCTTGTTTAAAATATCCTCAAAATATAACAGGCCAGGAAATAACAAGCATTTGTTATGTTTGTTTAAAATATACCCACTATTTGCCACCTATTTACTGGGCCTGTATATTGTACCTTGCCCCCAGTGCTACGGTCTTGGCCCGTACATCGCAGATTACCCGGAGCAAGTACTCCTGGCCTGTGTAGTTCAAGGGTGGTGTGCGCGGTACGCTCTTAATGATCGCGCGCAACATATGCTCATCGATATCTAGGTGTACAGCGTCCAACAAGGATCTTGATGGTCCAGGCGGTCGCCGAACTCAGGCTCATACGGAAGCGTTGTTCGAGGCTTTGGATCATGGTACGATGTGGGACGAGTATGGGGTCGTTCCCGACGTTCTGGTATGCTGGCATCGCTGTACCTTTATCCTTTCTGACCGCAATTATCTATAGCCGTTTACATGGGATTTTCCGCGGGCGGATATCTACGAACTCCTTTCACCCGACTTGTTGCACCAAGTCATCAAAGGCACTTTCAAGGACCACCTGGTCGCTTGGGTTGGCGAATACCTAGAGAACACGCATGGGAAAGCCAAAGCGAAGAAGATCATGGCAGACATTGACCGACGGTGTGTGTTCTTCAGCCGGCGCTGCTATAAATACTGACCATCTTGGCATTCTAGGATCGCCGCAGTTCCTCCCTTCCCGGGGCTCCGGCGATTTCCTGAGGGTCGAGGTTTCAAGCAGTGGACCGGGGACGATTCTAAGGCACTTATGAAGGTGCGTCGTATGACACATCTCGGTTTCCTTTGCTGACGTGGCTGTAAACATTTAGGTATACCTACCTGCCCTCGAAGGCCACGTTCCGGCGCAGATGCTTCGCGCGTTCAGCGCCTTCCTCGACTTCTGTTATCCCGTCCGCCGGAACGCCATTGACGAGGCCACCCTCACTGCGATCGACGCTGCGCTTGCTCGCTACCACCACGAGCGTGAGATTTTTGTCGAGTCCGTGGTCTGCCCCAATGGCTTCTGCCTTCCGCGCCAGCATTCGCTTACCCACTATCGCTACCTCGTTCAACAATTCGGGGCCCCGAACGGACTGTGCTCGTCCATCACGGAGTCAAAGCACATCAAGGCCGTCAAGCAGCCATGGCGGCGATCGAGCCGCTACGAGGCGTTGTCGCAGATGCTCACCATCAACGACCGGCTCGACAAACTCGCAGCCAGTCGCGTGGACTTTATGCAGCGCGGCATGCTGGACGGCCCCTCAGCTCGCGCGCAGGTAGTCCCGAATCCCCCGCCCGTGGTCGACAACGAGGAAGACGACGATGATGGAGGAGCGATCGACGAGCGGAAGATTCTCGGGGAAGTGTTAATGTCAAAGACCCCGAGTGCGTTCAAACCAGTCCTTGAACAGCTGTTTACTTATACTTTACAGTACGCCGCTATCCTCGGGATCCGATCGCATTAGCCCAATATCTGGACCTTCCTCAACTCCCCACGCTCATACGCCGCTTCCTTTACCTACAAAATCACCCTGAACACGACATCGATGCTGTCCCTCTCGATCTCGTCCCTTTGGATGATTGCCCGGATCCCCCAAGCAAAATCCAGGTCTTCCCTTCCGCCATTGCCAAGTTCTATGCCCCGAGCGACCAGTCTGGTGTGCGCGGGATGTTACGCGAGCGCATCCGCGCCGTACGCTCCTGGCGAGGTGGTCCGCCTCGCTATGACTGTGTCTTCGTTGAGGGGGACCCTGATCTTCCGGGCTTTCGTGGGCTGCTGGCTGCCCGTGTTCTGCTTTTCATGTCGTTCAAGTACCTTGGGATCACGTACCCATGCGCGCTGGTGACCTGGTTTTCCACGATCGGTGATGAGCCATGTCCCGACATCGGCATGTGGATGGTAGAGCCTGATATCGACCATCGCGGGCGACGGGTGATGGACATTATTCACCTCGATACTATCCTGCGCGGCGCGCATCTCATCGGGATTTACGGCAAAGCTTACCTTCCACGCCACTTTAAACATTCAGATACCCTAGATCGTTTCAAGGCATTTTACATTAACAAGTACGCTGAATAACAAGTACGCTGATCATCACGCCAACGAGATCGCATTTTGAATACAGTCTGTGTATATTATTGTAGTCTTTGTGACAATGATTCGTCTTTCGAATGATTCATCTTGTGAAGAAACCATCTTGTGAAGTTCCAACATCTTGGACATCTTTGAGGCAACCACAAATGGGCGGAGGATCAAAGATTGCTGGCCAAGACCCAAGATGTTCTTGAAAGACAAAGACGGTCAAAGATCTGCTCTCAAAGATCAAAGATGGTGCCACCAAGACTAAGATTGTCAAAGATGCGACCCAAAGCCATAAGACTCCAAAGCAAAACATGTACTTTTACTGATGGACGGGGTCTAGAGAGAGACCCGTCTCTATGGTAGAAATGAGATGTCTATGAGCGTCTACATAGGGTTCTCAGCTCTATCCGGGCCTACCTAGACACCGGCATGTCTCCCACGTGAACCGGCTTCTATCTAAGAAAAACACGTTTCCAGATGTATGGTGCCCTAAATCCAGACCAATGCCAGGGAAGGTGCTAGGTCTTGCCCGGAGGGCCTTTGTATTGAAGTTGAATCACCGAAGTTGGCATCTCTTGAAGCTGTAGAACTCTGAAGGTTTAATCATCTGAAGTTGAGTTGTTGCTCTTGCATTTCCTCAACTTGTCACTCATTTGAAAGCTGCTGTCATTTTTTTCGGGATTTTCCATAAGTTGAACAAAATACTTCATTTCACCCATATGTATAAACTACCTGGTCAGGACGAGTGGGCGCCGACTCCATCGGCACAGACCTTGCTTGAGCATGGAAAAATTCAATAATAATAGAGGTACATCAGTGCTCGAGTCGATATTGCCAATTCAACAACCTGAAATTTTAATACACCTTGAATAATGCGCTTTGAGCTCAGGTTCATACATAGGAACCCGGCACCACACTTTTTAGCAATGTCCGGCCTCTGCCGTGCGATTCGCGGGTTCAAGCTTTCAAGACCCCGAAGCTTATGGTTGAGAATCTTGAGATCAGGATGTTCGCTAAAATGCGCCCGACGAGTGGGGGGTGTCGCGGCGTCGGCCACAGCTGCAGAGTTTGCGCGGAAAATCCTGGCACGATGTGGCGAGCGGGACATGCTGTGACCGTGTGCCGAGCGACGAGACATCGGGGGAGGGCCCCGCACTGGTCGCGCGACACCGTGGATTTGAGGGTGTCGTGCCGGCGCGGAGATCGGGGGCGGCGTGTAGGTGACGGAGCACCACTGTGGACTTGCGCGAGGCGGCGCGGCGATCGCACGCAACGCACGGCGCCGCCGTAAGTGGACTTGAGAGCGTGGTCTCGGGGGGGGGGGGGGGGGCATGCGCGACGTCGACGCGCACGTCACCTCGTGTCATGAGACTACCCGGAGCCGCATGTGCACACCGACCCGCGGATTCGCGGGCGGCATTGCACGCGCGGCACGGGGCTCGCAGCGGGCGCATTACAAATGTCATGGCGCCGAGCGCGCTCGATGCATGCGAGGCGGCAGCGGCGAGGGCTTGCGACGGTGTTGCTCGCAGTGACTCTGCGTGAGTCGCGTGCTCAGCTAGTTGCTCTGTAGTCTGTAGAAGTAGATAAAGCGCCGACGAGTAGATATGTAGGTAGCACACGTACGTACGTGTGGAAGGGCGGTGGCTTTTGAGCGTGGGGGGGATGCGGCGTGCATGCTTCGCGGCCCGCGGGGGTGGAGGCGGCGGGCGCTGAAGAGCGCTGAAGCGCTGCAGAGCTGTGTTGGTGTGCCTTATGAGCAGCAGCGCAACGGCTCAAAATATGTAACTTACCTGTTGCGACGCCCCTGCGTCGTACCTCAGCAGCTCCTCTCCCAGCTCCCCTTGCCCCCATCCCCATTCGCCACTGCGAGATCAGCGTACGACGTCGCGCGCAGCCCGTCGATCGCGCGTGCGGAGAGGTATTGTTCCTCGTCGTCGTTTGCGCAGTTTGTGTCCGAGTCGGGCTCAACGTCCCCGAGCTGCGCCTCAGCGCCCACGCACGCGGGACGCGTTCCCACACTGCGCCTCAGTGTCAGCGTGCTCGTACACCGCAGGGACAAGGCCGGGCTCCGGCGCCTCCATCAACTCCGTCGCCGCGCTAGCGCCAGCGGTCCACGAAAGGGTCTCCGGTCTCCTGTCCCTGCATTGGACCGAGGCACCACCCCGCCACGTTCCTCCAGCCATGGATCCAGGGATCAAACACCCAACGCAAGGTAGAAGACACCGGTACGCACCTCGTATGGGTGCCCGCCCATCGACACGGACGTGCTTGGGACGTGCTGATCTCCCGCTGGCGGCGCGTCAGCGTTGGTAGTAGTAGTAGTACGGGACAGGACTCGGAGACGATCCGTTCTCGAGCCCGTGACGTGATCATTGTAACACATTCGTATCAAATCGGACATAGGATCAAAGCACTCGTGAACTTCCGCTTCCACGTGGCATCCCGATCTGGGAGTTCCGATGGCGGCAAATTCGGCACATCCGAGTCCCTGTCAGAGCCTGCCGAAAGCGCCGGACAGGTGTGACGGTGGCTGACCAGTGACCATCAACATATCCCTCCTCTTACCTCTTCCCTCCCACCATACCAGCCATGGCCATACCGCCCGCCCCAACGCGCGCACGCTACGCGACTGTCCCGCCGTGCCGCTCGCTGCGAGTCTGCGACGGCCGCCCATCCTCGCCGACACGTCCGCCCTCCCGCCACCAAAATGTCTCTTGGCGGTGTTTCGTGCCACTTCGCGCGGTGCAGCTCGCTAGCACCGACAAGACACCCCCGCACGCTCAAGTTGCTCGGCACCGGCGCTGGGGCCGCGCCCACGGCCACCGTCCCTCACACGTCCTCGCCGCTGCGCTCGTACACATGAGCACACCTGCCAAGATCGTGTCCTGCACCTGCCCTCGCGCCGCTGCCGTTCGAGCCCCGTGCCGCGCACGCAATGCCGCCTGCGAATCCGCGGGTAGGCCTGTACGCGCGGCTCTGAGATGTCGGGCACCGTCGCGGCGCATCCCACGGGCGCGACATCCCCCACATCCCGCCTCGCCCACCAGGAGACTGCACCATATGCTACCCCGTGCCTAGGGCTCATCGTGGTCATCTGGTACATCGGAAGGGGCTGTCCGCGAGTAGCTACATTGTATCGCAATGGCCCGCCGCCGCCGATGTACCACATCGTACCCATCGACGAAGTCATCCTCGAGTCTGCATCACCCTTCTGACCAATATAGTCAGTAGTACTTACCTACTAGTGGAATTGCACCTTATACTACTATTGGCCACCCCGCACTACATACGTCCCTAAAAACAAATCCATCATGTATGTACAGAACACGCTCGCGTCTGCCTCCGTCGTATTCACGCCTGCTGTGACATGTCAGCTGCGGCAAGTCGGCGACCCCTCAGTTCAATTTGATGCGGCCGGACTCGCCGCCATCAGGACTCCCAGATCGGGATGCCACGTGGAAGCGGAAAATTAACAAGTGGATCAAAGCGGGTAGGACGGTCCCACGCAATTCACACCGCAGGATCCCAATTAAAAGGCCGCCTGAAGTTTGATTTTTATGTGACAAAACCCAGGCTCAATCGGGTCACTTTTTATTAAGGTAAAAAAGGTCATCCAAAAGCAGACTATTTCATGCACTAAAGTAGAAAGCCTATTTTGTACTAGAATATCTTGAATAAAAATGAAACTTCAGGGGGCTTTTTAACTGGGGTTCCCCGCGGTGATGTCATTTCTGCTACTTAATATGCAGGCACCTGGTACTCTTTGGCGCTGGACCACAGTTAAAAAGCCCCCCGAAGTTTCATTTTTATTCAAGATATTCTAGTACAAAACAGGCTTTCTACTTTAGTGCATGAAATAGTCTGCTTTTGGACGACCTTTTTTGCCTTAATAAAAAGTGACCCGATTGAGCCTGGGTTTTGTCACATAAAAATCAAACTTCAGGCGGCCTTTTAATTGGGATCCTGCGGTGTGATTATGAGGTTGGAGTCTGAGAGACCTTGTCAAGCAAGGTAATTCAGAGCATGAGTTTTTCTGCACTTTTTTTCAATTCGGATTAGATCTCCAAATCTATGTACCACTCAGTATGCAACATATGATATGATCATCTCAATTCAGTTGTTAGTGGGCTCTGCCGCAAAGCGCGCTACCATTGTTATAAGTTCTACTGTTTTTTGGTTATGCTCCTTGTGCCATGAGCTGCCATGCGTGGGATTGGAATCTCTTGTATGGCCAAATCGGGAGACACGACAGCTAGCAGGTGCAGGCATGCGTCCACAACATGCGCCGCACCGACGAAAGCTTGAAAGGGGAGGGGGAAGGACATCTGGGGGAAAATAAAGCAACATCGACTAAAACAGATCGCACGAAATCTTCGTTCGGAGGTACAAGAAAAACAGAGTAACAAGGGGCGGATAGATGGATGATACACGGACGTGAACGTCATTTTGCGATTCCTATGCGCGCGGGGCGCGGCCGCTGGATGACCCCGCTCGCACTCTCTGTGCCTTCGCGCCTAGAATCCTCTGCCACGTCCACGGCCGCCCCGAGGCCCACCGCGCCCCCTGCCGCGGTCCATGCCCCTCCCTCGGCCGCGGCCACGAGCGCTCTCAAGCTCCTTCTTGCGCCCCTTCGGTTTAGGTGCGTCATCGACAAGAAGCTGGGCGAAGAGTCAGTCGCGCAGTAAAAGTAAAAGAAAGCCACAGCACGCACGGTATCTAACGGGAGGGCATCGGGCAGGACGAAGTATCGGATATTGTTCCCGCGAATGGAGAGGGCGTCGAGGGATGCAGGGTCGCGGTTGCGAGCCGTTATTTTGACGGTTTTGAGGTGGGTATTCATCTGCATGTCGACACCTGGAAAGAGTGAGTGGACCGCCAAAAAAGACAGCAAGAGGCATACCTGTTATTGTGCCGTGAACCACACTACCGTTCTTGAGCTCGATGGTGACGGTCTCGTTGTTGAGCTTCATGAGGAAGCGGACGAGCTTCATGGCTGTTCTGGGCAAGAGGTGTTAGTTTGTATCTGTTACGCTCGGCCAGCATGGACTCGCGCATGCAAGGGTTCGTCGTCGGGTCGTCTTACTCCGTCCTCGATGTCATCGGCGAGGGCGCGTACGGCGTCGTCTGCAGCGCGGTGCACGTCCCCACGTCGCGCAAGGTGGCGATCAAGCGCATCACACCCTTCGACCACTCAATGTTTTGTCTGCGCACCCTCCGAGAGATCAAGCTCCTCCGCCACTTCCACCACGAAAACATCATTGCCATCCTCGACATCCTCAGGCCGCCATCCATCAACGAGTTCTCCGAGGTTTATCTGGTCCAGGAGCTTATGGAGACCGACCTCCACCGTGTCATCCGCACTCAGGAGCTGTCCGACGACCACTGCCAATACTTTATCTATCAGGTAGCCGGATCTATACTCTGTCCAAACTGTACATACTCAGCTGTACAGACCCTTCGCGCACTCAAGGCGCTCCATAGCGCCGACGTCCTCCACCGCGATCTCAAACCCTCCAACCTCCTTCTCAACGCAAACTGCGACCTCAAGGTCTGCTTCCAACCCATCTATACTTCCCTGAGCTCATTCTTCTCAGCTCTGTGACTTTGGCCTCGCCCGCTCCGCTCGGCCCCCGCCCAATGTCGCAAACGACAGTAGCACCTTCATGACCGAATACGTCGCCACACGGTGCGTTTGCCCTCGTCTTCTTTTTCTGTGTTCGTCTCGTCCTTGATGCTTTGATTCTGACGCTACGCCACAGGTGGTATCGCGCGCCCGAGGTCATGCTCACCTTTAAAGAGTATACCCGCGCGATTGACATGTGGTCCGTCGGCTGCGTCCTGGCCGAGATGTTGAGTGGGAAACCGCTGTTTCCGGGACGAGATTGTAAGTCCACCAGCACCAAGTGAGCACGGGTCGATGCTATGCGAAACTTTTCTCATGGTCTTCGCGCGCCATGCGGGGGCGAGCCAGCGCTGCCCATCCCACGGGCAGTGGGCGTATTCATCGCTTGCGCGCAGGGACTCGAACTTCTCCCTGTCTACACAAAATTAACTCGTCCGCAGACCACCACCAGTTGAGCATCATCCTCGACATTCTTGGGACGCCCTCGATCGACGACTTTTACGCCATCTCGTCGCAGCGAAGGTGCTTTCTATTCTTTCCCAATGTTTTGTACATTCTAACCAACGTCCGCAGTCGTGAATACATTCGCGCGTTGCCCTTCCGCAAAAAGCGACCGTTCGCCTCGCTCTTCCCTAAGGCCAATCCTGATGTGTGTTCCCTTCCATTGCTCGGCACCGCTTCGCGGCCCCGACTTCGCATCAGTCCCATCTTCTGTTCCTTCCTCATCCCTTGGTATTACGCTGCCTTGGTCATCGATTTCGATTTTGCGCCCCACTCTGCGCCTTTGGCATCTGCCTGAGGCTCTTCACGAGTAACCGAGCCGTCATATTAACACCCCGTTGTGTCGTCAGCGCCTTCCCTCAATCTCCCCTTTGGCTCCCGTTTCCTCCCGCGTCCCTCCCATTCTACTGGTCCTCGTCCCCGGTGCTAACAATCTCATCCACAGGCCCTCGATCTGATGGAAAAGTGTCTCACCTTCTCGCCCAAACGTCGCATTGAGGTTGGCGAGGCGCTTGCCCACCCGTATCTTCAGGTATGCTTCCATCTGCCTTGCGCCTTGGTGCTTTGCGTCATGGGCTTTATCTTGCCATATTTCACTATGGATGTGTTTACATCGTCGTTGGCAAGAGGATGTCTTGCGCTCAAGAGCAAGCTTTGTCGCTGCGGAGCTTCGGCCCTGTCTATACCTTCGGGGAACGCCCATCTGTCCTCTAGGCACGGCGCGCCCATCTTCCTGGAAGGCAGCGGGAGACACCGCTCTACATCTGATGGATGTCGTCCGCCGCGCTTGCCCCGATACCCTCTTGTTTTTCGTTGGGAAAGACGGGGTCCTGCGTCGGCTTACAATGTGATATGGCCCATCTGGGATGAAGCTTAATCCCTCGCTTGTCGCACTTTCCCTTCCTGTCCTTTTGCACTTTGTATCCACTCCACAACACTGACTGTTCCGCCAGCCATACCACGACCCCGCCGACGAGCCCACTGCTGACCCGATCGACCCGTCGTTCTTCGACTTTGACAATGGCGACCCGCTAGGGAAAGAGGATCTCAAGGGTGCGTCATCTGCCGGGTTCTCCGTCTATCATACAATATCTCTTTTCTCCTCCTGGTCCTTGAACCTTTGCATTCGGCTCAAGATCGCGCTCTTGATCGACGCTGCTATGCTATATACTTGTTTTGCTTTACATTCCTTTATCCATCTTCACAAGGTCTGCTGACACGCATCCCCGCAGTGCTCATCTACGATGAGATCACCCGGCCGGACAATCCCTCGGCGCCCTTCGTGCTGCAGAGCGTCGGAACTGGTTCTTGAGGTCGTCAGGTGGCGCTCGCTGGACTGTTTCTTGCTGTAAGAGGAGGAGGCGCGCGCTGGCGCCGTGTCTTGTGCTCGTGTGGACCGAAGGCCGAGGAAGGACGAACCCCGCGCGCACACCTGTTATCTCTATCCATCCAATTCAATCGTACTTATATCATATCTCGCTCCTCTCCCTCTCTCTTTTCCGGCTTTCCTCGTAATTAATATTACCCAACATACATTGTGTTTCTACACTGTACTCATATGTTCCTGTCCTCAAAGCGAATGTGTGTGCGCTTCGATGATTTAGTCGAAGGCACTTGCGGAAAATCAAATCCTCATCTCCTGTCTCTTCCCATCCTATATATACTGGCCCACATGCTGAGTGCTGTGCTGCGCGCCTGTCCAAAGTCTGATTGACACAGGCGCCTGCACATCTCATAAATAGGAGTGCATGGCTCAGCGCTGAGGCATTGCGTCGATCCGCACCAATGGATACCGTCCCAGACACCTTGTACCGCGCCTACGGCGCACCTTCACTTTTCCGAGAGGATAGGCTTTCTCGCACGCCGCACGAACGGCGCCGTGCTCGACAGCACAGAGCTATCCAATCATCTCAACTGGAACCAGCGGCAACCCACGATTTTTGTGTCGACCACAAGCGATTTCGAGAATGCGCGCACGATGGCTCGGTCGATGGTGTCCTGGTACAAGACGCTCTATATCGCGGAGATAGACGTCCCGGGAGCGGCCGCCAGTGTACCACATGCTAACGCTGGCGCGTTCGCTGGGGGTCGAGCCAGCCCGATGGGCACGGAACTACTGGGAATACTTGTTTGTGAGGTGCATTCCGATTGAGTTGGTAACGAGGGTTGTAGGTGAGTCAGTTGGTGCGAGCCAGCTATCAGGATGCTGAGGCCAGACGCCAAGCTTTCGATTCCGGATGGGTCCACTGGGAAGCCGCTGACGCAGATGTTCTGAGGAATGAACCGTTCCTCTGCAGCTGTCCGCCGGGCGGGCCATGCGCCTGGCTGTCGATCTCGGATGCGTAGCGTTTTTATGAGGGGACGAGATACCATGTATTCCAGGAACGACTCGTAGGCCCTGCTGAGCACAGCGTAGATGTATTAACCTTCTATCTTCTCTACCTGTTTCTCCTCTATGGCGCTCTCCGCGAGTTTCGTCGCATTGGCATTGGCTACGCTGAGGTAGGTATCTGTGGGGCAAAGAAGTGAGAATACGCAATAGAGGGGGAGACATGACTACGTACTCCAGAACAAGCTGACAACGCTCACGACCACGAAACGCAGGTGCGGCGGGACGAGCCAGAAGTTGATTATTTGCGTTGGAACAAATACGCACCTGTGGCGGATGTATATTATATATGCATACGTGCAAAGGTCGGCAGAGGAATCTCACCAATTGCGTAGAAGGGTTGGCACGTAGCCCTGTGAGAACGGATTGAGAATGAATGGAAAAAAGACGTTTTCAGCCACACTCACAGCGCCTATCCGTGGGACCGCTTCTCGCGGCTTGCCTTCCAGCACGGCCATTGAGCCAAAGAATACCACGACGGCGCCTGTGGAAGTAGTCAGCAGGATGCGATACGAAGACAGGGAAGCAGACCTGGCGTCAATATGCATTGGTCAAGCCAGACCTACGATCTGTCGGTTTGAAGCACAATGTATTATGGGGGAACATACACGATAGACGATGGCTTTCGTCGGGCTCTTGAACTGGATTCGGTTCAAGAGCTGATACCACTTGGTCATGGCGGGCCCGAACATCGCGCCTAGAAACGCGAAGCTCAGACACCATCAGGACACTGAAGTCCGCCCACCTCCGTAGAACGTCAGTCTGGCAGTCCGAGCAAACTAGCCATATTGATTGGAACCGCACGAAAACCGAGGCCGGCAACGCACATCATGCTCTTTCCCCCTCCGTTCTACCGCTTGCTGGGCTATTATGTCCCCAGCGCCGAAGAGGACTGCCGCGGTGGCGCACTGCGCGAGCATAGGCCGCCGGATTAACAGGGTACTGTCGATATTGCGCGCAAAATGAGATCAAGAGGCCCGGCCAGCTGCTGAAACTCACTTGTAGGCCTTGAATAATGAGGCCATGTGCAGGCGCTTGCGAAGACGGGGTTTGCAAGCGCGTTTTTGGGGAACGACGCGTAGACGTCGACGGTGGTTTGTTCGGACGAACCCGTTCGGGCCGGAAAGGTCCTTAAGGCAGATTTCAGTGGCTTAGCCAACGCGCTAACGCATGTACGGAGGACGCAGATCCCGTCTATAAGAAGTACCCTGCAGATGTAGGAAAAAGCTGGTGATATCCATTCAAGCATCTTCCCGATCCCCATGACCTTTTCCCAGAGCGTATTCGAATAACGTTAACGATTGGTTACGAAGTGAATTAACCCCATCGACTAGAGCCTGCACTTTTTCCGTACGGCTGGAAGCGCGCGCCGCTCCTGTCCCGCTCTCTGCCATAAGCATCGCGCTCCTTATCTCTGTCCCTTGTCTTCGATGTTTTGGAGGTAGACGCAGATGATGACGCCGTCTTCGCCGTGAACGCGATCTGGCTCCTCTTCCCTGCCGCCTGCCCCGCCGTCTGCTGCTCCGCGCGCGCCTTCTGCGTCTCGGCTGGTGTGTGTCGGTGTCCGTATGTGTAGGTGTATGCCGAAGCGGTGCACGTGGAAGTGGGGGAGGTCATCGCGGGGCGGCAGAGAAGCGGGTGAATGCGCGGGGGGCGTAGGCAGGCGCATGAGCGTCGCGCGGCGGCACGGGCACGAACGCAGACGTACCGAGGCGGTCGGCGAACCACGCCGGGTCCACCGCAGCGGGGTCCCACAGCGCTGCCGGGAAGTTGGTCGCGCGCTCGTCAACGTCGACGAACTCGACGAGCTTCGCGTAGAGGTGCGGGTTGCGGAAGGCGCGGCTGCCCATCAGGGAGTCGTTGAAGTGTTTGGGTGGGGTCCCGCGCTTGAGGGTCTGGAAGGTGGCCAGTTTTGCCTTGGAGGACAGGTCAGAGTAGGCGAGAAGGACAGACTGGACGTACTTCGAGGGCCGAGTCGCAGGGGCCAGTGGGCTCGGGCGGGATGCCCCAGTCCTCGACACCGGAAATGGGCGCTGGTCGCAGGAGGGCACGGATGCGCGTGAGCTCATCCTGGGGGTCGGACACGCTGCTCGACGATGCCACGGCGTTCTCCGGGACCTGCGGCTGTACAGGCGGCTGCGGTGGAGTGAGCACTTCGTCCGCAATGACAGCGCGCGGGCGGCTCTTGAGCTGGGCGGCCGGCCGACGGATAATTATTTGCGACTTGGACGGTTTTCGGGTTGCTTTCCACTCGTTAGTCTCCTCTACAAAACAAAAATTCAAGCAAGGGACGGACAGTCTGAGGAGGCGTTCAGGATCGTCTTAGACTTGCTAGTATCCTATCCGAGAGGGAATGCGAGCCAGCAAAGAGGGAAACAGGCAGCAAGGAACGCGGGGGAGGTCCTCACATTTGTGTTGCGGTGGCGCGCAGGTTTGGGCGGCGAGGGTGCCGTAGCGTTGGCCTCCGAGTCGCTTGCGGAATCGTCGTCGTCGTCATACGCGACCAGGCCTGCGCCAGTGTTGAGCACGTCGGCGGCGGTGGCAAGCAGGGTGTTGTGCTCACCGTGCAGCATGATGATGAGAGAAGGATTCAAACTCCGCTTGCCTATGCGTCCAACTTGTTACCAACTGAGCAATAAGCGGGCCAGCCTACACCATAAACAAACCAATAGCGCCCTCAAGATCAAGGGCATCGAGACCATCTTTCTCTCCGTCGTCCTCTTCTTGATCCTGTTCTCTGACTCCGAGTCTGAGTCTCGCACATCGACCAGAACATATTCCGGCTCGCCAACACGTAGCTTCGCGCTCTCTTATGGTATGACCCCAACTCAACCCGGCACCAGGCCCTCCAACACGGAGCTCTTCATCTTCAACACGCGCGGCTTCGTGTGCAAAGTCGGCAAGTGGAACGTCCCCGACCCCGTACGTGTCCAGCGTCTCTGGATCGGGATCCGTCGCTTCGAACCACCCCTTCTCCGCCAACCGGGGCCTCAACACGGACCACGGAGACACTGACTGTTTCGTACGGCGGGAGCCATACCACGCCCTGTCGGCGAGCACAGTCGCGAGACAGTTCCAGACCACATGCACGCAGTGGGTAAGTTTGCGCCCGACAACTCTATCATAAAGTCGTGCGCCCCTCTTCCTTTCTTTCATTACATCGCCAACTGAACGATCCGCGTAGAAACGCTTCCTGAAGTCCGCTGGCTGGACGAAAGCCACCCGTCACGCGCATCGCTGCAGTGTGCGAAAAATAGACGTTGGAAGGTCAGGAGAAAGCGCTCAACACGCGTATCTTATGCAAGGCAATCCTAGCATATGTCTGATACACAGTCTGCAGGAGCCCCGTTGTTCAGGTGCCCCATACTGTACTATTTCATTCAGATCGACTTAGGGTGTGACGCGTGACACGAAATACCGATTCGACCATTCGACCAGGACGAAAATTCCGCGTGACAAAGCGAAACTTTTCGGCCAGCGGACCAGTTTTTTTTCGTATTTTTGCGTCGCGAAAACAATTTTGAGGAAAAATTGACCCGCGTGACGGAATTTTAGTTCGAACAAGGGCTGGGTGACGCGTGACAAACGACCAAAATTCGCCATCGACCAGGGGGCGTGACGCGTGACGGTCGACCTGAATGAAATAGTACAGTACACTTTTCAAACTTGGGATTGTTTGGGCGTCCCTTACCTTCCCAACCGGGACTATCATGCCGTCCACTGCCGTTCTGCTCAACGTCGCTTGGTTCCCATCTCAATCACCGCACCTGGTTTTACCAAGATACCAGTCCCAGGACGCAGTGATGGCATGCCGCACACGCAGGGACGCCAGCGAATACGCAGTTCGTCATGCGTGGGTGGCTTGCGGTTCATGGCACGCAGCGTCGGGACCGTTCTCCATCGGTCCCTTGGCGGCGCTTCTCCGTCATCTCCGTCATCTCGAGCATGGACGCGTTGGGACCCATCGATGACTGTGACATCTACTTACGCTGTGTTCGCTACACGGATGGGGCAGCTGAGCGACGGGGCAGCTAAGCGAGGGACGAACGAATCGAATCAAGGTGGGCTCGATGGTCATCCGGATGATTCTTGGCTCTGATAGTTCACAGTATCCTTCGGAGCGCGGAGGCATATAATCAAGATGCATAATGTGTAGCGCGATGCGGAGAGAAGATATCGGGCGGGGGCGGACGGGCAGGAGAACGGAACATGTACAAGATGCAGCGAGGTAGAAGTGGGTATGGAGAACTATGTGCATTATATCAGTACAAGTGGTAGTAGATAAATAGATGGGCAGCAAGATTGGGAGGAGATAATACATGTGCCGTGAAGGGATCTGTACAGTGCCTGAGGAGAGAGATCCGAACCCGATGGAAGTAATGTACAGATGAAAGTCATATGTGAGTCAAGAAGGGATGGGAGGCATCGCGGAGGAGCGCGGGACAATACTGAGGAGAAATCCAGGACTTGATGTCGCGCGAACGGAGGTTGTTGTCAGGCACCGGACCAATACATACCGCACTTGCACACTCGCTTAGCCCTTGGCCCCTGAATGAGGAATGTATGGGTGTGCCCACTGCGTGGAGTCGGAGGCGATACGGCGCGCGTACGGGTCCGCGTTCGAGGCGGCTCGGGGGAGCGCGTGCGGGCTGCCTCAGCACGCACCTGCCCGCGGGTACGAGGCCTGGGGACCGTCACATTCGCATCGGAACGGTTGGGAGCAGGGAGAGCGGCGGCGATGCGCGCCCGCGCCTGCGCACAGGTACGCAGCCGAGGGGTAACGTCGGGCGAGGGCGAAACCGGCGACGACGGTGCGCGTGGAATAGACATCCGCGGAGCAGGGACAGCGTCTACAAGTGTGTCGTCCGAGTCCTCTCGCTGGATCGGCCGAGGTACGGGTGTTGTGTTGATACGCAGCCTAGCGGCCGCTGGGACAAGATCCTCCATTGCAGTGTCGTACGCGCTCTCCCTCTCGATGACCTCGAACTCCGTCTCGATGTCTGAATCGGCCTCTTCTTCCTTCTCGGAGTCGAAGCCGGCCGGCGGAACTATAGGCGGTAGGACAGTGTGTAGAGCCGGTATACGGCGCCTAGGGCGACTGAGGGAAACAGGCGTGGGCTCTTGTGTGGCGACCCTTACTCTTGATGGAGTACTCGGGGACCGCGGCATCGCTGCACCGACAAGCGGGCGAGATTGAGCACCAACTGCGATAGGGACATAGCCGGTGCGCGCTGGCAGCCTTTCAACTAATGCCACAGACACGTAGAGGTAAGACATACAGGCTTTAATATAATTGAGCCATCTGGCTCCCAGCCAAGCGAACGACTGCTTCTTGTGCTTATATCCCGTGAAATACCTGAGGTAGGGGATGAAGTAAGCGTAAGAAGGCAAAAAAAAAACTGGATACGTACCACGCCGACGCCTTGAGCAGATACTTTGGAACATCCACCAGCATGTTCTCGACGGCTGCTCATAAACCGTATGTTAGCCAAGAAATGGAACCTAGCATAGAGACGTACGCGGAAAGTGTTTGGCCATAAATTCTGCTTTCATGATATCCGCCCGCTTCTCCTCCTCCATCAAGCCCCGCTCTTCTACACAGCATGTGTTCAGGACAAAAGACGGGTATCTGAGCACACAATACTCACTTGCTTGCTCGTCGGCTTCGATGGCGAGCCGCAAGGACATATTATATGTCCGCATGAGCTTCTCTGCTTCGTGGACATGAGGATCCCACTCATCCACAGAGGTGTCCGACCTCAGCACAAGCTCTGGGTCACAGACAAGCTCCGCCGCCTCGGTGGATACTGATGGAGGCACAAGTCCAGCAAGAACCTCCAGCGGGTTCTCCCAGCCTGGAGGACACTGCTGCGCCGACCCGCTGGAGTTTTTCAAACGGTCATAGTCATTCCGAAGGATAGCCATGTTGCCCCCGCTCTTGACGACGTCCTGCGGGTGTCTCGTGTATACATCCAAAATTAAGGTAACAAGTATAACTCACCAGAGCTGCTTCAATCATCGGTACCAGCGCCTTGCACAGCGCAGAATCGGCGAGCGCAGGAGTGGCACCGACATGTTTCATCCACTCGTTGGAGAGTGAGCCGAGAAGGAAGTTGCAGCGCATGGGGCTGACGAACGTCTTGATCGCGTCCTTGCGCATGTCGGTGTTCGTCTGTACCCCGGAACGGGAGATGGTCTGGGTGCGCCCTCCGATTGCGATTTTGGTCAAGGTGGCGGGTGCTGTAGCTGCGGCAGCTCGACGCGTGCGCCTTTTCTTCGGGATGAGAGCAGGATTGAAGACGACAAAGTACATATCGCCATCGAGGTCCCTGCAGTAGATGAAGCGTACAAATTCGGACTGCATGGGAAGCACCTACCCGCCGCCCATCTTGTCTGGCTCACTGTAGGACCCAGTGGCAGCGAAGACTATTCGACATGAGGATTCTCCAGCGTAAAAAACGAAATGAGTACTCACCGATGCAGTTGGTTAGATGCTTCAGCTCCGGTCTGTTGACGGCCTCGAGGACACGCACACCTGAGATGTCTAGTGAACGAAAAACACCACAGAGAGTGAAAAGATTTACTATCGGGATCGTGCGCGGGATTCCTCATGGCTACGAGCGGGCCAACCTGCGGCCCGCCTTTGTTGGGTAGGTTGATGTAGACCTCGCCCTCCTTCAGGACCCCGCAGTGGTCTACGACCCCAAACAGATATCCAGAGCCCTTGGAGAGATGAGTATCCAAACGAAGGGCAGAACTATAGGTGTACCTTCACGGAGATATTGAGTTTGTTCCTCAGACCCTCGCGCGATGCGTTCTGGAAACGAAGAAGGAGCGTGGCAAGATACGGCTCGTTCATGTCGTGCCCAGCGAGCAGCATTTCGTAGACTAAACATCCCGTTGAGTCTATGGCTCGAAGCATATTCGTGGTACATACGTTCTTGGTGGAAAGCATCCCCCTCAGCGTCGAGCTCGCCATCGATACACTCGAGGGCTTTCTCTCGGTGCGTCGTGATCTTCTCAATCTCGGATAGTTGCGCCTCAAGCAATTCCTCGAACACCTGCGGAAGAAATCAGACACGACATGCGCAATATATGAGATTCGGTCTTACGGAAATGGGGATGCCCCGGGTGAGAAGCAGCAAGATGAACTGCTTGTTCAGGCGTGCAGTTTTCGGCGGCTTGGAGACGTTTTGCACCTCTAAAATGCGGGGCCCGTCGTTGTACTTGAGCATCGATCGTCTATACGCGATCTTCTTGCCGGTGCAGCCACATAGCGCGTCAAACACCTCGTCGGGACAGAGTGTGAGGGTTCCCTTGATGCCTCCCAGACGGATTTGGAATACTAGTCGAGATGAGCGCTGTAATGTTCTTCACAGCGCTGCAGCTTACTTACCCGCGGTATCAGATGGCACACCAAGCATAGGTGCAATTCCGGCAGCGTAAGACGCGCGGATGAGGCCGCAGCCATCGCTAGTGAGGACTCCATCTGCGGCCTTGAGGTCTTCGAGCAGGATCCGGTCTTCCAATAAAATCTGATATTTCTTCAATCAAGTATCCAGATTGGAGGCAAATGTGAGGGACGGACCTCTTTCGTGGTAACGGTCGACGAGAAAGAGAGACCCAGCCTGGCCGCATATTTTCCATATCCAGAGGCGTCATAGACCGGCTTCAGATCGCCGAAACGCTCCTTCAGCTTCTGGACGGTGAAATCATCCCCTTCGCGGAAGAACAACACATGCCCGGCTTTGAGATTGCCCTCCGTGAAACCAAGGAAGGTGTATCTGAGGATATAATTAGAAGGCGGGCACTCGATCTGCGTTCGATTGGAGATGTGCGTACCGCGCTTCCCCCAGTTCAATGACTTGACCTGGCCCGGTGAGATTCTCCAGCCATGTCTTGAGATGTTGGTCTCGTGAGCTCTTCGTAAACGCGACGGTCATAAATCTCCTCGAGTCGCCGACGAGACGGGTCGCGCGGGACTCGCATACGCTGTAGTCAGAAAAGGAGACTACACGGCCGGTTGACGTGCTTAGATCCACAAGGACCCGGACGAAGGGAACGCGCCGTTTGGCTATGGTGCTTTTGTTATACATCGGGATTTCTTGAGAGGTGGCGCGTCGCAGAGTCGGAGGTGAAGATGGGGGGTGGGAAAGAAGGATTCACCGATGATATTCGGCGGAAAACGAACTTTGGTCACCCGCACGTGACCGCGAGTCACACGTCGCTCTGGAAAATCGAAGGCTGAGTGCGCACGTCTTGGCTACTTCTGCAGCTGGCAGCTCGACATGCTCGAGATCACGTTCAAGGGTTTGGTCGTTGGTGGCTCTAATTGAATTTATCTAGCTTTGGCTCGTGCTGACACACTTTTGTCGAGTTTTGTTCCGGAGACTCACGCTCGAGGGTTTGTTGCACCCACTCTGTATCGAGAGCGCCGCAGAGTCGAATGGGATCTCACTGAGGAACAGGATGTTACCAGAAGCCTAGCGTGATTCCGCGCATATGGTAATTTGTGCGGCAACGAAGGATTGATTGCTGGTATCGAGAGGAGTTTGTCCTGGACTGGCGGCCATGTTCATGATTCCTCCACAGCCAGCCATTTCGACGAGCTGCTGATTTTAGTAAAGCGAAAGACGCATCAGAGCGCATGAAACGGATCAATAAGAGCCTAGGAAGGTAGCACGATGAAGCTGAGGAGCGATCCTTAGATAGAAGCCAGGATATTTTGGCGCGGGCCACGGGCAGGCCCTAGAGTAGCTGAAGATTCCCATACTTACCAAAAGATAACTGCCAGTGGGACTGGAAGCAAGAATCGCACCAAGTATCGCACATGAGGTCGAATGGAGAGTATGGGCCGCTGCCGCCAGAAGCCAACCAGAAAGATCGACCTGAGCGGTGATGTTCAAGATTTTCTGACCCTTCCTTTGAACTACTGTCGAGAGGTCCGACGAAAGGCTAGTATGGCGCGGGGAACAATGTGGGCGTTGGCAGGAAGACGATCCGGCTATTCACGGCCCGGCTGCTGGTCACGTGTCACCGTTCTGACTTGCCCTGACTTGCCCCCTTCACAGGCTTCAGGTACTAACTAGTCTCTCTAGACAGACACTTTATCGATATCAACTCGTACCTCGTTCGATAAAGGCTCCAACAGCTCTGGTGCTTCCTATCTATGCCAGCTTCGTCAATCAACCGCGTCCTCCAACTCTCCGAGCACGAGCCGCGACTTCACGTATATATCCAGTCAGCCGATAGTCGCCGAAAGCTGTCAAAGATTTCCGAATCCTGTCGCCTAAAAAAAGCACAGGATTACGCCCGCAGTCCACCGAAGCTTCTGCGGCCACCTTCTGGGTCCGAGATTCGCGAAATGGGCCAGTGGTCTATTGCACCTTGACTGGAACTGTCAAACCGCTGAATGAATAGGCTGGACTACAAGCGGTGGCACCACACGGGAATACTTGGCAACTAGACACTCCTGCCAGTCTCCTGGTCGACCAGACATGACGGCGCTTGCGCTGTCCCTTGCTTAGCTGTTTCGCCGGACCGGAGACGTGATTGATATCGACGGTCACCATTCATCTGAACCGTCTTTTCCTACCAAGTCATCGGCGATACAATATTAACGAGATACACATGTCTCGCCTCGGACGGCGAAACGCGACTAATTTTGTTCTGTGTTCAAAGCTGATAGCGAAGATATCGCTCACATGCTCTATCTGGTGATTTTCGGGGATTATACCCTCTAACAGACACGAATGATTACACGGGCTTTTTGCTTCCGTCTTGAGGTCTGTCGGTACGTCGGGATCTTATCTGATAGTATCGGTGCTAATCTACTGTTGAAAAACCTCGGTTACAGTGTTGAACCTTATTCAGGACCCGAAGATTACGAGGCTATTCCTCCGGTGAGTGGAGTGGGGCGTAATGTGCGCTGTCTGAGAGCCGCTTATCGTACCAAAGGGCTGTCTATCAACTTCACCTTGCGCGTGTGACGATATGGCTCGGAGTGTCATACGATACACTCTCTGGCGGGGGTTTACCAATGGGGGTTCAGACTCCCTCGAGCTTTGCCCGCTGCGTAGTGCGTCCTGCGTCACTCGTACAATCCGAATTCGGGCGTATCAGGTTACGGAAATCTATAAATTCAGTTTTGATCTTTCCCATCTTCAGAGTAGCAAGTTCCTCTGTGCGCCATGAACTCCAGCCCGGGGAATTTCTCTGTCGACTCCATCTTGAAGGCTGTCAACCCCGATCGCGCCCCGAGCCATGCCCGGACCTACGGGTATCCACCTCGAGTTTGGTACTTCATCGCCTCATTTATCGCTCTACTCTCGGTGTATCACTTCGCGGACGCTCTGATCTCTCGAGTGGCCTCAAACCATCGTCCAGCCGTTTACTCGGGGGCCAGCGGTCATATATCTCTTCGCCAAATCCCCAGCGCGGCTTTGAATCTCGTTCGGACTGTCATATTCCGGACGACGTACTCTCTAGGCGGTTCCTACAAGCTCAACGTCGCCGAGTTGTTCATCTCGTGCGCGTACATTGTCCTCCTGTTCACATGGGCTTTCATCAATAGTGAGTTATAGTTCCGTCATGTCACTCTTACTAATCCATGGCTCTCTACATTCAGCTACCAACCTGGAGGGTGTCAAGCTCTCCCCTCAATATTACGCCAATCGAATCGGACTGATTGCTGCGACTCAGCTTCCTCTGATGATTTCTTTGGGGATGAAAAACAATATTATAACATGTGCGTCGATCTCTGTGTATCACTGACCACGAACTGACGACTCCACCAGTCCTAACGGGAATCAGCTTCGACAAGGTAAATATATCAATGACACACAGCAAATTCTCACAGCCTTTTTCAGCTCAACATCCTCCATCGGATCGCGGCCAGGGTGATTTGTGTAATGCTATGGATTCACGCATCCGGGCATGTGCGCAGTCTGCTTTCCTCAGACAAATTTGTGACTCATTCCTTCTGCTACACTTACAGATCATTGAAAAGTATCTTATCCGGCATCTAGATGAGAATTCTGGCACTCATTTTCCCACCGCAGCGGCCGCGCGGGAAATATGGAAGACCTCCAGGAAACATGGTTCCGATGCGGCATAATGGCGATTTCTTCCTTGACACTCCTGTGCATATTGTCCGTGCAGCCACTCCGGAGCCGAGCGTACGAAGTATTTCTCGTAGCTCATTTCATCTTCGCACTGTAGGTCCTACCGATGTTTCACTTCTGACAGCTTCAAACTTATTCCTCCGCAGCATTTTCCTATGTGGTTCCTACTATCATGCGGACAACAACGGGTCCGTACGCATATCTTCTGACCGATCTCCATTTAACATTCGGTGTAGCCTCGGATACTACCTATGGCCATCTCTTATGGTGTGGGGCCTTGACCGATTCCTGCGGTTCATCCGCATCTTCTTCGTGAATGGCGGCTACCAGACTCTATTCAACACGAAGTCGTCGCACCCACTTGATGCCAAGGTCGAGGTGATAACGTCTCAATTCCTTCGCGTTACTCTCAGGCGCCCGGATCATTTCAAATGGGCACCTGGGCAGCTCGCCTACTTGTCGATGCCGAGCATCAGCGCGACACCCTGGGAGGCGCACCCATTCACAATTGCCAGCATCGACGGGGACATTATCAACGCCGTAGAGAGCGAAAGCCCTTCGCGAGACGAGTCCTGCGAGAAGGAGTCGGAAGGCTCCCTCGAGTCAGTCGTCGCGATCCCGACGTCGGGATGCGGCAAGAAATTGGTCTTTCTTCTACGCGTGCACGATGGATTTACCAAGCGGCTTCTCAATGCCGCCGGTTCGCTTCCAGCTAAAGAAACTTTCGGTGCTTATATAGACGGCCCATATTGCTCACCTCCGTCTGTTCGAGGGTTCGATACGGTCATTTTCTTCAGTGGTATGCATTTCTCGTCACTTTGTTCATCCCGAACCATCTGACCGATTTCCAGGGGGGTCTGGGATCTCCTTCACTCTTCCGTTGTTACTGGATCTCATTCGGTAAGTTCCTCCGAATCCGATCCGCGCACGCTCACGAGTGGGACCCCTTATCTCCTAGGGACGCGAACATGCGTACCAGTTCACGTCGAAAAGTTATTTTCGTTTGGGCCATCCGACACCCAGGTTCGTTCAACCTCATGATCGGATTCTTCTACCCGAGTCGACGCTGATGCGCAGCTCTTTAGAACAAATTAAGGCTATCTCGGAAGACCTTCTCCGTGCCCTCGACGGCGTGTCGGACTCACTTAGCATCGACATGCGGATTCACGTCACAGGATCCATGAATGACACAGAAATCGACACCGAGAAAAGGGAGGGAAGCATATCATCCGACCCAAAGAACAAGCTGCTTGGAGCCCCCGGCATTCAGTTTCTGTCCGGGAGGCCGCACGTTAAAGAGATAGTCAAAGCCGAGGTGGCGGCGGCGTCTGGTCTGATTTCTATAAACGGTGCGCTTCTTCGAGTGCTCTTGAGTCTTGTGGTCGATCTCAACGGAATCTGCAGTCTGTGGTACAGCTGGACTGGCGGAGAGCGTCCGATCAGCATTGCGTGTGGCTTCGAACACATCCAGAATTTTGAAGGGCGGGCCCAGTATCAGTCTCCACGTGGAGGCGTTCGGAATGTAATGTAGTCTATCCATAATTGTATGTAATACACACTGGCAGACTTTTACAATAAACTGGGGTGCATCGGAAACGAAATTCAATTCAGGCTTGTACGATTGCCGAAGGAAGCAGAGCTTGATATATGACTGCGTTGACATTGAACAGATACCCTCAAGATAAGTTCTGAGCAGGAGTGAACGGGCAGATCCGGGCGGCTCGTCGTGCAGGTCGTAAATTCGAACATCAATGCCTGGAGTGAATGCAAGAGTGCATGTCAACCCAGGTGAACATGAACCTTCTTAGATGCTTCAACAATCATCCTCGCCCGTATCAAAAGCGAAACGAAGTTGGATTGATATCTGAGCATATTGATATCGACCATAACAATAATCGACAGCGTATGAAGTCTATGCAATCTAGTTGAAGCGTTAGCTATCTATCTATTTCGCACGGATGAGTAATTTTGTTGTGCCGTCGCTAATTGCAGCTCTGCCAAAGCAACATCATAGATTTACTAACGCCGTTATCAGAGCACTCACCGATGAGCCTACAGTCCCGAGCAAACACAGCCATGGCTGCGAGCAGTGTCTCAATCGCCGCGCAAAGTCGCTCCGAGTCGCTACGCGAGCTTCCCCGCGCGAGGGCCAGCTCGGTGATACACACTTGGCACGCAGCGGTCCACAGCGTCTGGCGTCGAGCAAGTCATTTACCTGGGCGTCAAACACAGAAGAAGAAAACACACCCCAAAAATCGCATCGACGTAGCCGAGCTCGCAAATATCCGTCTGCCGGAGGAGCGCGACAATCGCCATCGCAGCGGCGCCGGCGCGGGCGCGGGACCCCGCCGACTTGAAGCAGAATGGGTTGTGCAGCTGAATTGTCGCGACGTGCGCGAGCGTGTGGACGACCAAGAGGCGCGGCTCAGTGCCGTTCAAATTCACTGGCGGCAGTGTGTGCTTGAACGCCGCGATCACCCTGTCGAGCGTATTGAATTTCGCAGAGAATGTGTTGCCATGGCTCGGGGCGGCGTCTGCTATCCGCAAAGTTAGCGCTTCGAGCTATGTAAGGCGAAGTGGACGCACTCTCAGTCTGCTGAGTCGCCAATTGCGAAGCTTGCTCGAAGAGGATGGCGGCCTTGGCATGCAGCGCAGGAAGAGAAGTCCCGCGGTCTGGAAGATTGGCCAAAAAGTTGTCGATCGTCGCACTGCTTGAGACTGGAAGGAGCACAGCGTCCTTCAAGTTCTTCGCATAAGTATAGAGCAATTGAATGTACCATGATCCGAACCTCAGAGTATACCTCGATATCAAGCGGCCAAGGCGTGTCGATGCCGTGTGCGGCATGGGACACGTCTGCGGGTGACCCATCCGCGGCAAACCAGCAATTGTTGAGGGTCAAAACAGCCCAGAACGCATTGATGCGCTCGCCCTCCTCCAGCGCCGTTGCCGCAGGCGACAGCTCGTCAACGGCGAAGGCCCGCGCGTCAGCGGAGCGGATCTTATGAAGCCCAGAGCTAAGCGATATGGACACCGCCGCGCTGGCATGGTACTTGCCCTCCAGAAAGCGTGCATTACGGAAGAAATATTGCGCGAGGAGAACCTCCGCTTGAATCGTGTGCAGGATGGCGGTGGCGGAGTGGGCTCTAGAGAGGCTCGTGCCGGTGCTGCGCAGCGCGTCAGCTAAGAAGCTGCTTTCGTGCTTTGAAAGTGTCTCAGAGCGGGCAAGATGCGATCCCCAGAGATAGATGCTGTCTAAAAGTGCGGGCGACGCGACTTGGCTTGGCGCGACTCCGCTGGAGAGGCCATCAAATAAGTGTGTATTCAGGAAGAATCCGATTTGGGGAGCGTAGCGTAAGAAACTGTCGATGCTGTTGTTGAATATTAGCCTGACAGAAGCAAAGTGAACCAGGCATGTACTCACAGAGCTTGATAAACCCCTATGGAGCGAGGCTGTAGTGGAGTTTTCAAAAACACAAGTCAAGTCACGGGTAGAAAGCCTACCCTTCCCATCGAGACTATAGAGTCAGTGCACACAGAAGTGGACCGAAACTCAGTATTGTGCGAGCTGGTTGAGATGAAAGCAGAGTGATGTGGTTGATAGGGATTCTGTAGTCCGACAGACGTCCTCAATTCTTTCGGCTGTTCGAGCTCTTGGATTCTGGACTCGATGATAGAGATTTGTTCTGTCAAATAATCAGCCTTGAATGCCAGAACACCGGTCCGCAAGAATGCATACCCTCCAAGACCTGGGATTGTGCCAGGCCAACTTCTGTATACTCACAATCCTGAAGCCCACCACCTACGAAGCGAGAACACGGACCACATATGGGTCTAGCAGCGTCACATTTCTTGTGCCGCCAATGAGCTGCCCAGACAGCGGTGTATTGCAGACTGACTCACCACTTTGCGGTGTCTGGGTAGAAGATGAGAGATCGTATCAGGAATAAGAATCGAGCTCACCTGCAGTTGAAGCACGCCTTGCCTTTATTCAGCTGGGGCTTGCGGGAGAATGTCTCTGAGGCCATGCATAATGCCCGCCAAGGTTCCGACCTTATATCTGCGGGCGCCCGTGACGAGGCTGAGCAAGAGGGAGTACCCGACTTCCAGTTCAAGACTCGGGTTCATTCGCGGTGTTGGATCTTAGTAAAGTTATCATGTTTGAAGGTTTGAAAGCAAGATCCAAAGGGGAAGTGGAGGTCCCAGGATCTCCCAGGACAGCACTCTGACGGTTTCGGCCGCAGGCGGGGTGCATTTGTTACATCTGTGATGACTCTCGGTGCTGGAGCCTGGTATGTATGAAACGACTGGACGGCGGAGACAGTGCGCGGCGCGGAGTGGATGAAGTCGGAGGGCTCGATTGAATTCGGGTCGATAATGTTGATGTGAGGTCCGAGTCCAGGCCTCGTGATCGGAACATATCGGAAGATCTACGAGTTGTTCCTTGCTACTTCTCCAATGATGTTCAATATCACAACAATGCCGGTTGCATTCATGAGGATTGGTGTCGTTGTTCGACAAAGCCAAGTGAGTCTGAGAAGCCGCATTTCTGAACTCCCTCTTTCGGCCAGCTTTCGTGGTGTTGAAACCGGTTCCCATCATCAGTAATTCAAGGACGGCGACGAACTTAATTCCCCGCTCTGCGCAGCTAGCGCTACGACAATCCCGCTCCCTGCTGAATGCGTCCGCACAGGTTGCTTCTCCGCACTTATAGTTCTACGTTCCCCTCGAATAGCTCTAAATCCGGTGCTTTCACTCTTGTTAACCTCCCTCCAAGGCGCGATGTTCAATTCTGGTTCAGAAGTCTTTCTCGGTCTTACAACACTCGCCTCCCGCTCAAGCGTTTTATTCATTGCTGGTAGGACTAAAGCTCAGAGTCAGCATCAAAACTCATCTTATTACCAGAGGCAAGAAATCTAGATCGGCAACAATGGCAGACTCAATCGTCAACAACATGAACAACGGGGCTACACCCACTCCCTCTTGTCCCATGATCCGCTCAAACTAGAGCTTCTAGGAACCGTGAATGTGGCCCCACGTATACGAACGCCACAGAGAACTGCTCCGACTGTCAGACCGCGATCGGACACTTGCCGCCTTGTGTGGGACCCAGCTTCCTTATCCTCTCTGTCAAGACAGTACATATTGTCGTCGAACATACCATAAACGTACGATAAACCTGACTCACGAATTGCCAGCGCACTCTGGTACAATTCCGCGCCCCGCGCCCAGGAACCCACTTGAACTCCAGATCTTGAATGGACAGAGCTCGGCCTGCAGATATCGCTGACAAAAAGGCGGGGTGCTGCGAGCGGGCCCGGCGAACAATCTGATTACCTTGATTACAACTCATGAGCGGCGGCCAGAGGTTGTGTACATAGGAAACTCTCTTCGGTGTGGTTCACCACACTGATTCCTGAGAGATAGTTTAGTTGACATTTCAGGATTGACCGGGACATCGAAAAAAGGCTGGACAAGACCGGATGGTGCAAGGATGGTGGACGTAAGTGAGAAAGAGTCGGCAACTAGCGCCGGCTTGGTTGCGGCGGCACTGATGGCGAACAACCCCGAAGAGGAAAGAAAATTAGTCAGCTGCACGTTTCAGCACTTTTGCCTTGACCTCTCGACTTGTCTTTTTCTTCCACCAAGCCGCAGTTTGCTTCCTTCAAAAGCGCTCCGCTCTACCCCCTGATCCAGTTCTCTGCTTTCCCAGCTTTTTTTCTGCCCTTCCAAGCCCCTCAGTGCTCTTGTGATGCCCTCCGTAGACCGAAGCGACTCTCCCGATGATCGAGAAAAGGACGACGGCAGAGGGGGAAACAAGAAGTCCGCTTCTTCGAAGGGTGCGCCATAGCCTTGTCTCTCGTTTTTTTCCGCTCGCTGAGTCGCTCAGCAGCAAAAGATCTATCTCATGTCCCGTGCAAATTCTACAAAGTCGGATCTTGCACCGCGGGGTCCTCCTGTCCGTTTTCTCATAGTCTCGTCGAGCCTGGCGGTCAAAAGGATGTCTGTGCGTGGTTTGTAAAGGGCAACTGCAAGTTTGGCCACAAATGTGCCCTCGCCCATGTCCTCCCGGGCCAAACCATGGCAATGGACCGCAAGAACAAAAAAGCCGCTCAGATTGCTGCCGGGGGTGCGAAAAACAACGAAGGAAGGGGCCGCGGGGGTAGCAAGCGCGATGGCGGCAACAACGCTAGGAACCCGCTCAGTGGGCTCGTCGGCGGATCGACTGCCCCCACAAGAGCAAGGCCGATGAACATGCCGCTCAAGGCGACCATATCCCCCTCGGCTCCCGCTCCGCCACTCAAGGATACCGACTTTGCGTCCTTTGGCGTCCTCGACGAGGCCAATCAGCTCCCCACCGCCCCGGCCCGGAAGAAATCGCCATCCCCAACTGGCACTAAACCTCCATCCCCCACTCTCCCGGTCTCTGCGCCGCGCCGTCCGAGCATGTCTGGCCCACCCCCCAACAAGGACTTCGGTCCCATCGGCTCGCCCCCGTCGTCCGCGACCTCCCCGTCGCGCAACCACCATGCGAGCAGCACACCACCCACTCAGGCCAACGGGTTCCTGTCCACCTCGCCTTTTTCGGCCCCGGGTACGCAGTCCGTCTTCCTGGGCTACGGAGAAAGTGGCCGCAAGGGCATGGCTGCCAGTCTCGGGAGCGGCATGGCAATGGGAGGTGGTCCAGGTGGCTGGAACGGCAGTGGCAGCCAGGTGTCTTCGTCACCCATGCGCGCGTCCCTGCTTTCGGCGAGCCGAATGAATGGACGTGGCAACGGGGAGTTCGACATCTCGGTCGAGTACGAGGAGTATGGCGTCAAGGGGCGGCGGAAGGCGACCCGTGAGGACTCTAATGAGGACCTCGAGGACTTCCTCCCGAGCTCCCTCACGGATCTATTAACGCCCGAGGAGAGGAGCAGACGGATGTCGAGGACGAACTCCGGGCAGTCGCCTAGTGGGGGAGGCTCCTCGCCGCATAGGCACGGTTTGGGTGTACCGCTGGGCCACAACGCCGGCGCAGCCGGAGGCGGGCATCGCTATTCACGCTCTGTCCCTGCTCCGTCCCTCCTGGGTGGGGACCTCAAATCTATCTGGTCTGCCGACCAGGGCGGTCCGCCCCCCAATCCTCATGTCCACCAGACAGCGGCGGGTATGCCGGCGTCGCCTATGGCACACGGACCGAGCTCCTACTCGTCTACCTCCTTTGATGGCAATCCTTCCTCCTTTGTCGACGACATGGGGAACGGCATGCGGAACATCCCGTCCCTGTCCCCCAGCAACGCGAGCGCTGCCTTCCTCCCGGGCATCCACCACTACATCGCGCAGAACAAACAGCAGGGCTCCCGCACGACGAGCAATCCCGTCACGAACGCTAACGGGATGTTCTCATCTAACGCCTCCCACCTGCAGGGCCCTCCCGGCATCGCACACTACCTCCAGGCCGGGCCCGCCGGCCCCTCCGGCGCGCATAATGCGCTCAACAGCTCTGGGTCGCCCTACGTGCGCCCGAACCCCTTCGACCTCACGCAGCAGATGCACCACTCGCCGGCACCACAGGGCCCGCCGGGCATCCCTGGTCCAGGCGCAGGCGACAGCCACATACTCTCCCCAAACGCGCGCGCTTTGCAGGCTCATGCCCCCGGGCAGAGTCTTCCACAGGGTCTCGCGGCAGGCTACTCGCGCATCCACGCGCTGCCCCCGCTTCCGTCCGCCGCGGGCTCGCCCTCCCCCGCAGCCTTCGGCGCATCGCCTGTAAACACGGGCCCCACGTTCGGCGGGCGCGACTGGTCGACGATGAGCAACGGCAGCGTCAGCGGGAGCCCCGGGCTCAGCTTTATGCCCAGCGCCGCCGCCATGAACGCCAACGCCAAAGCGGCTGCCGGCACGCCGAAAAGCTTCGTCCCAGCGGCGTCGCCGCCGCCCAACGCGGGTGCCCAGGGACTGGACGCGATGTTCTCGCGGCTGTCGTACTCGGCTGCAGCGGCGGTGCGCCAGGGTGGGCCGCCCGCTGCGCCAGCGCAGATGCAGCGCAACCCCAGTGGTGGGGGGCGGTGGCAGGGTGCCGCACCGCTCAGCCCGCTCAGCCGCCCTGTGGTCACGGGCGCCGACGACGACCTCTTCCCGCTCGACGAGTAATCGTGCAGGCGCGACCAGCGCTCGCCCCCGTTCGCTGCTCGTGATTGCGTCCCGCTCCATGCCCCACATTGGCGCGGCGCCGCCGCCCGGGCGGGCGGACGCTTTCCTCATCTATCTAATTAATCTCCCATACTTGCTCTTGATTCCTCTCTCTTTTTGTTTTCTGTGACGACAGCACTCACGATGCCTGCCTCTCCTCTACCATACCTGTTGTGCGTTTACTGTTATTCCTCCCACACTTTTCTCTCACCGCTGTTCGCGCATGGCTGCAAAAAGCAGGTCGTCGTCGTAGTATCATATAACACCAATTGACAATCCAAAACTATCTATTCTCCATTCCTTCCACTCCACTCCGTTTGTTTTTCATCTGGCTCGTTCGGGGTAGCACGTACAACATACTACCTATGTATCAATAATGTAATCTAGGCTACGAGCAAGCTTTTAGAACAGACCAAGCGAGCGATTCCAGGGCTAGGACCTCCGCTGACCTCCGCCTTTGTCGGTACCGAAGTGTCCCTCGCTCCATTGCGCCTGTCGAAAAACAGCGGTTGCAAAACGTGATCCTGTCTTGACAGCTTTAGATTCAGGGTTGGGGCGATTGCAGGCGGGCGTTACTACGTACCATGTAATATTTCCTGTAGACGTCGATACTCAAAATTCAGCCTCCGGGATGTATCTTCCGCAGGCACCACAAAACATCCCGTAGCAGCTCTGGCATCTACGGCTGCACGTTCCGATTTAACTCGAGTATACCTCCGCTGGCTTCCGCCAAATGAACGAGTTCATAGGCCTGGAATTAGCGAAACTCTCAATCTGGATACTAGGGAAAAAGGAGGAACGCCGCAGATTGGATACATGAATGGTGGTAAGTACAACACACAATGTCTTCTTCTGATCCTAAGCGCATAGATTAATGTTCTTTGAGCCTTCAGCGACTATCACCTATCGCCCAGCTCCGCCGGCATCTCCGTTCCAAACACCCCACCGAGCAGATTCTCGATCGCGCGGGTGGCCATGGCCATGCGCGTTTCGAATGTTGCGCTCGCAATGTGCGGCACCATGACGCATCTGCAAGAGATGGTACATATAAGCCGGAGATTAAACTGTGAAGAAGACACACTTTGGCTCCCGCACCAGCGGGTGATCGCCATTAATCTTCGGTTCGCCCTCGACAACGTCGAGCCCTGCACCCCAGATCCATTTCTCGCGCAGCGCCGTGGCCAGCGCGTCTGAGTCAACCACGGTCCCACGGCTACGGAGCGACCATCAGTTCAGCTCCGCATATATATGCATAAGGAGCGTTGCGCACCTCGCATTTACAAGCACACTCATGGGCTTCATCTTCTGCAGGAACGCCGCATCGACGAGATGGTACGTGTCCTTCCCCCCGGGCGTGAGCACAAACAGCACATCGCTCTCGCCCGCAAGACGATCAAGGTCCACACGTTCGAGCGCGGCGAGCTTGTGCTTTGCCTGCAGCGCCGCGTCGCGTGCCGGATTGGGTGCAGAGGTCGCGCTCCCCGAGTAAATACAGTGTGTGACGCCAAAAGCGACGAGGCGCGTCAGAGTCGATTGTGCGATGCGCCCGAAGCCGAGGAATCCAACGGTGCGAGTAGGCGACGAAACCATTGTGCTGATTTGCGGCCCGCAGAACGTGAAGGGAGACCAGGCATATTTTGGCCACTATGAGAAAGTCAGTATTGTGCGGAGGGGCATCATGAAGCTACTTGCATTGCCTTCTTTCACGAGGGTGTACGCTACACCGTCATTACGGCTCGCCATAAGGGCAAGCATGACACAGAGATCCGCAACTGGAATTATGGGATTGAGTATCAACTCGAATATGGTAGTCGTAAGCACAATCTCTACCTGCTTCGGTGAGGACATCCGGTGTGTAGCCGACTCGAATGTTCCGCTGAGCCATGAGGGGCAAATCGATGTGCTCTGAATGAGCTCAGAAAGATGTTTCCTTGAGCGCTATCGACACACACCGTATCCCACAGACATTGTAGAGATTACACGCAGATCCGGACCGGCTGGATGCAGAAATCAATACAGCAGAAGCTATAAAGCTACAGCAAGGCAGCACACCTGCTTGCAATACCTCCTCGTTTATCTGGTCAAGCCAGTCACAACACACAGATGAAGCGGATTACGCGTCGCGTACTGGGTCTGGAAGGAGTACCAGCGCGCCCGCCGCGCCTTTGATGTTCTTCAGCAGCCATGCGCGATCGCACCCGCGGTCTTCAGGCCAGAGAACAACCTGCTACTTCTCAATGACTCGAGACGCCTCCGACAAGATTCCTCACCTCAATATCTGTCCTCTCCATGAGCAAGGGCATCGCGGGGCCAAGGTCCCTGCATATAACGACTTTGGGCCGCCCATTGCTGAGGTGGGAAACAAGGGAAGTCAGGCGAGAGTTTGGTGAGGAAAGGGAAGGGATTGACCCAGCAGACATCCTAGGCGATTTGCAGGAATGTCGTGGTCGTGTAACACTATCGCGACTCCGGACCGCCGCCGGCATACTTGCGGCCGTGTGGCTGTGTCCAAATAATAAATTACTCTTTCTGGACTGAGATGGAGCACTCTCGTTTCGGAGTCTCGAATGGCCTGTATCAAGAGGTGGGTTAGATTTCAGAAGTTAAACACACATCCGCCATAGTTCTCCTGATCTTGCTTCGTATAAGACTAAGACGTGCTTGTTCAGTCCGCAGTACCGCGGCGTAGTGTACACAAAGTGTACAGTGTATCTAGTGCGCATTCACACAAGTCGCTCATGAAACCCGCACCTGATACCTATGCACTGTCTATTCGTATCGAAACACAGATGAATAATAAAGAGACGTCGAGAACGAGAGGAGGGATATGTAGGTAGGCAGAGAGGAGACGGCGGCACGACGCGTAGAGTAGGTAAGGGCCGGGACGAATCACGTACGTAGAGTAGGATTCCAAATCCGCGACAAGAAGAATTCCGAATGCAGCAGAGCCGCGGCGAGTTTTGCGGCGGGAGTTTTATGCTCTGCCGTATTATATATGTGTGTGGATGGGGTCAGAGCAGCGAGTCGAGTTTGCTGAGCACCTCGAGCACGGCGGCGACGAGCTCGAAGCCCGCGTCCTCGTCCCCGCCGACCGTCTCTCCGCGCGCGGCGCTGATCAGCCCGCGCACACTCTCGCGCCCCATGTCCACGCCCGCCGAGCCTGCTGCGATTCGTGACTTGCGTTTTGGATCTGGACCTGAGAGAGAGGAGGGAAGTGCAAGAGCGACCATGAGCGACGAGTGACAGTAGATGGGAGCGTAGATATATGTAGGAAGTATTTCGAAGGATATCGCCAGCCAGATGGAGGGATCGACAATAGAGAGATGGGGTAGCGAGGGCTGCGGGGGAAGAGGAGGGACTGATAGGTGATGTGCATCCACATCGTAGACATGCAGGAGAAGCAGGGACGCCGAAGACGTGAAGCAGGGCACATGAGGCGAGGGAAGAGTGGGAGAGGAAAGCAGGGACACGAAGCAAACAGTAACGATCAAGGCGAAGTGCACTCACCCGCTCCCGCACCGCCCCCAAATGGCCAGACACCGAACTCGCCCAGAATCTCGTCGCACCTGGAGAAGCGCGTCAGCTCGAAGCCCTCGTGCAATCGCTGCCTGTGCGTAATCGGTCCGATGGGATTGTCCCTCTGGAGGCAGCCTCATGCGCACCAGCACGACTCCTCAGGCTCCGCCATGTACGTCCCGAAGTGGCGCCATGCCAAGACGTACACCCCCCACCGGGGGCAAAGGGGCGGGCGTACAATCCCTTCATTGGGGCACGCACCCCCCAACCCGACGGTCTCGCGAGGACGTTCTTACTCTCCGCCTGCCGCTACGCAACCCATGCCACAAAGCACACAAAGCGAAAGTAACTCACCGCCCAAACGCCGCCTCCCGCTCCTCGTATCCCAGCCGCCCAAACGCGTTGTCGAGCACGGACGCCGTGTACGCGGCGCACACCAGACACACCGCGCGTAGCACGCGGCACTGCGTGCCGTCGACGTCGAGCGCCGCGGGGGGGACCTGCGCGGACCGGTAAGTATGATACGAAAGAAGGCAAGGATGCTCTACGTGAAGAGTGGAGAAGATGATGGCAACAAGAAAGGTGGAGGACGAGGAGGATAAAGAGGGGCCGCGACGAGAATACAAGTCTCCTCAGCAGCAACGCGCCGGGGCACGGGCTCGTCGTCGTCCCATCCCATTGGCAGAATGTATGCCCTCGATAGCGCGTCGAGATAGCAAGGTTCCCTGCCACTCGGTATCTGCTCGATGACGCTGACGATGCAAAGCACGCTCCTCCTTCACTGCCACCGATACACTCTCGGCGAAAAGCCAGAGTAGCGACAGCAGACGAAAGAAGAGGACGTCGCGAGAACGGCGTGACCCACACAAGAATAGTGCCGAGGGAAGAGACGTCCGCGCCACGGGCGCGAGCAACGAAGGCGCGAATGTAACTCGCTCAGGCCATGGCCATGGCAACAAAACCCCGAAAAGAAAAGGAGGAGGGAGGGAGAGAGCAGACTCACCGCGCTCGTCCCGCTCGTGAGCAGCGCCACGACACGGTTCACCACGCCCGCCTTGACGTGCGCGTCGGCCTAGGAAAATTTGTCAGCACGCGTGCACAACCGGCGATCGGAGGACGAAAAACGAAGGACGAAGAGAAAGAGAGAAAACGAGGGAGCAAGCATGGCCCTCGCGAAGAGCAGTCCGAGCAGTGGCACATCCCCACTACAGGGGCCGCTCCACGACCCGCCGTGCGCCACATTGGGCTTCGCGATTGGCCGCTCAGCATGAGACCCGGAGGAATGAGCCCAGCAAGGGCTCCCTACCCTGTCGCTGAGGAGGTCGCGTTCGCCGCATCCTCCGCGACACCGCCCCCGAGAACGCGGCGCGGCCCTAACGCCCACTTCAGCCGCTGCCCCTCAGCAAGGCGTGCAGTCCAACCGAAGCAAAGCAGGAAGCAGCGGCCGCCCGGAGGCTGCATCCGGTCGCATAGACCGCAGGACTCCCAAAAGCCCCCCCAAAAGCCCCCCCAAATAGAGATGAAAATTAAAATAAAAGGGGAAAAGACGCACCACCGGGTGCGTCGCCATGTCGAACAGCAGGAAATTGCGCTTCTCCGTGCGCAGGACGCCCTTGTCGACGAGGCCCTTCGCGAGGCGTTCGCGGACCTGCGAGGGGCAGGGGTCAGTAAAGAGGGGAAGGGGGAGGATGAGAAGGAAAATGGGAGAGACAAGGGGGGTGGGCGCGGAGGACGCGGGGATGGCCAAGGATGCAGAGCTGAGAGCGGGGGAGAGGATAGAGGACGGGCGGATGTACCTGCTTCAGCTGGAAGCCGATCTTGAGGACGTTCCATGTCTCGCCTGGGGTTTGTGGTCAGCGTCGTTGCGGAAGTGGTCAGCGGCGTTGCGGAGGTAGCGCATTCGTGCTAAAGGGCGCCAGATGGGCTAAGAATACGCGCTTGTTTAAGCGCGCAAGTGCTGCGCACACGAGTGCATCCCCACGGCGGACGCTGGGGGCCGCGGAAACGTGGAAAATTGGCGGGCTGCGAGGGGTCGGAGACAAAAGGGAGTCCCCGCAGATAGTGCCCAAGGAACAGCGAGGAGAGACGACTTACCACTGAGCAAATCGACCCAAGTGCCGACACCCATACGCTCGCCCGCGTCCTCGGTCTGCTTCATCATGCGCAGCGTCTCGTCGAGCAGCGTCTCGCCCGTCTGCTTCGTCGACAGCACCGTGATCGCGCGCTCGGGCAGCGGCAGGCGTTTCTACACCCAATCAGCCTCCTCTCACCACACCGCCAGCGGCACTCACGCGATTCGGATCCCGCACAATTCCAATGCGCCGCCGCAGCGCGAGCTCCATGAGGATGCACCCCCGCAGCGCATACGAGATATTGTCGTTCCAGAAGCTGAGGTACCCCTGCTTGTCCTTGATGCCGAGGAGCAGGACCTCCTCCATGAGCGTGAGGCGCGGAAGCTTGCCGCCCACGCGCGCATCCTCGCCGGCCGCGAGCGCGAGGTCGCGCGGGTCGTACGCGACGCGCGCGCCGCCGGCGAAAGCGGAGCCGGCGTGTGCGGGTCCAAGGGCGTCCTCGTCTGGGTCGGCTTGGGAGGAGGCGGAGGGGGTCGAGGAGATGGGGGGACGGTCGTCGTCGTCGTCCGGGGTTGGGGAGGTGGCGGCAGGGGCGCGGCGGCGGGACAGGCCTGCAGATGCCATGAGCGACGAGGACAGCAACAATGTGGCGGTGCAGAGGCGGTGATTCTTTCCCGCCTCGAATTACGATTACGTAACTGTGTATCGTTGAACTTTTTTTCAACTTGTTTCCCTTGCGCAAATAATGTGATTCAACGTAAATTGCGCATTCCGTGAAGCTTGAAGCAGAGATACAAAGCGCTTGTTATCACCATATCTTCAGGAGCACAAACCCTCCAAGTCAAGCTTGGCGAGTACTTGTTCTCCTGTTTTCAGTCCTAATATATAATGTGGTGTTAGTAGGATAACCGCAGCCCATCCCCCCACACTCGTTTATTCCCCTTCAAAAGATGCGCCTCTTCGCCTCGATACTCGCCGCTTCAGCCCTTCTTTCTGTGTGCGCCGGGCCCGCGCCGGGATACGTGCAGCGCCCCCGCGCGCCCACGGCCCCTGTCCCTCTAACCAACGCCGTCCGCATGCGCGCCGGCTTCGGCCCCGCGATGCCGCGTAGCATCTTGCAGGCGCGGGGCGGGACGCTCAACCCCGGAGGCAAGTCGCCCCTCGTCCCGTGGACTCTGGACTGATCGCCCCCACAGCAGCCTCTCGAACGCGCAACAGCGCGCGGACCCCCGTTACGAGCCCGATTATCCCGGATACCATCCACGGCACGCTCCGCGTCACGCGGGCCGGGGGAGTCCAGGGCTTCATCGACAAGCGAGCCAGCGGGTTCGCCGAGTACATGATGGGCAGCGCGGCCTCCGCGCTCGTGGTCACCATCCCCAACCCCGCTAAGGCCTCCACGGCCAACATCGACATCCTCGCCCCCGTTGAAGTGGGCGCTCATCTTCTGTACCTCCCCGCTTGTCTGACCTCGCGCGGTGTAGAATAGCGGCTACGAGATCTGGCGCTACTTTGGTGCGTTCATTAGCCCCTGGGCGGCCGGCGGCTCCAACTTCGGCCCCAACTCCTACTGGCACGCCATTATCGGCCCAACAATCCAAGGTACCTCGTATTATTGCACGGTCCGACGTCAGCGCTCACCTCGGTCCAGTGCCGGCGGGCCCCTCCGCGATCTACCCCGACGGGACCGCGTACCACCACATTAATTCGGCGTACAACCCCCAGGAAACGAAGATGGAGACCGCGATCTGGACGGTCGACCCGGCGACGCTGCAGGTCCGCGCGACCTGGATCAACGACGCCCCGAACGCGAGTGCGTGCGCGTTGTCTGCTGCCGCACGCTGGTGCTAACCCCTGCAGCCCCCGTCCCGGCGCGCATCCTCTGGTCTCCCGAGCAGAACAACTTCCTCATTGCGGCGACGCAGAACCTCGCGACCTTCAACGGGCAGTATGGCATGAGTAGGTCTGGGGCTCCTTGATATCTTCTCGGCACTCACGACCGTCCCGCCAGACTACTTCGAAGTGGTGCGTGTCCTTCGCGTGTCGGGAGAATCAGTACTGACTGAGTTTGTCCCGACAGTTCATCACGTTTGTTCCGACCATCGTGATCGAGTCTCCTTAGCCTTGAGGAACAGTGAGGGGCCCCTTTCTAGGTGGGCTTCGTGCGAATCTGGAGACTCATTTGCGACAATTACTGGATGAAGATTCAATATTCAATACATACCATGTGGTTATACCTAGGAGAATTGGGACGGGCATTTTCATAGAGAACATTTTAGGGCAGGGGACACGTTCATTTTTTGAGGCACTAAGAGCAGTGGTTGATCTTCTTCCAACGCTTGTCGCCGTTATTTGGAAAGCTTCTTTTGTGCTAGACCGCGACAGACATTCGTGACGGAGATTGCACAAACACGGAGACTACTCTCCGCGGGATGAATAGCGTGGTCTTGGATGGGGCGCACAAGACTGAACGGGCTGTGAGATTGAGAACGGCTCAGAGTCGGAGACGGTAGCGCGTACCTGGGAGACAGCTTCTGTAGCTGCAATGGTGCCGTACGGACCTCAGGAGCGCGCGTGAGTTCTCCTGGAGGAGGCGCGCCACGCGTGTGGAGCTTGTTCGAATGGTCGCAGGATATCGAGTTCAGCCTGAGGCGGGTGACGTCCAGAGTCCAGACTGCGAATCCACGGCGGAGAAGCTTCCAGGGGACGCAAATTTGCGATTTCATCCAAACTTCAAATTTTCAAGTCCGAGCGGCGCGACTCGCGCGACTCGGCGCGAGAATACACTGAGATTTAGAGAGTCAAAGAAAGCAGGCAATAGAGGTCCCATGAAGCTCCACCAGAGGATGGTCCGGAAAAGTGGTTTTGCATCTGGGCTTTTCACAGGATCTCCCTGTCCAAAAGGTGGCCTTTCCAAGGAAGATTTTGGGCGAGGCTTAGTCGTCGAGTGGCTTTTTGTGCGAGACCTGGCCTCAATTGGGTGGTTCCATCTCGAACATGAAGTTTGAACTGGATGCTCACACTTGAAAGTGCATTACAGACGGACGCTCAGGACGAAGTGCAGGCAAAGTCAAGGCAAAGTGCAGGTGGAAAATAGGATTTTGCCGGCACGCACGGTCCGGAAGCGCCGTGTGGCTGTGAACGCTCACTCCTCCGCTCAGTAGTCTCAGCGCCAGACTGTCACGACATCCCAATTTGGGAGCCCTGTCGTGACAGTCTGGAAGCTAACCGGGAAATTAGCCGTACCTTTGCGCTATGTGCCATCACGAGGCAACACAGCCACCATCATTCGTCTTCTGCACCTCCCCATCGCTGTGTCGCGCCTCCGTAGGGTCCCCTCGACGTGTTTTATGTCTAGAAACTATCAATAATCACTCCTTTAACTCTTCCATGTTGACTGGTGCACTTTCATGGCGGAAAACAACTGCCAAACAGCTTGGCCGCTGCTCCGCATCCACACCCCTTCGACAACCATTACTGGCTCAGTTGACAGTTCCAACACCCATTAGGGTGGACTCCCTTCCATTGACCCCTGTGGGAACTACCCGCTTCCCAAGGACCCCCCGTTTGACTGTTCATAACCACAAAATCCACTGCAAAAGTTATGAAACACCACACAAATGGAATGTCCTTCGGAAAACCGAGATCAGGGTGAGGTTAGGGTGAGGTTGGGTCTGTAAGGGCTGTTCGGTGTGCCAACGGTAGTAGCGGCATCATCGATACGAAGTCATCAGAATCAAAGACTGATATACAGGGTGAAGCCTGTGATTGTGGCTCATTTGGGATGGAAACCAATGACAAGAGGCTCATTTGTAGCTTTTATGCATACTATTGACTGAGCTACCCTACGGAGGCGCGACACAGCGATGGGGAGGTGCAGAAGACGAATGATGGTGGCTGTGTTGCCTCGTGATGGCACATAGCGCAAAGGTACGGCTAATTTCCCGATAAGGGAGATCGGGTGGGCGCACGAGAGATGGTATAGAGGATATTGATGACTATGAATCTGCGGTCTGTGACCGCTCGTAAAGGAGAGAGGAAATAAATGGATAAATAATAGGTGAGGTTTGCGGGTGGGAGGGCCGCTACGCGGCCGATTCGGGAAGCCGCAAACACGCCGGCAAGGGGTGGGGCAACGAATCGGGATGGAACGCGAAGGGGCCACACCCAGTACGCAATGAGGTGCTCGGCCTGATGAGCAGGCGACCGAAACAGCCCACACGGAGCAGAGCTCTAAGAGCAAAGCTCGCGTAAGGGCGCCGACTCACGAAGGGCCCGAGAACCCCAACTGAGCGATGCAAAGTGTTGATTGTGATCGTAAAATAGCTACTACATGCCAGTTATTCGTCCCCGTCAAAGTCGAGGGAGTTCGAGTCAAAAGGATGCCCATGCCCTGATGCGAACCGTCTCATGCGTGCTTGCCATGCAGATGTGATACGGTCCGGGATGATTTGCTCGAGCCGCCTCCAGTAAATGAGGAAACATAGTGATGACCAGCCACCGAGTTTCATGATGATCTCGGGCTCGACGCCAGCGAGGAGGAGCTCAACCGAGCCTCCAATCCGATAGCTATGCCCGAAGACGGCCTCGAGACGAGCTGTGGTGAAGATGGCGTCAGCGACCCGTTTGAAATGGTCCTTCACCAGGGGGCGCCATACTCCGTGCTCCCGGAATGCGAACAGGGGGGTGAGCGGCGGCGGCGAATCATTGACGGCAAGATGGTTCTTGAAGGCCCAGACAGGGCATAGGTCCGTATCGTCGCCCATGGTCTGTGTGAGGATGCACTCCGCACCTGCTATCGTCGTCGTCTTCGTCCAAACGATATGAAAGTCGACAACTTCGCGCGTGTTGACGGTGCCGAAGGAGATGCGCGTGTCACGGCAAGTGTCGTGTTCGGTGGAGAACCGGTTTGCGCTCTTGAGTACCAGTTCCCCCATGCGACGGCACCCCCAAAAACAGGCCGTCGCATTGGCCCATGCAGCCGCGCCGAAGCCGGTGGAGAGGTTTAGGGATGCGCGAAGGGCGCGTAGGTGCTTCTTGGTGATGGGTCCGCGCGGCGGGCGTTTGAAAGGGACGCCGGCGCGATCACCCGCCTTCTTCAGAGAAGGCAGCCAGCCCTCGTTGCCGTTCCATTCAGCATCATTGAATAGATGCCAGAGGCGCAGACCATTGAGCCAGTTGCGAATGCACTTCCTGTAAGGGCAACCACGCGGCCCGAGAAGTCAAGGGTCCTGGCGTGGGGAATCCGAAGGTTAATTGACAGGCCGTGCTACTGAGTACAAGTATAGCGCACCTGGCGTGGGGAATCCGAAGAGAAGAACGTCTGAGGATTCCCACGCCCGGAGCCGCCTAAAATACCTACTGACTAGTAGCACGTGCGCGGGGTGATCGGAGCAACCGGAGTGACGCGCATAGGTCCCGTGCGCGGTCACAGGCCACGTGGTATCCGGAACCGGAGTTCCGGCGGGGTCGCGGGAGCGGGCGAGCGGGGGCGGAGGGAGCGACGGGGGGAGCGACGGAGGGAGCGGAGACCGGAGCCGGAACCGGAACCGGAACCGGAACGGGGGCCGGAGCGGGGGCTCCCCTGACACCATCCCCCCCTTGGAATGCGGCGCCTCGACGCATCGTCCGGACATGGACGTCGGGGTCCCGGAAGGGGAGGGAGTCGAAGGTGGCGGTCGTGATGGCGCGTGGTGCGGCGGGGTACTTCCGGTAGAAATCTGCGACGAGTTCCGGAGCGAAAACGTCGGAGTGTTTAACCCACGAATCATGAGAGGAATTATAACCTTTCCACTGCACGAAATACCAGAGCGAGCCCCACCGGTACTTCGCGTCCACGATCGCCTCGACTTCCCACTCGGGTGGTTCGTCCGGAGCGGCGCCCGGAGCGTCCGGAGCGTCCGGAGCACCGCGGAGGACCGGCGGAGGCTCGTCATAGCCAGTCCGACCCTCGAAGGGGTCGTCCTGAGCCAATTCAAGCTTGACGACCGGAAAGACCGGATGGAGCTGCGAAAGCCGGGGAGGGAGCTCGAGCTTGTACGCGCCCCGCCCGATGACCTGGAGCACCCGGAAGGGCCCCAAGCGGCGGTGCGCGAACTTAGCGGAAGGGCGAGTGGTCTGGATGTCGGAGGCGTCCAGCCAGACCCGGTCGCCTACCTTAATCTCCGGCGCCGGAGTGCGCCGGCGATCGTAGTACCGCTTATACTCCTCCTTAGCCTTGACGAGCGCCGCCCGGGCTTCGGAAACTCCGGAGGCGATCCGGTCGCGGAATTCGTTAACCGCTTCCACCTTCGAGCGCAGCCCGTTCGGCTCGAACCCCATCCGGGGGAGCCGTCCGGTGTCGGTCATGAACGGGACCTGCTGCGTCGACGAGTGGATGTGGTTGTTGTAGGCGAATTCGGCGGCCGGAAGGAGCTCGTCCCAGTCATCCTGCTTGTAGTTAGTGAAAAGCCAGATGAACTGCTCCATCTCCTGGTTAACGCGCTCGGTCTGACCGTCGGTCTGCGGGTGGTACGACGTGGAGGTCGCCGGAGCGACTCCGATGAGGCGCCACAGCTCCCGGGTGAACTCCGCGACGAACTGCGGACCCCGGTCGGAGATGTACTTCTCCGGGGTCCCGTGGAGCTTCCACACGTTCCGGTAGTACAACCGCGCAGCTCCGACGGCGTCCAAGGTCGTGTGGCACTCGTTAAAGTGCGCACGCTTCCCGAGCGCGTCGACGACGACCATCACCGCGTCGTACCCGTGAGCTTCCGGAAGCTCGACGACGAAGTCCACCGAAACCGTGCTCCAGCGCTCTTCCGGAACCTCCGTCGGGTGCAACTCACCGACCGGAAGCTTCCGGAGCGCCTTCGTGCGACAACACCAGTCGCACGTCGCGACATACCGGCCGACGTGTCGGGACAACTGGGGCCACCAGTAGTTCCGGGAGACGAGCTCCAACGTCTTGAAGCGGCCGGCATGCCCCGCCACACGGGTATCGTGGTGCTGCTCCAAGATCCGGCGTCGGAGGTCGTGATCCCGGGGGACCACGATCTTGCCGCGGAAGTAGAGCAGCCCGTCGTCCACACGCCACTCCGCGGACCGGAGCGACCGGGAGCCCCGGACGTTGAGGGCCTCTCGCGCGGCGATAGCGAGGGGGTCCTCGAGGTCCGGACCACGCGCAAGCGCGTCCCGGATGTCCCGGAGCACCGGACGTTCCGGTCCGGTCACCACTACACCTTCGATCGCGCGGACATGGAAGAGCTCCGGAGACAGGAGGGTGACGTCCTGGTTGTCCGGAGCCGCTCCATGGTCCGGGCGACGCGACAGCGCGTCCGGTCGCCCCATCAGGCGCCCGGGCTTGTGGTCCAGCGTGAAGTCGAACCGGGACAGGTACAGCGACCACCGCGCCTGCCTCCGGTTGAGGTTCTGCGACTTCCGGAAGTACTCCAGGTTCTTGTGATCGGTCCAGATCTCCACCGGATGCTGCGAGCCCTCGAGGAAGTGTCGCCACTCCTCGAGCGCGCGGACGATCGCGAGCATCTCCTTGTCGTGGATCTCGTAGTTGCGCTGGACCGGACTCAAGCTCTTGGAGTAGAACGCTACCGGATGCCACTTCCCGTCCGGACCCTCCTGAGAGAGAACCGCGCCGGAAGCCCGATCGGAGCTGTCCGCTTCGAGCCGGTACGGCCGGGCCTCGTCCGGAAGGATCAGGACGGGGTCCGTGGTCACCGCGTCCTTCAGCGCCTGGAAAGCGGTGGCCTCCGGTTCGCTCCAACGCCACGCGGTGCCCTTTTTCGACAAGTCGAACAGGGGCCGGGCGATGTCGGAGAAGTCCCGGATGAACCTCCGGTAGAAGTTCGTGAACCCGACGAACTGGAGCACGTCCGTCTTGTTCTCCGGGACCGGCCAAGCGGCGACTCCGGCGACCTTGACCGGATCCATCTCCACGTGGTCGTGAGAGACGATCACCCCGAGATATTCGATCGACGACTTCTCGAACTCACACTTCTCCGGGCGCAAGTAGAGCTTGTGCTCCCGGAGCCGCCGGAGGACCTCCCGGACGATCTCCCGGTGGCGCGTGAGGTCGGAATGGGCGATGAGGATGTCGTCGAGGTATATCATGACGTCCCCGGACAAGATGAGATCTTGGAAGATGTCGTTCATCATTGTCTGGAAGGTCGCGGGGGAGTTGGTCAGGCCGAAGTACATCACCAAGGGCTCGAAGAGTCCCCGGTTAGTCCGGAACGCGGCTTTCCACTCGTCGCCTTCGCGGATCCGGACGTTGTTGAAACCCCACCGGACGTCCAGCTTCGTGAAGTACCGAGCTCCTTTCAATCGATTAATAAGATCGTTGATCAAAGGGAGCGGGTACCGGTTTTTCACGGTCATCGCATTGAGCGCGCGATAGTCCTGGACGAACCGGAGGCCTCCGTCCTTCTTTTTGACGAAGAAGACGGGGGACGCCATCGGGGATTTGGAAGGCCGGATCCGTCCGGTCGCCAATCCCTCCTCGATAAACGCGTCGAGCTCGCGCTGCTCGAGGGGAGAGATCGGGTAGACCTTACAGTTCGCGGGCTTCGAATCCGGGACGAGTTCGATAGCGTGGTCCCATGTCCGGCGCTCCGGTAACGAGTCGAACGACTCCCGGTTGAAGACGTCCTCGAACTCCCGGGCCCATTCCGGAATGGTGTCCGGAGGGGGCGCGGAGTTCCGGGCGAACGCCTCCGCTAACCGCTGTGAAACGGTTCCGGTGGCCCGGATGTCTTCGGAAGGGGTGAACCGGGTATAGAATATCCGGTCCCCTTCCTCGATCTGGTAGTCGTCGTCCTCGGTACCGGAGTCTTCGGAGTCATCCTCGTCCTCGTCCGATCGGTCCTCCACGTCTACGACGCAGATCGCCGGAACCGGACCGGAGCGTAGCCGCTTGAGCAACTGCGCGGCGGAGCGAGCCGCACGGCGCTCGGAACGAGCCTCGGTGGTGCACGTAGCGCAACCGGCGGGGCAGCGGCTCATCTTGACCTCCCGGGTTTCCCAGTTGATCTCCGGGTTGTGCTTCCGGAGCCAGGAATACCCGAGGATGAGCTTCTCCTTGCCGAGGCGCGTGACCGCGAGTTGGACGCGCTCGCTGTGACCCTTGTACGTGAGAACCACGTCCGCGATGTCCCGGATGTAGCCGGCCTCATTGGGGCTGCCGTCTACATTGAAGACCGGGATCGGCTGCGAAAGCCGTCGGACCGGGAACTGATTGGCAGCGACGTACTCCGAGTCGATGAATTCGGAAGTCGCGCCACAGTCCACGAGCCCGTTGGTCGAGAGCTTCGCAGCACTATCGGTGGACGTGAACTCGAGCGGGAGGTGCAGCGAGTTGGGAGCCGGGATTGCCGCGACGGTGTAGCGCTTCGGGAGCCTTCGCTCCCAGGAGGGCTTCCGTGGTGCACGCGGGATTGCCGGGGGGACCGGAGCGGTTCCGGAGTCCGGAGCAACCGGAACCGGAGGGGCCGGAACCGGAGCTACCGGAGCAACCGGAGGAGCGCTCGGGCTGGGGGGTGCGTCTATCGTTTCGGAAGGTGCAAGAGGTATATTGTCAGACTCATTACACAGGACGGCGAAACGATTGGGGGACGCGAACGAGGGCGCACTGCTCACTCGTCGCGGAGGGGAAAATCCTCCGGACCAGGAGCAGCCGCGGCAGCGGAATGCTGCGCGGCGGCCTCGGACGACGCAACGCGAGCCAGCAGCTCCTCCAGCAGCTCGCCGTCTAGCTGCCGGATCACCTCATCCAGCACGTCGACCGCGCGGATGTCGACCGGAACGGTGCAGTCCCGGGCGAAGTGGTTCGGGTCGCCGCAGCGGAAGCAACCGCGACGGGGGGCAGCGCGCGCGCGGGTCCGGTCGACGTCCATCGGAACCGGAGTGGAGACCGGGGGCGCTGCGAACCTCGGAGGGGCGGAGGGAGCGGCCGGGACGGAAACCGGGATCATCCGGGCACGGTTCGGGGCGTGCGCGGTCCTTCCGGACGTTCCGGTCGAGCCGATCTTCGAGCGCTGGATCGACTCGTACTGGCGGTACGCCCGGAGACGCCAGCCGGGGTAGTCCTCGAGGTGCGGAGGGTCGCTCGAGCCGGTGATAGCGAGGTTGATCGCCGGGTCGAGTCCGGTCCTGTACTTCGTGACCTTGATGAGCTGGTCTTCGAAGCCGGCGAGGTCGACGAGGTCCTCGAAGTCGTCGGTGTACCGGTAGATGTCCCGGTTGCCCATGTGGTACGCGCGGGACTCGAGCTTGTGCAGGGCGTGGTCCTGCTCGTTCTCCTCGATGAACCGGAGGCGGAACTCCCGCTCGAAGTCCTCCCAGAGAAGGAAGGGGAAGGGCTCCTTGGCGCTCTGGCGTTCGGCCCAGCGCTGCGCCGCATCCTTCGCCATAAAGGACATGGCGAACCGGATGGCCTTGTCTTCGGAGGGATCCCCGTAGGCGTCCCGGAAGCCTTCCGGAACCAACCGGATGTACGTCCGGACCGCGTGCAGGAACGCGCGGCCTTGGGTCCGGTCGCCGTCGAAGACGAACGGGGGGTTCGGTCGGAGGACCGTTTTGTTCGAGGAGGTGGACTCCGGGAATAAGCCTGGACTCGCGGCCGGAGCGGGTGCCGCAGGGGCCGGAGCAGGTGCGGGTTGTAGGTTGGTGACCAGGGCGGTCAAGCGCGCGAGGCTCGCCTCGATAGCGGACATCCGGGTGTCCGCGGTCGGGTCCGGAACCGGAGCTCCGGAAGCTCCGACGGGGGTACTGCCTAGTCTCTCCTAGACAGACGCTTCAACAAAAAAAATGCTCGTACCTCACTTGTTGAAGTCTGTTAGTTACCGCGGGGGTCGAACCGCGTCAGGATTGTATTATGCAATCGCGGAGTTTGAATAGCCACGTGCCCCGTCGCGCTTGCACTATCACCTCGTCGCGCTTGACGCGCGGCGCCTCCACACCGTCTATTCGCGCTCCTCACAGTTCTCTTTCACAGACCCCGTTGCTACGATTCTTACGGTTCCTTCAGTCGAGTGACCGGCCGGTTCACTTACCAGGTAGCAGCAACCCCGGACCAAAATTGGTGGATTGTGTTCCGCCCGACTCGCGCCGAATTGGTGCGCGAGCCCGCCTGTATCAAATATATAAGGCATGTCGTTCAAGGTCAGTGCTACTAATAGTGTACTTACATTCTTACATATGTTGATCACGTCTGTCTGCGCGCGTTCCAGGTGCACGCGCGTGCTTATACCTTGCGATCTGCAGCGAGCGCGAGCCTGGGCACGCCGAATCCAACCGACCCTAACAGTGTGTTATCCATAATCCGACTCAGTGTTTCATTTTTATTACTTACTGGAGTCAGATTTTGATGCGGCGCCCGAGTCTGCACACATTCGAGGCACGGCACCGAGCAGCCTTGAACCATAATTGGCGGATCGTCCCGCCCGCCTCGCGCCGCCTTGGCGCGCGAGCATCTCAACCCGCCCGAATCAAACATCTACGGTGCGTTATTCAATTTCAGCGCCACAGCTATACTTATAAAGTCGCAGTTTTACCGATTTTGATGCGCGTTCGAGGTGCACGCGCGTCGCCGCCGTCTGGCGATTCCCCACGGACGCGAGCCCGACCCGGCGGCGCAAATCGGAGGATTATCCCGCTCGCCTTGCGCTCAATCCAACCTATATGGTGCGTTATCCAACTCAGCGCTTGATTTGTACTTACTAAAGCTAGTTTCCGATGCGCTAGGGTCGGCCGCGAGCATCGCGCGGAGAATTCCGGCGCGACGCGGCGAGTGGGACGCGCGGCGGACGTGCGCCGGGCGGCGGAAAGTCGGGGGAGGGCACTGCGCTGATCGCGCGCAATGCAGGGGACGCGCCGGCACCGCTGACAATGGATCTAAGAGCGTGGCGGCGGCGTGTTGGATTTGCGCAAAGCGGCGTGGGCGCGGAGGACGCGCCTGCCTCTGTCGCACGGCAGTGGACTCGGAGAGCGCTCGGCGGGGCGGGCACGAGCACCCGGCGAGATGCGCGCCACGTCACTACCTGGAGCCGCACGCGCAGACCAACCCGCGGATTCATTCGCGTATGACACTGCGTGCGCGGCACAGGGCGCGTTGCAAGCGCCGAGCGCAGGACGTGCCGTAGGGCAGGGTAATCGGTGGGGGTAGACTTGCGCGCTGTGCGCGAACTTATCTACCCGCTTCCTCCCAGTCTTATTACGGGGACGGAGACGAGGTCGTTGACGGGGAAGTGGCCCTGATAAAGTGGTGGCTGCAGAAGGTTGATATGCAGATGGTCGAGACTGTATGATCCAGCGTCGGCAGGAGCAAGGGAAGATCACAGGATTGGGATCGAGGATTACTCGGTAGTTCTTGTTTTTGCGAGGTTGTGACAGGAGAGTTGGGGCAGATTGCTGTCGGAATCCATGACAGATCTTATTTACACGATAAAGCCGCGCTGAATCGGCGGTAGAGCGTAAGGGACGTGCGGAAACGCGTCGTCGCGGAGGAATGAGGAGCAGCGCGAAGGTGCACGTGACTATTCAAACTCCGCGATTGCGTAATACAATCCTGACGCGGTTCGACCCCCGCGGTAAAAACTAGACTAGGTACTGCCGGGCATGTCGGCGACGATGCGGGGGGAGGAGGGGGCAAGATTCGAATGGGGTGAGGCGGGGGCGCTATCTGAGCTGTCCGAGCCGTCGACGCCGAACTTCGCAATCTTGACCGGTTAATCCCTAGAAGATGTTCTTCTGCTGTAAGGGCAACCACGCGGCCCGAGAAGTCAAGGGTCCTGGCGTGGGGAATCCGAAGGTTAATTGACAGGCCGTGCTACTGAGTACAAGTATAGCGCACCTGGCGTGGGGAATCCGAAGAGAAGAACGTCTGAGGATTCCCACGCCCGGAGCCGCCTAAAATACCTACTGACTAGTAGCACGTGCGCGGGGTGATCGGAGCAACCGGAGTGACGCGCATAGGTCCCGTGCGCGGTCACAGGCCACGTGGTATCCGGAACCGGAGTTCCGGCGGGGTCGCGGGAGCGGGCGAGCGGGGGCGGAGGGAGCGACGGGGGGAGCGACGGAGGGAACGGGGACTGGGGCGGAGGTCGGAGCGGAGGCGGGGTCGGGGGCCGGAGCGGAGACCGGAGCCGGAACCGGAACCGGAACCGGAACGGGGGCCGGAGCGGGGGCTCCCCTGACACTTCCCTCCGCAAGTGCCGAGCGCGTCTGCGATGAAAGCAGCAAGGAGAAGCCGGTCAGCGGGCATGCGCGCTCCTTCGTTGATCTGGTATCTGTCACAGAACTGGTGGTACCGTAGCAGGCCTGCACCGTACGTATCCCGTGTCGGCTCTGATGTCGACCGCAGTAAGCCCTGGTAGATGCGCGCTTGCAGATCGGGACCGATGCCCAATTTCAGGAATCGGTCGTGGATGGCGAATGAGCCGGGTGATGTCCACATGAGGACCCTCCGGTCCGCGGGGACATGGGGTCGATAGATGCTGGGGATGAGCTCGTTCCCTGCTCGTGGTCTACGTGCCCGCTTTGGCGGTAGCGTCTGCTCGGCTGTGCGGCGAGGGTCGGGGCATATATCATTGGGTTCCAGACTGCGCGGAGGGGCGGACGAGGGAGGCAAGGGGGCAAGAGGGAAAGGTGTGAAAGTCGTGGTTGACAAGGAGAAAGTGCGCGCTGATGCTACATTATGCGGTGCAGTGTTATTGGGTGTCGAGGAGGGAAGGTGATATGGGCGCGATGCGGGCCGGGGATTGTGAGAACCACTTCGAAGCGGTATACATGAAAGAGACCTGCACAATCTTTATAAGCGACACGCTGTGTCGGCGAGGGCTCACATGCTCACTGTGCTGGTGCTAATGCTGATGAATGATATGATGCTACGGTGGTATGGTGGGCGGATTCAGGGGTTGCTGGGCACCAGTCTAGTGTTGCCAAAGAGAATAATCTATATGCATGAGGCTTGGAGTCATGCACTCATCGAGTGGCTCACCTAGTCGATGCGGAAGCGGAAACGGAATCAGATGCGGGAGTGGCTGTATGCATCATTTCGATCACCAGTCGCCGGCAACAAACAGGTCGGCGAGGTCCGGTGGTAGCTCAAACTTGCGTTGCAGGCGGTTATGGAGGGGAAAGGTTGAGCGACCACGAGAGGGGTGATCGGCGGGGTTGAGGTGTGTGTCAACATATATCAACTTCGGCACGATCATCCGATCGGCCGCCAGCGCATATGCACGACGCGCGCAGAGATTGAGATGCACATTGGGGCTGCGGGACTTGGTGAGTGCCCCTATTGCTGCCTTGTTGTCTGAATGCACCAGCAAATGAATATCACGATAATCGAGTTGCACCAGAAAATGATACAAAATCTCGATTGCAATCGCCTCAAGCCAGCAGATATTGCGTCCCGGCTGCTGCCAGCCGGGGCGTAAGCGGAGCGAATACCATTGGCGGGCAATGACAAGACCGATCCCCCACGAGGTCGATGCGTCCACGTATATGCCATGGTCGCGCAGCGGTCCGATAGGATTCAGCTGCCGAAATGTGTTGCCGTCCTCGAGGCGATGCTTCCACCACTGTAATGTGTCCACCGCCGAGTTGGATAGGTGTCGAGGTGCGTAGTTGTTGTGCTTGCTGTAATGCGCCATCGCGTTCGAAAACACGGCGAGCCTCGTGGTCCCATCCCTGAAGATGAAGGCAACATGGCACAAGGTGCCGTGAATCTCCTCCAGGTCACGAAGGACGAAGAGACGCGACGCGCGCGCATTGTCGATCATCTTGGAGACCCGCGCGAGGTATTTGAGACGTTTCGGCCGATGCAGGGACACCCGACGGAGCACCAAATCCCACTGGAATCCGAGGAATATCATGGTGTTTTCATAGGTTCTGCCGGATTTGGTCGGGTGCCATGGGGTGTCGAGCGGGGCGATCAGAGCGAAGGCGGTGTCGCGGTCGAGTCGGTACAGGTGGGGGCCGTCGCGGAAAGGACCGACACCGTTTGGGAAACGGACGTTGGCCAGGTCATCCTCGTAACCCAGGGTGTCCGCGTCACCTGGGGTCTCGGCCCTCCAAATATCAATCAGAGCTCGACAAATCTGCCCGGCGTTGCTGCTGGCTGAGGCGGAGCCGAAGGGATAACAATGATCGAGGAAAAAATCGTCACCGAGGGAGACGACCAAGAACGGCTTGTGGTCGGGAAGTACAGGGCATGTCCGGTGAAAGGCCTTGATGTCGAAGGCACATGCCTGCGTGCCCGGAGGCGATTTTGACACCTGTTTTTGGTGTAAGGACCACGAGTACGGATGCGAATGCGATGCTATGCGATGCGATGCAAATGCGATGCGAATGCGATACCATGCGATGCGAATGCGATGCGATGCGGATGTGTATTATGCAAGTGCAGTGATGCAGGTGCTAATGCGAAATGCGATGCGATGCGAATGCAGATGCGAAAACAGGTGCGACATGCGGGCACCAATACGATGTGCAGGGTGTCCACGAAAGCCGAACACAATATAGGGTCCGGGACTCACCAAGTTGGCCACATCAAGTGCCGCGTCGAACTTCGTCGGAAAATCGGCCTTGTCGATGAACGAGTTGATCGACGGTGTGCCCGACACTTTATCATTCTTCGAGAGGTGGCGGCAGACACGCTTCTTTGGCTCTGCACCCGGTTCCTGCTCCTGCAGCACAATGATCATCGGCGACGAGTAAAACGGGCCGCGGCATATCTCTTCCATCTCCGAGCGCATGAAAGGGCCAGACATGCGGCCCATCGACTTCTCGAGCTCCAGGTACTCTTGTACCACGTCCAAATGCACGGCGACAGATGGGTGATTTTGGATGATGACGGTGTGCTCCAATGGAGGTATACGACCAAGAGGAAAGCCTTCAGATAAATTTTGAATCAGCTGCGGATAGCGTGTAAGTAAATCATGCTTGTTTAAGAGGCGCCTGAACTCGGAGATGTTGTACGGGTGAATGATTCGGTTAAATAGCTCATCTTGTAGCGTGTTAGTTGTGTCGGGCGGTGGGCGACGGTGGACGAATGGTCGGAGATCTGGGTACAAGAGATGTGTAGATCCGCCTAGATTATGTGCTTCAAGAGATGTGTTGGTCTCGTCTTGGTCAGAGGACGAGGGCGCCATTACGAAACCGAGGGCATCGTGTGTTGCCGGGCAGAGCGGGGTGGCTTCCACCGCAGAGGCTGCATATGTGGAGACGCTCGGCAGGGTGGTCGGATCCATCACATGGCCGTCCACCGAGATTGCAGTTGTATCCGATGCAGATGACTCTGCGATCAGGTCCCCCGTGCGGCTTTGCAGTTTTGAGGCAGCCGTCCTCATACGTGGCAAAACATTGTTGGCGGTCCTGGAAAGCGACCTGACCGGTGGGATGGTTCTTGAGCGTATGGGGACCTGCGCAAACGAGGCAGTGAACGGGGCGACGCTCGCGAAAGGAATCCTGTCCTTGGTCGCGAAAACGGTCGCGTCCAGCCCATCCGTTATCACTGTCCCGGTCCCCTCGGCGCGGTGTGTCACGATACGAGCGCTGATCATCGCGGTACGACCGCTGGTCGTCGCGGTACGGGCGCTGATCCTCGTCACGCATGCGTTGGCTCTTGGGGGCACTTGGAGTGTATGCAGGAGGGCCTGAAAAGTGCCCAATATCAGCCATCTTCGTAAGGGGAAGGGAGTAATAGCCGCTTGAGAAAGCGCGTGCAGCCTTCCAGGCATTGATTGCACCACCTGCTTCCGAGGTCCAGTAAACGACGTCGAACGCGAGGTTATTGGTGAGGATTTTGTTACGAAGCCTTTTCTCGACCGGGTACCACACCATAAACAGTGCCTCAAAATCTTCCAACGCCTGGAAGAAATCGCGATGCTTCAACATTTCGACCGCGAAAGAGAAAGGGTTGTCGTTGTCAGGTGCCGCGCTCAGGATCTTGATCGCCGCGATAAAGTTTTCGAGCGCGTTGTTCCAGGTGAGTACGGAGACGTTCGCCGCCGAGTCGTCAGAGCCCCACAAAGATTTTAGCTTAGCGCAGTCCAGCAGGCTCTTGTCGGGCACCGTCAGGATCGACGTGTTCTTCTTCGTGGGTATTTCGGACGGGTTCTCGATAGCGTATCGTAGGCGTTGGTCTGTGAACCAGAAGAGCGAAGGATGCATCCGATGTTTGATCGCTGCTAGAAAAAGGTCGGGGATGGACACGGGAGGGCGGGTCAACGCATTGATCTGGGCAACGTTCGACATCACCATGCTGCCCGTCAGGTCCGTGCCCTTGGCCTTCTGTTCCTCCTTCTTCTTCTCCGCCTCCTTCTCTCTCTTCCCGCGCTCTTCGAGCAAAAACTCGAGCAACTTGGGCGGAACTGGCGCGACAACGCGCTCACAAAACTCCACTGAGGTAACCATCTTCTCTACTTCGATTTCTGTGTACTCGTAGTAAGAGGTGAGCTTTGGACCAATGTCGACTGTTGTCGGTGGGACGGCTCCGGAGTTCAGCATCGTTTCGTAGGCTCTTGTCGCGCGAATGCTTGCGCGATTAGCGATTTGCACGTCATTGTTGTGCTGGTTCCTTTCTTGCAAGTCCATATCGTCAGGAATGGGGAGATCCTTTGGCTGTTTTCTCCAGATGGCGAAATCGAAAGTCGCGTCGAGGGGAAGGTCCTTGCCGCATACTGATCTTGTGGGAGGCATTTAGCTCGAAAATGTCTTGCGGATGAGGGTTGCGGAGACGAGGGCGAAGATGCAGGAGAGACGCGATGGACGCGTCAAGGAGGAAATATGATCACGTGTATGTATTCATATGTGCTCGTACCCAAACTCCCTTATCTTACACTAAGTCGACTCGTGCCTCGTCTGCCTTAGCTCACAGTTAGCTTCCAGACTGTCACGACAGGGCTCCCAAATTGGGATGTCGTGACAGTCTGGCGCTGAGACTATCCGCTCAGAGGCTCTCGCGACAATCCCGCGATGGAACTCCCGCAAGAACTCATAGACGCGATAGTTGATGCAATCGTCGCCGAAGGTGGCCTCGCCCAGGACCCTTGGATGATTGACAACTCAGTGGACCTCCTCGAGACGCTCAGGTCCTGTGCTCTCGTCGCCCATGCTTTCGTGCGCCCGTGCCAGACCTACCTCTTTCACGGACTCATTCTCACCGACAACGAGGGCATTTCTCCGGAAGCGCTATCCGCCATCTTCACTGCAAGCCCGCACCTCGCGTCCTATGCGCGCGCGCTCTACTTTGAACATCGCGCGGTGGACGCGCACCTCGAGTCCATCCTGAACATCCTCGCATCCTTGACGAACCTCGCGCGGATCGACATCTACCCGTCCACGGGCGACGTTTCTCTGTGGGCGACGTATCCCGAACCCCTTCGCGCGTCCTTCTCCGCCATTTTTGCCCTGCCATCCATACAACACATCACGTTGTGCTACCTCTGGTTCGAGGATGCGTCAGAGCTGCAGACACTTCTCAGCGAGAGCACTGGGCTCAAGACGCTTGGGCTGTGCTCTGTTGCCTTTGCGGCGCTCGAGCGTGGGGAAGGACCCAAGATGCCACCCGCAGTGTCGAGTCCACGGGTCGTCTTGAACTCACTACAAGTGTACTTCCTACTGGCCGAGCATATAGAGGACATAATCCAGACTTTCACGACTGTGGACATAACGCGCTTGCGATCGCTGTACCTTCACAATACGCCGATGAAGTCTCTGCTCAAGGTTGCCGGACCCACCATTAGGGACCTGAAGATCCGTGCATATTACTCCGGTATGCTAGTCTATCCCCGTCAAGAACGCGCTGACCCTGTTTCTTGGACAGACATCTTCCTCCCCGAGACCGTTGATGCTGTCGCTCTTGAGACCGTTGATGCTACCGCTCTTGCGGGCGCGCACCTTCTGCGCTCGCTCGATTTACAGTTGCCGTTCCTGCAAACACTCAATAAGCTGGTGCACCTGTTCGGCAGCCTCGTGCACCTCGCGCTCCTACAGACCGTAAATATCACGGTGAGCCAGAAGACCTACCCCGGGCCGGCAGAATGGCTGGAGCTCGATAGGCTGTTAGGCGAGCTGCCTGCGCTGCGAGACGTCCATGTGTATTCTGGCGAGCCACACGAGGAGGCCCTCCTGCGTTCGTGGATGCCTGTGCTCGCAGGGCGGGATGTCTTGCGCATACGCCCTTCCGTCCCGGACTAGGAGGTTTGACGTGACATGGTCTGCCACTCAAAATGTATCTATTTAATCATGAATATCTAACTACTCTCAAGTGATAGTCAGCACGACAGCCCATATCTCTGCACTTCCGTTGAACCAAACTCTGCGGGGGATAGTGCTCAAGCCCTTTCCATTCTACGCCGTTCAAACTTCACACTCCGCAAAGATCCGGCACTTATTCGGCCGGCCCGAAAGCTCCCGGGTTGAGTTTCTTTTTGACCGTGCCTTCGCAATCGTCATGCCGTTTGCACGCGGTGGGGATTCTCATGCCCATTCGTACGAGAGTTACATTTCATTCCCTCCATGCACTCTGACTCTGGTCGGTGCCAATGCAACACGGCGGCGATGGGTGGTTTTGTTCGGTGGATGCCACTGAGTGGACGCTAGTCTGTGGACGCCGTACGTCTGAACCGCCGTGATTTCACCGTCCAAATGACTTCACGACCTTTATCAGAGCATCCATCTCTTCTATTACGACCATCTTCCAGGGCCTACAAATATCCACCCTTGTGCCGGACTTTCTCCCAACCGACTCCCACTTGTAGCTCATGGCCATCTTACTTATCCTCGCCCTAGTATCCATCTGCACTGGTATTTGGCTTCGAAATGTGGGCCGTCGCGAGAAAGGACTCCCCCCTGGCCCTCCGGTCCTTCCTCTTCTCGGAAATCTCCACATGCTTCCTAAAGCATTCATGCACTACAAGTGTGTATCGGTTATCGATTGAATGTTTCATAGCCGGCCTCTTCGGGGAGCTGACGATTAGATTCCTGTAGATTAACGGAGTGGGCAGCGACATATGGTGGAATATACTCAGTGAGTGCGTCCATTGTCATCTATCTTAATGAATCACGACTCTCTGCAGCTCAAATTTGGTCCTGGAACAGTCATTGTCCTTACAGACGTTGCGGCGGTCAAAGAACTGATGGAGAAACGGAGCGCGAACACAGCGAGCAGACCTCCGATCCACATTGCCGACCTTGTCACAGGAGGATATCACTTTGCACTCGCGCAGTATAGTTGAGTGTTCGCAATGACATCGCGCAACTCATTTAGACTTACCATCCTCAGCTGAAACATGGAAGACATTGCGCAAGACAGCTTTGACTATTCTGAGTCCTCAAGCGTGTAGCCGGCACTTACCCATACAATGTGCAGAGGCTACGCAACTGGTTTATGATATTCTTCGGTCCCCGCAAGTAAGTCATCCAGATCTGGAGTCATTCAGTCGGGCACTGATCTTCCTCAGTTCTTCTATACCCACATTGAGCGCTACTCGAGCTCAGTTATTTTCTCTGTTCTATACGGCAAGCGCGCGCCCCGGTATGATACACCAGAGACCACCGCTTTCTTCCATCTCATGAGAGAGTGGGGGGATCTTCTCTCTCCTGGTGCTACGCCTCCGGTCGACATCATCCCTATCCTCAAATATATTCCCGAACGGTGGGCGAAGTGGAAACAAGACTGTACTCGAGTCCGGAGTCTGCAGCGGACCCTGTACTTTCGGCTTTTGGACGAAACCAAGCAGCGCCTGTGTGGGGGCGACGAGAATGGGAGCTTCATGGAAGAGGTCTTGGCGAAGGAGAAAGAGCTCGGGATGAACTGGGAGATGACAGCGTTGAGTTTCCCACACTGGTAAAGATCAGAATGAAACTAACGCTGTTGGTGTTTACATAGATATCTCGGCGGAACACTGATCGAGGGCGCAGCAGACACGACCGCTGCCTATGCCCACTCGCTCATCCTGGATTTGGTGGCGTATCCTGATGCAAAACGGAAGGCATACGAAGAAATCGACCGGATCGTAGGTGAGGATCGTATGCCGGTACTGGAGGACCTGGAAGACATGCCTTTTATACGTGCCATGATCTTGGAGGTGAGTCAATCACCCACCATTCGATTTCGCCCGCTAGCATTCATTTTCATTTAGGTTCATCGATTCCGCCCCATCGGTCCGCTCATGGTTCCTCACGCGACACTTGCCCCGGAGGAGGTTTGTGTGATGCCCTTGGACTTTAGGATCAATCACCTCATTCTGCAAAGTACCGGGGCTTCATTATTCCCAAGGGTGCGACGATTTTCGTCAATCTGTGTGAGTTCTGGAAAGCAATACCCGTGCTATTGTTCACAAAGCGCTTCCAGGGGGTATTTTCCACGACCCAGGTGAGTCTCATCCAGTATCATCTTCCTCCCTATTGATCTTGTTCCTCAGCATTGTACGAAAACCCCGAGGAATTTACGCCAGAACGATACATGTTGACCGAAAATGGCGCCAAACCCGGTATTGATGTTAGCGACTTGAGGCCCAACCTTGCTTTCGGGGTCGGCCGTGTAAGTCTGTAGGAACATTGAATATCGTGTTTGCTTACCCGGCTTTATACAGAGGAGCTGTCCGGGGATACATCTAGCCCAGAACTCGATAGTATGGTTCTAAATTCTCATTCCCTTGTACCACGACTCACGATCACTGCACAGAACCTGCTCACTCTGTACCTCCTGTGGGCATTCGACTTCGATACCGATATCGACAAGCTGGGAAATCCAGTCAAACCGGATACCTTCGCTTTCAAACAGGTCAGATCGTCATTGTGATCGCAACCAGTGGGATTCATCTTCTACTTTCACAGGGACTTGGTACTGGACCGCTGCCCTTCCAGTGTCGTATCGCTCCTCGCACAACAGAGAAGGCTGAGATTATTAAGCGCGAGTATCTCGACGCGGGGGACACATTCCGCAAGTTTGAATTTGGGCTCGGTCCGGAAGATGCGGAGTTTCTAGCCCAGTCGCGAGCCGAGTGTCTATAGGGACAAGGGGAATGAATAACTGTGTTTGATTACCCATCGCAAGTTGATCGCCTCTTCCGCTCGTGGACGGGACAAACATCCTGCGCGTCTTGGCGTATCCTGGTGCGGTTCCTGTGGATGCCGATCAACTCGCAGTTTCGCTGACTGTCCTCACTCTGAATGAATCTCGAGGCAGAATATTTTCCGTGATGTTCTTAACAGGCGCCGGACGGGTTCCGAATACCCGGTGGAAGTACAGTCCCATGCAATAAGCTCCACTTTTCATCGCATCGTAAAGCGAGCCGAAACAATTTGACTGTTCTGAATCTCCGTTCAAATCAACGACAGGTCGAGTAAATTACGATGATATCGCCGCAATACTGCCGTCTGGATCTGAGTAACGATGGGGTGGTCAGCGGATGCCGCTGTATCGCGCACAGAGTCTCAAGAAAGGAAAGCAAAAAGGAGAGTCCAACGAACTTGATCTTGGAAGGACTAGGATCGCTGTTCGCAGCTTATCTAGGAGCCATAGCGCTGATGTACCTGAACCAGAATTCGAACAGGCAATAAGTCTCTAAAAGGACAATTAAAAGGGGTGTAAAAAAGAGCCCCTCTTCTGAAAATGGATCCATGTTCCGAAAAGGCGTCTTTTTCATCTTCCCTTCAGGCTCCTTTGCTTCCGTTTCAACAAAGTAAAGAAAGAGGAAAGTTAGATAGTAAGCAAAAAGGAGGTAGTAAAGGGGGCTACTCTGCGCATCGGGATTCACAGAGGAAAGGTAGAGAAAGGTGCCTTGAGAGGAGGGCTCGAGGATCGAAGCTGAAGGAGCCGAAACCAGCCGCGAATTGCGAATGCGCGACGACGCGTCAAGTCCCTGTATCAGGTGAGATATGAGCTTTCCCACGGTTGGAGTTTCCGGGAAGTTCCGGGATCGGCCGGCCGGCCCTGAAAGGCGGCGTTCTTGGCTTGCCCTTTGAAGTCCAGATGAGCTTATATAGCGTGGCGGTACGTCTTCTCTGCGGAGCTGCCCACTGATATACTTGGGGGTGGTGGATGCATCGAGTTCAGCTTTCAACTTTCAACATGTGGCCAGTGATCATGCGGCAGTGCGTACCACGAGCCCCGGTGCACAGGGCGAGTCTGGAAGGACAAACAAGATCAGAGCCTGCATGGGTCGACCCGGGAGCTTGGAGGCTGCGCCTCAACCGCCTCTCCACAGGGATTCGGACTTCGCAGATGTGGGGCTCGGCGATCTCGGAGACGATGGATCCAGGTCCAGTTTGGAGTCTTTCGATGGTATGTACCTACTGGCATGTATTCGCGTCCGCTGTCGGGAGAGCTAGGCTCGGCCACGAACAATCGATGAAAGGCTGCCGATATCCGCGAGTCCCAGCTGCGTTGGTTATCTTGCGCTGGTCATGCATGAATCTGTTGTACTCCTTGTCAACACCTTGCACGCATACCACAATTAAAGTTCTTCTGAGCCATCCCACGGTCTTTCTTTTTTTTAGGCGGCGATCGTCCGTTAGCCTTTTAGCCGATGCCCCAGGCCCGTGAACTCGGGCGAGTCCGCAATCTTGGTGCTCTTGAGCTCCGCCGAGGGGACTCGCGTCCTCGATTTCATGTTCTTGAACAATCGCGAAGGCACGCATATCCGGCTCCGGGCTGCCATCTGGGGATCTCTGTGCTGTACATGTGTCCTCGACAGGCTTGAAGACGGTGAACTCCTCTTTGGACACGGCGTCTCCCAATTTGTCGCTATCGCCCCGCATTTCATGTAAGTAGCACTAAAGAATACGTGGGAGTTCGATTTTGAGTTTTTGGACTTTGATGCAAAGGAAGCGCGATTCGCGAATGGGAGCGACGCGTATCTGGCTATTCAATATTTAATCTCCGTCCCCCTCTGAACCGAAACGGAGACGGGGAGTTGCGATCGGGGATCCGGAGCGGGAGACGGCGAGTCCGTGCTTGGAGACGGCGTCTCCTGCCTTCGCTCGGCATAATTTAAAAGGACTCAGCAGGTCCGGCCGAGGCCGGGGCGGATCCGGCTGTATTCTGTCACTTGTGTGGGGGTGTGGGGTTATGGCGGGACCCTGGGGCGTCGGCGTGGGGGGAGTACCGCCGATGCCGGATTTTCATTTTTTTTTTCATTTATCAATTATCGGCGCGCTATGCAACGTTGAGCGCGGGAGTATGGATGCGGTGAGCCGGTCCGAGGTGCTGCTCTTTTGCTGTAGACAGTGCGTGCGGACCAAGTGCGGACCCGGATTTGCACACCACGCTCATACAGGGATTGATATTGTCAGCGCGCGAGACGGGTGCAAAGGTGCATAATGATGTAGTATACGTCGATGCGATGCATGATCGATGATCATTGAGCTCGCTGCTCAAGCTCTCAAGTTTCAACGGCGCTGAATCATGGTCCGGACTCCGTACGGTTTCGCTGCGGCTCATTCGGTGCTCAGAGTTTTCATAGGAACATCTACGGACGGCGTTGTAATTTGGATGAGGTCCATTGCAACTTAGTTGTCCGATATCTACACAGAGAGAATATGGCAAGAGTAAGTATGTTACCGGTTCAAGGTGGCTGTGTCGGGTCGAGCCGAAATGTTGGGATCATTACGCCGTTGTCTCTTACCTTCATCGTCGCTGACCAGGGGGGCTCGCTCGTTCCTTGCAGGCCTTACATCTTGCCTTCATCAACCTTGACTAGTCTCTCCTGGCAAGAGTGCATAAACTTCCTGTCAGCTCGGCTCAATGCTACCCGGGCGCGGAAGCGTCACGAAAAAGTCGACCTGCTGAAAAAGTCAGTACATCGTCGACTACATCCTTCATCCCTTCCCAAATTGAACTGCTTTTCCTCCACCGTCGATGCATCTCGTGTTTCGTCTCGCGGCGGTTCCCGGGTTTGAGGATAGTGTGCCTAAACTGCGGCACCGCTCGGCCCACTCTATCCTGCAACACAGCTCTGACAACTATACCTGTCAATGATCAGCTTCGGGAAGTCTATTGGCGAAGCAGAAAACCGAAATCCCGAAATGGATAGCTGCAGGCGCTCAGCAAAAGTCAACCTGCTTCAACTCCTTTGCAGACCATTTCTTCGGTGGCCGGCTTTGGCACTGGTCCCTCAATATTCTGATCGAACTATACTTTCATGAACCCGTCGAGTGCGACGGCAGATTTGGTCTCAACGTTCTCTTTTTCGAACATCCGCTGACGGCAGCCTTGACGGCGGACAATTCTAGACCAAGGTATCGATCGCGAAGCTCACAAGGTCCCACTGTGCCCTTCATTGACAGAAATCTAGGGGACACAAATACAAGAAGATAGAACCTCTTTTCAAGCATGCTTGGACCGGGCCTCGTCATCAACCCGGTTACTTGACCAGGCCCGCAGGACCTTAACATTCCTGAACCTCCGGAGGCACCGAGTGAAGTTCGAATCCGAACAGCAACGAGGTATGTTCCAGCCCTGGGTCACCGGCCATGTCGTATGCAATGGAACGTATCCGGAAATACAGAGCCGCTCCGAAACCGTTGGTATGTTGCTTGCTGAGCCAGCAGTGGTTCCGCCACATTATTTCACCGAAATGCCACGGCGTCTTCTTGGCATACGGCGCCGCCCGTGGTTCTCGTTCATCTTGTGATCTTCATCCAGGCTGTAACTGTTCGTCCAAGCCTTCCAAATTTCGGGTCCGGCGCCCCACACAACGGAAGCTTTGTCCTCACTATCGTCCCACTCTCCCGTCGTCAGTTTCGCCGACGTCGTCAATTCCGCCGACCGTCGTCCTCGTCATGTGGCGATCCCCATCCCTGTTCCCAAAGTCTCCCAGGCTCCGGGGCCGGGCCCCCACCAACGGAAGCTTTCGCCTCTATCGTGGCACCCGTCTCTCCGGTCTTCAACGGTCCCACCGTGCTCCATCTTCCAAAGTCTCCCACACGCCGCGCACCTGCCTCCGCCGGCGACTCGCGACTCGCCCGACTCGGAGGCTATGATTATTCACCCCGCTTCGCGAAGCCGAATCCCGTCGCACCCCAGAACCTCCGAGACTCGCCGGAAGAGGACTATTCCCGCTTTCGTGCGGCCCCGCCCACGCCCTGCCTGCACCACCCACGCCATGTGCTTCGGACGCAACTAATAGTGGCCCTCAGCTACGGCAGGTAACGCACCGCAAGGCCTGGAGCGCTTGAGCCCCCGAAGGCGAACGAAAAGGCTATCACAGCACCCAGACGATCGCCGGCAACAAGACTGTACCGCTGGGCGCGTACATGGACAGCCCTTACGGAAAGTTACGGGACCCTCCTGCCTGCAGCCTGAGACGCTTCGGATTCTCCCCCATTCCCACCGGCCCCGGGCCCCAGATACCGCGCGTCCGATCCGAGTTCTAAATACGATACATTGTGTGGTCTGCGCGCGCCATACGGCTCTAGCCGATGGGTGGGCGAGCGCGCGGCCGGGAGCATGGGAGGTAGGATATACATATGCGAGCGGGGGTAGCCAGTGTATGTACGTGTATGTGTGCGTGGGGGTAGCTGTAGCTGTAGTAGAGGCATATGCATGGCGAGAGCAGACTCCGATAGGATAGCAGCGAGATAGAGAGAGAGGGACAGAGAGCAGGGAGTAGAGAAAGAGCAGGAAGCGAGATGAATGAAGATAGTGAAAGAGGAGAATGAAAAAGTATATTACACCGCGGTGTAGCTCCCTGCAATGTCCGCTTTCAGCACTGGAGTGGTAAGGAGAAGATATACACACATATTCGCGCGAGATTGTCCCCGCTGCCCGTCGCCAGCAGTGGGCCTGTCGGGTTCAAGTCGATTGAGATCACTAGCGCAGCAAAGATCAGTAAGATGCAGAATGCAAAAGGACTATGGAGAGCGTGTGCATCGACATAATCCGCGAAAAAAACATCTCACCCGAGTTCTTATGCCCCTGCAGCATGCACTGCGCGACGCCCGCCCTGTCCCAGAAGAGCACCCCGCGGTCCTTCGAGCCCGACACGACCCACTGCCCATCATGCGACACCGCGACCGACAGCACGTAGTCCTGCGCCACCCGTCAGCATCAGCATCTCCCTTCCTTCCCCCAGCAGCACCAAAAGCGCACCTTATGCCCCGCAAAGCTAACCGTGCACGTCCCGCCCCGCCCGCCGTCCTCCTTCCCCTCCTTCTTTATCGCGCGCCCGCCGTCGATCATGCGGCCCACGTCCCAGTACTTCAGCGTCCGGTCGAGGCTCCCGCTGACGATCCCGCGCCCGTCCGGCGTGAACACGACGCTGTACACGCTGTCGCGGTGCCCGCGCAGGCGGTCCACCAGGGCGCCCGTGCCCGCGTCCCAGATGCGCACGAGCGTGTCGAGGCTCCCCGCGGCGACGAAGCGCCCGTCGGGCGACATCGCGACGCTCGTCACGCCCGCGTCGCCGCCCGCCGCGGGCGGCGCGCCCTGCGGGAGCGCCAGCCCGGGCTCGTCCGCGGAGAGGATGAGGTTCAGGCCCGTGTCGATGTCCCACACGCGCGCGGTGTGGTCGCCCGAGCCCGAGATGAGCCGCCGGCCGTCGCGCGAGAAGTCGAGCGCGTAGATCTCGGACGTGTGCCCCTCGAGCGTGCGGAGGATGCGCTTCTTCGCGATGTCCCAGATCTGGGGACGGTGAGTATTGTGTGACAGTAGGGGGATTGGGAGACGCGCGAGAGCCAGACGCGCCGGTGGACCATCAGTAGCCACGCATATATCCCACATAAAGAAAAGGAGAAACGACACGCACCCTGATCACCTTATCCTCCGCGCCCGTCGCGAGCAGGCGTCCGTCCGGGCTGAAGCGCACGCTGCGGATGTAGAGGTCGCCGCCGCCCTTGCCCGCGCTCTCGTCCGCGAGCACGCTGTGGGGTGAAGAACATCAGCGTACTGGCACGAAGACGAAGAAGCAGGAAAGAAGATGGGAGAAGGCACGGGGAGCAGGCGCGCTGGAGATACGCGCGGTCGAGGGGAGCGGATCGACGGATCGACGAGACTCGTGGTCGTCCGCAGCCGGCGGCGCGTGGCTACCCCTGTCACGCAGCACCGACGCAAAGCCTCGAGCCCCGCCGATCTGGCTCGCCGTCCCAGCCACACGCCACCCGACACCGAGCCCACGAGGAGTGCACCCGCTGAGACGCGCCGCCAGCGACAGTCGCCTCCCCCTCCCACGACGCGGGGCGCTCGACTCCCCGCCTCGCCGCGCCGACCCCCAACTGACACCGAGCCCAAACCCAAGCCCAAGCCCAAACCCAAACCGAGGCCCAAGCAGAACACACGCAAAACCCGAAGAGACCACGCACCACGTCTTCGCGCCCGTCTTCACGTCGTAGATCTGCGCGGTGCGGTTGCACCCCGTCGCGAGCAGCCGGCCGTCCGCGGAGAACTGCACGCAGCACACGACGCTGTGTGTTGGGGACGGTTAGCGCCAGCGTTTACAGGAGGGGGAACGAGGAGGGGAAGGGAACGACGGAGGCAAGGCGAGAAAGGAAAGGGAACGAGGTACGCAAAGAAAGGAATGAGGAGGAAAGGTAGGCAAGGAAAGATAGGCAAGGAAAGCCACGCACGTCGCATGCAGGAGCGTGTGCACCAGCGCCACGTCCGCCACCTCGCCCGCCCCGCCCGCGCCCGCCCCTCCTGCGCCCCCTACACCTCCCGCCCCCGGCCCTACACCCCCGCCCCCGCGCGCCCGGACCCGCGGGTTCCACACAGCCCACCAGTCGCTCCCCTCGCGCTTCAGCGCGCCCGGCACGCGCGCCGGGTCCGCCCCGTCCGGCGGGAAGTCGTCCGGCGCCCCACCCGCACCCGCACCCGCACCTGCGCCCGCTGCGCCCACGCTACCCACACCCACGCCTGGACTCGGGAGCATGCCCGCGCCGATGCTCCCGGCGTGCGCGTGGTGCGCGAGGGCGGGGGAGTGCGCGGCCCGGGCGGGGGAGAGGGAGTGCGCGTGGCTGGGCGTGGGGGGCAGCCCGTTGTTCGCCCCCCGGTCGCGGTCGCGCTCTCTCTCGAGGTCGCGGTCCCGGTCGCGCTCGCTGCCGCTGAGGCTGAGGCTGCCGGGCGCCTGGATCGCGGGGAGCGCCTTCATGAGCGGGGAGAAGGGGTCTGTCGGGCGCGTCAGCTTCAGCTCCAGGTTGAGACGACGAGGAGGAAAGGACGGGGGAGAGGAAGAGGAAGGGGGAGAGGGTAAGGGGAGGGGAGGAGGGGGAAGGAGAAGGGGAAGAAGACGAAGGACACGCACCGCCCTTGACGCGCGCGCGCTTCGCCTCGCGCTCGCCCGTCCTGTCGCGCTCCCTGTCCCTCTCCCTGTCTCTGTCTCTGTCCCTGTCCCTGTCCCTATCCCTCTCGCGCTCGCGCTCCCTGTCCCTTTCCCTATCCCGCTCCCTCTCCCGCTCGCGGAAATACCCGTCCCCACCCGCGTGCACGCCCGGGCCCGGCAGCACGCCTCCTCCCGCTATACCCCCTCCCACACCCCCTGCATTACCACCCAACCCTGCGCCTACTGCAGCCCCCACGCCGCCGACGCCCGGGCCCGCGCGCGGCGCCGGCGCCTCGGCGGCCTGGCGCAGGCGCAGGACCTCGGCGCGCAGGTGCGCGACCTCGTCCTCGTGCTGCGCGCGCACCTTGCCGTGCTGCGCCTCGAGCTCGTAGAGCGCCTGGCGGATGATGTTGAGCTCGTTGATCTGGGAGGTTACTAGTGGGCGCGGGCGGGTTAGTCCAGGGAGAGAAAAGGAAAGGAAAGGAAAGGAAAGGGAAAACGAAAACGAAACGGGATGGATGGGACAGAGAGGATAGAGTCGAGTCGAGGAGAGGGGGGGGGGAGAGGAAGGGGGAGTCGGAGGGAGTCGGAGTGGGAGAGGAACGGAGAGCGGGAGCGGCAAGGCAGATGAAGGGAGCGGGAGGAAACGGAAGAGAACACCGCAACGCACCCTTCGCCTCATACTCATCTCTCAACGCGCGCGCCTGCCCCAGCTCCGCCACGACGCCGTCATACTCCCCGCGCACGGCGTCCAGCGCCTCCGCCACGCGCGCCGCGCCGTCCCGTCCACCCTGCCCCGGCCCCGGCCCGTCGCGGTGCCCGTGCCCGTGCAGGTGCGCGTGGCGCGGGCTGTCGCGCTCGCGCTCGCGAGCGGGCATGGCGTGCGCGGGGGGCTGCAGGCTCCTGTGCTGTGTGCGCGTGGAAGTCAGCGGTGGGCAAGGGGGCGCAGCGGGCGGCGGGCGGGGCGGGAAGGGGGTGGGGGAGGGGAAGAGGGTGGGGTGGGACGTACGTTGTAGATGGTGCTGCCCGACATCGCTGCAGCTGCGTCAGGTGCCGTCCTCGTCTTGTTCACGTCGTCGTCGTCGCTGTCGTCGTCGTATTGAGCGTCGTCGGCGTCGTCGTCTACGCCGTGCGCGGTAGTCCCGTCCTGCTCAGAGTCCGTGTGCGGTGTGCTGTGAAGCGTGAGGTGGCTTCTGCGAGTCCTGCGTCAGCGTGCGCGTTCCCACCGATCGATCGGGCGCACAGCCGCTGATGTGATCGATCGGAGGGCCATCTCTGGCGCCGCGGCCGCGAATTGGTTCCGCTGCGTGCCGGCATCGGGCTTCGGGCTTCGGGCGACGGGTATCGGGATTCGGGATTCGGGCTGGTTCGGGCTGGGTCGGCGCGCGCTTGGACGCCGTGGCGTGCGACCCGCTGCGTATCGTGTGTGTTGTACGAGCCCAGCGCTCGTCGGGCGTCGCGCTTGTCGGGTTCCACGCCCACGCCGTCGAGATAAGATTATGGTAGCCTTGTTTTGTTTTGTCGACACGCGCGGCTCTTGTCCGTTTAACGTTTAGCTTCCGTCGCTTGCGTCCACTCCTTCTGCTCCTTTCCGCTCACCACAACCGAGTACAAGGGACGCCCCGGCGGGCACAATGCAAAGCCGCCTTGTTCTTCTTGTTCTTATTATCAACTTCTTGTTCCCGGCGCTCGCCCGCCTGCCACACAATGGCGCGATATAATAGAAGTTCAAGTAGTTGCGCGCAATCCTGTTGATCAAGAATGATCCCCGCGCGCACGAGTCGGCTAGTTAACTCTCTGTTTCCGATGTCATTGTCAAACGTTAAGGTTGGAACCCCGCCCTGCCCCCGCCGCGCGCGGCGACCTACATAGCGCTGAGATAGCAGAGGGTGCCGTCGCTCGAGAGCTAACACCTCAGACTGTTGAATATTGAATACCGACTGTCGGTATCCAACAGGTCTTAGCTCCGGGTATTCAACAGGTGTTAGCTCCGACTTATGCGCTGCGCACTCGCCCAGCCGTCATCTCGCCCAGCCGCCCCCTCCCCCACGCTGCCCACGCTGCCCACGTGCCTCCTCGGCGAATCCAACATTCCCATAATTCAATCCCCCCCCGACCCCACATAATAACCAAGCCATCCGCCCAACAAAAAGATCGTACCATCATCATACATCTGCATCAATCCTATTCATTGCAATTGAATATTGAATTCTGACATCTTCCCACATCGTCCTCAAAATAGCTGCGCAGCCAAGCAAGGCCGGCAGCTGGCGCTGAGCGCTGAGTTCCCCGCCCCCACGCCCAATTGCGATACACTGCACAGAGTCAGACCATCATCACGACGAAGCTGTTCATGTTCATTTCCATTAAGTGTTCATTCAATGTTCATTTCTATTCTCATCTTGGATTCCCCGCGCCCCACGGCCCCAAATACAACAAATGCAATAACAGACAGGCGCCCATATGTCTATTCATACTGCGCACTGCGCCCACGCTTATGTAGCCGCCCCACGTCTCCAGATCTGCGCGCTCGTCGGGCCAAGTTCCAACCCCGTCGGACTCGATCAAATCTGCCCGCCTCGGCCTCGGGCGTCGGACGTTCGGACATGCCCGCCCGAATGCCGAATGCCGAATCTGGATGCCGGATGTTGGCCGAATGTTGCAAGACCGAACGGCAGCGTGAAGCCGAAGTTCAGGATGCCGAGCGCTACTAGGTGTAAGCGCTACGCGGCGGACATCGGGATTCGGGATGCGAGCGCGCGCGCAAGCCGCCCCGATTTACTTACCCTGGTTCAACATCTCAATTCTCAATCTTAAATTAGTCTGTAGTTTACCGCGCCCCATGTGCTTGGAGATCGACCTTATTACGTAAAGTGCGGAGTTTGAATTCGCGCCAGCGCCGCCCGATGCTTCCAGCGCCTTTGCGGCTGAGAAATAGTGGGCCATATGTATCAGAATCCAATCCTAATGAGACCCTCTGGCTCAGAGTTGTAGTTTTCCCCTGTTGCGGCTCGAAATCAAACTTCGGCGTACTCCGGTGCCGCCCCATCAAAGTTCGGCATCATCGTCCCAACGCTCCTGCGCAAGAGACAGTTGACAGCACCGTTTAGAGGGGTCTGCTATAAAACAATACAGGGAAGGGGGACCCAACGACGCGTCGCAGATGTTAAGACAGAATCCGCTAAAATTGTGATTAGATAATAAGGTTGATCTCCAACCGATCGATCGAGGAAGTTGACAGACTACAACCATGCGAGGTACGAGCACATATTGGTTGTAGCGTCTGTTTATAAGAGACTAATCTTGAATCCAATATCTCAATCCTGAATCCACTCAACCGACCGTACGGCCGTTTCCCCAGCCTGGAGGCGCGGCGCGCACGTCCGCTCGGACTCAGCCCAAGCCCAGGCGCGACCCAGCCACTGGCGCGGGGCGACGCCGACTCGGACTCGGACTCGGACGGCTTCGAGCCGTGCACGCTTCACGCCTTCGAGCCGTGCACACTGCACCCCTCCCACAAATCAAGCCAGGCGGGCCCATAGCTCTCGACTCGGACTCGCCCGCCTCGAGTTCAACGTCTTCACCAGGCCCTACCGTATCCGAGTCACCGACTGAGAAAACGTCGCCGGTCGGTCTCTTCCGCCGAGCCCGAAGCCAGAACCAGAGGACGCTAAAACTCGAAAGTCCAAACATCACTCCAGTACTGTATCCTGCGGGACTCGGATGCCCCGCGAGTCGTCGATCGGGGAGTCGGGGAGTCGGGGGTTCGCGCCGGCGACAATTCTAGCTGCCCTGAACGTTGCAACCTAGGCCTGAACTTCGTCGAACGTCGCACCCGAACGAAAACCCGAGCCCACAAGCCCACGAGCCCACGAGCCCACTCTCGGCTTGCTCCCGGCGCGCACGCCAGTCGAAACTCGCGAGCTTGCGAGCTTCAGATGTGAGAGCTCGAGAACGGAGCGCACCCCACCCAGCCATGCATACGCCCGCGCTCCGAGTCCGCCTCGCCGCAAACACGCCGACGCCGACGCCCGATGCCTGTCGCCCCACATTTGACAGAAGTGACGATTCGACGAGACTTGAAGACAGCCGGCCCCCGCCGCTCCGCGGCGGACCTGTCCATGCTCCTCTACGCCGAGCCCCCTCTGGCAGCTCGAGCGCTAAGGCAATGCAGAAGACGCCGTTTCCAAGCGCGGACTCGCCGTCTCGCACCCCGCCGCTCCGAGTCCCCATGGAGGCGGAGATTAAGTATAAGATAGCAGAGCGGAGGCAGAGGCGGAGGCAGAGTCAAGATACGCGCGAAAGCGCTTCCTCTGCCTGCATCAAAACCCAAAAACCTACAATCGAGCGCGCTGGTAGGCGAGGGTTGGCGAAGGCGAACGAACGCGGCCCGGGGCCCGACTCCGGACTTCCCGAGCGCCACACCCATGGCCAGATACGGAGGGACGGAGGGCGAGCGCGCACCCCCTAGGCCCCCGAGGTGAACGAGCGTCACGGTGCCGCAGGGGGCGGGGGCGGGGCGAGGGGGCCTGAGGGGAGCGCTAGCGCACTGGAGTCTGGCTGCACGAGATTCGGCGCGGCAGTGCTAGAGAGGCAGCGCGCTCAGCAAGGCGTACGTCGCCCCAGCCGGGGTGAGACGCGCGGGGGCTCTGACGCGTCGCTAAGGATTCCTATATTCATACTGCGCGCTTAGCAACGCGCCATCGCCAGCGGACGCGCTCCGGTAGATCCCCGAGATCGCCGGGCCACGCGACGTCCTGGTCACTAGCTGCGCACGGTGTCACCCAAACCCGGTGCGTCCACGCCTGTCCACGCCCACGTCCGCACGCCCGCTTTCTACATACAGTCCAGCAGCGCGTCGAGGAAAGCCCGGGTACGAATTCAATGGCATCGTGACGTCACCGCGTCACCCCAGAGATTTCGAACCGTGGGAGTCTTCGGGGGAGCGCAGATCTTATCTTGTCTGACAGCCTCAAACACGTGGGGCCGCTTCCTCCAACCCCTAATAATCTTCACTTCTCCTTCGAGTGACCGAGTCCCGATGCAATGAGGGCTCCGTCTCTGGGGCAGGCGCGGTCCGCATGCTCTGCGCCCTAGCATCTGAGGAGATCTGCTCCCGCGCTGCAGCCCCTGTTGCACGATAACTATTAACAATCTGCAGTGGACGTCAATCTGCGGGAATAAAATCGTAGGCCTGCCAACCGCTCTTTCCCGGCCCATTAACAATATTCGTCTAACCCCAGCGCTGGGCCCTGCATGCTCACGCGGAATGCTCCATTACATCCCGCATGCTCCGACCGCCGGTCTTCGCGTCCAAGTCCGCGTTCGGCCGGCCCCGGGCCGTACATCGGTGGTATGTACACCCGCCCGCCCGTGCGCCTCCGAGTCCTATGATGATCCTAAATATCCACAACAGCACGTACCGGCGCTGCTTCTAACTAGAACTACTACACCTAGATGCCCATCGCCCGCGCAGGACTGCTTGGTGCTACACGCAGCGCGCGCGGGGCTGCGACTCGGACTCGACGCCGTGTCCAAAGCGGGATTCGCCCTCAGACTGTCAAGCTTCAAGCTTCAAGGACCCCGCACCATCACGGACGACGGCCGCCAATACAGTAAGCGCTAATCGAAACCGCTAAGCACTGCAGCAGCGCGGAGGCGGGGATACGTGACTTCTGAATCAAGCTCGCGGTTCAAGTTGTTCGGAAACATGAACTCGGAATGAGCTCACGAGTCCCCGCGCGCTCCGAGATTGGATATCGAATATTGAATATCGATTGGTTACTGCAGCTTCGGCTTAGAAAACGTTATGTAACGGACACTGGCTGGAAAGCCCGTACGCCGTACGGTACGGCTTCGGTAAATTTCGCTTTCGCTTTCGGTAAACTCTACTTCCTATATGCGCACTGACAAGGAGCTGACATGGACTCGGCGTACAGATACAGACAGATCCACGTCCCACCAGGTCCAGGTCCATGGCCAGCGCGAGCGCGAGTCCCAAGCACAATCGGCCGCATATGATAACGAATCATTTAAAGGCTTCGATTGCCGGCCGAGATATCTATCTTAACACACCCGCTGTTATTTTTTATTTTTTATTTCTCATCTTCCTTCATCGGTGGGGGAAACTCGACGTTCAACGTTCAACGTTCAGCGCTGTCATCTCCAAGTCATCTCCCACCCAGTGCATCATGATCCCGAGCGCTAGCTCTAGCCTCCGAGTCCAACTCCTCCGCCAAGGCCTCCTCCGACTCGGAACTCCCGAGTCCACGAAGCTCCCATTCTCCTCGCCCCGGGCCCCGGGCCCCGGTGCCACCCCCCACACAGACGCTGCTCAGGCTCGGTGTCCCCCAAAAGCCGGGAGTACAGGCCCGCTCCGGACTCCGGACTCCAGACTCCGGACTCCAGACTCTAGCTAGTACAGTCCTGTTTCCATCCGCCCGACGCCCCCCGTTCGGGATGTATTCGAGGAGAGGGCCGAGGATGTCTCGGCGGATGTCGACCAGAGGATAGGGCCGAGGATGTCGACCAGAGGCGAGGCACCACCGCAGGCGAGAGCCGCCCACCCACTCTCCCACTCTCCCACTCCCCCACTTCCACACACTCATTCATTCATTCAGGGAAACCCGCGGCCGTCTCAGGCTCTGGTGCATCCCGTACCCCGCAGCACGCGCTCGCCATAATTGGGGAGTCAGATTCAGAATCATATAGTCAAAGCCGCCTTGCGCAACGGCTTCCATAGACTGTTTCGGCTGGGGATTGAATCGAAAACCCAAATCGAGTTGCGCGATGTGACTTCGCACATGAGCGCATGATATCCTCCGGTGAAAAGGTCGGCAATGTGGTGCGGAGGTCTGCTCGTGTGTTCGCGCTGCGTTTTTCCATCCGCCGCAACATCTGTAAGCACAATGGCAGTCCCAGGGCCAATTTTGAGCTGCGGAGCGTCCTGATTTATTCGGAAAAATGACGATGGTTGCACTCACTGAGTGTATTCCGCCCTATGTCGCTGCCCACTCCGTTAGTCTAAATGAACATGATCGTCAGCTCCTCGAACAGGCATCCGATCGATACACACTTGTAGTGCATGAATTCTTTGGGAAGCATGTGGAGATTTCCGAGCAGAGGCAGGACCGGAGGGCCTGGGGGAGTCCTTTCTCGCGACATCCCAAATTTCGAAGCCAAATCACGATACTAGGGCAAGGATAAGTAAAATGGCCATGAGCTTCAAGTTCAAGTTCAAGTGGGGGGTCGGGAGAAAGTCCGGCGCAGCAAGGATGGATATTTGTAGGCCCTGGAGACAGTCGTAATAGAAGGATGGATGCTCTGATAAAGGTCGTGCAGTAATTTGGACGATGAAAGCACGGCGATTCAGACGTACCGTTACGGCGTCCACGTACGAGCGTCCGCTCAGGCCCAGTGCCATCCACCGAAGTTGAACAGAACCGCTGTCGCCGCCGCGTTGCGTTGGCGCCGGCCGGAGTCGAGTGCATGCCGGGGATCGAGTCAATCTCTTGCGCGAATGGGCATGAGGATCCCCACCGCGTGCAAACGGCGTGACGATTGCGAAGGCACGGGCAACAAGAAAAAAAACTCAACCCGGGAGCTTTCGGGCCGGCCGAACAAGTGCCGGATCTTTGCGGAGTGTGAACGGGGGGAACTTCCCGTAGAATGGAAAGGGTTGAGCACGCAGAGTTTGGTCCAACGGAAGTGGAGATATGCTGACTATCACTTGCGAGCAGTTAGACATTCATTTTCAAATAGATACATTTTGAGTGGCGGACCACGTCCCGTCAAACCTCTCAGTCCGGCACGGAAGCGTGTATGCGCAAGACCCCCCGCCCCGCGAGCCCAGGCATCCACGCGCGCAGCACGGCCTCCCCGTGCGGCGCGCCAGGCCACACACGGACGTCGCGCAGCGCCGGCAGCGCGCCCACCAGCCGGTCGAGCTCCCGCCACTCTGCCGCGCACGTCTTCTGGCTCACCGTGACAGTGACGGTCCGCAGGCGCGCGAGGTGCGCGAGGCTGCCGAGCAGGCGCAGCAGCGTGGTGAGCGCGTGCAGGAACGGCAGCTGCAGGTCGAGCGAGCGCAGGAGGTGCGCGCGCGCGAGCGCGGTGGCGTCGACGGTCTCGGGGAGGGAGCTGTCTGAGCGAACGCGCGCGGGGTCAGCGCGGTCTTGGCGGGGCGGGACTGGCGTACCGGAGTAGTATGCGCGGATCTTCAGGTCCCGGATGGTGGGTGCAGTAACCCTGAGCAGAGACGTCATCGGCGTGTTGTGGAGGTACAGCGAGCGCAAGCGCGTTATGTCCACCGTCGTGAAAGTGCGGACTATGTCCTCTATATGCTCGGCCAGCAGGAAGTACACTTGCAGTGAGTGCAAGACGACCCGCGGGCTCGACGCTGCGGGGGGCATCTTGGGTCCTTCCCCGCGCTCGAGCGCCCCGAAGGCAACGGAGCGCAGCACAAGCGTCTTGAGCCCCGTGCTCTCGCTGAGAAGCCGCTGCAGCTCCGACGCATCCTCGAACCAGAGGTACCACAGCGTGATGTGGTGTATGCATGGCCGGGCAAAGATGGCGGAGAAGGACGCGCGAAGGGGCTCGGGATACGTCGCCCACGGAGAGACATCGTCCGTGGGCGGGTAGATATCGATCCGCGCGAGGCCCGTCAGGGATGCGAGGATGTGCAGGATGGACGCGAGGTGCGCGTCCACCGCGCGGTATTCGAAGTAGAGCGCGCGCGCGTAGGACGCGAGGTGCGGGCGTGCAGCGAAGAGGGCGGAGAGCGCTTCCGGAGAGGCGCCCTCGTCGTCGGTGAGCGTGAGTGCGTGGAAGAGGTAGGTCTGGCACGGGCGCACGAAAGCGTGGGCGACGAGAGCACAGGACCTGAGCGTCTCGAGGACGGCCACTGAGTTGTCGATTATCCAAGGGTCCTGGGCGAGGTCACCTTCGGCGACGATTGCATCAACTATCGCGTCTATGAGTTCTTGCGGGAGGTCCATCGCGGGAGTCGTGCGACTGAGACTTGAGTGCGAGAGAGAGGAATTTGGAGACCGACACAGCCACAGGCGGTTCCGGAAGCTACCGACGTGAAGCGTGATAGCCGGCGTTCTCTTTTGTGTTCTCGCACCGCAACTGCCTCTACAAGATGAGCGCAGTGTCCCTCTGCCACAACTGTTCTCTATAGAATGACCATCCCGATTATCGCATGGTATGTATTGAATCCGAGGAGTCTTCATCCAGTGATTCAATTGTCGCAAAATTAAACGAGTGTCCAGATTCGCACGAAGCCCACCTGGACAGTGGAAAGTGGCCCCTCACCGTTCGAGCCGAACCCCTCAAGGCGCAAAAACATCGTCGGTCACGACGGTCGGAACGAACATGATGTCCTGTCGAGATAAACTCAGTCAGTACTGATTCTCCCGACACGCGAAGGACACGCACCACTTCCTCGTAGTCTGGCGGGACGACGGTCGTGAGCGCCGAGAAGATATCAAGGAGCCCGGGACATACCGATGCCATAGTGCGCGTTGAGGGCGGCGAGGTTCTGCGTCGCCGCAATGAGGAAGTTGTTCTGCTCGGGAGACCAGAGGATGCGCGCCGGGACGGGGGCTGCAGGGGTTAGCGCCAGCGTGCGGCAGCAGACAACGCGCACGCACTCGCGTCCGGGGCGTCGTTGACCCAGGTCGCGCGGACCTGCAGCGTCGCCGGGTCGACCGTCCAGATCGCGGTCTCCATCTTCATTCCTGGAGGTTGTACGCCGAATTAATGTGGCGGTACGCGGTCCCGTCGGGGTAGATTGCGGAGGGGCCCGCCGGCGCTGGGCCGAGGTGAGCGCTGGCGTCGGACCGTGCAACAATACGAGGTACCCTGGAGCGTTGGGCCGATGATGGCGTGCCAGTAGGCGTTGGGGCCGAAGTTGGACCCGCCGCCCGCCCAGGGACTGATGAACGCACCGAAGTAGCGCCAGATCTCGTAGCCGCTGTTCTATACCGCGCGAGGTCAGACAAGCGGGGAGGTACAGAAGATGCGCGCCCACTTCAACGGGGGCGAGGATGTCGATGTTAGCCGTGGAGGCCTTAGCGGGGTTGGGGATGGTGACCACGAGCGGAGGCCGCGCTGCCACTGCCCATCATGTACTCGGCGAACCCGCTGGCTCGCTTGTCGATGAAGCCCTGGACTCCCCCGGCCCGCGTGACGCGGAGCGTGCCGTGGATGGTATCCGGGATAATCGGGCTCGTAACGGGGGTCCGCGCGCTGTTGCGCGTTCGGGAGGCTGGTGCGAGGGCGGTCAGTCCAGAGTCCACAGGATCCTAGGACGAGGGGCGACTTGCCTCCGGGGTTGAGCGTCCCGCCCCGCGCCTGCAAGATGCTACGCGGCATCGCGGGGCCGAAGCCGGCGCGCATGCGGGCGGCGTTGGTCAGAGGGGCATGGGCCTCGGGGGCGCGGGGGCGCTGCGCGTATCCCGGCGCGGGCCCGGCGCACACAGAAACAAGGGCTGTAGCGGCGAGGATCGAGGCGAAGAGACGCATCTTTTGAAGGGGAATAAACGAGTGTGGGGGGATGGGCTGCGGTTATCCTACTAACACTACATTATATAGGACTGCAAACAGGAGCCTGGAGAACTCGCCAAGCTTGACTTGGAGGATTTGTGCTCCTATGTAGGTACATACTACCGAAAGACTCGAATGTGAAACTGGACCGGATCCATCGCCTCCGAGCTCTTGCGCCTAGGCTTGATTCGGCACTTCCTTTGCCCCTCCCCGCGAAAAACAACTCGCGCAAGCTGAATCTGCCTCAGAACGCGCTCCTGTAATCTCTCTGTACTAGGGCTCAGAGTCACAATACGGACTGCTGCATGATTGACATCCCCATGTTGAGTTTGACTGAGCTTGATCTATAGATCTACCACCCCCAATCATATTATTGGGCGCCGGCTACAGCCAACAGCTCCAGCGGCACTAATCAAGCTCAGTTGATGTTCACAGGGCAAGCCAAGAACGCCGCCTTCTACTATCAGGGCCAGCCGGCCGATCCCGGAGGTTCGCGAGATCTCGAACCGTGGGATCTTACTGCGCAACGAGTTGGCAACGAGCGTAATCCAACATTTCGGCTCGACTCCACCACCTCAAACTGGCCCTAGCATCTATTATCTCGATGTAAACATGCCCGATAACTATGTTGCAATGACTCTCAGCAGCACCACAGCGCCGTCCGTAGATATCCCTATAAAAGTGCTGAGCAGCGAATGAGCCGCAGTGAAATCGTATGACCTGGGATTGGGCCTCTGCGAGGCAGGTGCTGAACCTTTAGCATTAAACATAGATTCATTCATTGGGGCCAGTTCAAGTCTTAGTGTTGGGCGGCCAGAGAACAAAGGTTACTTCGGATTTTGTAGTGCATGAGACTACACTGTTGTAGACTACAAATCGAGATAGCGAAATATTCGTATCATAGCAATAGGACTTCGGTTAATTGAGACCTCAATATCAGTGTAAGCATTGTTTAAGATGGACAAGACTGTTAGTTTGCTTACAGGGTTTAGATCTTCACTTTCTTGCTCGGAGACATAGAGTTGAAAGCGTCCGACGCTTTGTTGACCTCTTCATCTTTCTCCATCTTGAAGCGTTTCTGCGGCGACGCCGGAGTACTAGTAGAGGAGGGGATGGATGGGATGGAAGGTTTCCAGATTTCACCATATCCTGGATCGTGGATTTGCAGCTGTTCGACGTAGATGTGATATATCTTGATATGCAGATCAGAGAGGCTGGATGCGGGATGCGATGGAGTACATACTTTGTTGGGAATACGACCGCCAAAGATGAAGGTATGCAAGCTGATTTGGGCAGAGAATAGGGTTCCCTCCGTTAGTTTAGCGTAGAGCTCGTGTGGTGCAATGAGGCGTCGGTCGTGATCTATGTAGTCACGCTGTACAAGCTTGGAATCTTTGTGGTCAAAATACGGGCCTCGGTGGTCAGGGAGCATGTCGGGATGGTAAGTATCCCCGATTTTTCGATCTGAGGTTTTGAAGTGAGATAATGTTAGTAGATGTTAGTACAGACTTGAGTTTAGCAGGAGATATAATTACCGTCAATGTTGTGGGGTACGGCTGGGGATACACCCACAGAATCCATGGAGACATCTTCTTGTATAGAGGATTTCTTGTTCCTTGGGCGACGTGCGATGCCTGAACTAGACTCTTGACTTCCTTTCGTCGGGACCCGCTTCTGAAAATTAAGGATTTTAAATAGGTCAAGTGCGTCTTACATACCTCGTACGTCGGCAGCAAGCGTAAGATCATGATGTCGTAGGGCTTCAAGAGATCGCCATCTGAACGGTTTGCCCATTCCGTCACTTGAAAATTCTAGTGTTTTAAAGTAATCGTAACTTGGATTGTTGTTGTGCGCTGGTACTTACTTCTCTTTTCTTAGTTTCCTCATCCTGATCATCCGAACGAATGGTATCAAGAACGGCCATGAAATCTTGGAAGGCGTCTGCGAGCTTCTTGGGGGCACCGCTCGGGCATCGTGCAGCGATTACCATGCGTTGCGCTGTGGAGTCATCTGTTAATGGCTGTATAATCTTGTTAGCCATAGAGGACAAGAGGGGTCATTATACGTGCCAATTTTGACGGTGGCATCTTCTTGGGATATGCAGCAAGCCAGGTTCCTTCCGCCTCGGAACCTACTTCAGCGAGAATGTATGCACTGAAAATTTTGTGGTTTTCGACGTTGACATAGCTGGTGAATTTCCTATCGTCGTCACCGGTGGTTTGCCGTTCGAAGGTGACGCCAATGTCATGGGCAGCGAGATTGTGCTTTCCGAGACGTTCAAGAGCAACAATGGATTCGTCGTAGATGTTCAGATTGGTGGTTGACATATCGTTGCGTCGCAATATCATCTCCTCCCGTTTGAGGTCCATTGGGTAGATGACAAGGGGACGGTAGTTGTGGGATAAGGTCGTGCGACGCTGAGCTGTACTTATATGGAAAAAGGTGGACGGGTGTTGTTGTCAATTTTGAAAATAAATTGGGTCAATGGCCAGTCTCAGTCAGGGATGCACCAATTCAAACTATTAAAAACGACGGTGTGCGCAGCACCTAGACCGTATCAGACTTACCCCGAACTATCCTTTCTATGTATATCTATGATTTGCCACTAGCTTCGAGGCGGTGAAGTAATGGAAGTCGAAGATAAAGCGGAAAATACCCAGGCCAGCTGTGACAAGCCTGTGATTCCAGGGAGATGAAGCTTCGGGCAATAATCCTTGCCAAAGATGTGCGTGCTTGACGGAAAAGCGCACTGGAGACGCGCGGTGACGTGTTTGCCGCCCCCGTCCCAGACACATCGCAGCGGGCGATAGCGCCGTGCCCGCTTACGCTGCGCGCGTCCCCGCCGTTCGCTCGGTGCAAGTCTACGGCGGTCCGCCCTACGCGCGCCAGGCTGTCGCACGACCAGACCCGCCGCACGCAAATTCCCGCTGCCGTCTCCGCCCTCGAGCTCGCGCGCCGCTCGCTCCCGCCGCCACGCGCGAATGGCCGCGCGAGTCGAGTCCGGTGGGACGGCCCGACGATTCGCGCGGGGCGTGTCCGAGCCCGTCCGCGCACGTGATCCTCGGATACAGCCTTGGGCGACGGGAGGGGCGCTGCGCTGCTCTTCCTGGGCGGGACGTGCCCCGCATCTCGAAGCGAGCCGCCGAATCCCGCCAATTCTGAGTTCGTAGGTGCGCGTGCGCGATCCTCGGAAACGGCCGAACCAAAAACTTACTTTGCGAGCGAACGGGCAGGTTTGCTGAAGCAGTTCAAGTGCATACGAACTGACTTTGCGAAGGTATTGAAGATTAGATCGAGAGTTCAATAGAATATTCAGGGCTTACCTGAGGACGAAGCAAATGCGATTAAGAATTGACTACAGAAACAAACGAAATTGATAAGTGGGAACAGACAGATTGAATAGAAAGACTCACCGAATTTACTGAACGACTGACCGGCTTGAGTCTGGAGTCTCCAACGACATCGTTTTTAAGTCTCGAGCTAGGTCAAGGGTCAGTTATAAGCACATTTGACTAACAGACAAAGAATAGATGACGCCCGGTGAAATATGTTAATGGTGTTATGGAGTCAAGTGTTGAGACTCGCGGCGAGTCAAGTGTTGAGACTCGCGGCCTCTTGCGTCCCAAATTGAACTGAAATGAAGGTCAAACTTACCAGTTTAGACACACCAAGTGAAGCCCAATCTTGCACCAAGCAAGGCTGGTAAGCCACACAGAGGGAGTCCTACAAGCTCAAACAGTGTTAGGCATTGTATCAGAGATGAATTAGACCAAGGACTTACCTTGTACGCCCTTTGCGCAAACTCGTCGTCGTGGTTGATGGACAAGAGGAAGTCCGGACCGAGCCCCCGGTGATGCCGATAGCGTGTGCCGATGATGCCGATAGCGTTCGGCGGTGGTCGAAGTCGACGGCGAGGGGGCAAGAGAGAGCGGCGGGCACGGGAAAATGGCGAAGGGCTGCGCTGCGGCGGGTGCTGACACTGTGACTTTAGTCGCGCTAACGGTCACGTGTCTCGCATGTGATGTGAAAATTCTATAAGACAGATTTGTTTACAAACCGCTCTTTCCTTACTATCCCTCGGACTCCGTCTGCACTTGGGCCACGTCCAGGGTAGTAAACTGACCTCCCACAGCATACCATGTAGTCCGCTACCCTCAGAAATCTTGCTAATGTCCCCATGGTATGTACCATCTTTCGTATCTTCACAGACTTCAGGACCCTTGCTGAACAATACTTCAAATCCACCAGGCGTGCAGTAGTCCAGGAGTCCAACCCACTTCTCAAGGCCCAGATTTGCTAGGTGCAATGTTCACGACACCGCCCGCAGGTCTCCTCCGCTTTGTCTTCACTTCCAGCATGTAGACTGCGCGCCTCCATCCTATGCGTGTCCCACGCGTGTTTCACACGTTCAACGCGTCCCAAGAGCAATAGAACGTCACCGTGATGCACCCATACGCGCTGCTATCGGCAATTCACTCATCTGGAGTGCGTTGCACACGTCTCGTCGCTGATCCACGGTTGCGGGCGATCCGGGCCGGATGACCGCACGTGACGTGACAACTTGGTCACTTCATCATCATCATTCGACGACGCACACCCCGCCGCCTTCGTACGCGTGCGCGACAACCACGCCGATGACCGCACCGACGGCCACAGTCTCCACCGCGCTCTTGTCCCCCCCTCCCCCGCCCCTGACCAAAGGTAATCAAATGCTGCAATGCTGTCATTTGAACTTGGTCTGATCTGTTTTAGATTTGTTTTATCAGTGTCCCATTTGAAGACACTATGTGATCAATGAACTTGAACCCTGCCGTGTTTGTGTCCCCGCCCATCTGCTTGCTCCCTATGTGCCGCCTCGTCCGTTTACGACACCGGCCTGCCGCGCCGCCTTGCGCTTGCCGCTGCCTCATTGCTTGTTCCCGCCGCATCTCCGCTTGCCGCCGCCTCGTCGTTCGTGCCCGCCGCACCCCCACGCGTTGCCGCCTCGTCCACATTCCCCGCACCCCCCGCTCGCCGCCGCTGCACCGCCTTGCGCTCACTGCCGCCTCGTTGCTCGTTCCCACTTGCCGCCGCCCCGCCTTTTGTCCCTGCACCCCCCACTCGTTCGTCCCCGCCGCACCCCCGCTCGTCGCCGCCTTGTCCTCCTTCCCCGCACCCCCGCTCGCCGCCGCCGCGCCGCCTTGCGCTCGCTGCCGCCCCGTTGCTCGCCCCCGCTTGTTCGTCCCCGCCGCACCCCCGCTCGTCGCCGCCTTGTTCTCCTTCCCCGCACCCCCGCTCGTCGCCGCCGCGCCGCCTTGCGCTCGCTGCCGCCCCGCCCTGCGCTTGCTGCCGCCCCGCCCTTCGTCGCTGCATTCCGCTCGTTCGTCCCCGCCGCACCCCCACTCGCCGCCGCCTCGTCACTCGTGCTCGCCGCACCCCTGTTTGCTGCCGCCTCCTTTGTGCCCCGCCCATCCTCTTGCCCTCATGCTGCTCGTCACTGCCGCGCGGCCTCGTCGTTTGTGCGCGCCAAGTCTTCCCCGACCTTCCCTGCACTGTGGTCCGCCTTGACGCCGGTGCCGCGCCCTTTGTGCCTTTGTGATGAGGCTCGAGCCCTCGCGCACCGCGTTTCATGTGCATCGACTCCGGCATCAGCAGGTGCTGCGCGGCGGCAGCCGAGGCTCAAGACTTGCTGTGAATCTGCTACTGAAACCGATTCGTCAAAGTCTTCCTCTCGTGCTTCATTGTCCTTGTCAAGACCATCTCCCAAAGCATCTGAGCGCGCTCGTTCATTACAGGGCACGTCAGACTCTGGCGCTGATTGAAACTGGTCCCGGTACGCTTGTAGCTTGATTGGGCTGCACTCCATCCTGACTTGCTTTCAGCTTCAGACACCAGGCACAGATCAAGTATAGGTTCTGCATCCCCCTCTTTCCTATGAGGTACAGGCCCCAGAAACACCACAAGTGCTAGTGCTGCAACGTCATCCGTGACTCCGGTATCAGCTATGAATACTACACCCGTTCCAGCTCAATCGTATTTTGCCCGCAAGACGGTGCGACACGTCTTCACACCCGCCGATTCCGATTCCCATGAACACCCGCCTGCTCATTCGAGGGCCCATCGTGCCCCTGCCGCCTCGCTCGTTTGCGCCCACCGCGCCGCCTCCTTGTTTGTGCCACCTGCTCGCCTCCTCGTCTGCGGCCGCTCCCTCGACCTGCTCGTTCGCGCCTCGGCCCGATGGACCTCACCTTGTCCTTCCTGGTCATCGTCGGTCAACACCCAGTTCAATCATCGGAGTTGAACCCTTCAAGTGCGCTGACTCCCTGTTGAGTCAAGAGGCTGACCTGACCCTCCGGAACCACATCATAGAACCACGACAAATGCTCGCGCGAATAAGCCTTGGTTTTTTCCGCCTTGATCTCGGTACGTTTCAGTTCTTCCCGCAGCTCTTGTGAGATGTGGTTCCGTATCCGGTCCAAACTGAATGGACGCAAGATGCAGAGCCCTTTGAGCGACCGTACACGGGAGAGCATGACATATGCACTTTGAATTGTCGGACAGCTCGCCAGATCGATGCAGCACACATCGAGAGAGCGCCCCTGGGCATTGTGTGATGTGAATGCATATGCCGGAATGAGTGGGAGCTGGGAACGGGTCGCGCTGTAGGTTTTTTCTGAGTGTGGGAGGCAGAAGTGGATTGGTTTGGTGACGGGCTTGAGTAAGACTCGGTGAGGATATGGTGAGTCTGGGTCGCTGTTTTTGTAGGCCTCGAAGTCGACCTCTGCTGATATAGCATAGCGACGTCTCCCGATCTCCTCGTAAACAATGGAGACCACTGTTCCGGGACTGCCATTAGAGATGCCCAGCTCAGTGGCCAGATTTTCGGTGCAAAACACGGTCATCCCTGGCATGTACGGAACCTCAAACATATGGTCAGTAATTCCGCCCGCGATGTCAATGATAACAAATCTATACCTTGCCGCCCAGATCATTGGCTTCTTTTACTGGCACTGCCCATGCAGCCTCTGCTGCCAGGCCAGTAAGTTGCTTGCGCTTCCGACCGCGTCCCCTGGTGTCGTAGGAGTGGTAAGTATGGTACTCTTGCCCTGTTGCCACGGCGAAGGCCTCAGCCATGTTATTGTTGTGTCGGTCTCGCGCAGCATTTGTGTAAACAATCAACGGGCATGCATGTGTTGGGTCGTTTATCCACCTTTCAATATTGGTGAGTTCTTTTGTTGCGTCGCTGCACTCCTCGTTCGATAACACATATCTGTCTAGAATTGCTTTATCATCCTCTGTGCATGTGCCCTTCCGTAGCCTCTTTAATATACTCATTAATTCTGGATCACCTCGTTGTCGCATGATCTTGTCCAATACAACAACATGTTCAACTTGATGCCAAACTTGTATTCCCTTCACTTCTTGGCGCACTTTTTCATGTAAGTCATTCAGGTTATCGTTCAAGTGGCACTGAACCAGCTCACGCGCAAATAAAGAGCTTCCAACTGGCGGCGGTAACTGGCAAGGATCACCACAAGTCGCCCAATTCAAACCACCGCATATAGAATCTGTGATACCCTTCCCCATGCAGAGATATTCAGAAAGTCTGGCCAGGTCTTGTGCGCTCAGGAAGTAGACTTCATCCAAGATGAGAGTTTCTAGCGGTGAGATTCGTTCCTCTAAATTTGTTCGTAATGCTGGTGTGGACTTCATTTTGGCAGGCGCAACTCGCAAACTGGCTTCTGAATGAATCGTGCAGCCACCAATGTCGCTAGCAACGACTCCTGTTGGAGCAGTCAAGCGAAACCGTTCAGGATGGCCAGTAATTTCATAGAAGTCTTTCCAAGCTTTAAAAATTACTGATTTTCCTGTGCCACCAGGCCCAGTACAGAGGAGCGAAATAGGAGGGTCTTTATGGCCAGTCTCCTGTTCACGGCCTATCTTATCAGCTAACAGTAGGAATGCACGAGTCTGTTCATCGTTCAAGGTATGTTTAATGATCAGTGCAAGACATAGTTGCTGATATGGATGCAGGGAGCTCCAACGTGAGTCTGAATCAGTATGTCTATGGTTTTTATCATACAATTCACGAGCTCTCGTTGCTTCTTCAGCCAACGTTGTGAAAAGAGCATGTGAGATTCTCGAAGATGTTGGACCATGGTAAGCATTCTGCTCCTCAATATGGTCTGCGGCTCTCAAGCGACGTCTAATGAGTAGATCCTTTTCCTTCAAAAGATCTTTGGCAGCAAAACTTGCTTGGAGAATATCATCTTCATCTCCGAGTCGTGTTCTTCGTTCAAACTTGGCACGTGTTTCCGTTGTTGGTGGATTTTTTACTGAATAAAAGCCAACACCGTCAGCCTGTAAAACGATTTGTTGTGCTTCTCGGGTTGCCCTGGTGTCTTTTGTGAGCACTGCATTTTCCGAACCCAATTCTTCTGGATCAACAGTAGTTTGCATTGCATTTTCCCAAACAGGATCATATTCATCGCCGCCCTCACAGTCATCCATTATTCCGGTATCTTTGGCCATTCTGGTTAACTGTAAGAGCCGCTTACTGCGTTTTGCTGCATAGTCAAATTTTGCATCTCGGGTCTGATACAGGAGTTGCATGTTGAGCACTATTTGTGCATGTTCGGGCGGTAAGATCTCTTTGAAATCATAGAATGCGTCTAACCATTCTGTATCCGGAGATTTTAGAGGAGCAGATTTTGTGTTAGACCACACCTTGAACAATGACAAGATGGCTACTGCATACTTTGCTTGTTCGCTGTCCGACTTGGAGTCATTCCGGGGAATTCGATAACCCATCAAGACAGGTATCACAGGTACATCTAATTTTTTGAGGCAGTGGGTAGTGTACTGGGGATGTCCTCCTTTGAAAGTAAGATATGTCTTTCGCTGAGTCTTGGACTTGGGTTTTTTTTCTTTGATATAATTTCTTAGGATGTCCCAGACACACATCGAACTAAGCTCAGCTGGGCGATAGAACATATCATTGAACAAGCTTGAATATCGCTTCTCGCCGGTATTATCACTTGTGTCTTCAGGAGCTTCATCAAGGCTTTTAGAAGTAAGCAGCATCATGCTGTCATCCTCGTCATCTGGGATAATTACACGTTGAATCTCATCTAATTCAGGTTCATGGTCTTCAGGTTCATGGTCTTCGGTTGACTCAAAATGTGGAATAGATTCATCAAGATCACTGGTGAAAACATCACGCGCGATATCTCTGAGCATGGACGACCACCAATACTCCTGGTACTCATCCGATGTATAATTGTTCTTTCGTCCAAGTAAAAGAGTGGCTGTTTGTTGGCCTGTCAACTCGCGTTTTCCGACTAAGGTGTTTGTTGTTTTAACCATCATCAACCGTGCCATTTCGGAATTGTCAATCTGTCCTTCAACATCCTGAGGAGGTTTATTCTGCAGGTTCTTGATTGAAGCACAGAGAGCAGAGAAAACAACTGCAGTATCCAATTGCAGCTTGATTGTGTAATTTGCCATATATTCAACCATAGCCATTGCAACAGAGCCAGATGCAGTTTGCTTGAGATCAGTATTACATCCAAGACAAAGTGTGGCTGTTGGATTATGACCGTTCAAATCCCCATCTTCGCATCGAATTACGAGATCATCTTCTGCGTCAAAATGTGTCTCAGCAACAAGAGGTCGTGGAAGCTGAAATCTGCAATCTTTGTCTGGATCAACGAGAGAGTGTATACGACGCGGAATATGCTTGAAGCACGTTGCATTATGCCTATGCACCAGTCCCGTATTCTCACAGAGATCCCGGTGGTGTTGATCCCTCTTCTGCTCATAGTTGGGAGAATTCGGGTCCAATGGACGGCTGAGAACAGGAAGTTGCTTTGGAGTGCCTTCAGCTGTGACATAGGGCACTGTGTTTCTCGGAAAGCTCTGACAAATAATATCATCATACCATGCAGTTAGTCTGTCCTTGAATGTGGGGTCTGAGTTCATTCGTTCTTTCATGTCTAGAGGTGAAGCAGGGGCACCATCACTCCAAAGAAGCATATGGCCGTGAATTGAACCCCGGATTTGTGACTCATCAACAACATAAAACCCTTTAATCCTTCCAAGAACACCAACTTTTGAAGCCCTCTTGGTACCCAAAATTATTTCAAGAAACTTTGTCATCATCAGGTGGAAGAACTCAGCACCAGCTACAGGATTTTCAGCAATTGTTTTCGCCCTGATACTTGGTTCTTTGTTCGTGCTATCCACTGCATCAAAGATTTTATCCAAGTCGATGTTCCGTCCAGCCAGAACTTGTGCAATCGGATTGTGAGAGTCTGCAAAGTTGACTGTTGCAAAAAAATGGGGCAGTCCGTCACACATAATTTTACTATGCATTTGTTGCTTCATCTGGTTGACATCGCCAACAGAACCAGGGATGTGATCTGACACATAGCTGATGTATCTCATTATTTTGGCTGCTGCTTTCTCTCCTTCAGTTTCTGGTCTTGCAAATGGATTCTTCTCAAGCTTGGCTTGATACGTATCCATACTCGGAGCATCAATCTTCTGCATTAAGTTTTGGACTACCGGAAACCAAGATCGATTCGTGGCAAGGCGAGATTTAAATGATGACTTACGGCGCTGGATGATGTTGGCCATAACAAAAATGAAAGACTTGTGTATCTGAAACCGCGTATCTTTCAGGGTCAACAAATGTTGTACGTGTGGTGAGGTCTCAACTTGATGAAAGGGAATATCCGGCGAGATTCTGACATTGTTGTTGTCTATCATTCCAACACCGTAAGGGAACAGAGTCGGCCATAACCACCCAAATATCCGAGGGTTTTTTGATGTTGATAACGGTACATTTCCAGAGGGAAACTTCACAAATCCTGCTTCCTGTTTTTTCAACCTCCGAAGTGCTTCAAGCTTCCGTTGCTGATAAGTAGAAGCAAGATTATCAACATCCACAAGGGTAGAAGATGTGAGTTCAAAGCTATCTGTTGCTTCAAATAATGCGGCATTTGCTTGATCAGAATATAATGTATAAGATGATCCTTGATTATTGGCAGAATTTGTTCGTAGAAAATCTGTAACTGCCAGTGGGCAATCGTAGACTGGGTACTCCTCCGAATTTTCCAGAACAACATTTCTGTCAAGGTCCGCATACAGTGGGTTATTCTCGATCAGCCAGAAGAGAGCAGTCCGGATTTTTTCGCGGCGCACCAGCAGTGGCGACTTTCTAAGCAAATCATGTGTAACCTCGGTATCGGGTGAGCCAACAAGAATCACACAGATTTCATCCTTCAACCTGAATAAAGGGATCGGCATTGCTGATATGAATGAAGTTGTGTCTTGAGGCAATATACAAACATTTCCACGTGCAGCAAGCTGGCCTGATGGCCCTAATGTGAGCTTATACATGCATCTTGTTGCCCGTGCTCGTGCAATGCACTGTTCTTCCAAAAAAGTTAGATCATTTAGCTCTTCCGGAACTTGACCGATCCAAAGGCCGTTTGCATAACTGCGTAAGGGAATTGAACGAAAACACTTTTTACTGACAGCAGAGTTACAGAGATGGCAGAGTATGTAGGAGCCATTGACCAAGGAGGACCTGTTGAAGGACCGAATCTGAGGCTGCCGGGATATCACACGAAGTTCCGAAACAGCACGTTCAAGTAGTGAGATATCGAGGTCTTTCACTGCTCTCATTTTTATGGAAAGTGCATTCTCAAATTTGCCGCAAAAAGAACATTCATATCGCGTCAAGGAAGCGTTGTTAGTAGCCTGGCGAAACTCATCAACAATTTCATCCTTCTCATCTTGAGATAATATGATGGGGAACTCAGCCCTTGTGCCCGTAATGTCAGCAGAGGAGTGGTGACGCTTGCGAACATTTCCGTCCGAGGCGGTAGACTTTCTCTTCCGACTATTGGACGCAAGGTTCAATTCACAATGTTGGAGTTCACTCTGTGAGAGAGAAAGCGGGTTTAATCCGGCCAGTGCAGCTTCCGACCTGAGGATGAGACACGATTCCGTACATCTATGGTCAAGAAATTCGTTGCGAAGGGTGTCAACACCTTTGAACTTTCCACTAGAATCTCGCGCGGACAAATGCTGGTGACGGGAAGCCATTTGTCGTAATGTAGGACGTGCAACACGTACATGGTTTATTAGGAAACGTACAATGGTCATCTTCTCTTGTTCAGCAAGACGGACAAAAGGATCAGGTGATAGCACAGGGGAGATTTGGGTGATCATCATTATTCATAGAATTTATAGGCATCATGTTAACATCATTGTTCAAATGGGTGACGTTTCGGGTGCATGGCGCTGATGAGTGGGTCGATACTACACCAAGTCCGCCCGGCGACATTGATGAGGAGGATGAGTCCACACCGATGTCTCCTCGGAACACCGGTGTGAGGGACGATGATCCTAGAAGAATGATGATTATTTGGGCAAGACGGTACATAAAATTATGACGCACCAGAGACTGGAAGATTTTGCTGCAATTTGAGCGGGCCAGAACTCAAGTAGACGGTGACAGCTGAAGTGGTGCTACAAACGAATTGAAACCAGTCCAAGCCTAGCACAAGGTCACACTGCAAGGCAGCATGCACAGCAATGTCGTTCAAGAACACGGACAGAACGCCGGCGTCGCACGGGAGCAATAGTAGACCAGAAGCCCGCGAGTTTTGAGTCCGGACACCAGAGTTCATTACCCAGTCCAAGGAGAGGGAAGAGCTTGTAGCGATTCCGTCGATCACAACAGAGACAGGGATATCACAGAGAGTAGGACTTGAGGCCATGGTGGGCAAAAGCAAGAAGAAGACGTGGCGGTCGAGCTCGGTCCCGAGTCTTCCCGAGTCATGACAACTGATGGATCTCGGATGCAACATACTCCGTATCCGACGGAAGCGGGATAATGACACAAAGGTAATGACACATCAGCGCTCAGCGCTCAGCACGCAAGACTTTGGGGTCGTAAGCAGTGCTTTATTTTCGTAGTCCATGACGTCCATGGCTTGCGTGGATGTCAGTAGCTACAGAGAGTCCATGTATATACCAACTTCATGTAAAGCTCAGAAGAAAAATGTTCTCATTTTAGCAGGATGACCAACGCTATATGACAGTTTGATGTTTACACATGTTAGGAAAATGGATCGAAACCCGGTAGCCAAACCTAAAGGTTCAGCAATTACGGACCATGATTGACACTGTATTATAGAATACGTACGATGCACATGGAAGTCAATTGTGAGCATGTACAACCGTAAAGTGGACTGCAGTAGCTACGCACCCAGCCGCCCCGTGTGCCATGAGTCCTGTAAGCCTGCGCACCGTCGTGGTGTATGTGATTCCCTTAGCGGTAATCTGTCCTCTTGCGCGCTGCACAAGGAGGTCCCGGCCTAAAAACGCACGGGACTCAGACCACGGCTCGGAGGAATATGAGTACACCACTCGCCTGCATCGTACCCGTCGTGAGAGATTGTGTGCTCTTGCAGGAGGCTCTGCAGGGAAACGATGGATCAATGTTCCTTTATCGGGTCTTGGTTGGGGTTGCGCACATACCTCTTCCTTTGAGACCCTGCCAGAAAGAATTCTAGATCAATACATCAATGGGAGAGGGGTATTACGCTAGAAAGAGCGCCCCCGAGCCGGCTGTATACCCGTCTTGTCGGTACATTCTGGCCAGGGTCATCAGGCTGCATCTTGTTGAACCATATCAAGATACGCACCGAAGGTGGTTCCCGCCTACGACAGTCTCCAAACAGGCTCCAAGCCAAGATGAGCCGTAGTCTTCTCGTAATTCCATCTGGCCGCATCGCGAGAAACTCAGCGTGACTCGGTCAGGGATCCAACAAAAGGCGCACGATCTGTTTGACCCAACCATGTCCGTCGCCCAGGTTCGCAGCTTGCAGAAATCCTGATCGCTGGCTGAGCTCCTGAAATAGGACTTATATGACAGATCGCACGAACCGATGTGCAGGCCGAGGCATTCGGGTGCGCTGTACATGCGAGTTAGAGGCGAGCTGACAAAGAAGCCCACAACGCACAAGCCGATCGCCTCCGCATACGCCCGGAATCCAGTATCTGTGAGGACGGACGGGGTGCTGTGGCCGGAGATTATGACCTACGACGAAACGGATGAGCTGGAGAATTGTGGGAACAGCCATGCGAAAGACAAACATTGAGTGGCTCGCCGCCTTTATGCGGACCCGCTTGACGTAGGTCAGATCGAAGCGCAGAAGATGGACTGCACAGGAGAACCGTAATTCAACCACGCTCCACCAAGTGCGCGAGGATCGTAGAATTCCGGCCGGTTTGGAGCTGAGCAAACGGAGAGAACGAGCGTGGATGCAAGCAAGAGGGACAAGATTGGATGCATCGAGGAAGGCCGACTCGAGTGCTGGTTCTTCGGGGAGCTTTAACGCTAGTCGACCCATGCGCACGTTCGCGTCTGTCTTCCACCACGTTGCACCGAACGAACGCGAATTTGCTGTTTGAGGACACCTTGGCGCTGGAAGCGACTGAACCTCCGAAGTTGTGTATCTTGTCCGGTCCGATTGGCGCGCCAATCTGACGAGGTAGCCAGAACGGGAGCAAAGCGGGGGCTGCAAGTCCGACGTATAGCAAGGGAACGGCTCACTGAGCACCAGTACGACGGGGACAATGGTTAACGACGTAAACTGCGAATTGGAGATCGGATCCAGTGAGGAGGAGAATGAGGACCAAGGAGCCGAGTCTGTGTCGGAATAAGATTGGCGGGGTGAGTGTGTGGCGGCAGCGCTTCAAGTTCTTCAAAAGTTCTTTCTGTGGATGGATTACAGATTTCCCACATGTTCGTATATTCCTCATGTCCGTTACTTGCGAAAGCGCTCTGAAAGAGAATCGGACGCGTCGACGAATCACCATGATGGCGGGAGGCAAAAGCCGTGTGGCTGTGTCGGACCGCTTACTTGTTACAAATCTTACGATGGACCAACCCACTGGTGACCTCCCCAGCCCCAAGGACGCGCTGAGCCGATAGTCCTATAGACGCCATAGTCAACAATGGGACCTGGACCAGAACCTATGGATTGACAACTGGGGGATGCTGGAGAGCTGCTTCCACGGGTATGTACCATATTTTCAAGCGTCGGCGTCGGTCGGGTAAATCGGCGTCTGAAGGGTCCCCAGATGTTGGTGCAGATCTAGAATTGAAGGAAAACGAGCCTGCGCCGAGCTGCCGCCAACGGCCTCTCAGTATCGAAAACATGCAGCCAACGTACAACGGAATTCTTCTTTCCCGCACTGGACCCTCAAACAAAATGCCGAACCACGGCCTTGATCCAAAGTGTAGGTGCTTATAAGGGATGCAGAATTCTTCGGAGAAGCGTCTGCGACATAGACATGAACCATCAACCCACGCTGCCCCTCGCGCCCCAAACCCAAGCTCTCTCATCTCTCACATTCAAACCACCCTCGCTGGATGGCACATTGTCTATTGGACAGATTTACGACTGGCACTTTCGAAACACCCCAAATCATCGCCTCTTCGTATTTGCCCAGGCAGATGGAAGCATTCGGACGATACTCTGGCCTGAGGCCGTCCATGCTATCTATGTAGGGGCTAAACTTCTCAGGGATCGATTTAACTGGATTCCGGGCGTGATCGAAACACCTGTTGTCGGTATTCTTGCAGCTTCTGGTGCGTCTCGTCCGACCTCCAATATAACTTCTGATCCTAGAAAAATCAGACGCGATACCCTACGGCATCCTCCTTATGAGTTGCTTCCGCGCCAACTATATTGTATTCCCAATATCCCCGCGGAATTCCCCCGAGGCCGTTGCACACCTAATCGACAAGGCCGAGGTGAAACACCTCCTTATTGGGCATGAACCCTCCATGCTGGAGCTCGCAAATCGTGCTCTGGATATCCTCAAGAGCAGGGATTCTTCGAGAACGACACCTGATGTTTCCCACGTCCCCTTGTTCGAAGATCTCTTCCTTCCTGCCTCCGAAAGGAACCTGACTCCCGACTCTCTTCCTTTGGAGGACAGGGGTCCGAAAGCCTGTGTTTGTATCATGCACTCATCGGGCTAGTCTCAGAAATCCATCGCGCATTCTGGATGCTTACTAACATTTTTATAGGCTCTACCGCGTTCCCTAAACCCATATATTGGTCGAATCATCGCATCATTCAAGCAGCCACGATTCCTTTCTTCGGCGAACGCGATCTTACTGACCAAGTGCTGTCATTGCACAGCATGCCGATGTATCACGGTGACCAATTCGCGGTATGAGCCATCATAACAATTCTGACATCGTCGTTAACGTAGGTATGGGGATTCTGCAAACTTGGTGGTCGGTGAGTTGCATGAATCCCGTAATAGAAAAGTGCTGAGCTCCCCACGAGGCCTCATGCGGTATGGTGTTGAGCGGGTTCGAGCCCAAGGCCATTCCAACCATCCCTACACCGGATACCCTCTTCCATGCAGCGAAGGCGTCGGAAAGCGATATCATATTCTGTGTCCCTTCGTTCATTGAGGTATCCTTCTCACCTCGTAATTTCGCTCCTCTGATTCCATTCATTTGAGGCATGGTCTCGTGAGCCGGAATATGTCAAATGGCTCGCGACACGGGGCGGGGTGGTGAGTCCATTTTGATCATTGCGAATAAGGTCACTTTTCTCAACAAACTCAGCTCTACGGTGGTGGCCCTCTAAATAAGGCCGCAGGAGACTTCATGACTTCACAAGGGGTTTCGATTTTCATATTATACGGATCGTACGTGAAATCGTTCAGTGTTTCTCCCCGCTCTGATGAGAAAAACCAGTTCAGAGGGTGGCATAATGAGTCCCATACTTCCCGGTCCGTCACGGCGCGCCTCCTTCCCAAGTTGAACACTGACTCGGTTTCAGCGGAAGTTGGATACGACTGGGAATATTTCAGGTTTCCGGACCTGATCACCCCAGAGATGGTAGCACATGGGAACGATACATTCGAGTTGATCATGGTGGTTCGTATGCTGAATTCGCTGTATCTCATTCCAGGGTTGACCCCTCTCAGGATAACATCTTCGGCACCCCCGCGGTGTTGAACACAAAAGTTCGCGGGATTGACGCATATGCGACGTCGGACTTGCTTGTCCCGCATCCCAAAAGGCCAGGATACTGGAAGATATATGGACGCACGGATGATCAGATCATGCACAATACCGGGGAGAAGGTGAGTATATTTCAAGGCTATGCGATGCACATCCTGATATTCCGAAGACAAATCCCGGCCCGCTGGGTGAAAACGCTCGCCCTTGCGGCTGCCTCTACTGATTTACCTTCCCGCTCAGAGAGCATGATGAATCAAGACCCTCACGTCCGCGCTTCCGTGATGTTCGGTCGCGGGCGATTTCAGGCTGGCATCCTCGTGGACCCCAAACCTTCGTTCGAGTTTGATCCTTCGGACTCGGTCAAGTTGGCAGAGTTCAGAAACAAAATATGGTATGTTGAAATCCGAGCCACCGTTGAAGTATCTGATCTTCAACTTGTAGGCCGACCGTGGTCAAAATGAACGATTTTGCGCCGCAACATTCGCGATTGTTTAAGGAGGTGTATACCTGTCCGATCTGGACAAAAACATAGTAAATAGTCGACGGAATCGATGCGCATCGATGCACATCGATGCACATCAATGCACATCAATGCGCATTGATCCGCATCGACGCGCATTGATCCGCATCGATGCGCATCGATGCGCATCAAAAAAAATCGATGTGCATCGATGCGCATCGATCCCGAGCGCCTTTAAATTTCAAAGCATATACTACCATGTATAACAAAAACCCCTCGTATAAAACCATCTTTTCAACGTTTTCTTTGGTCCGCGCCCAGCCCGATATGGAGTTTGATCCCAAGACATTCCCTTATAAAGTCCCGTTTTGGCCAGCCCTCAAGTCCACGTGACTCTGAAGAACCTTGGTCGCGTCGCGTCAATTAGCATCTCAGATCTCATTCCTCGAGTATCAGCCACTCTACATACACTGATTTGCAATGGCTGCGGCCTCCCATCAAACCCAGTGTACAACAGCGCAAGGGTCCGTGCGCCCTGTAAGTACTTCCAGTTCCGGGTAGCGCGCGGTTGATATTGTCCTTATATGGGTGGCGGCGTTGTGGTAGAAAACGGGAGAATCGGACCAATTTCGGTCGATGCGCATCAGTGCTGGGCGATCTCGATCAAAGTATAGTTTCGGTAATTAGATACAAGTTCCCGTGACGTTGTAACTGATGGCAGCAATCGATGTGCATCAATGCGCATCAATGCAATTGATGCACATCGATGCGCATCGATGCGCAACATTGATTGCCATCAATGCGAATCGATGCGCATCGGTGTGCATCGATGCGAATCGATGCGCATCGATGCACATTGATATATTCGATGCCCATCGATGCGCATCGATGCGCATCGCCATAAACTATTTATTACTATATTTTTGTCCGGATCGGACCGTCATAGAGGTGCTTATACCCGATGCTCATCTACTTCGCAACTGATCTGAGCAGATGATAATGGTAGCAAAGCCGGATAAACCGTGAGTCAGAATCTACCCTTAACCGCATATATTCAGCCTGTGGTGCACAGGTTCACTTATACCGCGAAGATGGGTGCACGCCGACAGGCCGTCATTGCAGACTATGAGATCGAGATCGCGGCCTTGTACAACACAGTGGATGAGACCGCAACTTTGAACATCCCGCCCCTGCTCGACTGGAACGCTGCGTCAATTCTCGATTTCGTGCGGGACGTGGTCCACAACGTCGTGAGTGCGCCTCTCGGGGACGAGGACAATATGTTCCACCATGGATGCGATAGCCTCCAGGTGACCTGGATTCGGAACACCCTCCTCCGCACACTTCGCGATTCAGCGCAGCTCGATACGCGCGGGAACACGAGCAACTTTGTATACGACCATCCCACCATCGTGCGACTCTCGCACTTCATCTTCGATGTGGCGTCCGGCGGAGCGCAGGAAGCAGACTCCTCTGTGGCCTTCAAAGCAGCAGCGATGCGCCAAATGGTTGAAAAATACACCCAAGACTTCCCGACGCACAGTGGGAAGCAGGAAGTGCCTCGGCCTTCGGAGAAAGTGGTCTTGATTACGGGGACGACGGGGCAACTGGGCTGCTATATTCTCTCGCGGCTCCTCGAAGATGAGTCCGTTGTTCGAGTTTTCGCGCTAAACCGCCGTTCCGCGCAACAGGCCGATCTTGGCAAAAGACAGGCGCTTGCGCTTGCCAATCGAGGGCTCGACGTAGGCATCCTGGATTCCCACAAACTCTCTCTGCTCGAGGGAGATGTTTCGGCACCGGAATTTGACCTTACCGGCGATTTTCATCAGCAAGTAAGTCTGATTTCCTCTATAAAAGAAAAACACCTCAGATCCGATGTGATTCTTACAGATGCAAGAGTCCGTAACTCACATTATTCACAATGGTGAGGAGGCACAGTTAGCGTCCCAAATTTGGTGCTAAACCGGAATACAGCTTGGCCTGTGGACTTCAACCTCGCGCTTGGTTCGTTTGAACCTAATATCAAGGGTCTTCGTAACCTCATCGATTTTTCCCTGCGTTCGCCCTTCGCCGAGTCACCAACCTTGCTTTTTACAAGCTCCATCGGGGTTCTCCGAAGTAAATATCGTAGTCTCTCATGCTACTGACCAGGACTCACCGATACGCCCAGACGTCACGGAAAAACAACCCTTTCCTGAGATCCTCGTTGAGGCCGAGAAAGCAGTCGGAACTGGCTACCAAGGCTCAAAATGGATTGCGGAGGAGATCCTCACGAAAGCCGCACAGTCCACAAGTGCTAAAACGGTAATCGTGCGCGTCGGACAACTCTCCGGTGGGATTAATGGTGCCTGGAATGCACATGAATGGGTCCCGGCCCTCGTTCAGAGCGCCCGGCTGACCAAATGCATCCCCGATGACCCCAGGGTGCGTGCACCGTGTGCCCGACCCCCGATTCTCCTTACATCTCTCTGGCAGGACGTCTCGTGGATTCCGGTGCACCGCGCTGCGGCGGCAATTGTTGACTTCCTGGAAGGAATCCCAGCGGCACAAGTGCTACACTTAATCAATCCGCGGCCGACTGCGTGGTCCCTGCTCGCCAAGAGTATCGCCGCCGACCTCGATGTCCAGCTTGTAACGTACGTAGACTGGCTCTCTCGCCTAGAGGAAGCTAGACACAACCGCGAAAACCTCCGGTCATTCGGCGCACTACGCCTCCTGGGGTTTTTTCGCTCCATCGGGCGCGAGATCAGGGACGGGGAGGATGCGTTTGGGTTCTCTAAGCTGGGTATGGGGCACGCGTTTGGCGCGTCTCAAACGTTGCGGGATGTGAACTTTCGGCTTGAGGACAGAGACGTGGCCAGTTGGATGGAATACTGGAGGGGCATAGGACTATTTTAAGATTCGAGTTTTGTAATACTCGCGCTACGCTTGATGTTTTAGCAGGTTCGGTCTCATAGGGTGCCCGCTTCCTGCCAGTACCTCATCCACTCTTTGACGTTCGTTTCTTTCAGCCCGCAACTGTTTCTCAGAGCGCTCGATGAGTCCAAAGCATTCGTCATATCGAGCTTCGGAAATCCAAACGCATCGTCCTCCGGATGAATAGCGACGGAGCGAAAGAACTGAAGGAGGCGAAGCGCTCGGAAGGTGTCCGAACTATCACGGCTACCTTCAAGTCGAGCTAACCAGTCGGCATACGACACCAGGGACACGGATAGCTCGGAGGCGACAACACGGGCGATTTTCAACCAAGGAATGGGCCGCGGGTTGATGAGGTGGAAGATTCCCGCCGAGATCGGAGTATCGAGGAAGTCGACGATGGCGGCCGCAGCGATGTCTACTGGCAGCCAGGAAACATCCTGGAACCGAAGGATGATGAGCTGAGTAGAATGGATACGCCTCGACATACCGCAGGATCATCAGGTATGCATCCGAGGAATTTAGCGCTCTGGACAAGGGCTGGGACCCATTCATGCGAGTTCCACGCGCCGTTGATCCCTCCGCAGAGCTGGCCGACCCGGACGGTCGTCGTTTTCAGAGGCGTTGACTCCGAAGTCTTGGCGAGAATTTCTTCCGCCACCCACTTTGACTCGGTGTATCCGCTCCCCAACGCCGTCGCGGAACCAACGTGCGTCTCCGACAGGCGCTGCTGTTGAGGAACATCTAGGCCGGAATTATCAGCGGCTCATTTCAGCCGACGCAAGTGCCCTTACTTTTGAATATCCCAATCGAACTTGTGTAAAGAAGTCTTGGAGGCTGGATCAAGGGCGAAGCGAGGGAGAAATCGATCAGGTTTCGAAGCCCTTTTAGGTTGGGCTCGAACGATCTCAGCGCCAGATTGAAGTCGACGGGCCAGGCTATAAGCTGATCGGTAAGATGTTCCGAGGAAGATTATAATATCTTGCTCACCGGTGTGAATGATATGGGTTACACTTTCCTGCATCTGCGGAACATGATTAATCGAACCGAAGAGGAGACTGCATGACTTCCCTCTCGATAAAGGGCTGGCGAAAGATTGAACCGGGGGTTCTCGATATCACCTTCAAAAAGCACGAGCTTGGGTGAATCCAATATCCCGACGTCCAGACCGCGATCGACCAAAGCGAGGCTCTGTCTGTCGCGCAAGGATTTCCCATGCTGAGAGACACGATTGCAAGCATACACCTTTGACACAGTCTCATCCCCGATCAGCTGGGCTAGTAGATAGGAGCCCAGTTCTCCGGTCGTTCCCGTCACAAGGACCGTTTTCGTGGCGGGCATCTCCATCGTTCCCTTGTGCTCCGGGAAATCTTCTACATATTTCGTGGCCATCGCATGCATCGCATCGGACTTCGACAATACCGGAGCGTCCGCATCGTGTGCCATTCCAGACACAAGTTTGAAGAGGAACGCCGCAAGGCGCGCGACGGTGGGATGATCGTATACAAAGTTCCGAGTATCCTGGCGTGTGTCGAGCTGCGCGGACTGGCGGAGCGCATGCAAAATCGAGTTGCGAATCCATGTCGCCTGGAGACTGTCGCATCCGCGCTGGAATATGTCTTCGTCGTCGCTGACGCTGTGTGTCATCACGCTGCGAATGACTTCTCGCACGAACTCGAGGGTCGAGAGCGGATCCCATGCATCCAACCGTAGAAGCCCCGCCTGCGTGGTCTCCTCCACCGTGTCATACAGCTCGGTGATTTCGGAGTCGTATTCTTTGATTATGGCGTGGCGCCGTGCAGTCATCTTGGCCGTATAGGTGAACCTATGAAAGCAATTGAACCATTCAACGTCGTTTACAGCTAATTTGGCAGATAAGCTCACGGTTTGGTGGGCTTCGAAACCAGCACCATCTTCCATGGACAGGCGTCAGATATCAAGTTGGCATGAACGGGAAACAGGACATTACCTCCTTGAACAATCTGGAATGTTGAGGTGCGAAATTGTTCATCCGTGTCACCGTAGGCCTCAACCATGATTCAGGTCCCAAGCCACGATGGAGCTTTTGCAACGACTTACCAGATAAGGTTCCGGAACTCAGCTAGCTTGTTCTCATCCGAGGGATCGAATTTGAAGGCGTCTTTGGGATCGACAAGTACCCCGGCCTGGAACCTCCCTCGGCCGAACATAATTGCGGACTGGACGTGGGGATCCTGATTCAAGATATTTTCTGGTGGGAGCGTCAATGAACTGACAGTCGCACACACGCACGGTTCTTACCAAGCGGACCCGGATTCGTCTAAGATGTTATCAGTAAAACGGAACTCTTGTAATAGCGGAGTCGCGCTCACCTTTTCCCCCGTACTATGCATAATCTGATCATCGGTACGCCCGAACACTTTCCAGTATCCGGGTTTCGTAGGATGTGGCACGAGTAAATCGGAGGTTGCATACGCGTCGATGCCGCGGATGCGAGTGTTCAAAATGGACGGCCGACAGACATCATTGGCCTAGAAAACATCGGTCGAAGATCATTTGGGGTAAAGAGTCGGCGTACCACAATGACCAACTCGAAGGTGTTATTGTCGCGGGCAACCATCTCTGGTGTCACCATTTCAGGGAACTTGAAGTACGCCCAATCGTAGCCGACGTGCGCTAGGGGAATCTGAATATTATACCGTCGAGCGGGGGGGAAACAGCCGACCTGGTAAAACCCGACTCATTATTCCGCCTTCGGTCCTAATCATCTCGTCAGATATGCTACAGCGCAAGATGATGTTGATTCCTTACGAGCCGTAGAAGTTGAAGATAGAAACGCCTTGAGAAGCCATGTAGTCTCCAGCCTCCTGGTTCAGGGGACCACCGCCGCAGAGCTTCATCGCCTTCGTGAGGCGCTGTGGCGGGGATTTTGAACGACTAGACTTACCACTCCGCTACGAGTGGCTAACCACTTGATATATTCAGGTCGATTGACCCATGCCTTTGAGAAGGTATGAGCGGCATTTCCGTGAAATCAGATCGAGGATACTTCAATGAAGGACGGGACGCAAAGTATGATGTCGCTCTGAGTAGCTTTTGCGGCGTTGAAGAGGTTGTCAGGGGTTGGGATAGTCGGGGGCGACTTCGGTTCAAATCCGCTCAACACAAGGCCGCATGAGGCCTAAAGATATCAGATATCGTGATACCCGCAGTAAATAGACGGTAACTTACCGACCAGATTGCTTGGAGAACTCCCATACCTGGATAGTTATGCGATGAGAACGCAAGAATCGGGATTAAATAGCACCGTACTATGGTACATAGGCATGCTATGCAGCGAAAGAATCTGGCCCGTCAGATCGCGTTCACCGAACCAAGGAACCAGCGCCAATCCAAGCATCTGATGGTTGGTCCAATAGATAGGTTTGGGGAACGCGGTCGAGCCTATCGAAGGAATAAGCTCTCTCGCATTTAAACGGAACAGCAGGCTTTACCGGATGAGTGTAGAATGCAGGACACCGCATCTGGTCCCTTATATTCGTAGGCCAGGGCCCCATCCTCGCATGAGGTGCTAGGTTCCGGAAGGAAAAAATCTTCGAATAGAGGGACGTATGTTACGTCGGGTGCGCTTTTGTCCGGATGATCGTCCTTGAGGATTTGGAGCGCAGCCTTCGCAAGGTCTGCCATCGCTGGTTCATGCCCGATCACAAGATGGTCCACTCCAGTGCTCGAGATGAGGTGTGCGACAGCCGCAGAGGAGTTGCGCGGGGATATGGTGAAGGGAATATAGTTGGCTCGGAGGCAGCTCATGAAGAGAACGAAGTACTGCAGTGGGTCTGGATAGAAGTCGTCAGCCGCTGTCCGCAAAGGCACACGAAACAGACCGGAAGAAGAGAGAATCGCGACTACGGGCGTGTGAGCCTCTCCAACGGTCCATTTGAAACGATCTCTGAGGATGCGGGCCCCTTCATAGATCGCTTGAGCAGCCTCGGGCCAGTGAATATCCCTGGTAGACCCATCTTCACGAGCATACACAAACAAGCGATGAAACGGTGTGTTCTGGAAATGCCAGTCGTATATCTGGGCGATGGTTAGGGTTCCATCGAGTGGCGGTGGCTTGAATGTCGTAGAACTGAGAGCTTGAGTCTGGGGAGGGCGTGGCAACAGACGCGGTTGGAACATTGGTACTGTGGCAGCATATCTGGATCATAGTCTCTTATAAACAGACGCGACAACCAATTGGTGCTCGTACCTCCCATGGTTGTATCTGGATCCGTCGAAGTTTTCTGTACAGGATTCAAGTTGGGCCGGATGGCCTCAGCATTAGCCGCTACTTCGATCAGTCGAGGTGTCTTGCATGTGCCTGGTGCCAACGGCGTTTTGGTCGAAGAAGTTTTCTGTACAGGATGTACGTTGGGCCGGATGGCCTCTGTGGCCGCTAGTCCGATCTGTCCTCGGAGCCTTCAAGATGTCTGCGCCAACGGCGTTTCTGCGACTCATGGCAGACGGTGAGAGAGATTGCCACGAATCACAATGCCTATTGGTAGATAATGCGGCAACTCGGCATGGTATTCTCGGTCGCCATTTACGCGAGTCTGATCTCAACGGCGCCTCGACCAAGGTTCGTGAGAAGTGACTGTCGAATTGTACGAAAAAAACATTGGGTGACTTTTCATGAGCATTAACAAGTCTGTATGTAATATTTTCGCTCATTCCCAGCTGTCAGCTCAGGACACTTTCCGCCTCAAACCTTACTCCAAATCGGGAAGTTTGATCCCGGCAGATTCGGCTGTTTCACCCTAGGATAGGATTCGGCAGCCGGCAGTTCCGGCCCGCTCCCCTTTTGCTCTCCTTGCTGCCAACATGTACTCTCATTCTCTTGTGCCCTCGCGTCCTCCCCTTTCCTCACAACCACCGAGCTTCATCGCCATCACTTTCTTTCCTCTTGGCTTCTCCTGTCGCCGGGACATCAAGAACTGTGTAAGAACCTCTGCTTTCGGATTCTGAGGATCTGCTACGACTTTACCGCGCTCGCTTTCGTGTCAAGGACCTTTTGTATCTCTCGCCGCTGCCAGATGAAGAAGACGCTCTCGCTTATGGGGGAAAAGTCTGAGTAATGCCATAGTCGTGCGTCGGCCGTCCGCCTCCCGTTCCTTCCGCCCTGCGCCCTCAGTATCTCCGCGCTAATGCACACGCTCAAATCCGACCCGCAAGTGAACAACGCGCCGTGTGCAGCCGCAGCCGCGGGCGGACGCAATGTCCACGCATAATCCGGCCAGGAGCTTCACCGCGCGCGCGCCTGCAGGGTGCCGCTCGCTTGGCGCAGATGTCCCTTTGCGTTACTGCGTATCATTTTACCTGGAGGCCAGGCTCTGTAGCATCGCAGCCCGAGGAGCTCGATGATGTACTGATGAATATAGACTCGCTCGAGCATATCATTGATGTTGAGGACGAGCGGGAAGTAGAGGAAAACCAACGCGATGCTTAAACCACACTCCAGGCGAGCTAATTATCATATTTGCTTTTACAAGCGACTTACGGAGTTGTCAGAAGCGCGTAAACGGTCCCAGAATGATCAAGAACTGACGTACCGCTGCAGCCCGACCTCGCTATTACGTCCGCAGTCCCTCAAGGCGCGTTGGGACAGTAAATCCTTTATCACCTCTTTCTGTATCAAACATACATAGACCTTTGTAGTGTTCGCGGGCGCTACTTCTACGTGATATGTACCTTCTCACAGAGTTCTGTATTGATTCTGCATGGAATTTTACTTGCGCTGACTTCACACTTGCCTTAGAAGTTGTAATATGGCGCCGACACCTTTGTAATGCGACTGAGGCTCTGAGCCGCTGCACCGATAACCTAGTGCGATCTCGCCGAAAGTGCCGGGATCAAATCTCCCGATTAATTTGGATTAAGGTTCGAGGCGGAACGTGAACAACTCCTGTGAGGACATGAGAAACCTGCATGATCTAGGAGCCGCTGCTGCGATTAGTGCTAGTAGGTGCAGTCCCTGGTCACCGAGGATCAAATCCTGAGTTCCGCTTCGGTTCAACTTTGGTCGCATGCACAACGGCTTGAACGAAAATAACCTGTGAATCCGCGGTGTGTGTACCCACAGACACGGGCTTCGGTAGCAGCTCGAATGCACCCAATGAAAGCCAGCCCCAAGCTAGAGCTCAGCAACCCTCCTGCCAGTGCGGCTATTATTGAAGAAAACCCATCCAAAGCCTATGCGTTGGATGCGCGACATGCGTGGTCAACCTGTGCGCGAAAATTAAAGCCTACTCTGCCACCCAATTCATCGCGATCTTTCAGTGCTCGGCGCATTCCTGCTCCAGTTCTGCGTTGTTGGTCCGGTACGCATGACCCCGCTGTATCTTCTGTCCTCGAGTCATACTTTCTCGTGCAGGTCATGGCGTTCGGCGTATTCCAGGATTTTTACCTCGCGGGATTCTTGAGCTCATACTCTGCCTCTGATATCAGCTGGATCGGCAGTGTCCAGCTTTTCTTGGACCTGGGATGTGGAGCGCTGTCGGGTAAACTGTGCGCCGAAATTCAAGCTGTCGCAGGCACGGTGCTGCCGAAATAACTAGCTCTTCAGATACGATTCGGGACATTGTCGAGCGGCCGTTATTTGCGGATCGGCACTTTTCGCGTTCAGGTGAGTTGTCTGTTGAAATTCTACTTACATCATATCGAGCCGGCCCCGCGCAGCTTCTTTATGCTCTCGCTCACCCAAGCCGGCCACTATTACCAGGTACATGGAAATAATCATCTGACCGCACCGTTGATGATAGTGCAAGGTTTTCCTCGCGCAAGGCTTGGGCATGGGCATCGGAATCGCCTTGATATTCGTTCCGACGTGCACCCTAGTTTCTCAACATTTCAAAGCGCACAAGGCTTTAGCAATGGTGCACTTATATTCCGCACTTTCATCGACACATACCAAATGACACTTTCAAGGGGATCCTCTCTGCCAGTGCTCCAATGGGTGGCGTTATATTCACGAGTACGTGCTCCACAGTTGATGATTAATCCTGTTGAACGATGTGTCCGCAGTCATGTTGAACCAGATGATCCACCACGGTCCGGGTTTCAGATGGGCCGTCCGCGCGGCTGCCTTTCTCGCAACAGGCTGCTTCATCGCCGCGAATGGCTTGATAACCATGCTCCCACCTCCACCGCCTACCACCGCCGCTCACCCGGAATTATCCCTGGTCAAAAGCATCGCAAATATCCCATTTTCTCTGACGGTGTTTGCCGGAGGTGTGGCGCAGTTGGGAACGTTATTCCCGACATTCTATCTCCAGACTTTCGCTCAAACCCACAATTTCTCGAGCGCCCTGACCTTTTACGCGCCCGTGATTTTAAATGTGTCCACCATCCTCGGGCGAATCATCCCGAATGTCTTCGCCGATCGCTGGGGTGCGCTCGAGGTTTACATCGTCTGTGTAGGGGCAAATGGTAAGTCCCACGATGTCCGCAAAATTGACCTGACATCGCGGAGGGTTGATCGGGTTCGTGATGCTTGGAAGCAACCATACCGCAGGCCTAGTGCTATTTTCAGTCTTGTGCGTCAACCAAATCCTCTTCCCAGATAACTTGACACAACCAATATTCATTCATCCACAGCTTCGGGTTCTTCTTCGGTTCAAGTAACTATGTAATCCTGCTTTTGTTATCCACCGATCTCATGGATCTCCCCAGCAATTTCCCTCTATCTCCCAGTCGTAGCGGGCCTGGTTCCTCGGGAGGCCGACATGGGGTGAGGTCCCAGCTCACCACCCCGAACATATTGTCCCTAAAATAGGTGTCCTTGCCCAGAATCATCATGGGCATTGCCGTCGTGCCTGTTGGGATTGCCTCGTTAATAGGTACACCTATCGCCGGTGCGATTATCGGGCCGCAGCTCGTCTGGTGGAAGGGAATTATTTTCGCATCGGTACGACGCTTCCGCCCCTCCGATTCCAGACTGCACCATTTCCCAGATCGTCCTCGTGGTTGCATCAGCGCTCCTACTCCTAGCCAAAGTCCTGCAGTCCCGTCGCCGATGACACTTCACCCCGAAGCGTATTCCTCGCTGCACTAGTGCTGTTGCAAAACACAGATTCAAATTACCTTTGCTTCCATGTGCGATGCATCGGGATGAGGTTCGGAAACTCAAAGAGTCAGAGTCAACCACTAAGTTGAACCAACGGATCAGACGGATCAAGTCATTGTCACGCGTCATCGCTCGGTCCCATTTTGACACGTGGTTGGTTTGGTGAGCTCAGAACCCGGGCCGCTCAAGGGCCGCTATGAATCTGATGCTGCTGCAAACCTATGCCCTCTCCTCTTGCTCTCCTCACTGCAGTCGTCGACGTCCAGCATTGCGGCCTCTTTGAATCGACCAAGTCGAATGCGTTGGACTGACCCATTAGTTCTATCGTTGGCACTGGTGTCGGGGACCCTGGGGCCGACCCCCACGAATGCAGCGCGGCCAACCTGCACCGTCGTGCACACCCCTGGAGCGGACGACTCACCCAGCATCCGGTCGGCCATTGCCAACTGCAACAGCAACGCGACGATCCTCTTCCTCGCCGGGGTGGACTATAACAGGTGCGGCATCCCAGGTCGGGGTGGTTCTCCGTCCGAACCTCTACAGGGCCCGGTGTGTCTCTTGTCGGGCCAGCGACTGCAATCGCGCGATTGAAGGGCGGGATCATCCGAAGCTACGGCCAGGTCTGTGGCCAAGGTTCTCCTTCTCTAAGTTGATTGATGGACTATCCCAGGCGTGGTGGGACGCGGCGCAGCAGACGTCAGGGCTGCTGCTATCCGCGTGGAGGGCGAGGCGAGTGCTCCATCTTCCACATCTTCGGAACCCAAGGGTATTTACGCTTCGTATTGCAGCAACGGAAGTATCAGCGACATCACCATCAGCAAGCCCATTGGAAAAGCTTCAATATCGCGGGGAACGGGAATAGGATCAACAATATCGTGACGCTAAATCCTCGAGCTCGGCGTTCCCGTTCAATACGTACGTCCCTGGAAATAGGCTTGATGCACAAACTTGATTCACAACATGACCCAGCGAGGGATTCGACGGTACGATGGTGCTATCTTCGCCTCTCAACTGGACTGATATCTACAGTGGGCGGCGACGGCAACAGCATCCTGAACTCCCGGGTCTCGAACGGGGATGACTGCATTGCCATCGGGTCGCCCTGCTCGAACCTGCACGTCAAAGGATTGACCTGCACGGGCTCGCACGGCGTCCCTGTTGCTGCCAAAGGCGGCGGATCTGTCAGCGTCTTCAACATCCTGGTGGAAGATGTCGTCTTCACGGACTCGCTTTCAAACGGCGCGCGATACAAGTGGGAGTCGCTCCTTTTATCTCTATTGGTGAACTGATCTTTGGCGCAGGTCGTCGTGCGGAAACGTCGGCCTGGCGAGCAACATCGTATTTCGGAACCTCATCGTGAAAAATGTTATCTTCCCGATCTACGTGACCCAGAAGTACGCCTCTGTGTAGCATTGTATCGCTATGCAGGCGTTACCCGTACGCACAGCCACTCCGCCGCGTCACCGAACCGGGAAGGTGCCGAAAGCGGCGACGATCGTGGTTGGTTGGGCGTCCAATCTGAAAGCCGAACGGCTGCATATAACATGGCTTCCACCAAGGCTCCACGCTCACACATCTCTTCCCTCGTATGCCTCAGTCAACAGTCAAGCATCTCCGTTCCACTGACGGAACGACTCTTTTTGCGGAGGCGACGGGCGACCCGCGGAACCTGCATCTTGTCCTTGTTTCAGGACTGAGTCTGAGCGGATGTGTTTTTGACGATCTGTGTGCGGACAAGCGTCTCCTGGAGAGCCTCTATATTGTAGGTGCTACTCTCGGTCGTTGGCATCTACCGTTGGTTCAAATGAATCAAATCCACCAGGTGCGCTACGACATCCGCGGCCACGGGCGTAGCGGAAAGCCGACCACCACGGACGCATACGAGTCAAAACGGTTTGCGGAGGACTTTAGGACTGTTATGGATGCCTTTGAGCTCAAGAAGCCTGTTCTGACTGGCTGGTGAGAGTTTTCGTTCAATTCTATCCTGCCACTATATGTTCTGGGGGACCCAGGAGCATGGGTGGTGAGTAATTTTGGAACTTCCAGTCGAAGCGTCTGATTACTCTTGCGCAGGTGCCATTGCTACCGATGTTGTGAGCCACCTTCCGCTCGGGACACTTTCGGGGATCATTTATCTTTCCGGGGTTCCCGCTACGACCGTCGTCGGCGAGATTGCCGCGCCCCCTCTCGCTGCCGCGCTCCCTGCCCTCAAATCTAACGAGAGCGTCTCCGCATACCAGGACGCTGCAACGGTGTTCAACGACCGGCTCTGGGCAGACCCCGAGACAATCCCTTATGCCGTGCGCTGCTTGCATCATGGGCACAGCCTCTCCCCGGCGATCATGAGCCTGAGTCTCGCGCGCCCGATGGAGGTGGAGAACCTCTGGCGCGCGGGGCAGGACGGGCTGCCGCTGCTTGTGGTGCAGGGGACGAGCGACGGGCACCGGGTGGGCGGTGCCAAGAGCATCGATGAAATCGTGCGGCCGCACTTCAAGAATTATGAGATACTGTGGCTGGAAGGCCGCGGTCATGCGCTGCACTACGAGTGCCCGAATGAAGTGGTAGAGCAGCTGATCAAATTCACTCAAAAATTCGGAGGTAAAGTGGGTTTGGTTGTTCAACCAGTGCGAGGTCGTATGGATGCTGATGATGCTTTAATTAGGATTATCGTGCGCTCTGAAGACTGAATTGATACAGTATGGATCTGGTTTTACCAACCTACGGGAATATGTATGTAGCGAATTTAAAGGGGCACTGGGACCAAAACGAACCACATCGGAAAAGCTAAAATGCATAAATCATAACCTTTAAATCAACTGCAACTGAACGGCAATGGGTAGGGTTACGCTCCACAGAAGGGGTGAACATCAAAGTGACTTGAGTATTAGTTTATCCGCAGTAAGCTACCTGAAGATCTATCAACAAACAGTACGTTACTGCGGGAAGTCGATGCAGCTCTCGTATGTTTGTTTGACCTTTGTCCCGTACTACTACCACTGGATTGCACACTTGCCAGCCGTTGCCCACTTTACGCCGAGGTTCGGGACCGTGACCGTGAAGTGAAGTCCGCTGCCCAAAGAAAAGTCAGTCCCCGAGCTCGGATTATTTTAGATTAGAAGTACAAGCCCACTTTTGTTTTTCGGCCACCCGAGAAAAAATGCGGAGAGTTGCGGAATATCCTCTGACAGCAATTCATTGATCGTCAACAGTCGACTGTTTGAGTCTTGGACAGGGTGTTTGGCACGTCTCACTTGAACGCAGACGGTCCAAAAAAAGGAGCTCCCACTTGTTGAGCATCGGCCCAAGATCACGTACATTCCCAGGCACAAAGGTCAAACTGCGCATGTCCCCAGGACGAACAAAATCATCGAACGCCGTCGCAGTCTAGTTCTCCAGAAACGGCCCCCCATGCGGCTTGGGCGGCGCATCGGCTTGCATCATCTGCAGGAAGTCGCCAGCAATCCCCGCCGCCGCACGGGCCGTGATCTCCGCGCGGTCGTACGCAGGGGCGACCTCGACGACGTCGCAGCCGCTGCGGCGCGTCAATATTGCGGCAACGCAGGTGGGAGAACGCAACAGACTTACACGAAGTTAAGCCCGGCGAGGCCGCGGATGATGCGCTTCACCTCGCGCGTCGTCCAGCCGCCGGCTTCGGGCGTTCCCGCTAAATTGGTGAACGCAGTCAGTCGAGAGTGCATTTGAACCAGTGAGGACTCACTCCCGGGCGCCATCCCGGGGTCTAGAAACCATGTTTGTCAGCTGCGCCCAACTCTCGAAAGCGCAACGCACCAATGACATCGATGTCGAGACTAAGTAATTGAGAAGAGCAGTTGAGCGGATGGTGAAACGCAACACGGCGGCGGGCATGCCTGAGATACACGGGTCCGGTCCCGACGCGCTCGCGGATCTTCTTGATGACGTTCTGCATCCCGTAGTCGTCGAGGTCCTCCGCGCTGATCACCGCGAACCCGACCGACTCGTCGTGCTCGACCATGTCCGTGCCCTGCTGCCCCGCGTCCGGTCAGCTGCCCTGTCGATATTATGCACGCGGACGCACCCCCATCTTCTGGCGGATCCCGCCGTGGATGCTCGTGTTCGTCATGAGGTGCTCTTCGAACGCGATGTCAAAGTACGAGCCGTGGCTGACGCGCGCCTGCCCGACGCGGCCCTGCACGTTCGCCGTGTCGAAGTGCGCGTCGAAGTGGATCACCTGGCGCCCCACATCAGTTGTTTGGGATCTTTGGAACGACCCCGATACCGACCGATATGGGCCCGTAGACCTTGAAGAGCGAGCGCAGGATTGGGAGCACCTCCGCGGGAGTCAGCATCGCGCATCTCGATCGATGGAAAGACGCATACGATAGTGTGGTCCCCGCCGAGCGTCACGATGCGCGGGTGCTCCTTCCCGTCCTTGGCCATGGCAGCCGTGCTCGACTTTGTTTCGCCCTGCACCGGGCGATTGAGCAGCGTCGAATACGCCCTCCATCTGGTCAATGGCCTTTGCGTTGTCCATCGGCGTCACCGGAACCTGCGGTTGTCAGCGCTGGGCGGAATCCACAGCAACGGTGGCGGGACGCACATCGCCGCAGTCCACCAGGCGCGCGCCGAAATCATACGGGCTGCCCCCCCACGAGAGTGTGTGCGCTTGCGGCCCGACGCGCGAGCCAATGCGGATCGCGTGCGGGCCGAAGCGCGCGCCGGCACGGTAGGACGTCGTCGTGTCGAACGGGAAGCCGAGCACGGCGATGTCGAACGCGTGCGCCGCGTCCTCGAGGCAGCGCGCGTACGGGAGGTCTATGAAGCTTATTGGGCCTGTGTATGCGAGGTCGTGTTGATCGCCGTAAGTACTTCTTGAACCACTCCTCGCTCGTGACATCGGGCGCGGCGTGTGCCAGATGGTGCTGCGTGAGGTGTGCTGAGACGAGCGGGAGCCGGAGGGCGAGGAGGAGGAACGGGGCGAGCATGGTGCTCGTGGATAGTAGCTGCGCGCGATAACGAGGGCTACTTGTATTCGCCAGAGATCAGATGCTGATGCATGATGCATGATGAGTCATGCCGATATCAAGGATACCGATTGGTCAAAATGGTCAAAAGCGCGCCCAAGGCTTGACCGCTACAGGTTGGCTGACACAGGTGGCAGTCAACCGTACGTGTATAGGGCAGTACTTTCGATGATGATGAGCAGGAGGGACTGCCATCAGGGACTCACTGGGAAGATGTTAACTTTGGTTGCACTCCAGGGCCCAGGCTATTCATGTCACCATTGAGTGAGACCCGGAGCAGGCTCTCACATCCGGCCTTCCCTAATGGGAAATGAACCAGAACGGTTGGTGCTTCAAGTTGGCTTCAAGCTTCAAGGCTGGCGAATTAGTGGCGGCAAAACCACTATCATAGTGCATACAGAGATACAGACGGTGATTCTGAATGAAGCGCAGAATGGTGTACGGTCGCGGCGACGCAACGACGGCGCGGGCGTACTTAGATGATGGGCTCGATCCTGCTCGCGCGTCTGCGACGTTCAAGTTGCATTGATGGCGGGGTTGGGCGCATCATCCGGAACAAGCCGCCTTCATCACATGTCGCTCACGTGTCCGCCGTCACGCCGCACTTCGCCGTGCCGACACCGGCACGGCTCTGCGTCTTGGCACTTGCGGTGCAACGACAATGTGCTGCAGCTGGTCGCTCGCCTTCGTCAGTGTTGGGATGCTCGAACCTAGGATGATCATCATGCTACACAGGCTCGGAGCAAGCTTATCTCCGCGCCGGCAAGCCAGAAAAGTCCCTGCGAAGCACGCAAGTCACCATCGAGGCAAGCAAGTTTTTCACCTTCACGTTCCACTTTCGAGCAGCGACCCCTTCATCTTTCCCTGCTCCCTGGCTTGCTCTTTTCTAATAACTCGACGAGCCTCAGAACTCCCGCATGGACTGGATTCCAGCCTAGGACGGTCCACTGGCACAATGCTGGGTCATCCACGTTCTTCAACCGTTCCTCTGACAGCAATACGCTGACAGAGCCCCAGTCAGCCTACATCTTCCCTACATGATTGCATCCATATACAACATGGACGCTAATTGAGTCGCCATCGCAAAACGCAGCAGGTGATATCCGGATGCCCCCGTGCGCGCGCTGGGTGCGGTCTCATGACCTTCCATTTGGGCGGCGCGCGGCCCAGTCCAACAATACTCAACGCTTCACCACCCTCTCAGAAGTTTGACCCCGTTCGAATGCCGTTTCCGCCCCACCCCGTCGGCTCTTGCTCGGATATCTGGTCATACGACCTGGTTTGGTGGAGCATACATAAAGGAGACCTTCGTGAAGGTTGCGTCACGCAATGTTGTCCTCAAACCCGCTCTTAGGTGCCGCGGCCATCGCGCTCTCATCTCTGCTTGCCCCCGTCGTTGCGCTCGACAATGGTGTCGCTCGTCTCCCCGGTACGCGTCATCCGTCTCGCAATTCCAATTCTGCGTGTTTACCACCCGTTTCCAGTCCTGGGGTACAACAGTAAGTGGCGCTTCATTGAACGGCGCCCGGCTAACTCAAGGCAGCCTGGAACGCGTACCAGGTGCGTCTCAGGTGATACGCACCACCCACATGCCTAACCGAAGAACAGTGCAACATCGACGCCGACCTGATGCTCACCACGGCGAAGCTGATGAAGTCCCTCGGCCTCCAGGTCAGTCACCGACGCTCAACTATCCCTGATTGCACTGAAATGTTACACTCCAAGGCTGTCGGCTACAACTACGTCAACATCGACGACTGCTATTCCGAGAAAAACCGCTCGGCGAGCGGCGACATCGTTGGAGGTTGGCCGTCGGAGTCCTCCCATTCATTTTCCAAGATGACATCCTTCGCAGACAAGATCCGATTCCCGGACATGAAGGGTCTGAACGACCAGATCCATGCCCTCGGCTTGTGCGTCGGCCACGCGACTAGTTGGACCCATTAACCTCATAACACCTATCTTACAGCAAAACCGGCATCGTGAGTTCCTCCTCCCCTATCTCGCGAGCACCCTCCTGACCCCCGCCCAGTACAGGTCTCTCTATAGCGCCTCTGTTTCCTCCCACGTCTGACAGCGTATCCCAGCGACTCCGGCTGGCAAACTTGCGCAGGCTACCCCGGCTCGTTCCAGAACGAGCTGCGCGACGCAACGACGTTCCAGGACTGGGGCTTCGACTACCTCAAGTGCGTTCCCCCTCCTACGCGCCTCCCCGCTTCCGCTGACGAGCTGCCCCACTCGCAGATACGACAACTGCAACAGTAGGTCGTCCCGCTAGCTGACTACTCCCGCGTCTAAAGCGACCTGCAGCTCCGGCAGACAATGTTATCCGTCAAGGCATGGTCGGAAGTACGTCTCCACCGCTTGTGCCATTCCACGAGCGCTGAACCGCCGCTAGAATTCCAGCGCATGACCGATGCCCTAGCGGAGCTCGCGAGAACCAGCAAGAAGCCGCCGTTCATATACTCCCTGTGCCAATGGGGCGAGGTGCGTGCTTCTTCGTGCATTATAATCCTAGCCTCATAATCAAAAATACAGACTCAAGTCTGGCTGTACGTGCTCTACCCTGCCTCCCCCGCGGCATCTTACCTTACTCCGTCCGTAGCTGGGGCAAGGAGCTCGGGCATAGCTGGCGTGTAAATACACCGCTCATGTCCTACCCTCGTTTCTGATGTGTGGGCGTAGGTCACCGGCGATATCGCACCCCGGTGGGATTCGCTCGCAGCTATCATCAACTTGTCCGTACCTCCTAGTCTCCTAAGTGCGAGGAGCTCTCGTGCTGACGCGTCGACAGCAACTCGTTCATCACGCAAGCGACCGACTTCTCGGGCCACAACGACATGGACATGGTGCGTCTCATTCAGCAAGACATGGCCCCTCGTTGATTTGTCCTTGCGCAGCTCCAACTTGGAAATGGCGGCCTCACCTTCGACGAAGCCAAGTCGCACTTCACCGCCTGGGCACTCATGAAGTCCCCGCTCTTGGTACGGCTCATCTATGCCTTCCCAGCCATCCACTGACGCGAGGTTGAAAAAAATCTAGATCGGAACCAACGTGGGCGCTCACACTACCACTTGCAACTGCCCCGCCTAATTCCCCTCTAGCTCTCCGCGATCACCCCCGACATCCTTGGCATCCTCAAGAACACGGAGATCCTCGCCATCAACCAGGACCCCGTTGTCGGGAAGAGCATTTCGCCCTTCCGCTGGGGCCGCAACGTAACTCCCAGCCCATTCCGTGGAATATGACCATCTCACGCATAAACAGCCGGACTGGACGAGCAACAGCAACTTCCCCGCTCAGTACTACAGCGGCCCCACGCAGAACGGGACCGTCTTCATGCTCGTACGTCCCTCGCGAGCCTCGCACCCCAGCTGCGCTGACGCGCACGTGCTACAGCTCAACACGGACAGCAACCCCGCGGACATGTCCTTCAGGCTCACCGAGTCGCCCTGGATCCGCGCGGGCCGGAAATACTCCGTCCGGGTACGCCTCCCATGCTCTCGTTGAAATGACTTGACAGCCGCTCACGCTGCGCAGGATCTCTGGACGCACTCCGACAACGGCACCGTGGTCGGCAGCTTCTCAGTCAAGGGCGTGCCTGCGCACGGCGTCGTTGCGCTGCTGCTCAGGGACGTCGGCGACGCGTAATCCTGCGCCCTCTAGGATCAGTGCTGCGGTCACGTATCGCTTCGTGGGGCGCGCTTTCCAATTGCTTTATATTGTGCATTATCAAAGGAGTAAAGTTTTTTCTCTTGTACTTGCAATGGATGTTTCTTTTGCTGATTCCGTTCAAAATCTGAGTCTCAGAGTTGCTGGTTGAGTCTCGGAATTGCTGGTTGGTCGGCTAGTACATATAACCAACACGACTGCTTAAAGCCTTAGCCTCGCGCAGGAAAACGCAAACTGACCATCTTTGTCAGAGCTTCTTGATCTTGAGTACCAACCAACAATGCGACTCCAAAGGTATTCCTGGCAACGAACACGCAGAATATCCAGATAGTATATATAGCAAAGTCTCCTCTAATATCAGTCGTCCTTCAAATCCTTCCACCCGGGCAGACCAAAGAACATAGGTAATGCCTCCCAAACCATCTTACGACTTTTGCTAAAAGCAGTCTCCCCCGCGCCTGAGCAGACAACGCAGAACTCGTCCTCCCAGTCATCATTCCAATCATCGAGCCCATAACACCGCACTAGTTCGTTGCCCCCAAGGAAGGTCAGATCGTGGTGCATTGTGCGGCGCTGGTTGGTGCACTTCATCTGCGTCGTGCACGAGTGATGTGGAATGACGCTGGCATCTTCAAGCCACGCGAAAGTTGCACGTTGGAAGCTCGCGATTCGCTCCAGCGCAATAGCCAGTGTCAACCGGATGTGGTCCGGAAGGGTCGAGCGGGATCCATCGTCGTGTTGAATTTCTGTGAGAAGGTATTCCTTGTGAAATGAGGGAGGTAAGCGCCCGAGTACGGGTCGAGCATCTGTATGGCCTACCAATGTCTGTTCGCGAAGGCAGCAGAATGCCAATGCGGGAATGCTCGAAGTGACTCCGCACTCATATGTAAGGCATAGGAGATCAGTCAATTGGCAAGGGCCAATCTTTGTCAACTCCGCGCTGACGCCACTCCAGGCTTCTAATTTTCCGGGGAATTCGAAGCGTATGCGCCAGACAGCATTGTCTTTGGCGGCGGAAAAGTCGTACTTCCTGCCTAGGCGCAGCATGGGTGCGAGAATATTGAACGGTAGCGCGGCATTGTAGTACCTGAACCTAGAAGAAAAGGTAACCAGGCGGACAGTTTCAGAAGGCAGGGAATATGCTGAGAGACAAAGACGCACGAGTTGTAGAGAACTCCGAAAAGCATCTTCCAATCCTTTGCCTTGTCGGATACATGCACAACCGGGCAGCCGTCCACGGTCGGCTCGTTCGGAGGTTGGGGTATGGAGAACATGTCACAGAACACAGACGACTGCTGGGCAAGAACGTCGCGGTTTACACGGAACAGAGTGGATTCCGCCTGGAGGATAATGTCCCCGTAGGGCATCCAGATTTGAGAGCGAACGAGGGTGGCATCGACAGTGGAAATGGTTGGTAGGACTCCCTCCGTTCTTTTCCTCTTCGCTCCTGGCTCGGCCATTTTTCTAGGACTCAGAGGGTTTTTGGGGACTTTCACGTTTGAAGGTTGAGCTCGAGGGCGAGGTGGAAGATGAAAGAAAAAGGGTAAGATGAAAGAAAGTCACAGTGTCACAGACTCACCTGATGTGACTGTTCGCGAAAATAAAGTAATCATATGCCGGGCTAGGATGTTGCATGGGAGGGTCGTTAATATCCTTGTGCGAGACTTTTGCTGTGGCACGGGAAGAGACAAAGAGATCGATTTGACGACATACCAGATTGCACGATTGAGGTCCTCGACTCTTCATCAGTCATTCAGGCAATTAAATTGAAGTAAAAGAAGAACTTAGTTACACGATGGAGTTAGCCCATATTGGCAGACCGAGTATCCGGTCTCGACAAGTCCCGGGACATTTTTTACTCTGAGATCCAACGTGCACGTGGCTCTATCATGTTACTAGCAAATATGGAGTATATCTATTATCTGTTGTGTGTGATATGCCCATTCCTACGAGCTCAAGACATTATTGGATTGTGGGCGAATATGTTGTGTAACTGCAGACCTAATCGAGGTCTCTCAAGTCCTGCCAGGGTGGAAGCCCAAAGAAGGTCGGAAGCAAGTCCCACCCCTTCCGACGAGTCGCTTCATAGTGATCCTTCGCGGCCGCTTCGCATACCGAACAGAGTTCACCTGACCAGTACTCCCCCCATTCGTCGATGGTGCACGACACGTTCAACTTCCGCGCCCGACTTAGATATAAAGCCCGCCTTCCGTGAAGAGAAATCCTCGAATTTCTGCATCGATCTTTCGACTTGCAAGAGATGTGCGGGACGACCTTGTCGCCGTCAAGCCAGGCCATGCTTCTGCGCTGGAAGTTCACTATTCGTTCGACAGCGAGGGCCAGTGCCAGCTTAGCCTGATCTGTTGCAACCGAAGGTCCACCGTTGCTACCCTCAAAAAGATCCTGCTGCAATCACATGAGTCGACGAAGAAATGTATTCTTTAAAACTTACGAGCGTGTATGAATCCAAGCAGCTCATACCAAGAGCCGGTATACTTGTAAGAATTCCACATTCAAAGGCTAGATTGAAGAGTTCGATCAATAAGTAGTCGCCTGCTTGTATGTGGACGAAGTTGTCGGGGGTTGCTTCCCATTCTTGGAAAGTAGATGGGAATTCAGAGTGGATGCGTGCGATGGCATCCTCTTTGGCCTTCCGAAAATCGTATTTTCTGCCCAGTCGCAACATGGCCGCAAGAACCGGGAATGGCTGTACGACTTTGGATGTGAAGCTAAAGTTCATTCCGTAAGAATCCGAACTTCACGTCACGAAAAATAACCAGGGCGTCACGTACGGATCGTAAAGGACCTCAAACAGCAGTTCCCAATCCTTCGCGGCGTCGGAGACATGTACAATCGGACAGCCCTCTACCGTCGGCTCATTTGGAGGTTGTGGGACGGAGAACATATCACTGAATACCGAGGAATGTTGGGCGAGAATGTCACGGTTGACACGGAACTGGGTGGCATCTGCTTGTATGATGATGTCGCCGTACGGCATCCAGATCTTGGAGCGGACGGGAGGGGCTTCGGCGCGCGGGTCATCCGTTCTCTTTCTCTTGGCTAAGGGTGCGACATCCCTGCCAGACATTGGAGGTCCACCGGGTTCCATGAGAGGAAGGGTATCTGGGTAGATGGAAAAGACAAGCTGATCTCATCAAAGCCATAACAACTACATAACATCAAGTCACAACAAATCCGTCCACCCGAACTAGGAAATCTCAGGGAAATCTATGCTTTCGGTCTGTGTCCACCAACCCATGCACAGGAGGGGTGCTCCGTATGTCCTTCTAAAAACTCCAGCGACTCGAATTGCTTGACGGAACACATGGTTAATCCTTCCAAGTTCCGACTCCCTCAAGAAATGCAAGCATGATTCTCTAAAGTACTACTTACACGACATGTCGAAGAAATCTCTTCGGGCTCGCGGGAGAAATCGATACTAGCGTTGGGTCGCTCGCCGTACTATGTGCGTCAAGCCTAGCTTCCTTCTTGCGAAGCTTATAGCTCTTCATGACTCATCCGGCTTGGCCGCGCAAGCTATTCATACGTACGGGTAAGCCCTTCTCAGCGAAACGCTCTTTTCGAGAGAAAAAGACAGGTGATACACGGATGCCATACGGGGAAACGACCCCTATTTGATTTTTAGTCAGCCACAGCTTTTGCCCCGCTCCACCATGCAGGTTATGCTCGATGGGCCCTTGTCCATCTCGCCAGCCGGCTCTGACTCGGGCAGCGACACTAGCGACTCTACGGTTGAAGACCTAGAGCACTATACCCTCCACCCGCTCCGGCGAATGGGGAGGCACGACAACACGAGCCAAATCAGCCTCCTTTCGTCCGCAAGCTCGGACTCGGATTCCTCGTCATCCTCTATCGTATATGACCTGTAGGTTCTGTACGTCGAGGCTCGGGGCTCTTCTGGCTGACAAACTCCAGCGATTTTGATCAACTCATCGACGACTTGCTGGCGGAGGATCCGTGCCCACTGAGCGAGACCAGGAACACCGTGCGTCGTCTTCCATTCTGCTCTCAAAGCTCATGGACGCGTTAGGTCGCCGTGGCCCCGTCGGCGAGCGACGCGAACGACTCGATGATGATCAAATGCTTGGACAAGTCCTCTCCCGAGCTCATCATACTCCTGCGCCTCAACCAGCGCGATCTCCGCGCGGACCCGTGGAATCCGGCACCGCACATCATCTGCGCTGTGCCTCGTGACGATCGTGTCTTCCTCTGCATGCAGCGCCTCGTCGAGTTCAACCAGCCCCCGCTGCAGACCGTGTCCAATTTTATCGACTTCTTCAAGCAGGTGCTGGAGGTGCGTCGTCGCGTCCTCCATTAAACTTGACCCGACACAGTGCAGGGTCTGACGTTTCTGCACGAGCACTCGATCGCGCAGCTCTCGCCCCTCGACCTCGCGAGCTACATGGTCGACCTCGGCCCGACGACGTCATCCGCATCCGCCTCCGTTGAGTCTTTCGACCGGACGCGCTACCCCGTGCGGTACTATATCACCAACCTCTCCGACGCATGCGAGTTCAACAGCCGCGGGAATGCGGCGTTCCAAAAAGACGTCGAAGAGTGCGCGATAATGATGGAGCACCTCGCCGCCAACGTGAGCACGCTCGTTCGGTGCTCTCTGTAACCTGACCGGGCACCAGTTACCCTCCATCTCCCGAAAACTCAACATACTCGTGCACGCGATGCGGACCGGCACGTTTGACGCCGACGCGTCACGCAAGCTCTTCGAGGCGCTCTGCAAGGCGCTCCCTGCGGACATCTTCGACATCCCCGTGCCGCCGCTCTCGCTTTCACCAGACGGCACGCCGTTCGTTATCGGGCCCCCAGGCCTGGACGCCAACACCAACGAGAGCACGCGCTCACCGTCACTGCACTCACTCGACATCCCGCGGAAGCCCAAGTCAAACACGCTGTCGCCGCGGCGGGGCTCCCCGCCATCGGGGTCCGAGCGCCCGCGCGCACGGTCGACGGACCCCGTGGACAGACTCAGCGCGCTCGCCCTCGAAAATTGAGTGCGGAGTTGTAAAACCCTGTTCAGCACTACCGTAGAGATAGAAATGTATCATCTCAATGTACCTACAACTTCGACTGGACGATGGGCGTTCGGGATTGGGATTGGGATGCCCCCTGTTCTTGCTTGGCGCGGTCCCGTAGCTCGCGCCGCAGGATCTTACCGGCAGCGCTGCAAGGGCGATAGTCAACTATATGGCGCCTGGACAAACAATTGGACAGTTACCTCTTGGGGATCGCGTCGATAACAGCAACGCCTGGAGATACAGTAAATCTGCGACCAACGAATACGGCAATGAGCGGACCGACCTCCTCGCAGGAACTTATGTCTTGCGACTCTGGTCTCCATCCATTTCGCAACGCTCATTGCGAACAACGCCTTGGCCTCCTCTGTCCCGACTCGCTCCGGGTGCGCGTGCACGACATAGGCACTAGGAAGACTCGTGTTGAATTATCAGTTTCTTGGAGCACGGAATTGAACTCACCGCGGGAGCTCGGTCGCCTCCTCGATATCTTCTACGCCGATGACCGCGGTGTCGGCGATGTCCGGGTGGGTGAGCAGCACGCTCTCCAGCTCCGCGGGGGGAACTGGGACACATCAGGATTGGCGAACTGTAGCGGGAGCAAGATACCAACCTTGGAATCCCTGTTCAGATTCCATGGTGAGCGATTACCAAGGGGAGATCAGAATGCCGCGTACCTTGTACTTTATGAGCTCCTTCCGCCGATCCACGATATAATAATGCCCCTCCTTGTCCCTGATGGCGACATCCCCAGTCTTAAACCACCCATCCGGCGTGATCGAGTTCTCGGTCGCGGTCGGGTTGTTCAGATAACCCTGTAAATCGGGCCGAATTGATAACACGTTCCGAGACAGACGCGGCTTCCCGCCCCCTCACCTTCATCACGGTCGGCCCCCGCACCCACAGCTCACCGGGCTTCCCCTCCTCCGCATCTACATTCCCGTCGTCGTCGTCGACAAGCCGCGCCTCCAGGTTCGGCAGCAGCGGGCCGATGCTCCCCATCTTCCTGTCGCAGTCCGCGGGGGCCAGTATGTGCGTCGTCGGCGATGTTTCAGTGAGGCCGTATCCTGCGCGGGTCGTCAATGTCCGCACGGCGTCAAGTTGTCGCGGAAGGAACAATACCCTGCACAATGACGAGGTCATCGCCGGGCGTGCGCTTCTTCAGGAGCCGCTGCTTGACCTGCGAGAATCAGTACGCGGCACGCATGATTCGCATTGCAAAACCACTGGCCTGGCGGACCAGGTCCTTCCCGAGGGGCGCAGCGCCAGAGCACATGTATCGCAGCGTCGAAAGATCGTACTTCTCCGCCGCTAAGATTGCGACTTTCAGTCACTGGACCATCAGGAAGCGAGCAAAGGGCGTACCCGGATGTCGCGCGAGGACAACGAGGATGGGCGGAACGATCAGGCTGATGGATGCCTTGTACTTCTCGATGTTCGCGCAGAATTCGACGGGCTCGAAGCGTGTCTGGACGACGGTGGGCAGCCCTAGCACCAGGGGAAGGTGGAGGACTTGCGTCAGGGCTAAATGAAGATTTAGGATTACGATCATACGGGATGGGCAGGAGCTGCACCATAGATGTGGTAGAAGGGGAGGATTCCGAGCATCACATCGTGTGGTTGTAGGGCAGGAAAATTGACAAGGATGATGGCGAGAAGGCCGACGATGTTGAGATGTGTCGTCTAGAACAACGTGATCAATTCGGGAAAATTACGTGGAGAGGACATGGAACGAACCTCCACGCCCTAGCCCATCGTTGCAAGTTAGTAATATATCAAGCATGCGAAATTGAACAACACACCTTAGGCTTTCCCGTCGTGCCAGAGCTGTAGCATAGATACGTCGTCTCATTGCACAGCGCGCCGTCGAATCGCTCCTCTTGGTCCAATTGCCCACCCTTGAGCAGGTCCTCCATAGTCAAGAGCCCAACGGCTTCCGGGCTCCGCTTAACGCTCGGCCCGCCCGCCCAGCGCAAATCGCGTCCCAGTACGATGATCCGTCGATCCGCCTCCTGCTTCGAGATCCCGAGCAGCGCCAACATGGCCCTCACGGTAGCGAGGCCCGCTTCTGCCGCGATCACAAGGCGCGCCCCGCTGTCCGTATACTGGTGCGCCAGCTCCGCGCTCGTGTACGCGCTGTTGGCGGTTGTACAGCGGAGACCCGCTGCGACAGCTGCCCAACAAAAAGCATCAGGTACACGCAGCTATGGCTCAAACGACACACGAACAGCCGAACAGCACCACCGGCCAGGCGAGGGAATTGGGGGAGTAGATGAGCACCGTGTCCCCCCGCTTTGCGAGCGGACGCGTGGCGGGGTGGGTGCGCAGGCCGTGGGCGAACGAGAGCGACAAATGCCGAAGCTCGGCGCGCGTGATGCTGGATCCTGAGGCGGCGTCGATGAAGGCCGTCGCGGTGCCAGGGAAGCCACCGACATCGCCAGGCCCTTGCGACGCAAAGAGACGCGTGAAAATGGACGTCTGCGGGAGAGGGATGGAGGGGTACGACGAGGCGTAAATTGTCGGGGACATGATGGAGAGCACACAGAGAGAGGTACGGCTGCCACAGAACCTCAAGATGCCACGGCCCCGGATATCAAGAGATCCTCATCCCCCGCATGACCGGCCCACCTCCCCGGCGTAAGAGCGAGCCCGCAGCTCAGACGCAAAACTCGGGCATCTTTCAGCGCCGCTGATGAAGCTTATGAAGAGTGATGGAGGTGGTCAAGATGGTGGATAGTTATGATGGTGCCTATCCGCCCGCGTAATATTCCGCTGCAAGGACAGGCGGAGCCGCTTGGGGACTACGCAAAATGCAGAAAAGCGTAAACGGGGAAGAAGTACGGTCTTGTGACTAGGAGTCGGTGATGGACGGAGGGATGGGAGGATGGCATTGGGAGGACAGGATTGAAAGTTGTAAACGAGAACGGAATGTTAGCGGAAAAACGGTACAAACGAGCAGATCGTCATTAATATCAAGGTACTTCTATATTACAAGGATGAGTATGGAATCAGTCCTCCTTCCGGGTGTATTCCGGGTGTACATCGCCGATGTCAAGAACGGCGGGCAACAAGCAGTCAAGCGCACAACAGCCTGGGACGCTGAGACGCGCCACATCGTAGCTCCCTGGATATGGATCAGAAAGGGGAGATGACAGAGTGTGTGGACGGACATATTCGGGCATGCCAGTCGCCGCTGCCGGTCGCGAGGACGTTGCCAGCGGGGCTTGTCAATGGAGATGACTAGCGAGCGCGTTAGTCAGTCAGTCGGTGGGCCGCCCCGCTAAGGACGAGCTAACCTGAGTTTTTGTGCCCCTAGGAGAAATCATGAACCCTCCGTGCTCGATTCGGATAACGGAGAGATACGGACCTAGAGCAAGCACTGGACGACCCCTGTCTTGGCGTCCCAGAACTGCAAGCCGCGAAGCCCGACACGACCCACTCGCCGTCGTGGGACTGGGAGACCGCGACAGACAAGACATAGTCCTGGACGACATGGTCAGCAACCGCCGAAGGCCGAGACGGACGACCCACCTTATCCCCCGTGAATGTCACCGTGCACTTCCCCTCCTCGTCGTTCTCCTCCTTCCAGCCCTTCAGCACACCTGCGGACAGCGGCCCTTCCTTCCAGCCCTGCAGCGCAGGCGCGGACTTCTTCCGGCCCTGTAGCGCGGGGCCCTGCCCTGGGGCCACGCCGAGCCCGAGGTCTCACCCACGCACAGTGCGGTCGAGCCCGCCGCTCACCAGCCCCACGCAGCGCGGCGCGGTGAGCGTCTCCGGCACGAACGCGACGCTGTACACGCTGTCGCCGTGCCCGCGCAGGCGGCGCACGAGCGCGCCGGTGCGCACGTCCCACAAGCGCAAGAGCGAGTCGAGCCAGCCCGCCGCGAGCGCGCGCCTGAGGGCGAGATCGCGACGGAGGTGATGCCCCCGTCGGGCGTGGGCGCGGGGGACGAGCGGTGAAAGGACGGCGGGGCGGGGCGTCATCCAGGATCGTCAGCACTTGGCGGGGCGGACACTGCGGCGCGGGTGCGGCGGGCGAGACGCCGCGCATGTCCCAGATGCGGACAGCCTTGTCGCCCGAGCCCGAGACGATGAAGCGCCCGTCCACGGAGAAGTCGAGGGCGTAGATCTCCTGCTGGTGCCTGGAGAGGACGGCGATGATGCGCTTATTGGCGAGGTCCCATATCTGGGTGCTATGTAGTATGAGGGCGTGGTGAGAGTGGAAAGGGTATGAGCCTACTTGTGTGTCCTCCGCTCCCGTTGCGAGGAGAGCACCGTCGAGGGAGAGACATACGCTGCGGATGTACAGATCTCCGCCTTTCGGGACTGAAGGGCCGATGAGCGAGCTATGGGTGGAGATCGACATCAGATACTCACGAGGGGAGCATGGACACAGCATACCAGACTTCGACGCCAGTCCGGGAATCGTACACCTGCGCCGTGCGATTGCACCCCGTCGCAAAAAAACGCCCATCTTTCGAGAAGCGAACGCAGCAGACGACGCTAAGATATGTCAGTGAGTATGCGCTGGGTCCTGGGAATGCACCGACGTACAATTCGTGCAGCAGCGTATGCAGCAGATCATGTCTGCTATGCTTTGCTTCACGGCGGGATTCCATACCGCGAGCCACTCAGTGCCGCAATGAGACGCCGACGACTCCTTCTTGAGGTGCACCGGGACAGTGGCGAGGTCGAGGCCGTCCAGGAATGCCACAGCAGGGACGGGCGGCTGCGGGAGAGGCGCTAATACTCGCTCAAGCCGTTTCTGATCCCGCTCTCGCTCTCTGTCGGGCACTGTGTCAGGTCCGCGCTCACGCTCCGTCATCTGCCCCCGCTCCCGTTCCCTGTCTGGCAGCCGATCCCCCTCCCTGTCTGACATCCATTCTAGCCCTCTGTCCGGCATCCGCTCCAAAACACATACCACTCGCGGTCCGTTTGCCTGCGCGGGCTTTATCCAGTGAGTATCCGTTGTGACATGCTTGTGGGGAGCATACCGTAATTAGCTACCGCCGACGGCCTCGACACAGCGCGCTTCGATCGAGTACCCTATAGCTCATGATAACAGCCAATATGTCTAGCGATCAGACGACGACGGTTAGCCAGGTTGCCAGGTTGAGCAATCCCGTAGTTTGTGCAGTACTGAGTTGATTGGGCCCCGGTGAGTTGACGGATATTGTCTGCATTTTGCAGTGCTGGGAGTGCATGCTTCCCGAAAGTTAGGAAAGGGTGCATTTGACTTGATATCATTGACATACAGGTGCTGCCGTCGGGTCACTCCCATCTCTGAAGGGAACAATGGTGAATGGATCCTGGTGACCTGTGGCCCGAAGCCCATTTTCCATCTCAGTCTAGATCTGTTGATACTATAAACGATCAACACCAAGAAGACTAGGTTTACCCCACACTTACTCGTGCGGTCAGTGTATCAACCTCGCATAGCAGACCACGAACCGTGGTGACCACCGCAACTTCAGAGAACACGGTACCAGTCAGCTGATTGAAGGGAGAACACAGTGGGAACTTGGAAGGTTCAAGGAAATCGACGAACCTAGGCCAGCATTGAGTTCAATGACTTGTTTAGCGGTCGAGGTGAGGTGTGGCTGGGCGGGTGGCAGGATTCCTTTCCGGGAAGGGGTGTCATCGCGGGGATCTGAGGAAGCTGAGGTGCAGCAGGGTGCAGCCATGAGCGGGAGCAGTGGCAAGGGTGGGAGCTGTCACTCGTGCTTGTTGATGCGGGCTGAGTTTGTTCAAGCTGTTCAACAACGGCCGGCTTAAGCGCTTGCACAGGCTAGCTTGCCGGCACTTCAAGTCGCTCTGAATCCGATAAGTAGAGTCATCCATGCACGTCTGCAGACACAATTTACGCAAGTTGAAGCAAGTTTGAAGACTCCGCAAGTCAATAGCTCTAGACACCCCGAGCTTGTCAATGATCGCCCTCCGTCCCGAATGTTTCGCCACGAACGGATCGGAGTGCCCGTGCACTTACTTACAACAAGCGAGGCACGAGCTCAAAATGTTGTAGTGTCTGTTTTCAAGAGAAGCACTTACTCACCTCTCGTCGACAGCCGTCGACAGGCTACTTCGAGCACTGCGATCGAGCCGCTCCGAGTCCGAGATTTCCTACGCCGACACCGGCCTTGTTGGCCTGCAGGCCCCGCCAGTGGACCGAGCGCCGCGGAGAAAGGCACCCAGTCAGTCCCTCCCCAAAGGTCTCACCAGCGCTCGAGTACAGATCTAGATTTTACTAATCCACTAAAATCCGCAGAAATATTCCTGTCCTCTTCAAGGTTCCTCTCGGCCGATAACGCCGATGCTGACTCACGATGTTCCTGTAATCACCGGATGGACCCCCTTCTCCGAGGGCACCCGTGCGCAACCCGGTTATACGCGTTGATTTAGGTCCCCGAACAGAAACCTATAAGTAGCCCAAGTCCATCATCGAGTCCTCCCCATTACCCAGTGCAATGAGTTTCTGCAGCAATTGCTTTCAAGGTCTGCAACCAAGGCGCGAATGGATGTTTGAACTAACTAGTCACCCATTGAAGGCGTGACCCACGATGGGACTCCAGAAGGTTCGTACCTGCGCTGGAGACGCTGATATCCTAGGCTGACCATGCCCGCAGGCAAGATCGACAAACTTGGGGGAGTTGAATGCTACATCGCGACCCCAACGGTCGACTACCCAAAGGATAAAGTTGTACTCTTCCTGACCGATGTCTTTGGACTAGCGCTGAAGAACAATCTTGTGAGTTGACTCGTGAACTCCCACAATCTCATAACTTATGCTTCGCGTGCAGCTCATGGCGGATGACTTTGCGCGAAATGGGTTCAAGGTTCGTTGAGCTATCAACCCAGATGCAGGAATTGTAACTTCCTCTAGACGATCGTACCCGACTTGTTCAACGGCGATCCGCGCGCACCTTTGTTCGGGCCAGACGTAGGCTCCTTCTGCATCCTCCGTGCTGAATTCAACGTGCACACAGGCGCCTCCTGTTGATCGCGAGAAATGGAGAGCTGCCCATGGGCCGGCTCAGACGCGTCCCCCGATCGACAGCGTAATTACTGCTCTGAATACGGAGGGTGTGACCAGCATCGCCGCGACCGGGTATTGTTTCGGTGGTACGCCCGACGCTCTACTGCCCCGCCAGTCTTGAAGCAGGACTCCATCGAACTCAGCGCGCTACGTCGTGGACCTCGCGTTCGATGGCCTCATCAGTGTCGCCGCGCTCTCCCACCCCAGCATGCTCGTCGTCCCCGCCGATCTCGAGGTGCGCTGAAGCGCGGCGATCGGGTGCGCGTGTGCAAGCAGTAGTCCAACCACTAACAACACACACAACCAAACCAAGGCGCATGAGTTCGGGGCTCCATGTGAAGTATACACATGTTGCAACCCAGACGATGAACATTGAAGGCTGCAGTGCGCGAGCTCGGGAATGAAAGTGGTGATGGGGTGGCACGACAAGCGCGCCACCCAGTATGGTGTATAGGAAATCTTGAAATGATCTTCTTCGACTGTTAATCAACCCAATCTCGTCCAACCTAACCAACCCGCCGAACACCGAACCAATCCATAACCAGACCATAATCTCCAACAAAGTCCTTCCAACAGATAACCGAAACCATGTAGCCAATCTTGCCAAAGAAACCCAGGACGCTCCTGCTGCGGGTCGGCCCATGTAGGGTGCGCGACGATCCATAGTTGAGCAGGGTACTGGGACCTTGGTTCGATAGCGTCCAGAAATGAATGAAACTTAAAAGGGGGAAAAGGGTGGGGTGTATTCTCTGTTGTCTAGTACATTTCGTGCTCCTTATATACCCCTACTGTTTGTACACTACAAATAACCATCAACGACTGTAAACTGAGTGGCTGAAACGCCTCATGGGGACCCAAACGAGTCACAGTTCAGTTCCAACTCCTTCAAACCCTATTGTTTGCTGTGCAGCAGGGCTTCTCCATTGTTCCTCCCTGGTTCCTAGGATACCGTACACCTTCTACAATGCAAGGCTATCCGTTGGCATATTGGCGCGCAGCACTCCATTGTTACTGCTATTGTCCCGACGCGTTTGATCCCAAACACGAGAAGGATCATCGGTCACGTGACCGTTGTTCAATTGTACACAGGTGTGCGGTGCATGTCCCATCTCCGCGGATTTGATCATTTTCAAGGGTGGAAAATCACCCCGCTCATCAGCGCCCCGCCGCGTCTGTGACGCTTTGTCAATTGGTTGACTATGACATCGACAGAAATACGCCGCGGTGAGCACGGCGCCGCTCCTGCTCAATACCTGCCCCGTCGACCCGGTGTTCCCGCTCGAAGCGCAGGCACAGGCTGACGCGATTCTTGGCGGCGGGAAGTTCACGCCTTGGTACAAGCGCGAGCATTTCGAGGGTTGCCAGCATGGATTTGCGGTGCGCGGAGATATGAGCGACCCGATGGTCAAGGCAGGAAAGGAGGGCGCGTTCAAGGCTTCCGTCGAGTGGTTTATGAAGCATCTGTAGATGACAATCGCAACGACAGACGATCACATTGTGGGCCTTCAACGAATCAATAATGGTGGGAGCTCACGAAGGACAATGAACCAACTTGCGCACGACATCAACCAGATCCAGGCAAAAAAAAAACCGGGTTCAAAAAAGAACAATGTCTACGTACTACATGATTTTCATGACGGAGTCGAAACGATGCGAAGTGGTAGGGAAGGGGATGTGTGGTACGTAAGCGCTAAACGTTAAACGGGCCAAGGGGACTTGAGCGTGAATGAGACATCTTCATGTTACATCAGTAGATGCTCTACGGCTGGTCATATTCTTATAGACATACCACTGCTCGATAAAGTTGAATTTTGCCGCAGCCTCGACAGTGGCTCCGTTATTGATCAGCGCCCCAGTCGAATCGATGGTGATATATCGAGAGTTCACGCTCGCCATCATCACATACGTGCCATCCGCCTGAACCACGACCTTGAAGTTTTCCCAAGCCTGCGCGGCATAGCGAGTAGCTGCGAGAGGTGCTTCCGCAAGCGGGTCGGCCGTCACATACCGGTCCGTCACCGTGTTCATGATGTTCCCTCCGTTGGGTAGATAGGTGAACAGGAACCGCGTCCCGATCGTTGAGTTTGCCATCAACTGTGGGGCGAAATCACTGGAGGAAACGAACTTTCCATCGGGGGCGAGAATAACAAAAGTGCCTGTCGGGTTGACTGCCGCTGCCGTGCATATATCACCTCCTGCCGAGTTCTTGCGCGTCGCCAGATGATAGATGAGATACGCTTGGGAGGTGGTTCCACCCCATGCAGTGATATTCGTCGAACGAGACATGGCCATCTGGGGGTTGACCTCACCGTAGGCCATATAGACCAACGCCTTCCATTCGTCGCTAACGCTGGGATTCGCCATTTCGGGGCTGACGTAGTTCCAGACGCCGTTGAGCCAGGCGGTGTCGTACATGCCCTCGTTGATGGGCGTTACGGGAAGAATCTGAATCGCAGCGATCTCCGAGCGCTGGGTTCCGAAAAAACTTGGGTATCATATAATTTGCTTAGCTTCATGGAGTTGAATGAAGCGGTCGACTCACGTAAAAGCGCCGGCTTGAAAGTCCATGACGTTCCCCATCGTCACCAAGTTTCGCAGTTCCGCCTCAGGATACGGGGTGTCGGGATCGTTCGCGCGCGGATACAGGTGCCAATAGGATTGTGCACCGTCAACCTCCGTCGCCCACAGCAAACGTGCCCAATTTTTGAGGTCGGTATTTCCAAAGACGTCCGCGAACAAGATAAGGCCATAGTACGCGTTGGCCTACAACCCGTTAGGACTCGGGAAATGAATCGAATTCAAGGCAAGACGAACAGCCTCCCCGACAGATTGTTGGTCGCGTGTTCCGGCACCGTTGGAGATTCCCGAGGCTGTAGACGGGTTGAGAACATGTTTTGTTAGATCCGACGAGGTACAAACCCCAGGAATGTCCCGCAAACCAATCTTTGCAGCGGGCAACGGTGAAATACGGATCTGCCGTCGATGGATTTCCGATATCGCGCGCAAAGGCGGTCACAAATGGCCTGTTTGTGTCCCACCAAGCTGTGTCGTATTTCGCTATCACAGCGGCCCCGTGCAGCAGGTACCCGTATTCGGCGTGATGGGAGTTGTACTGCGGTATGTATATGTCATATACATGGAAGAAGAAAATGGGACTGCGTACGAAAGCGTTTCCAGAGTCAACGTTCGGATCTGCAGCCCCAGCACCGTTGATGACACCGCCCCAGCCAGTTTCGTACGCTGCATAGGGGGATAGCCCATTAGCGGTCTGTCATCATTTAGTTTTGGATCCTCGAGATGCGTTCTCACGAACCCAATATGCGAAACTTTGCTTCAACACGTCGAGGACGGCAGGAATCAATTCTTGTCGCCCGAGATGATCCGCAATGAGGCTAGCGGTTCAAGTTTAGCGCGAGCATTCATGAGAAGAGGGTCGCTCACGCGAGACGAGCGGTGGCCTGGAAACTTTTGCCCCAAAACAAAAAATCGGCTGGGAAGTATACCGTCAAGCGAGCAACTTCGTATTCCAGCGCCTGAATGATCTGCTGGGTGCAGGATGCGTCTGGGAGGCGGGGAGGCTGCCAAGTGATCGTCGGTAGCGCGTACGAAAGATTCCAAACGTTGCCGACGACGGGCTTCATATACCCCTTCGTCGTCAAGTACACCACCAACCAGCCTAAATGCCGATTTGAGCCCCCGTAACGGTTGTTTTCCCGAGGCTAGATAGAAATACCGTACAGATGTAAGAATAAAGACTTTGAAGAGCTCCAGAGACAAAACCTGTGTCTGAGCTCGATTTGCGCGTCGCCGTGATGTTGATCGTCACACATCATCTAGTCGTATGCACCCGATCTCTCCACGACATCCATCCCCACCTCTCGTCGAACTCCAGGGGAAAAGCTTCCTCAGGTCTCCGGCTCGACCTCTGGGCACTGCTTCACACCAGCCCCAACTGACTGCGCCCTCGTAATCAGCCAGCCCCGGGAACAAGATGTCGGTCCAACCTGAGGCGAAGCTTTACAGGATGGGTGCGATCATCCTTGCTTATAATGTGGACATTACCTGACCTGGTTTCCTTAAACCTGCATGAAGACTGCCAACTCCGAGCCTTGCCATTCGTCGGCGCCACCGTCAGCGCACTCGCATGCCTCAAGCATTCTACGCGCCGCTCTCGTTGATATCAGGACCCCCACTACGACCTCAGTGCTGGTTAAGCCTTCTACAGACCCCTCTGAGTCTCCCAGTGAGACTCGCAGCCTGCCGCCGCCACGATACTTCCATCTATTTGGTCTTGATGACTGTACCATCGGAAGCTCCGACGACGAAGACGACCCAGCAGAATATAAAAGACTTGAACCACTGGTCCTGCCCCGTCCATGGACCGGCAGCTTTCTGCAACGGCTGGCTGGACAGATCACGGAGGAGTCCGTGAGTCCTTCTATATAGTATCCGTGTATTTTTCATTCTGACATGCTTAAAGGACATCTTTGGACCTGTACGATGGCCTCCAGCTACTCCACCACACTACACGCAGCGGCATGCTCTTGTAGAGCACTCTGCACGCGTCAAGCAGCTACGTACTGCTGTATGGGTCAGACAGGGCCGCCGAGACGCTGCGCGGGGTGTCATTACAGAATAAAATACAACGAATGTATGTATCTATACAATCTCAGTGTGGGGCCGCTTCGGTGGCCTCCCTTCGTTATCTGCCCCCGCCCCTCTTGATTCAGCAACCTGCCCGGTAGCCCCACCATCTGCCGCTCCACCCTTGGTCGCCGTCTTTTTCTTCTCTCGGGTGGCGGCCGCCTTCTGCTGAGTGGCTGCCCTCTTTGCCTTCTGGGTAACAGTGAGGGTTGCGGACAACTCGTCATGTCGTTGTCTGCGGTCTGTGAACAGTGGACGGGGTTTAGTCAAGACAACGGGGAGGTACTTTCGCAATAAACCGGCATTGTGAAAGCCGTGTGTATTGATAACAAACCGGGTGTCGTCTTTGTGCACGATGGAGTGTATGAGGGTATTCGATTCCTTGCGCTCTTGCATCTGGCGTGTAACCCCACTGGCATCGCAGCCGCATGCCCGGCAATCGTGCTGAACGTTGAAGGAGAACTGGACGGACTAAAGAACACAATTTAGCTTTGGAACCAAAAACTCGGAAGTGTGCAGCCTCACATCTGACGGTACAACAATGCGGCTGGCAGCAGCATCCGGAAGGAGTACAGGCATGTGCAGCTGCGGGTGAAGAGCCTCCCCAACATCATATTTGCTCACGACAAGAACTCCTTGCTCCGACTTGCTGCCTTTGGGCAAAAGTATGATTGAAATCCGAGCAATCATCGGAAGCTAAACAATGTCAGATTTTGGGCTCGCCAAACGCAAGAGACGTACATCGTCAAGTCGAAATACAGCCCAAGACCCTGCAGTACAACGATCACCGGAAACTGCTGTCACATTCACACCCTTTGCCCACAAAACATCGGGGTCAATTGCGATGGCGCAGGGATTTGATGCATCGGTGAGCATCATCTCGTCGCCTTTCAAAGTGCTTTGTTTCTTCTGTGCAACGGCTCGTATGAGTCCTGGGGTCCAGAATGGTGGTGGCGCCCAACCGAGGTGCTTCTGGATAATTGAGTTCTTCCGAAGGATGCGATTGACGTCCTTTCCCGCGCGTACCCATGCACCATCCTGGAGCCAATACCCGCCACTGAGAACGTGCTTGACTCGATCCAAATCAGCAAACTTTGCTGCAATGTCGCGACTGGGTGCTTGATGGTTGCTGAGGACTGAGCACAATCGGAAGATTGCGTTGAAGCATTCAAAGACTTCCGTAGAAAAGCGCACAGCTGGTCCTCGTCGGCGGATGTCTGGAATGATATGCTGAAGCACATGAAGCTTCAATTTGATTAATATTTTGGATGGGTCGATGGTGGCAAACGCGTCGAGTAGATTGTCAATCAGGATCTGGAGATCTGCCTTCATAATTGTGTCAAAAAAGAGCGCGCAGCGAGATTTCATACTGCGCACCAGATAATCTTCCATGTGGTCAATAACAGAGAGCCAGAGCAGTGGCCCAAGCTCCCCAAGAGCCCGGACGAGAGTAAATTGATCGGCGGTGACGATGTCGTGAATGTGAAAGATCATCGTCTGCATTAGGGTTTTGAAATGTTTCCCTATCAAACCGTTTCGGTACTGCATCATGTATGCTGCGCGGATGGGAGGCACACGCAGCCCATCGAGATTGGTACTCTGGAGCCTGACAGTGAATATGTCTTGCTGTACGGCCGTCCAATTGTGGTGTAGTTCGTACCAGGTATATTTTGCGTCGCCAAGCAGGATAGTGTGCAGAATTTCTACAAGAGTATCCTGAGACGGATCGAAAACTGTCGAAGGAGAGACGTTAAATGTGCGATGAATAATTGTGCGAGAATCATACACGGGAGGTCCAGGAGTGGATTATACGGTTGATCAGTCTGGTCCCGCAACCACCCAAGAAGCTCATTTGAGATATCGTGCACCGAACGCCCTGGTTCTGCCGAGTGCATCTCACGCGCCTTCTCGATGAGGATATTGATCCAATGCTGAGCAATCTTGTCCTTAGTGCCGGTCGCTGTCTGTAGTTCTTCGACACGCGCCGCAACACCATACGTGGCGAGGCTGATTTGCTCCAGAACACAGTTGCGGATATCCTCGACGTTCCGAGGGCGGCCAGGCTGTATCCACACATGTTAGGAATTACATAACACAGGAGATAGATGAGGACTTGCCGCATAAAATGAATGATACCCATCCGGGCATTCCTTCTGCTCATTTGACCCCCCAACATGGCAGCGCCGGCAAAAGTAGTTGCCCTGGTGGCCAATGTGTGAGGCCTCTTCCGCTTGCTGCGGGTTGTCAGCCGGCCCATCCGGTATGTTCAACCTCAGTCCACATGGACGATGCGTATCAGCATCATAGGTTCTGATCGGTTCGTTGTGCGTTGATCTAAGCGTGGACTATCAGTGAGGCGCGGCACAAGAATTGAATGCTCCTACTTGACGTGCTTGACCACAACTTTGAGCTGCTCCAAAGCGCCAGCATGCGGCGAAGTCGAGACGAAGCGGACAAAATATTCCTGTTGCAGTAATTGCCCAGGTAAATTTGCGTTGGCGGTGTAGACATTCAGATGCTTTTGATATTGTTTGCTCCGAGCGCCCGAGACATCGTCAGCCCACACAGGAACCCAGACTGTAAATAGGTCTTCTCCGTTGTCTAGAACACGGAACTGATTTGGGATGCGAGCAGCGTGTTCCCGGTACGCCTCTATGATAATTTAACTTGACAGTGGTGAGGCTAACTCACAGTAACACACCAGTGAAGATTATGCGGGTCCTGAGGCGCCGCTCGAGCGCCTCGTGATTTTGGCTGAACTCGGTCAAAGGAATCCGCAAAATTTCTGGATGCACGGTCTGAATAATATGGTGCCCCGCCTGCTGTAAGTAATATAAAATGTCAGAGTGGGCTCCATATAAGAGGGGCTGGCGTACATTCCGCTCCACAAGCATACAGTCAGCATATGTTCTGCCTCTTACAACGATCCATAAGGCGGGAATGACCCAGCGACCATCAGAGAGCTCTGCAACTTCATGAATATAGTAGCGGTGGTTCCGAATTAAGATGGACGGAGTAAGCATGTCGAGCGGGATATCATGCCACTTGCCGTCTTTCACTTGCCACATTTCGGAGACAGGTCCACCTGCGACATCTTCGGGATACTTTTGAATATACGGGGATACCTCCGGGTTTGCAAAATCCTAAGGTGGGATTGTGAGTAAGGAAGTGAGACCGTCATTCCGACAGACACCTTTGCGATCAAGTCTCGGATATCGTTGACGTAAAAGAGGTTCCCGAGATCAGATTTGTGTGCTTCACTTCTCACACCCGTCATCTGCCGAACATGCTTCTGCATTGCTCGGAACGCGTTGAAGGAAGGTACATCTCTTGCTCCACACTCTTTCATGATCCACAGAATCATCTTAAACTGACTCGATGACATCCGGAGCCGTGGCAGGTTATCGAGCAGATCCAAGTAACACATCTGGGCTCGTAAGTTCACGCCGTCAAACAGCTTCAATCAACGCACCGTCTTGTTTCCATATGGTGCATAGTCGTGACTCGTCGGAATGCCGGTAAAGTGCTGATTGACCTCGTCTTCATCTTCACCATAATTAGGCAGCAAGTCTCCATGTTCGATAATAGGTTAGAGCTGGATCCATCCAAATTTGGAGGTGCACTCACCGTTATCTTCGAGATCTTGAATAAAATGCGGGATCGTTTCATCTTCGGCACCCTCAAACTCTTCCTCCATGTCGGCCCGTTGCAACAGTTCCCTTTCGTGACGAAGGATCTCGGTGTTGATGGCTAAAAGATCCTCGGGCTCCGGTGTTGCATGCAGATGATTCATTTCTTGCGTCACAATATTCTCGAAGTCTGCGAGGCCGATACCGTTGGTGTCCTCGTCCAGGATAGGATGGAATCGAGGTCTGTTTTGTCTTGACTCGGGGCCGTCAGGGGTCTGAAGCGACGTGCTTGGCATACTGTAGACTGCAGAATATTGCCTCTGTGTTGCAGTCTCCCGCTCCTGCAGTTGTTTGACCTGTTCAACTGCCCTTGAGTGTGCAGGTGAGCCAGAATGCTTAGTCCAAGCATTCCTTCCGATCCATGTTTGCGTATCTCCCCCTAATGCCTTGTGACAGACCCGACAACAAATCTTTCCGGCACCTTCGTCCACCCAACAGTCTGAATCTGTCTGTCAGTCCTTTCGAAGTGTGAAACTGATTACGATATACCTTGTGAGAGGTCTTTCGCTTTGACACCACGCCGTTCTGCCATAACGATAAGCTGATTGCACAGAGGAACGCGTATGGTCACACTTGCCGTCACACTCACCGGACCGTGACACTCAAAATAAAGTCACTTTTTCTTCTGAGAACTCCTCGCTCTCGACCACAACCATGTCTGTGCCACCCTTCATCCCAAACACATTTCAAACAGAGCTACTCGCCAACCTTCGGAGCGCCTTGGACCTACGGAAGGAATCATCGGCGGGCACTCCAATTTTCGACGCGACGGACCCGTTTTCCATACCGGGTGAGGTGCAAGGTCGGACGCGGCCTCACTCAGAGATCGAAGATGATATGTTCCCCGAACAACTGGGTGATCTGGCTGTTGGCCCATACTCCTTGGAGGAGGGTCGTGCATTGAAACGCCACAAGAAACTGTCCGCCCAGTCCGATGCTGATGCAGACGGGTTCCTCAAAGTATGTCCCTTCATTTTTGGGCCGATTCTCTTTTTTTAGAAGCCTGTTTAGACTAGCAACCCTATGCGGCACAATTACCAGGCTTTTATGGCAATACTCGAGTGCCGGGACGCACTTCAAGTCATAAAGGCTGACATGGGGAATAAGTACAGACCGGCCGATACCTTGGCAGTGAGTCGAGTTCATGCCTTTTTTGGGTATCGATACTCTCCGTTGACAAACCTCAGAAAACTTGCACCGATTATGCACACATTGTCATACTCTCGCACCGCAATAAATACTACCGTAACCCGAAGGAAGCTGGGACGTCTATTCAATCAGCTATTCTTGTACGTTGTCTTCCATTGTTCTATACCGTATCAGTACATTGATCCTTACCAGGTCGCTATGCGTAAATTAGGAGTGGAGGGCTTGCCTCCAGCTATGGAGACCGGACGCTCGGCCGTTGTCCTGAAGATCATTGGTAAGGCTTTGACCGATACACGGTATCACATCAAGCAACAGGTGCCGTTTCTTTTTCTTCCTATTCATGCCAAAGACCGTTAACTCTGCTGGCGTACCCAGATTTTCGCGTCTCTAGCCAGCCATGCCAAGGGGAAACCCATTGACATTGCGAAGCTAGCCCGTATGTGCATCTCAGGATCATCGGCCAAGGCCACTGCGGCGATGTATCAGCGGCTGGGAGTCTTGGTTGGTCCCTCTGCTTCTAGTTTCTTATACATAAAATTGACTCTGCTCTTAGCGTGGTATCGCTAGTGATTATGCAAAGAAAGGAGGCAGCATAAGTGGCAAGCAGATGTCTGATGACTCTGCAGATTCCTTTTGGATAAGTGTCGATGCCCAGTTAGCACTTTATTACTCGGAGTTTTCGAAAGAGGATAGACAAGGGTGAGCTGCCTCAGTCAATTACCCATAGCTCTTACTGAACGGTCTTCCAGGCTGTGGGAGATGCTTTACGAGAACGACACAAAAACTCATGGCAATCCTGACGCTACCATTTCCATCACAGAAGCAAAAAATCTCGACGACTGGTTGAACACCCTAAATAATGCTGTCGCTTGAATAGAGCCGTTCATCTGAACTTCCTAATAGCTGAAAGTCTCCTACAACGTCTCCATGTCTCGTCACAAGACTCAACAGATATAATTGATATGATGTTCCGGAGTGCATATATATTTTTCAGAATTAACTATGGGAGCCCCCATGTTCCTCGAATTTATTTTGCCAGTCGACGACTCAAGCGACCGAAAAGGGATTGGTGGCTGTCCCCATCAATACGAACCACTTTTCTTTCCTCCACTCATGTTGTCTTCCTGCAGACACCGACCCCGTCCTGTGCCCTCGGGGCGCGCAGCTCCTGTCTCCGTATGAGTAGCGCAAGCTGCGCTGGAGGCATGGGGACGCACTATCATACTTCGGGCAACCTCGTTGCAGCCGTCATACCCCTGATGCTCATCCTCGCAGAGAGCACGAGCAAGTGCCGCCTCCTGCTCCCCGCAGGCCCGTGCGTATACCCCCGCCGCACCGTCGCCGTCTGCGTGCTAACGCCAGCGCACCCCAGCCACCCGCGTACGAATCGACGGTGTTGTTCCTCGTCAAGCTCTTCTTCCCGCACATCCTCTCACTGCTCGCTGTCAGCTGGAAGCACCGCATCACCCTCCTGGAGCTGTGCGAAATCCCGCCGGCGCTCGCGTTGCTCGCGACAGGCGACAAGACGGGCGTGCGGTACCTCATCAATATCACCTTCCACGCGTTCGGCCCCAGTTCATGGGTTCCGTCCTGCCGTGCCCGCTCATCTTCGCCGACACATTCGGTACATCTATCCCACTTGTATCTCGTGCACCGCTGATTGTTGTGCAGCCCAAGTGACGTTGGTCGACGCTGATGATCCTGTACGTCTCCGACCAAACGCTACCTGCCGCGCGCGGGCCCCTTTTCATTGTGCTCTTCTTCGTTGTCTACGGTATCCCTCCCTCCCCTCCCCTCCCCACCGCTGACCCCCCGCCCGTATAGTCTGGTGCAACACGGTACAGGTGAGCAGTTCACGTGCAGTGCTGGCACGGACTGACTGTGCCCTCAAGCCTTGTATGCTATTCTCTCTGGTCCCAAAACACTTCCTTCGAGTTATGTACGCCTCCTCGCTCTCTTAACGACGCCTTACACTTCCTTACAGACGTCTTAGGTTACTCAGGTGCAGCCGCAGGTCACCACCGCCGACGCACTCCGAGGCCTCACTGCGCCTCGCAGCGCAGTTATACCGCTGCGCCGCCCCCGTCCGCACGCATGCACCTGTTTGCAAGCACGCACAATGCCCGCGCTGCCTCCGCAGCCCCTCAGCCGCCGCCCCTCCAAGCAACACCGCCCCCCTTCTGCAGCCCCCGCATGACTCCGGCCCTGCCGCCCCCGCCGCCGTCCTCCCAGCGCATACGAGCCCCGCCAGCTCCGCACCCAAATACCGACCGTACACGGTACGCTGATCTACGTACGCTCGACAAGAACTTACTACTTGAATACAGTATGCTATCCGTCCTCAACGCCCGACGCCGCCGACGACGAACCCCTTGCCGCATACGCAGAGGCGCCTGCGGATCCGCGGATCGCTGTGCTCGCGCGGCTCCGGGCAGCGACGTGGAAACCCGTGCACATCCCCGCCCCCGCTACCCAAGGCGCCGCGCGTCGCCCGCAAGTCCATCGCCGTGGCGTACCCTGCGACCCTGCGCGCGCAATTGCCGTGTCCGCTCCCGTTGCGCGGGGCCAACGCCCGCGGGCACGTCCTTGCGTCGCCGCAATCGGCCCAAGTCCACGGCGGCGTGCGTGCCGCCCGTCCCCGCCCCCAACTCCTCCTGCGCGCGCCCGATCCACACGTCCCGCCCGCTGCTCCGCGCAGACCCTTTCCAAGTCGCATGGAGCTTGCTGGGCGGCGGCGCCGCATCGCGCGAAAGGCGTGGGAGCTGGCGCCAACTCGCACGAATTCGTGGGCCTCGCTCGGCGCCGGCGTCGGTCGCGTAAAAGGCGTGGGACGGCCTCTGCGAGCTGGGCACCGATTCGCGCGTGCCCAAGTGGACGCGCCCGCGCTGCAACGCGCTCCTCGAAGACAGGCAAACGGAGCGCACTCCCCGTCGGCGCCTCGCTCCTCCCGCCTTCCCGCCGTCAAGCCTGCTCCCTCCCTCGTAACCCTGTGAATAGCGGTGGTACGTTCCCTCCGGCCTCCGGCTTGTCATTTGTGACTTATGTGTCCTAGAGCAGCCCGGACTTCGTGACAGCGGGGGTTTCCGCTCTGCCTCGCAACACCTGTCGATTTCATCTACGATGTTCACAGCGCAGTGGGATGGATGTCGAGGTACCGGTGGCTGAGGAGCTGCATGGAGCATGTCGCGGGTGGGACGGGGGAACGGGTGTAATGGCTCTATCGGACTACTTTGTATATCCCGGAACAATATATCATATCTGCTCTTAAAAATCATCTGCATTATCTCCTTCAAAGCCCGACAAATGTATCTAAGAAGTCTGTACCAAGATGCTCTTGAAAATCGTCTGCATTATCTCTCTCAAAGGCCGGGAAATGTATCGAGAACGTCCATGCCACGATGCTGCTGGAATCCGTCTCGGGATGTCTGTGAGATCCGTCTCGGGCTATCTGTCATACCTTGTGTTATATATGTCCTGGAACCCTGGACAGTAGACTGATCAGATTGGTTCAAAGGTCTGGTCGGGCCTTGTCGCGAGCTCGCTCAAACATCGGTCATCCACGTCATGCGGATATACACCTCAAAAAATGATCCTCCAATTCAAGTCCGAGAGATCGGAGCGACATCGCACGATGTTTGCTAGATGCCGGGCTGATGTTACCTGATAACTCCGCCGTCTATATCTTTCATACATCCCTTCAATTTGGTGGTGTAGCTCAGCCCGTAAGCAAAGGTCGGGTTCACGAGATGTTTCCTGTGAACTTTATGTAACATTGGTCGGAAAGCAGGGATGAGTCCTGAAGCGAACCTGTGATGGGGCCAAGAGAGGTGAAGCAGGCTTGATGGATCTCCTACCACGTTCCAAGCGAAACTCAGGGTGGCATTGTCGCCGGAGAACGTGTAATCGAGAGCGACTCCTGTGGGATAAGTTCTAGAGTGTTGGTCAAGGATTGCCTGGCTCATATAATCTGCCGTTATTCGCGCAAAACGGATGACCCCAGTGAAATTTGCACTCCCCATGAGCGCTGAGGTAGAAGCGGTTAACGAGATCGGCCCTCCGAGTGAGTAGATGGCGTAGGTTCCGGCGCTGTTCGTGACCGTAAACTTGTTCCCGGTTACAGACACTGGTAGCTATGGTTGAGCGTAGTTACCTGTGATTAGAAGATGGGGAAAAAACACACCAGCCGCGGACAGTCCGACATTGCGTCCATTGATCAGACGGATGTTCCCGTTTACGCTGGTAAAGAGGATCGTGGCGTCATTGTAGTCGAAAGTCATGTAAGGCGATCCCGGCACAAGGTATGTAGTGAAATCGGCGCCAGTTGGCGAAAAATACTTGATCGTGACGCTTTGCGTATCCTGAGAATCAAGGATGGTCAGCTGGGGTCCAGGCATAGAAGAATTAGACGATTTTACCCAGGCTGTGGCCTTGTGGCTCGTATGCGTGTTCGGATTTTGTACATATGAGGCCTCCCAGTCCATTTGCGCGTTTTGGATGATCGAAGCGCCGTCGAAGGTTCTCGTGTTCGATATACCGAACTGGATACCAGTGTCCAGAGCGCGCGACATGTATGGGAAGGGCCCCGCAACGACGCTGTTGCGGCTCAGCATTCAGATAAACCGGGAAACCATGGATTTACCTATCCTGTGGTGGTGCTGCATAGCCCACCCACCAGCCAGTAGTCGGAAACGGTGGCTCGAAGTCTTGGAAGAATGGACCCGGGGGCGCGGTGTTTGCTACCACGCCATTGGGTATCGATGGTCGAGAGGAATCGATTGGCCCAATAGCTGCAGCTACGAGCGAGATATAGAAAGAGGCCGAGATGCAAGAGAGGAATGCCATGGCTCTCGAGGATCCCAGTGTCGTGCATTTATATGGCAAGCGGTGGCGTGCCATTTGGACTGCGAGAGGCGCATTATTTGGGTGAATGACCATCGCGAGGCAAAGGAAAGTTCCTCTAGCCGAAAGGAAGTGTTACCAAGTTCTGAAATGGACTCCCGACGCGGCTTCAAAGCTTGAGGTGTAATTAGAACCCAGGACAGTTTTACGACGATACTGCGCGATCAATACGCTTTGAAAGCTTTTCAGCTTCAATATCCCAGCAATTTCTCATGCCGCTAACTGAAAGATCGCAATCGGAATATGATCAGTCGGCGGAGACCACCTGTAGTGTTTGAACTTGAGGAAACGATGTAAAACGTGGCGACCGAACCTACACGGAGATGACAAAGGATGTGGATCCGGCTAAGAATCCGGCGCCCGGGGAGCACTGGGACCTTGGAATGAAATCCATTTACATAACACAGGAAGCAAGGGCAAGCAATTTGAAGCAAACGGGTCGGCGGAAGGCTGCCATACAGGGAGCGCAGTTGGAGAAACGAGACTTGGGCCGAGTTCAGCGAGCAAGTAATAGATACACCGCAGGTGTCTCCGACTCGTCATCTAGTGTGGTGTCTCGACAGAGCCAACAGAGATGTCGCTCAAAGTCAGTGGAAGAGGCAAAACTGGAGGTGTCACGAGGCTGTCACAGTCATATGGGTGTCACGCATTCTAAAATTTACTAATAGTAAATGGGTCAGCAACGCGATCATGTGATCCACTGTGATCAGATCAGATCAGCGATCGAGGATCATCTACTAGTGCTACGCGACTGAATAGGATTCAATGTTAGCAGATTTCACACTGACGCTTTCAATGAACTCACGACGGCTAGGATATTTTCTTGAATCTTCTCGACCCAAGAATGTTTGGGAGACGTGACGTTTCTCCGACTGGCAAGCTAATTATATCCATTTGGGCCTTGACAAACACGCAACCGGAAAGGCTAGCCGGATCGTTTCCAGGCCCAGCCTTCTTCGCCTCGTCATCTCCTTCCCCTTCATGCCTTGACCTAGGTCTGTTGTCTAGGATTACACTCGATCGGCGCACAAACCTGACATTCTTGTAGGAAGCGTCTGTCTCCAAATTGCCGATTTACAGCTCAAGAATCGGATATCCGCTGGAAATATTACAGAAAATGTCGATTTTTCTCTCGAGGTGCGTCTTTATTCACTGTCTCATTTCAGGGTCATGTACGTCCCACAGAAAGGCCGTCACCTCCAGACGGCGAGAGCCCATCGACTCTCTCATCGAAGAATTGGCCGTATCGCTCAGCTTCAGCTCAAGGCCCAGAAAGACCTGGATTGGGATTCCACAAGAGCTCATCGAGGCCATTATCGACGATCTCGATCCCTCCATCCCATTTCCTGATCGCAGAGCCCTAAGCACCTGTGCCGTGGTGGCTCGCTCATTTGTCCAGCCAAGCCAGAAGAAGCTGTTCTCAACGGTCGATTTGCGCGCCGGGCATCATAATGATCTATCCATGAAATTCTCGACCCTCCTTTGCTCCAGTCCGCACGTCGGGACATACGTGAAGCATCTGATGCTTCCTTACCCATCGCATGGCGCTCACCACATACTTTCTTCCATCCCCAATATCGAAACTCTTTCCATCTACCCGCGCGCAGATGCCACAAACAGACTCGACTCCGGCCAGCGACATAACTTTGACCTCAGATTCATCTTCGGGGATACACCTATACTACACGACGATTCTTCAGCCATCAAAGCATTCTCCACGCCCTCCCTCCGGCGCCTCGAGCTGCGAGATCTCTGCTTCGGGGATCCCCCACGGTTGTTCGACATCTTAGGCAACAGCATGGGCCTAAAAGAGCTGATACTCTGCAACACCCACTTTTCGTTCAACTCGCCTAAAGTTCTACCAGCGCCTCCCTGTGTAGCTCTCACTACACTGGAGCTCTTCGGCATGCGCACCAACGAGGTCGATGACCTACTGCTCTCAAATAATACCTTCAATGTGACGCGTCTCCGAACGCTCTTCAGCGACCGTATTCACAGACGCCTCCTCCAGACAAGCGCGTTCTTCTTACAGGAGCTCACATTGGTGGATCAGTGCGAATCCGAAAATCCTTCCCATGATATGCACATACTCTACCCCGAGGCGCTCGACCATGTGCTACCCACGACAAGCAGTCTCCATACCCTCCATCTGCGTGTTCATTCCATCTGCGCCGCCCCGGCCATACTCCGCCAGCTCGGAAACCTCGCGAACATGAGAGCGCTAAAGCGACTCTCGATTGCGGCATACGATGTGCGGGCTTTCCGGGAGCAGCGTCTGTCCTGGGCCGAGCTCGACGTCCAGCTTGCCGAAGTCGGTTCTGAGCTGGATGAAGTCCGTATATTCTATAATAAGTCCACGACACCCCCAAGGCTTCGGCGGTGTCTCCCGTTGTTGGATAGCATGGGTGTTTTGAGGCTCGAGCAGGCAACTGCGGCGGAACAGTGGCGGTGAGTTGTGTAAGGACTGCTCAAAAACTCAGCTCATCGATCATTTTGACCCAGTTTCCGCCAGCTAACATATTGATATCACTGGATCTCAAAACTAAATCGATATTCCGCTCCATCCGTGTTACTTCGTCCCCCCCCTCTTCAAAAAAAGAATGGGTGACCTCTTTCTACTAAGTGCTGACATCGCAGAAGCACCCCTGGGATTACGATTCAGATTTCATCTGCCTTTGTTTTGTGTGTGTTTCTTTTACCACACGATTCCGGAACAATGCATCTGTATAACATCAAGTTATGGATGATGTCGGAAAGTCTTAAGCGCTTTCTGTCTCATCTGCAGTCCAACTAGGCTGGATCTAGTATTTTCGGGCATCCCGGGCATGTTGATTTTTTGGAAAAATATTAGACTGTAGCAAGGACCTGCAGAATTGGTCCTCCAGCTGGGCCACATTAACTCATCCATTTTGGCTTTGAAGCGACGGTTCCAGAATACAACTATTCAGAAAATCAGATAAAATTTCTTTACACTTGAACACTGTCAAAACTTACGAATCATATCATTAACACAAGATTCATCTCGTGACGATGAAACTTGCCATCTCTTCGGAGCCTGTCCTTCTCGCTGTTATAGGCGCTAGTTCCCCCCCTCGGTGTGCTGGCTACCTTGAGATTTATCGATCGGCAACAACATCGATGCGGTCGCCAACCGAGTCTTCCTCGCATATTGGTATGACTCTACTAGATCGACCCTAGCTCTCCCCATCGACCGAGCCCTCGACCGGCGCCGTGTCCATAGGCGGGTCAGCCCATACAGATCTACGCTGTCAGCAGCCAGGGCACCTGCGCTCCAATCCCCGCGCGACGACGGCCGTCGTCAAAGCGCTGACCAAGTAACTTGAGCAAGGGCGCCCCGCTGTCGCTGTCCGGCTTCACTACTGATGCTCGTCCGTAGTTTGTGAAGCCCGATAAGACCACGTACACTCGCCAAACAGGATCTTCGCGCAATGCAGCTTTACCGCGCACGTCGTAAGTGTTCTCCGGCTCCTTGAGACAGGCATCTACCTGCGTTCAGACTTTTGACTTTGTGCTTTGGATTGCTTCCCCCTTTGCGTTGGGGCTCTTTGGACTGATACCGACGGGATCGCTTTCGGTCTCGGGTCGAACAGGCCAGTAATGAATGACTGGCGATAGACTGGCAGACGATCACGGCCAACGAGCAGGTATGCTTCCGAGTGCGGTCCACCCCATGCTTCTTCACGTTTGGATGTTCACGTTTGTATGAGCCGGTAGTCTCGAAGTGCTGGAGCGCTGCACGACTAAGAGCGCGCTCGCGTTTCGTCAGTTGTTCCGCAGATACAGATTCAGTGAGACCTGATAATGAGCCATAGTTTTTGCATGATACGTCGAGAGGTCCTTGACTAAGTTGCAGCAACATCTGCAGAGTCCAGACTTGGTGAGAGACTTTGAGAGTCAAGCTTCAAGACTCGAGCTCGAGTCTTGGGACTCTTGGCAATTGAGGGTAAGCCGAAAAGTATGAGCGCTCAGTCGGGAAGTCAAGTGCTCTCAGCAGCTAGTAATGAACGCGCACAAAAGAATCGACATATGGACTTCTCATCGGAGGGGCAGATGGTGGACCATGTCATTGGTGGTTCTCTTCCAAAGTTTGTGACAGTGGTCGTGACCGACGTCACATTCTTGCTTTGAGCCGCTGCCTGGTCGCTTCTTCGGTGTGGCCGCAGGTGGAGCCACAGGTCCCGCCATTTCCCGTAATAACTCAAGGAAGGGCAAGCACCCAGTCGACGACGAGACTTTTCCAAGAACTAGCAAATATCACTTGCAAGGACTGGATAATCGGTCTCCAGAGTCCAGATCTACGACTTCTTGTCTTCTCAGGCGAACCACCAACCCTCCACTGTCCAGAGTGCAGCACACCCTAGAGCTAGCTCTGTCCTCTGTAATATCAGCGTTGAAGGTGTTAGTTCTAAGAGAGAGAGAGGTGATCCCCCACAAAAGTGAGCGCCATCGCACCTTGCCAATCCTCACCCGCCACTGATAATCTGCAGCCTGAGGGCTGGATCCGAGAGTCTTGTTGGTTCCCAAGTCACACTTTCTCAGACTCAAAGGGCTCCATCCCTTCATCCCTTCAAATCGGTGACCACTCATCCACCATGAAGATCTGCTTGCCTTTTCGTTCCCGGTTTCGTTGCCAGCTCCGCATCACATGCCCGACCTTTCCCCCGTCCTCGCGTGCCCTCCACGCCTCACCCGCCCTGAACAGCCGCTATCGTGGCATATTCAAGCACGGCACGCTGCGCGAGTGGGCCCTCCGCATGCAGAAGAAGAAAATCGACAGGCTTTTTTACTACCCGCGAAAGCCCATCCCGATCGAGGCTAAGGCTCTCATGCAACGAGCCGACAAGATGGTCGCGCAACAGCTGGCTAAGGAGGCCAAGCTCAATAGACCAGCAGACCCCGAGCTCCTCGAGGCGGCAGACCTGCTCGTGAAGAGCACCAAGCGGACGGGCAAGCAGGCGCGGATGGCGCGGACAGCGGAGGAACGGGATCGAGATACAGCGGCCTTGAGAGAGGCACTTCGTCTCTACTACCCTCGCCGGCCAGCACTCGAATGGCATGCTTCCCGTCCTAGGCTCGCGCATCCTCGGCGTATCCAATATGCTAGCGCGCCGCATATTCCGCACATCTGACCAGCTCAATGAGGTGCTGCGCACGCCGCCGCTCGCCCAGCGGGACGAGGTGGGATGGGGAATTCGAGAACCCGAGCCCGAGTCGCATCCTCCCCAATCACCCCCGGATTCCAATCCACCGGCTACATACCCACCAGCAGACCCCACGGCCCCCAGTCTCTACAAGCGTCGTACCCTGCCACCCCTGCCACCCCTCCCTCTCTCCCCCGCAGAGCACGCCGCCCTCCCCCTCATGCGCGCCTTCCCCGGCATCGGCGGTGGCCTCCCCTTCTCCCTGCAACACGCGCTCGCCGCTGCCTCCGGCCTCCTTGGCTCGCCGATACCCCCGTCCGCCCCGCCCGACTTGCACGTCCGCCCGAACCCCGTCGTGGGCGTGGGCGAGGGCCAACCGCGCCACGTGCGCTCCCGCCCGGGGGCGCGCCCGTTTCCAACGAGCGCCGCGGGCGCGCCGCTGAACTTCTTCAAGCGCAGCCCGAAGCGCTTTCCGTTCATGACGCCGTACTACCTGAGCACGCCACCACCGCCGCCGCCGCTCCCGCCGCTTGACCCTGCGGTGGCTCGGCGCCCCTCGCTCGCGAGCGCGCTGCAGAAGCGCCTTGCGGGAAGGGTGCGGCATTAGGTTTTGTCGATCGATCGCAGTTGGGATACCCCTACCCTCACGGCCCCCGGCGAGACGCGCTGCCTCAGCTGGTGATACCGTCGCGCCTCCGGTCAACGACGAGCGAGCCAGAATGGACTTCGGCGTGGGGGGAAGGGAGGCGGCCTTTCACCCACAACCGATGTCCAGTCCTACATGGTCGCTCAAGGTCTCCAAGCATGCCGCGGCCCATTAGAATGCACTCTGCCTAAGTGCACACTATAGGTTTCCTCCCCTCCCCACTTTCGTCCCATGCTCCGTCCGAGTCACGCATGGGGGCACTCTGATATGTCTGGGTTACCAGCCCATGCGATAGAGTCCCTCGTGGTCTCCCGACCTTTATCCCCTCCAAGTCCCTTGTGCTCGTGCCCAGCGGATGTCATCTTCCCCTGCGCGCCTCTCCTGGCAGCCATGTATTCCGTCATACGGTCACTAGGAATGTGCAACGCATTGAATATTGAAAGATGTACATCTAAATTATGAGCGTTCTGTAGGTGTGCATCAAAAAAAAGGAAGCATGTCGTAGCCGTCGTGTCGTCCGAGCCGTCTTTCTACATATTGACCTCCATCTCTACGCTTCAAGCTTTGGCGCCCTCCTTCGCGCTCGTCCGCATCGCCTGCCGGCCCTCCTTCTCGCGCGAGAACTGTCGCGGGAGCAGCGCCATCCCCAGGAAATACAGCACCCAGAAGACCTGTGCGCGATCCGTCAGCACCATCGCGTTGCGGGGCCGTGATACGCACGATGATCAACGCCATCCATGCGTGCATTGCGGAGTCGGGAACCTTATGCAGTCCCCCTGTAACCAACCACTCAATGGTCAGCCCGTAGTGCACCTACAGCACCACGCAGCCCACATTAGCTTTCGTTGCGGACAAACCAGGCTGAACGCACCTGATACGCTGCGAGCGCGAGGATCGCGAGCCCGAGCACGACGTGCAGGTAGTTCTGCGGGGGGCGGTGTCCGCGGAAGAGCGCGGGCATTTTGATGAAGTGGATGACCGCGCCGAGGAGCAGCTGCGTGACGTACAGCGCGAGGAGCGCGACGCCGATCTTCTGGTGCGGGTCGCTAAGCGAGGGCATCTCAAGCTTGTTCGCGAGGTTGTGCCCCATCGCCCAGCCGGCGAAGATGACGGGCCCGGAAATGACGAGCTGCATGGTGGCGTGCCCCCAGAACCACCTGGACGCAGGTAATGGCTGAGTACGCGGCGAGTGGCGGAATTGGAGGAACGGTGCTCACGTGCGGGTGAAGGTGCGGGCGTAACGCGCGAGAAGGACACCGAGCGGGAGGAGGATGAGGAAGCCGACGGTGCACACGATGGCGTGGTTGCGCGCCATGACCTCGACTTCGGTCAGTGGGAAGGAGATTAATCCGCCAAAACCACCGCCATTCTGCCCATTGCCCCCGTCCCGACCATTATCGGGCGCCATACGATCTATGTCTAGAGATGTGTCGAGGGAGCTCTACGGCGAGTCGAGTCGTCGAACTGAGCGTTCGCGAGTATGGGATGTTGTCGTGGGCTGCGAAACGCCGTGGCGTTGGCAACATTATTTAAACATTGTACAGCCGCAATGACGGCCTGAATGGCAGTGAATCAGCGTGCTGTAAACCGAAGGAGCGTGCCGGAAGTCGTGGAAATAGACGCGTTGTGAGAGGTCTGAGTAAATAGCCGTGGGTGGCCGAGTGTGTGCCGCGCGCATCAGGAAGTTCGGTACGGTCTTGATTGCCCCGAGAAATAGGGGCTTAGCGCTTAGCATTGAGATCGTTCACGAAATGTGTCGACTTGCTCGCCAGACAGGCCTGAATCGACCCAAGTCCGTCGAGCGGGTTGAGTTGGGATTGGGTGCGCGGAAGAGGCCGAGAAAGTTAGGCATGTATTGTGCGGTACCCTATTTGGAAGGGCTACCCACGGTCGCCCGATTTGGACAAATTGGAGGGATACGCAGCAGTCCGCACAGCTTTCGAGGCGACACGTTGAAAACTCGAGCCTGGCTTGGCTCCCCCGGATTTAATTATTACACGCTCTTTTCTTAACCGTGCTGCGGACTGCTGCGGAGGTATCGCTACTGGACTCCGACTCTCGCACCAAACATAGCCTAGCCGCTTGGAAATAAGTAGCCACTTTCGCATCGTACCGGCCAAAAAAAAGTAATCACTTTCACGTCATTTGAACGTGGTAGGCTGATGCTGGCTGTCTGGCTGTTAAATAATAAGGGTCGTACAGTAGGTCTAGCACAATACGGTCCGGCAACAAGATAAAACGCGCGGAGAGTCTCATCCTACCTCGCTGCGAGAAGAAGTCCAGAAAAAATCATCTTTTACATAGCTTTTGAACTGAAGCGGTTGCACATCCTTCTTTTTGAACTTGGGATTGCCGGCTTGTCCCTATTAGGGGTATCGCTGGTCGGACATTCTATCAAGTCAAAAAATGGTGAGAATTTGATCGGCTTTTCAACAATTTATGATCAAGAAAATCAATTTTCTGACTGAATAGTTGACCAGCCTAGGTAGTTGATGACCAGTTGAGCAATCAAGCCTTTTCTTCTGGGCCGTATATATATGTACCTCGGGTGTGGTGACCCGCTGGTTACCCTGCGGTTACCCCACACGTGACCCATCTACCACCAGAAAAGTGTGCTCCGTATATTTTGGGTTACCTCGCTGAGGGGTTCCCTATTAAGGAGACTTCCCTTAATGGGATAGCCTCAATTGAACCTATCGAACACACTTTGATCCTCGATCGAGGGAGCCGCCGATTGAGCATACCCCCAATCTTCAATTGAACACTGATCTGAACAGTGCTCAATTGGGCACTATAGTGAGCATCTTCAATGGGGGTGCACATTCTGGGAGTAATTGGACACTCTGTTCAATGTGTTCATTGAACATGTTCAATTGAACACATGATTGTGCATGTTCAATCAAGCACACCACTTGTACCCATAGTTTGGCTGTGAAATAAAATATGCAGGGCTCTAGTGTGCCTCTGAGGCACTTATATCAACACCCTAAAGCATAGATCTGGCATCAGAAGATGAAGGACTCGAGAATAGCTATCAATCTTACCTGTTCAACCATATTTTAGGCCATTTCTGTCACAATTGGAGGTTCCAGGCTGTTTGGAGTTGGTTTTCTTTAGGAATATGTATTCAACTGACTCATACTTGGCTATGTTTGTTGAGGGAGCACAGGAACACGTCTGCATAGCCAGAAACACGCAGAAACGCGTCGACGCGACGTAGTCACGTGCCTCCATGGCCGGCCGCTTTGCCGGTCTTTGATCGGATCCGTCCGGCAATTGATCCAGCCCGCCGTATCTCGTATATCTGGGCTGGTTACCTCGGCAAGCTTACGCGGGGGTAACCAGCGAGGTAACCCAATACATGGGTTACCCCGACGTATACTCTATATGACACTGAGCACATTTGGCGGCGGAATGATTTCCGGATGCAAAGCTGTGCTCGCTTTGATCCGGTGCCGGGCGGCAGGAGGCTCGGCCGCTCAACTCCGAGGCGCGATCAGCGCGTCTTTTTCAACCGGTTTTAGTCCAATCCATCAGTTTGGGGCATTATTCTGCTCCCATTATTCTGCTCCCATTCAGAAATTTAACCTGAGATATTGAGTACTCGAAATCGGTACCGTTCCAACTTCCATCTCCCAGGGCTGCCAGAACCATCCCGATGTGGGACTTCACCCGAGAACTTGTCATTGCTTGACCACCCGGACCACACATGAACGGCGGGCGGAATGAGTCCCGTACTTAGCAGAGGGCTTGATGATAGCCCGTACTCAATTCTTGCAAGTATCTCGTATAGTATACTGTCTCTCCCTCCCACTAACTTGCAGGACATCAAAATCCCGAAATTGGACGGTCAGGCTTTCAACATTCAATTTCTGTCTCAGCTGTTCTGAGAAAGGGACCGGGTTTTGCACTGAGATATATCTATATGTATCCTAAGAACGTGCCCCAGCACTTACCTCGCATCCTAGAAGACTTCATCGAGTGCATCGTGGCCTGTTACCCGGACATCAGAATTCAACCAATGGCATCGCTCTCCAGAACAAAACATTTAGACCGCAGAAGGATGTAAGTTTCGCAGTTCAAGTGCGTGAGCTCTTCCAGCAGTCTCCCCAATGAGAGTCTACATACACTGGAACACCAAACTGCGCGCTGAATAACATATTCAGCACGCTGGTCAACTACCCTGGTTCATATCTCCCGTCGAAAACTGTTGAGAAACTCAAAACATCTTTCACTGGTTTATCTGACTTCAAAAATGTCCAGCCAGTGTATGTATGAATGAGGTTGGTTCTGTCATGTCACTATTAGTGAGATGGTATTCTTCTCGGTCCAGCCTCGAAGTCTCCCCGGTCCTACAAAATGCCGCGATGCTGGGCTTCCGGGTGGATCACCATATTAAATCTGATACCCGGGTCGTGACGATCTTGGAATTCCGGAAAAGACACGGGAGTAAAGCTTAAAAGTCGGAATAAGCTATCACCCTCTAGAGCTCTATCACCCATGTCAATGCGCGCCAAATTCCGCGTCCCGAACTTAGTGCGGTCCCGGTCGCCGGCGGCGTCCCAGGTGCACACAAGTTGAACTTCATAAATCACGAGCGTCGATCGAGATCTGCTAGTGCTAGAACTTATAGGAAGAGCCATAAAAGAGTGAAAGGCTAGTAATACATTCATTGGCTGGGTACTAGGTACTAGAGTTCAGCGCAGATCAAGGACGGGACGGGACGGGCTAGATACATCGGTGCAAATGCAAAGCAGAAACGAAGAGCGTGGGAGAGAAAGGGGGCTACAACGACTCGGAGTCTCGGGATGATAAGTTCGAAAGTCAGGTATGTCGGTTCGGGTCAGGTATAGAGAGCGAGGAGGAGGAAGGCTGGTGATACAGGTTGTGGGGCGCGTCGCGGAGCGAGCGAAAATAGGGGAGGGATAGGGTACGAGGGGTGGGGGAATCGAAGGGTGTTTTCGAAGGGTGCGATGCAATGGAAGAAAGCGTGGTGGATATTCGGATTCTGGGATAGGGGCAGGCGGCGACGGGCGGGCTATTATTTTATGTTTTGGGCTGTTGTCAGCGGGAGGGCGGGGGCGGGGGGTAGTGCGCGTGCGGCGGGAACGGCGCGTACTGCTGCTGCTGCTGGGACTGCTGCGGCGCGTTCAGGTCGTCGTCTTTCGGCCAGTGCATCGACGCCGACGCGGACGAGGGGGAGTGCGAATAGGCGGACGCGGACGAGGCGGATAAGGGGGAGTGTGAGGGGTGCATAGGCGAATGCGACTGTGAGGCGTGCATGCCGCTGGGCGAGCGGGGCATGATCGCGCGGAACTGGTTGTGCTCGAGGCGCGAGCGAGAGATGGGCTGCTCGGTCGGGCTGAGGGAGCCGCGGCGCAGGCTCAGCGTCGGGGCGGTCGGGGAGTGCGAGTGCGAGTGCCCGAACGGGCCGCGCGCGCTGGCGCTGGTGCTCGGGGAGTACTGAGACATCGAGGGGTGTGGGTGTTGGTACGGCGAGGGAGCGTGGTGCGGCTGCTGCTGGAGCAGATGCGAATGCGAATGCGAATGCGGGTGGGAGTGAGGGTGCGGGTGCGTGGGGGCGTGGGGCAGGGGTTGCTGCGGGATGTGCAAGCGAGTGGAGATGACGTCGGGGAACTGGTGGAAGAAGAGCGCGGCGACTAGGAGCGCGCTGGAGTGCTCTGCAGGGATAATAATAAGGCCGCCGCCGGAGAAGGCGCTGTCGGGCCCCCAGTGCGCGACGGCGACCTATGAGTATCACCAGCCTCAATCAGCATTCGCAGCAGCATGGGAGAGAACGTGTGGGGACGCACGATTTGGTGTTCGAATAAGAGGCGGGATAAAGAACGGAAGGTGGTCTGGTTGACGACGTTGGTGTCCGGGTCGGGGAGGCGGTCGGGCATGAAGGTGGAGATGGGCGGCGCGTGCTGCTGGATCCACGCGCGGACCTCGCGCAGGATGGGCTGCCCGTGCGCCAGGTACGCGAAGAACTGCGGCGGCCAGCGGCGGACGTCGCTGGGAGAACACGTCAGCACACACACAGAAGAGCAGGCGGCGCGGGAACGCACCTGTCGCCGTCAGTCTCGACCGCCGTTACACGGATCTCCTGGTTGCTCCCCGGGTCGGACGACCGCATCCCGCGCACGGTGAGCGTGCCGCGCCAGGGCCGGACCGCGGCGGCGGTCGGGCCCTGGGTGGACGGGGGCGGGATGAAGTTGTCCAGGTGGGTGGGCAGACGGAAGACCATTGCGAGTCGGAAAGAGAGTGCGATAAATGGGCGCGGGGGCCCCGGACTTTAACCATTCGCGGGATGCGTGTGCATTCTGCATTCGGCAGGCGAGGGTGCTATCCCCAAATATAACCGGGCGGTGGATAGGGCTGGGTTCGAGAAGGGAATTTGAGAAGGAGGCGGGCATGGAGACGGGATGAGCTCGGCTGGGCCAGCGGATAGTCGACAAGGACGAGGCAAGTGAGATATGACAATCGGAGACTTGTCGATGATGTGCCCTGGATCTTTGTGATCGCACCCACCGGCACCCACGATACATAACGAACCGTCGGCTACACGCGCATCCAAACCTAAAGCCCTCCGCAGACTCGGCCCGAGCGAGCGGGATCTACACAACGAAGAAAATGGTGAGAAAATATGGAGAAACTTGAGGACAAGTGATTCAACACAAGGGGTCGAAATCCGAGGTTGTACCAGCGTTCTGCGGGCACCGAATATTTGTTTACCGGCTAGTCCTGGCGACGCAAAATTGACTTGGGACTTCCTGAGTTACGGGCACAACGGGGTTGTCGGGCTCACACGGTTGAGAACGATGCGCAACGGAACAGGCCACGTTCTCGCCACGTTGTTATGCACCGGCCCGCCCCGGATCAGCAGCCCGCTCACGTGGCAGGAAACTGATGCAACCAACCCCCATTTGCGCGCCGTCGTTGTGTTGTGCCTTTGCTTTATTAAAGAAGCTCGAAAAGAGCCTCCGGATTTTCAGCCTCCCATGACGACCTTGTAGAGATCTTCGCGTCGGTCTTGTCGGATGGGTGCGAGCTGCTCGATGCGGCACCGGCTGTCTCCAGTCGAGCGCGATTCAACGCTCGAGCTCGCTACCACCGCGCTTAGATGTTCTCCCTGCGCCCTTCTGCCAGGAACTTCGGCCAAGTGTTGTCTGGACACTGGTGCCTCGAGCGGCACACCATCGCGCGTCGGCGATGGCAACGACTGGCGTACCACTAACTCTGAGCTTTCCCAACTCGTCTCTGCGCGCTCGCATGGTCATCCCTTCGATTTTAGCGCTCCAGAATCAGCATCGCAAGCAAATTCGCGTGCCTGCGATGGAAGTCGTTTCTCGCGCGTGCTCAACATCGGATTGCCATGAGTTACTAGCGCGGATGTATCCGAGGCCATCCAAGGCTTACCTCCCTCTTCTTGTGAACCTGAACAAACGCTCCCACGCGTTGACGCTCAATGAAATTCAATTATGATCATGCTTCCTCACAGCCGTCAACATTCATCACTCTCATATGGTTGATTGTCTGATTTTTGGGCCGGAATCCCGCGGAAGGATAGGTTCGAACCCGCAGACGCCGAGCTCAGCCGCAGCATGGCAATCGATCCCAATGTATCGGCAAGGTTGGAGCGTTCCAACTGGGGGCAGCAGTATGGTCCGTGTCTGCCCATGTAGGTTGTTTTTGACTTGGCGGAAAAATCTGCTCACTGCAAGGTCAAACTCATCATGTAAAAGAATAGAAGAGGCAGTTCTGTTCTCAAAAGTATTCCAAGGGCTTTCATGTAGTTTTCGAAGCAGCAGTATCGAAATTGAGATCACAGAAACAAAACTGGGCATACGGGACAGGAGAAGACCCAAACGGGAGTAGCTGATTCGAGTCTAGCGGAATCCCATCACACTCCCAGCTGCGCTACACCCAATAGGCTGGTTATTCGAATATATTCAGAACAGAACTGTCTCTTCAATGTTATTACAGTTGACTTTTCGATGGGCGGACATTTCTCCCCAGTCAATACAACCTCCAGCGACAATCGCCGACCGTACTGGTCGCTTTTCCGCCGGCCTATTGAGACTGTTCATTGACTGCCGTCCCCAAAAGCTACTGGTCTGTGTCTCGAGGAAGGGGAGAAGTGGAAGATATATACGAAACAGAGAAAGGGCGAGGACTCGGGGAGGAGGCGGAGGCGGAGGCGGAGCATCATGACATGGAGGAAGGGCTCGGGATTGGGATGAGGATTATGATTGACGTCGCTTGGTCGTCGCTGGGGCAGATGTTCAGATCACGGTCGGGTGTCGGACTGCGTCGGTGCAGGATAATGACCGATCATCATTCATAATGATGCGGGCGAGCATCGTAAAGTAACTGGCCGCCCTGGATTACAGCGTAAATGGCGTGTAAACGAAAATGTAGCCAAGCAAACCCCAAGCACCCTTGAGAAATTCAGTTTGCGGATTCTACACCGATTGAAAGTATTCTAGCCAAGGAAAACCGGAGAGGAGGGAGACCCTGAGCATGCTGCATGCCAAGTGCACACTGCACACCACAAGGCATTGCAGGCATCCGCCGCCGCCATGTTGCAGCTTCACTCTGATTCTTTGACAATGCCGCTTTCTAACACCTTTTTCAACACTCACTAGTCCTACCAGTAAGCTCTATTATAAGCACTCTAGTAGTAGTACAGAGTAGTACACTGTACACAACTCGCTGATCCTCGCTGGCCAGGCACGTTACGGTTATCGCCGATCGGAACCTCGGAACCGGAACCGACGTCGATATATATTATCTTAGCGAGGCCGCCGTATTGGCTCGATAAGGCTAGTCGACGCTAGTGGTTCAATATGGTTACTGCCTGTTACCGCGATGGTTGCGAGTGGTTACTAACTTCCTGCTGGCTACTTGTCGTCTCCGCGTCAAGCCGTGGATCCAACGTGGATCTTGGGACAGCGGGACTCATGATCTGCGACGGCTCGGAGTGGCAGGAGATCCGTTTCTAGCCGGCGCCCTCTCCCGTCGGTAAGTTGCGATAGTCTCTTGAAAACAGACGCTACAACATTTTGAGCTCGTGCCTCGCTTGTTGTAAAGTTGTGATTACTATTATAGTCGACGAAGGACGCGGTTCTGAGACTGCGCCACAAAGATTTCCTCAAATTGAAGATAGGCCTAAGTAGCCACCGAGCCCAAGACACGGTCAAGGGATCTAGAAAATGAGGTGCTTTTTGCAACTGGGGCAGTCGAAGAATTTACAGCGCAAGTCCCTGAGCCTTACGGAATACTATATATATCTAATATATGACGCAAGCGGTTACCAACGATCCCCGTACCTCTCCGCGTACCTCAACGGGCGCACCCGGAAAAATTACAAAATATGTGCTACGCACTACCACGACGTTCGGCCTTCAGGTTATTCCGGTTTCGTCTCGCAAGCTAATCCAGGAGCGCTCGAGGGTGATTACTATGGCGATGATAATTCATACCCAGTGTTCGGCATTCATGGATCCCACGGTACACTTCTTCCTTACCTCCAGGTCTATTCTTTGTTAAACACCGGTCAGGTAGCAATTATCTGTGGGGACAAAGTTACGGGCAGTTGAAGCATTCCAACGGCCAGATGATGGCCGTGTAGCTCACTAGCGCGTAACCTTAACTCTTACGAGCAATCATAAGTAGTCATTTTGGGGAAAGGGGAGGGAAAAGGGGCACAAAGGGCCTCTCGCTCCCTTTCTTTTCAAGTTGTGTTATGTATATTAGTTAACGATTACATCTGGTTGATAACGCCGGGTGCGTGGGAGTAATTTAAGGCACGGTAGATACTACGCGAAGCTACCGTCCGCGATGTGGCAGTGGTGGCCGAACCTTTGTGGTTCAAATGAGTCGGCCGACTCACCCGACTCGGTCCGATGGTCCGATCAGCCGGACCACGTGGAAAACAAAGCAGGACCACACAGCGCTTCAAGTTGGTCACCCTCGTCATCGTCCTCCTCCCATGTATTCCTCATAATGTGCTCCCGATAGAGCTCAATGTTGCAGTAAACTTCAACAACGAAAGCAACTTCATCGTGCTAGCAGCTACCACCAACATCGCTTCGCGAGGAAATGGCAAGTGGCCACTGGCAACCAAACTGTGCAGCAGCTGTCACTGTGTACTACAGCACCGGGCCCCGGACCGTCTCGCCCAGCTTTCGGTGCGCGTCTCTCGCTGTTTGAAAGCAATTTTGCCGCTGACCGTCCTGTGTCCGAGTCTTACTTCAATGGACAATGGCGATCGACCCCCTTGACGGCGCCCCTACCTTATATCGATGCGGCTCTCTTCGATGCTTGGGCATGGATCAGACACATCGACACTGAAGATTTCTGATTCCGGAAACTAGTACATTTTTATCCTTTGATCCCGACATAAGCCTCTACCACGCGCACTGCCCACCGTCGACCTTGATGCTATAGTACGCCAGGTTCGTCAGAAGACCTTGATATCCTAACAAACAACTCACTCGCTCCCAGTGCAGAATGTTGACGCATCAGAAGCTAGCCACAGTGTGACCCCTCGCAGCTCGTCGGGCCGTCCGAATCTAAAACCCGCGATATACCAGTGAGAACAGCCTAGTCTTTGAAACGGACAAGAGCGCACCGGCCCATCGGGTTTTGCGCACTCAGTTTGGCTTCAAGACCAGGCTGAGTGTCGAGGAATGCGCGGGTCATACTGCAAAATCTCAGTGGAGCTTTCCGCAGCGGAGGCAAGGTGAGCCATACTTGGTGAAAATGTAGCCCGGGCTAATGCTGTTGACGCGAATTCCCTTAGGTGCAAGTTCACACGCCATGGAGCGGGCCATTTGGATCACTGCCGACTTGCTGGTATTGTACGCCACCCAGTGCTGGTTCTACGGCGATTAACGGTTATCAGTTCGGCAGCCGTACCGACTTCGCTTGAAGCTCACCGGGTTGGTGATCGTCCCACTCATGGATGCAGTTAACACGATACTTCCGTGGATCCCGAGTCGTTCCATCTGCCTTCCGGCGGCCTGTGCTGTAAACAGCACACCGGAGACATTGACGTCCAACACCTGAGGTGAGTGTTAATCTAAATCAACACAACAGTGACTTGAGACCCGACCTTTCTGAATTCTTCCGCCTGATATTCGAGACAGTCGGCGCCTTGCAAGATCCCGGCGTTAGCCATACAAATATCAATCCGCCCCTCGCGGTCTACAATCAACTCCAGCGTCGCCCACATCGCCTTCTGGTCGGTCACGTCGCCACTGATGTACTCGAGTCGTCCCTTCTTCATGCCGACTTGGTGCTCCGAAACCGGCAGCTCGTTCACGTAGGTCTGCACTTTGAGCCAGTCGCTGCTCGGCTGAGCGGGGAGATCGAGGCAGTACACGACGGCACCCGCATCCGCGAGCGCGAGCGCCATCTCGAGCCCTATGCCGCGCTGGCCTCCGGTCACGAGCGCAACGCGCTGGGTGAGCGAGAAGAGCGACAGCGCCGACCTGACGGGGGTGGCTCCTGCGAGCGCTGCGTTCACTCCATGTTGGTCCTGTGTCATTGTCGTCGAACGAGTGGGAGGCAGATGTGGTCTTCTCGCGGGAGAGGGCTTTTGTAGCCGTCCTATGTGCGAAATGACGCGAGCCGCCGAGCTACGCCGTTCTTCCAGACGTCGACCAGACCAGGTCAACTGACCAGAAGCAATCCAGGTCAGATGTTCTTCTCTATAGATACAGCGGGGAAGCCGCGGCTTCTCTGCTTTGTGCACGGCCAGACGAAGCCAGGTTAAAATCGAAATTACTCGTATGCGTAAGTCCCGAAAACATCGCCGCTCACTATCGCAAGGTGGTTTCCCGACACGGGCCAGCTACTGGACGTCACTGACTGTATCGCGCAGTGTGGACATAAATATTATAGATCTTCGCTGAACCTAGTTTGTGACAGTTCTTATATTCAGCGTGGCCTTACTTATGCATCCAAGCTCGACGGTATGTTCTCAAATTATAATACCAGATTCTGATTCTTTTCTCTGTCTTTTTTCTATCACCGCGCGCACTGGCCGCCATCAACTTTGATGCTAGAACAAAAGGTCTGTCCACTGTTGATTTTGAGATGAACGGCTCACTCGCTCCCAGTGCAGAATGTTGAGGCGTCCGAAGCCAGCCATAGCGTGACACCCCGAAGCTCGTCGGGCCGTCCGAATCTGCAACAGGAAACATCATGTTACCGCGCCCATTCATAGTAAGCCATAGAACGCGCCTATTCATGGGATTCTGGGCTGTCAGGGGAGCCCCCGCTCCGGCCCCCGTTCCGGTTCCGGTTCCGGTTCCGGCTCCGGTCTCCGCTCCGGCCCCCGACCCCGCCTCCGCTCCGACCTCCGCCCCAGTCCCCGCTCCCTCCGCCGCTCCCCCCGTCGCTCCCTCCGCCCCCGCTCGCCCGCTCCCGCGACCCCGCCGGAACTCCGGTTCCGGATACCACGTGGCCTGTGACCGCGCACGGGACCTATGCGCGTCACTCCGGTTGCTCCGATCACCCCGCGCACGTGCTACTAGTCAGTAGGTATTTTAGGCGGCTCCGGGCGTGGGAATCCTCAGACGTTCTTCTCTTCGGATTCCCCACGCCAGGTGCGCTATACTTGTACTTAGTAGCACGGCCTGTCAATTAACCTTCGGATTCCCCACGCCAGGACCCTTGACTTCTCGGGCCGCGTGGTTGCCCTTACAGCAGAAGAACGTCTTCTAGGGATTAACCGGTCAAGATTGCGAAGTTCGGCGTCGACGGCTCGGACAGCTCAGATAGCGCCCCCGCCTCACCCCATTCGAATCTTGCCCCCTCCTCCCCCCGCATCGTCGCCGACATGCCCGGCAGTACCCCCGTCGGAGCTTCCGGAGCTCCGGTTCCGGACCCGACCGCGGACGCCCGGATGTCCGCTATCGAGGCGAGCCTCGCGCGCTTGACCGCCCTGGTCACCAACCTACAACCCGCACCTGCTCCGGCCCCTGCGGCACCCGCTCCGGCCGCGAGTCCAGGCTTATTCCCGGAGTCCACCTCCTCGAACAAAACGGTCCTCCGACCGAACCCCCCGTTCGTCTTCGACGGCGACCGGACCCAAGGCCGCGCGTTCCTGCACGCGGTCCGGACGTACATCCGGTTGGTTCCGGAAGGCTTCCGGGACGCCTACGGGGATCCCTCCGAAGACAAGGCCATCCGGTTCGCCATGTCCTTTATGGCGAAGGATGCGGCGCAGCGCTGGGCCGAACGCCAGAGCGCCAAGGAGCCCTTCCCCTTCCTTCTCTGGGAGGACTTCGAGCGGGAGTTCCGCCTCCGGTTCATCGAGGAGAACGAGCAGGACCACGCCCTGCACAAGCTCGAGTCCCGTGCGTACCACATGGGCAACCGGGACATCTACCGGTACACCGACGACTTCGAGGACCTCGTCGACCTCGCCGGCTTCGAAGACCAGCTCATCAAGGTCACGAAGTACAGGACCGGACTCGACCCGGCGATCAACCTCGCTATCACCGGCTCGAGCGACCCTCCGCACCTCGAGGACTACCCCGGCTGGCGTCTCCGGGCATACCGCCAGTACGAGTCGATCCAGCGCTCGAAGATCGGCTCGTCCGGAACGTCCGGAAGACCCCCGCACGCCCAGAACCGTGCCCGGATGATCCCGGTTTCCGTCCCGGCCGCTCCCTCCGCCCCTCCGAGGTTCGCAGCGCCCCCGGTCTCCGCTCCGGTTCCGATGGACGTCGACCGGACCCGCGCGCGCGCTGCCCCCCGTCGCGGTTGCTTCCGCTGCGGCGACCCGAACCACTTCGCCCGGGACTGCACCGTTCCGGTCGACATCCGCGCGGTCGACGTGCTGGATGAGGTGATCCGGCAGCTAGACGGCGAGCTGCTGGAGGAGCTGCTGGCTCGCGTTGCGTCGTCCGAGGCCGCCGCGCAGCATTCCGCTGCCGCGGCTGCTCCTGGTCCGGAGGATTTTCCCCTCCGCGACGAGTGAGCAGTGCGCCCTCGTTCGCGTCCCCCAATCGTTTCGCCGTCCTGTGTAATGAGTCTGACAATATATCTCTTGCACCTTCCGAAACGATAGACGCACCCCCCAGCCCGAGCGCTCCTCCGGTCGCTCCGGTAGCTCCGGTTCCGGTCCCTCCGGTTCCGGTTGCTCCGGACTCCGGAACCGCTCCGGTCCCCCCGGCAATCCCGCGTGCACCACGGAAGCCCTCCTGGGAGCGAAGGCTCCCGAAGCGCTACACCGTCGCGGCAATCCCGGCCCCCAACTCGCTGCACCTCCCGCTCGAGTTCACGTCCACCGATAGCGCTGCGAAGCTCTCGACCAACGGGCTCGTGGACTGTGGCGCGACTTCCGAATTCATCGACTCGGAGTACGTCGCTGCCAATCAGTTCCCGGTCCGACGGCTTTCGCAGCCGATCCCGGTCTTCAATGTAGACGGCAGCCCCAATGAGGCCGGCTACATCCGGGACATCGCGGACGTGGTTCTCACGTACAAGGGTCACAGCGAGCGCGTCCAACTCGCGGTCACGCGCCTCGGCAAGGAGAAGCTCATCCTCGGGTATTCCTGGCTCCGGAAGCACAACCCGGAGATCAACTGGGAAACCCGGGAGGTCAAGATGAGCCGCTGCCCCGCCGGTTGCGCTACGTGCACCACCGAGGCTCGTTCCGAGCGCCGTGCGGCTCGCTCCGCCGCGCAGTTGCTCAAGCGGCTACGCTCCGGTCCGGTTCCGGCGATCTGCGTCGTAGACGTGGAGGACCGATCGGACGAGGACGAGGATGACTCCGAAGACCCTCCGGGGCCTCCGGAGAATGACTCCGAAGACTCCGGTACCGAGGACGACGACTACCAGATCGAGGAAGGGGACCGGATATTCTATACCCGGTTCACCCCTTCCGAAGACATCCGGGCTACCGGAACCGTTTCACAGCGGTTAGCGGAGGCGTTCGCCCGGAACTCCGCGCCCCCTCCGGACTCCATTCCGGAATGGGCCCGGGAGTTCGAGGACGTCTTCAACCGGGAGTCGTTCGACTCGTTACCGGAGCGCCGGACCTGGGACCACGCTATCGAACTCGTCCCGGATTCGAAGCCCGCGAACTGTAAGGTCTACCCGATCTCTCCCCTCGAGCAGCGCGAGCTCGACGCGTTTATCGAGGAGGGATTGGCGACCGGACGGATCCGGCCTTCCAAATCCCCGATGGCGTCCCCCGTCTTCTTCGTCAAAAAGAAGGACGGAGGCCTCCGGTTCGTCCAGGACTATCGCGCGCTCAATGCGATGACCGTGAAAAACCGGTACCCGCTCCCTTTGATCAACGATCTTATTAATCGATTGAAAGGAGCTCGGTACTTCACGAAGCTGGACGTCCGGTGGGGTTTCAACAACGTCCGGATCCGCGAAGGCGACGAGTGGAAAGCCGCGTTCCGGACTAACCGGGGACTCTTCGAGCCCTTGGTGATGTACTTCGGCCTGACCAACTCCCCCGCGACCTTCCAGACAATGATGAACGACATCTTCCAAGATCTCATCTTGTCCGGGGACGTCATGATATACCTCGACGACATCCTCATCGCCCATTCCGACCTCACGCGCCACCGGGAGATCGTCCGGGAGGTCCTCCGGCGGCTCCGGGAGCACAAGCTCTACTTGCGCCCGGAGAAGTGTGAGTTCGAGAAGTCGTCGATCGAATATCTCGGGGTGATCGTCTCTCACGACCACGTGGAGATGGATCCGGTCAAGGTCGCCGGAGTCGCCGCTTGGCCGGTCCCGGAGAACAAGACGGACGTGCTCCAGTTCGTCGGGTTCACGAACTTCTACCGGAGGTTCATCCGGGACTTCTCCGACATCGCCCGGCCCCTATTCGACTTGTCGAAAAAGGGCACCGCGTGGCGTTGGAGCGAGCCGGAGGCCACCGCTTTCCAGGCGCTGAAGGACGCGGTGACCACGGACCCCGTCCTGATCCTTCCGGACGAGGCCCGGCCGTACCGGCTCGAAGCGGACAGCTCCGACCGGGCTTCCGGTGCGGTTCTCTCCCAGGAGGGTCCGGACGGGAAGTGGCATCCGGTAGCGTTCTACTCCAAGAGCTTGAGTCCGGTCCAGCGCAACTACGAGATCCACGACAAGGAGATGCTCGCGATCGTCCGCGCGCTCGAGGAGTGGCGACACTTCCTCGAGGGCTCGCAGCATCCGGTGGAGATCTGGACCGATCACAAGAACTTGGAGTACTTCCGGAAGTCGCAGAACCTCAACCGGAGGCAGGCGCGGTGGTCGCTGTACCTGTCCCGGTTCGACTTCACGCTCCACCACAAGCCCGGACGCCTGATGGGGCGACCGGACGCGCTGTCGCGTCGCCCGGACCACGGAGCGGCTCCGGACAACCAGGACGTCACCCTCCTGTCTCCGGAGCTCTTCCACGTCCGCGCGATCGAGGGTGTAGTGGTGACCGGACCGGAACGTCCGGTGCTCCGGGACATCCGGGACGCGCTCGCGCGTGGTCCGGACCTCGAGGACCCCCTCGCTATCGCCGCGCGAGAGGCCCTCAACGTCCGGGGCTCCCGGTCGCTCCGGTCCGCGGAGTGGCGTGTGGACGACGGGCTGCTCTACTTCCGCGGCAAGATCGTGGTCCCCCGGGATCACGACCTCCGACGCCGGATCTTGGAGCAGCACCACGATACCCGTGTGGCGGGGCATGCCGGCCGCTTCAAGACGTTGGAGCTCGTCTCCCGGAACTACTGGTGGCCCCAGTTGTCCCGACACGTCGGCCGGTATGTCGCGACGTGCGACTTGTGCTGTCGTACGAAGGCGCTCCGGAAGCTTCCGGTCGGTGAGTTGCACCCGACGGAGGTTCCGGAAGAGCGCTGGAGCACGGTTTCGGTGGACTTCGTCGTCGAGCTTCCGGAAGCTCACGGGTACGACGCGGTGATGGTCGTCGTCGACGCGCTCGGGAAGCGTGCGCACTTTAACGAGTGCCACACGACCCTGGACGCCGTCGGAGCTGCGCGGTTGTACTACCGGAACGTGTGGAAGCTCCACGGGACCCCGGAGAAGTACATCTCCGACCGGGGTCCGCAGTTCATCGCGGAGTTCACCCGGGAGCTGTGGCGCCTCATCGGAGTCGCTCCGGCGACCTCCACGTCGTACCACCCGCAGACCGACGGTCAGACCGAGCGCGTTAACCAGGAGATGGAGCAGTTCATCCGGCTTTTCACTAACTACAAGCAGGATGACTGGGACGAGCTCCTTCCGGCCGCCGAATTCGCCTACAACAACCACATCCACTCGTCGACGCAGCAGGTCCCGTTCATGACCGATACCGGACGGCTCCCCCGGATGGGGTTCGAGCCGAACGGGCTGCGCTCGAAGGTGGAAGCGGTGAACGAATTCCGCGACCGGATCGCCTCCGGAGTCTCCGAAGCCCGGGCGGCGCTCGTCAAGGCTAAGGAGGAGTATAAGCGGTACTACGATCGCCGGCGCACTCCGGCGCCGGAGATTAAGGTAGGCGACCGGGTCTGGCTGGACGCCTCCGACATCCAGACCACTCGCCCTTCCGCTAAGTTCGCGCACCGCCGCTTGGGGCCCTTCCGGGTGCTCCAGGTCATCGGGCGGGGCGCGTACAAGCTCGAACTCCCTCCCCGGCTCTCGCAGCTCCATCCGGTCTTTCCGGTCGTCAAGCTTGAATTGGCTCAGGACGACCCCTTCGAGGGTCGGACTGGCTATGACGAGCCTCCGCCGGTCCTCCGCGGTGCTCCGGACGCTCCGGACGCTCCGGGCGCCGCTCCGGACGAGCCACCCGAGTGGGAAGTCGAGGCGATCGTGGACGCGAAGTACCGGTGGGGCTCGCTCTGGTATTTCGTGCAGTGGAAAGGTTATAATTCCTCTCATGATTCGTGGGTTAAACACTCCGACGTTTTCGCTCCGGAACTCGTCGCAGATTTCTACCGGAAGTACCCCGCCGCACCACGCGCCATCACGACCGCCACCTTCGACTCCCTCCCCTTCCGAGACCCCGACGTCCACGTCCGGACGATGCGTCGAGGCGCCGCATTCCAAGGGGGGGATGGTGTCAGGGGAGCCCCCGCTCCGGCCCCCGTTCCGGTTCCGGTTCCGGTTCCGGCTCCGGTCTCCGCTCCGGCCCCCGACCCCGCCTCCGCTCCGACCTCCGCCCCAGTCCCCGCTCCCTCCGCCGCTCCCCCCGTCGCTCCCTCCGCCCCCGCTCGCCCGCTCCCGCGACCCCGCCGGAACTCCGGTTCCGGATACCACGTGGCCTGTGACCGCGCACGGGACCTATGCGCGTCACTCCGGTTGCTCCGATCACCCCGCGCACGTGCTACTAGTCAGTAGGTATTTTAGGCGGCTCCGGGCGTGGGAATCCTCAGACGTTCTTCTCTTCGGATTCCCCACGCCAGGTGCGCTATACTTGTACTTAGTAGCACGGCCTGTCAATTAACCTTCGGATTCCCCACGCCAGGACCCTTGACTTCTCGGGCCGCGTGGTTGCCCTTACATGGGCACTCATTCGGGTTTCGAGGCCAGGCTGTGTGTCGATAAGTGCGTGGGTCAGCCTGCGGTCTTGTTAGTAAAGTATTCAACGGCGGCGAAGCTGCACTGAAACGCACTTGGTAAGAATGTAGCCCGGGCTAATGCTGTTGACGCGGATTCCTTTAGGCGCCAACTCGCATGCCATGGATCGAGCCATCTGGAGCACCGCCGACTTGCTAGTGTTATATGCTACACAATGCTGGTTCTGTGACGCGCAATGAGATATTGCTCCTCCCGTTGGGGACGGCCCGAGCGGGGGCAGCGGCAAGGCAAAGCAGAGAGGTCGATATGGTAGAAGCTAAGACAGGATAATGTAAGCTACGCGGTCACAGGGATATGGATGCCGCCTCAGCGGCTCCACCGTAAGCGCGTAATCCTGGCTTACCGGATTCATTATCGTCCCACTCATTGATGCAGTTAACACTATACTTCCAGGGATCCCGAGTTGCGCCATTTGTCTCCCCACGGCCTGGGCGGTAAATAGCACACCCGAAACGTTGACGTCCATCGTCTAATGAGAACCTTCAGTTTGGTCAGCCCAACGTTGAGCCGGGACCAGACCTTTCTGAAGTCTTCGCCAGTATGGTCGAGACAGTCGGCGATATGTATGATCCCGGCATTAGCCATGCAGATATCAATCCTGCCCTCGCGCTCGACAATAGACTCCGCCGTCGCCCACATCGCTTTTTGGTCAGTCACGTCGCCTCTGACGTACTCGAGGCGTCCTTTTTTCGTGGCTCCTTGGCCCTCCGATACCGGCAGGTCGTCAACGTAGCGTTTTACTTGGAGCCAGTCGCTGTCTGGTTGGGGTGGAAGATCGAGGCAGTACACGACGGCGCCTGCTTCGGCAAGCGCAAGCGCCATCTCAAGTCCTATACCACGCTGGGCTCCAGCTACCAGTGCAACCCGTTCGGCGAGCGAGAAGTATAAGGGAGAGCGCTGTCCTGACCGGAGGGGATCCTGCGAGCGCAGCGTTTACTCCCTGGGCTGTCATTGGGGGACCCGTGGTCCTTGCTTGAGGGTGAGAGAGGGCTCTTGTACTAACCGCACTCTCAGCGCACTAGCCGGCTCGGGCCGCCTTCAATACACAGTCAAGTGACCCGATTCACAGGTGAGAATTGCTTCTCTGAAAGCATGTCTAATTTTGTCTAGATAGGCACGGAATTGATCGCGACCTCTTTGGAGGAGGAGGAGAAGTATATACCGCGGGGTCTCTTCTTTTTGCAGCGAAAGGCAAGAAGCTTCATTGCCGTGTCAATTATTAGCACCGCAGTCTAAGTCTCCAACTAGCAATCATCAAGTGCAATACCCTTCCTCGACTTTCATTCTCCACAGATCTAGAGAATAGAAGGTCTGAAAACATTCTGCGACGACGTTTGGAGAGACCGCTCTAGTTTTGCCAAGTTCAACCAATGTTCAATTTCACTTCAACACGTGACTCCCTCAAGATCCCAGAGAATCACAGAATATATGTACGACAGTACTTTTCTGTGCTCCAGTATTTGTATCTCTCTCGATCAATTGGAGTATCTACGCTTCATTCATGTTAACAGGACTCATAGGGCTCTCAACCGTTCCCGTACGCGACGGGTCGACGGGCCGGGTTACGGGCACGGGTCCCGGCCGTTGAGCTCTTGATCAGGCCTCGGCAACGGGACGGGTCTACCCGTCAACGGCTCACCCGTACCTGGCCGTAAACGGGTCGACGGGTTTACCAGGCCGCAGGCCACGGCACGAGGTCTTTTTTGATTCACCCATCTTCCCGATCAACTGTGAAGCAGCCCATTATGGAATATTGCCTTTTGAAACCTTTTCTTCCCGCAAGCATGGAGAGATCACAAGATATTGATAACGGCACAAGTTCGGCATTGTCTTCCGATGCACTCCGAAAGCCCCAAACGTGCTAACAACAAGTGGGATGGACTTGTAACAGTTCATGGCCCTCAGAACTCGTTTAATTAAGCCTTCTACATTGACTCATGGCTTCTCAATGGCATACACAAATGAATGTCGGAAATTATTGGCTTAACCCGTCTCGACGGCCGTAACCCGTCCTGTTTGAGCTTGTTAAGTCGCCGTAAATACCTGTCCCGTCGAACGGGCCGGACGGGTGAGAGCCCTAAGGACTCATCGGCGCGCGGAAATGGATTCCTCAACAACATTACACAATTATCCTCATTCTCAGTACATGTTAAACAACATAGGCTGCATCAACCCAGCTGGCATACTCACTTCCTACCGCACTCGAGATGCTGTAGCTGGTGACCTGGGCGGCGGTCAGTACTGTAGCAAAGCTAGGTCGCGATGCGCCGCTAGCACCAGTCCCTGTGGTATTGAAATCTCCAAAAAAGATGTTGTCCGCGCGCGGGTCTCCTTTATTCCACGCAGACCATATAGCCTTGTTCATTGGCGCCGTCTACGCTCATAATACATCAATTAAGCCAGAGGCTGTTTCGAGGAATCTCAACTTATGGTCACAGTATTTTGAAAACTGACCTTGGCAAAATGTCAGGGGAGCCTCCGCTCCGGCCCCCGCCTCCACTCCGACCGCCGCCCCAGTCCCCGCTCCGTCCCCCGCTCCCCCCTCCGCTCCCGCGCGCTCGCTCCCGCAACCCTGCCGGAGCTCCGGTTCCGGATACCACGTGGCCTGTGACCGCGCACGGGACCACGTGGCCTGTGACCGCGCACGGGACCTATGCGCGTCACTCCGGTCGCTCCGATCACCTCGTGCCTGTGCTACTAGTCAGTAGCTATTTTAGGCGGCACCGGGCGTGGGAATCCTCAGGTGTTCTTCTCTTCGGATCCCCCACGCCAGGTGCGCTATACTTGTACTAGTAGCATGTCCTGTCAATTAACCTTTGGATCCCCCACGCCAGGACCCTTGACTTCTCGGGCCGTGTGGTTGCCCTTACACAAAATTTGCCCATGGTCTGCGTAGGTATATCTTCCCGCTGGTTCTGGAGGCCACATTCAATGCGAGAACCACAGTGTTTTCATCGAAGATGTCTAGAAGTCTTTCAGCAAACAGGGACAGGGCACAAGGGTCTTGTCAGGGGAACCCCCGTTCCTGCCTCCCAGTCCCAATTCCCGCTCTATCCTCTGCTCCTCCTGCTCTGACCTCCGCCCCCGCGCACCTGCCCCCGCAACCACACCAGAGTTTTGGCTATCAGGTGGCTTGTGATCGCGCACGGGATCTATGTGCATCACTCTGGTTGCTCCGATCACCGTGTGCACATGCTACTAGTCAGTAGCTATTTTAGCCTCCACTGGGTATGGTAATCCTCAGATGTTCTTCTCTTCGGATTCCCCATGCCCAGACTCTTGACTTCTTGGGCCATGTGGTTGTCCTTACAGATACTGATAACTTCTAGTATCAGCTGACTGCCGGCTGGTCATGAGCTTGACTCCCATCAAGGTTTTGTGGTTCATATTCACATCAACTGTTTGATCCTGGTTTGATCACTCAATATTATTTCCTTGGTGGATTGATCTAAGCAGGAACCATCCAGGAGTCATCACGGTAAGCCTTGATTCTAAATGAATACATTCCATCTCAATGGGCTCAGATTAAACAAATTTCCTAGGGTTACTGTGATTTGATCACCTATCAATTCAGTCATTGAAAGTATATCTGTGCAAGGAAATAGGTGAGATGAAACCTGTGTGAAGTACTCACGGTAGACAGCATTTCAACTGAACTATCTGCTGTTTTTGCAAGTCTAGCAAAGTTACAAGGCTCCAGCCTGGCAATTGGTTTGAACATGTGAACATATTTTTGTCATAATTCCGGATTGTTCAAAGCTCAAACTGAAACCCAGGACCACTTTAGGCTTGTTTCAACCAAACAGCAGAATCAGTACTTGAAAGCAAGATCACTGTTTGAAAACTTACAAGTAGAGATTTTCACCACTTTGCAACTTTGTTTTGAAAATCTCACCTCAAAGTGGGAAAGTCTTGGAAAAGTTCCAGATTTTTCACCTAATTTTTCAGTAGAGGATAGTGTGGAAAGTATTGTAAGTTTTCACCAATCTTTTCACAGAAAAACTTTAAATGTTCAAGCAGTGTATGTGTTAGCAAAGATGACAAGTAGTGAAATTGATCTCTGAAGGAACAAAGACAGGCAGTATAGATATAATTAGGTGCTGACAACAGGAGCATAGCATCTGGCCCATTCTGTCCCATAGACAAAGTTCTCATATGAAAGCTGAGTCTGTTGCTGTCCAATCACGACAGTGTTGTAGGGTGTCCAAAGCCCAATTTGGAGGTGGGGGTGAATCCAGAATAACAGCTCAGATGGGACAAATGTCACCCATCCATTCCGGACTTCCCATAGAGCTGGGGCATGTTGTGTCATAGGATTGGAGGACTGTGTAGGAAGATGATGAGCATGAAACCTGGATCTGCATAATAGAAATCTTACATTGAATGAGGCAAAGTTCATAGTTGATAGGTTGAAATCCCAGATGCGCACAGTGCGGTCAAGAGAGCCAGACACAATGTGCTTACCATTGGGTGAAAATGCAACAGAACAAACTGAAGCAGTGTGTCCAGTCAATGGTTTACAAATTTGAGCACCACTGGTAGCATCCCAGATGCGCACAGTGTTGTCAGAAGAGCCAGACACAATGTGCTTGCCATCAGCTGAGAATGCAACAGACCGAACCCAATCAGTGTGTCCAGTCAATGGTTCACCAACTTGAGCTCCACTGGTGGCATTCCAAATGCACACAGTTTTATCATCAGAGCCAGACACAATATGCTTTCCATTAGGTGTGAATGTCACAGAATTAACCCAATCAGTGTGTCCAGTCAATAGGCTACTAATCTGAACACCACTGGTGGCATCCCAGATGCACACAGTTTTGTCACGAGAGCCAGACACAATGTGCTTCCCATCAGGGGAGAATGCAACACAATAAACACAACCAGTGTGCCCAGTCAATGGGTTGCCAACTTGAGTGCCACTGGTGACATTCCAAATGCGTACAGTGTTGTCATCAGAGCCAGACACAATATGCTTGCCATCAGGTGAGAATGCAACGGACCAAACAGAATCAGTGTGCCCAGTCAATGGTCTACCAACTTGAGCTCCACTCACAGCATTCCAAATGTGCACACTCTTGTCTTCAGAGCCAGACACAATGTGCTTGCCATCAGGTGAGAATGCAACAGACCGAACCCTTTTAGTGTGCCCAGTTAATGGTTTACCAACTTGAGCTCCACTGATGGCATTCCAAATGCACACAGTTTTATCATCAGAGCCAGACACAATATGCTTCCCATCAGGTGTGAATGCCACAGAATTGATATGATTAGTGTGTCCAGTCAATGGGCTACTAATTTGAACACTACCGGTAGCATCCCAGATGCGCACAGTATAGTCTTCAGAGCCAGACACAATATGCTTGCCATCAGGAGAGAATGCCAGACAATAAACCCAATGAGTGTGCCCAGTCAATGGTTTCCCAATTTGGTTTCCACTAGTAGCATCCCAAATTCGAACAGTATAGTCACGGGAGCCAGACACAATGTGTTTGCCATCAGATGAAAATGCAACAGAATGAACTAGATCGGTGTGCCCAGTCAATGCTTCACCTATTTTAGCCCCACTGGTAGCATCCCAAATGCACACAGTTTTGTCACGAGAGCCAGACACAATGTGTTTGCCATCAGGGGAGAATGCAACACAATAAACCCAATCAGTGTGGCCGGTCAATGGGTCCCCAACTTGGTCTCTACTGGTAGCATTCCAAATGCGTACCGTACGGTCTTTAGAGCCAGACACAATATGCTTGCTATCAGGGGAGAATGCAACAGACCAAACAGAAGCATTGTGCCCAGTCAATGGCTCACCAACTTGAGCTCCACTGGCAGCATTCCAAATGCACACAGTCTTGTCATCAGAGCCAGACACAATATGTTTGCCATCAGGTGAGAATGCAACAGACCAAACAGAACGAGTGTGCCCAGTCAATGGTCTACCAACTTGAGCTCCACTCACAGCATTCCAAATGTGCACAGTCTTGTCAGAAGAGCCAGACACAATATGCTTGCCATCAGGTGAGAATGCCACAGAATTAACCCAATCAGTGTGTCCAGTCAATGGTTCACCAACTTGAGCTCCACTGGTGGCATCCCAGAGACACACAGTTTTGTCTCCAGAGCCAGACACAATGTGCTTACCACTAGGTGAGAATGCAACGGACAGTACTCCCCTTGTGTGTCCTTCAAGTATATAAACTATAGCTGGCCACTGCTGCATCTGGCCTTTTGTCACCCACAAGAGTCTAGGAAAATCAGACCAAAATATCTTGCTTATTTGAGAGTGCGCTGGTGCCATGGCCAAAGCTGAGATGTATATATGTGGGGCGCTTTGAGTGATTGGATGATGAAAAAATGCAATAAATCTATGTGCATCTCTTGAAAATTCAGCTAGAGAAGAATTCTTTGCCTTTTCAGCTTTCTATACACCCTGAAACCATGTGAGAGATACATACCTGATGTCCCCATTCAGTCAGTCTTTCCAGGGCTATAGATCCCCTATCCACCATGCAAAGCAGGCTCAGAACCTCCAGCCAGAAAAGAAATTTCTTGAACAGCAGTCTTTCTACTGCCTTTGCACTGTTGGTGTTAAATTGGATCTCGGCCAGATGATCCATCCAAAATTGACAGGCATACTGGAGATGCTTTGGGATGTATTTGGCAATGCTCTCTTGGATCCCAGGCATGTCAATGTTTCTCAAGTATGAAGTAGGCAAGTTGCAACTATTGAACCTCAATTCTTTGCGTAGAACTTCAATAAGGGTAAGAGCAAGAGACTCCTGTTGAGCTGTTGTCCCACAGAGCAAGAACTTTCGATGTTTTTCAACATGGCAAGTCATGAACTCTCTGAAGGACAGATGTATGATCCGTACTAATATTGTGGGATCTGCAGAACTATGGATAACTGCACTCAGAGGTCTGAGGATGCCTTGAACAGTACCCAAATCCATTTCAACAAGTGTAGCCAGGCTTTGGGCATCCAGTGGCTCAAGGAGATTCAAAACAGTGTTTAGCACCTTTAGAGCTTGACAATGAAAGTCCTCTTGACGTGGATCTCCCTTGGTAGGCAATGAGATGGCTTTATCCAAAATTTGTAGATAGAGACCATGGAGATCCTGTAGAGGAGCACCATGCAGCAGATAATCAAGGGACTTCTGGGGTGGTATCTGTGGTACTTCAGATTTGACATAGCGAACAGCTGTTGCTGCATAGACAAAAAGTCCGGCTGCTCGCTGGGTGATTTCAGTTGCATCATTCCCTGCAATGCTCCAAGGATATCTTGCAGTCCAAGTAGAACCATCAAGTGACTTCTGGATGTAGAGATGAATGTCATTCTCAATCACTGCAGCATCAATATCATCAATAATGATACTGTCCATGACAGTCAAGAGGCCATCATATTTGAGGTATGAAGGAACCTCTGGCCTTCCAGTAAGGAAGAACTGTATTTGTTTGGGGATCTGTCCAATACTATCAGACAGCCACCGCAGAACCATTTGCCCTGAGTCCTTGCCACATTCATCCAGAGCATCAAGACAGATAACCCAGGGATCCCCAGTGAGCGGCAGCTTTGCAAGAATATCCACAACAAGTTTTTGGAATTGGACCTGAGAATCAGCCTCAGTGATATGACTTTTATCAGTCTTGAGAAGTTCTAGAAGATGGGTGCAGAAGGTAGAGCTAAATTCTGCAAGCTGGACAGCGAGAGTAGTGCTGAGATGTGTGATCTCTCTTCGCTCAAGAGCATTCCGTGAGAAGAAAAAGGAGGCGGCAAGCATCTTTCTGTCTGCCAGCTTGGAGGCCACAGTCTTTGCAATTGTGGACTTGCCAGATCCAGCAACTCCACTGAGGATGATGCCTCGCTTTGATGAAGCAATAGAGTCAGTAAGCTTTGCAATGATATCACTGATCACTGCAACCCGGGTTCCTGCCATGCATTCATCTGGGGTATTGGCCGCATTGTAGTGGGCTGGGACACGCTTGAGGTGGTCCAGTTTGCCGGTTGCAAGAATGCTGTCCAATTTCACATCTATCCCCTCAACTAATTTTATAGATCAAGATTTTCTTGTTTATAGGAATCAATGATGTTCATACCTTTGGTGAGAAGTGTCTTAACCACTTTTTCAATTGAAACATTGCCATGGAACTACGAAGGAGTCAGTTGGCATCTACTGCATAGAAACCATGGCCCACAGTAAAATCCTGCAGACGAGAGGTTATAGCAATCTTCATAGCCTTGATTTCCTGCTTATGATTCTTGCTCTTGAGGAATCGCTGCAACCTGCCCTTTGTTGCCAGTGTCTTGCTATTGAGAGTGAGTTCATCAAGATCACTGCACAAGTAGATGCAAATCAACCAGTTGTGGAGCAGGATGGATGGGAGGGACCCACAGTGTCAGTGCATCCAGCCGCTGCTTGAGATCATCATTTGTGTCCCCACTGGCCATAGCACGCAGCTCCATGAGAGAATTTTGGAGCTTGGAAACATCTTCCTTGTTGTCTTGCATTGTCTGTCAGGTGCTAATGAGTCCTGAACATGCTAACAAAGCTCTTGAGCACGCACTGAGACCATTTGCGCTACCTCCAGAACAAGACTGAGGGCACCTTCCACACCCGGAATACCGATCCCAGTAACAGCCTTGTTTGCGAGCTCAAGTGTAGTTATAACACCTTGCAGTATTCCAGCTGTAGCTGTGGGCACCGGGGGAGTCGCCATTGAGTGCTCTAGTCGCTGTTCGTGGTGGGTGCTTGGAGGGAAAGTGGTCGAGTCATACACCCTGTCGATGCATCTGACACCTCATGTATCAGAAACAGCAGAAGCACGAGGGTTGATCGTCGATAGCGGGATACGCAGTCTCAAACTGGATCGCACGAATACCAAGGATTACGGGGTCACCGCGGGGAAGACCCCTGATATATTGGGGTAAAGCTATCAGTTTGCGGACGGTTATAAGGGGGTACCTTTACTTAAGAAGGCGACGAGAGAAAAGACGACGACTACCATGCTTGGACACCACGAGGCCCGCAGCAGTGATAAGAAACAGACTAGGACCAGCAGCCTGGCGCTGCCGGTATGGTGAAGGACCCGCAGGTGAAGGACACAACTCTAGCCCTTTCTATGGGTCCTTCGGGCACCGAGCGCAACAGCCCACCCGCTGGGCAAAGATGCACTGCGACACTAGTCGCACCCAGTAGCCGCGCTGTCACAGCGCGAAAGGCGGGGTCGCACGCAGCGCGCACTCTGGGGGCAGGAAAGCGCCACGATCGTAACACAGCCAGAAGTCATCAACAGCCTCGGCTGCGGATGCGCTCGTACCTCCGACTCCTCGGGGCTCATAGGAGGGCATACCCCCACACAGGGCCTCGACGCAGCCCTGCGTGCGAGCGCATCGTTCACAGCTCTCCTCGCTCCGCTCTGACGCCTCGCACCTCCTCAGCGCAATGGCCAGCGTCTCCCGAGCGTAACCGCTCGCCGCCGAATCCTGGTGCGCGCCCGTTGCTTGCGAGTAGCCCACGGACCAATGTCGCCCGAGGCTGCCCGCGGCGGCGAGTCTCGCCCCCACCCACGACACCCCGGACACGGGGCGCAGCCATCGCGGTTGTCGTCGTCCGCATCGCCACCGTCGCGACAGTCCCCGCAGCGCGCCTCGAGTCGCTGCACCGCGCCATCGCCGCCGCCGGCGTCCAGCCCCACAGCAGGCAGGGACACCACCACCCGCAGGCAGACGTCGTCCCAGAAACGGTCGGTCCGTGTGCGCCGCTGACTAGCGGGAGACAAATGTGAGACCTGCGCATGGAATGCGGCCCTGCGAGTCGAAAACGCACATATGCAGGCCTGGATAGGAAGTGGGAGAGAAGGGGACGGAACAACGACCTCGGGTGTGGGTGGATTCGTTCGTCAGTAGTACTTCGGGCGGTCATTAGCGTTGCCTCTCCGATGACAAGACATAAGTTCTTACCTCGAGCCTGAAGCGGTATTGCCGCGTTGTACAGGACCTCAAGACCAGCTAGTCATGTGGTGTCAGGGCGAGGGCAGCGTTGGCGTCCGTAGACGGACGTTCATCGCGCGTATCCCGCTCGTCGCCCCTAACGGTCTCGCCCGCGGCAGAGCATCATCCGTCTGCTCCCCCGCGTCTGCGCCCACGCCCGCGTCGTCCCTCATGGCGCGAGCGAAAGATCCCGGTTCGAGGCGGGCTTCCCGTATGCTCCATCCACCGTGTTGCGAGCATCGAGCACTGGTACATATATGCGTGGTGCGTGCGACGCCATCGTGGATGGGGAAGCGGACCCGGAGACGCGAGTGGAGTGGGATGGGCGGGGGCGCGGCAAGGGGGGGAAATCGCGGGGGCCCGGACGAGGAGGAAGAGGAGGAGGTGGCGTGTGGATGAGGAGGCGCGTGGGTGGGGGCGGAACTGAAGGAGATGGAGACGAAGGCTGAGGCGGTGGCGAGGGCGGGGCGAGGGTGAAGAGGAGGGCGCTGCGGGCGTGCAGGTAGATGAGAAGGTGAGCGGAGCCTGAGAAGGAGAAGGAGACGAAGCCTGAGGCGGCGGCGAAGCCTGAGCCGGAGACAGAGCGAGCTGGGGTGCGCATCAGCGAGCGCGAAAAAGGAGAAGAGCCGTTCCGACGCACAACATCGCGACCGTTCAGGCTCTCGTTGATGTCCGCGAGGTTGACGAGCGCGCCGGCTGGGACCTGCGGGAGGCGCCGTAGGGCGCCTGTTCGCTGTCCGCTGTCCGGGAGGCGAATGTGGGGCGGGGAGAGCGAGGTCGATCGACTCGGGTGTCGCTATCGCTGCAGAACACTAAGGTGGTGTCAGCGCGTGCGTGGCCCGCAACAAGTTATCGTCTGGCCGCCGGATCTTCCAGTCGCGGGCCGCGCGTTCTACGAGGCCGACTGGGAGCTGAACGCGCACAAGGAGCGCGAGAAGATGAGCCGCCCCACATCCCGTGCCACGCGCACATCCCGCGTCCGTGGCGGCGCTCGGTGCGCGGGGGAGCGCACCCCTCCAGTGTCCACAGCAGAGGCGAGCGCTTGAGTTAGCAGGATGCTCACCAGAGCTGCCTGAGCAGCGTGGGGTGGGTGTCTGCGATTCCAGTTCGGTCCAAAGAATCTTGGATGCTGGACGCTGGGCACGAGCGATGCAGACGGTGGGAACATTTCTATCGAATTACATAAATAAATAATTAATAAAATTTTAAGACATTCTCCTTTATCAAAACCACCACGACCGAGCTGCCATCCTTGCTCTCCCACTAAATCAATACGCTTCCCGCCATGGAGGGCGGGAAGAAGGCGAACCCGATACGGTCCATTTTTTTGGGTATGCGGCATCCCTACGGGATGAATTCCTTGGACAGCAATCTGTGGAACGGCGCTTCGTCTTGAAGCAAAGACTAGGATAGTTGTAGGTTCGCAAGTTAGGCAAGTCCTGTCGTTTCAGCTCCTAATGAATGAACCTTACATCTTTCTAGGCACTCGACTTGCCGTCTGCATTTACGAGCTCGTTTACGCAACTGTCTAGCAGCTCCCCGCTTCCTCCTCTGCCCATGTAGTCTGGCCCGCCACGTGTACTGGCTTCCATTAGCCTTTTTCCACCTCGCACTTTCGCATGGCGCAGCACAGACCCGCACCCGGGCCCTCCGCGCTCGCAGATTCCCTGGGTATCATCAAGAACGAGTTCGATCTTCTCGCTTCGGAAGTGGCGGCTGCCCGCAGAGAGCGCGACGAGTGCGAGGCGACACGTGCGGCTCTCTTGTCTCCGTCGCCGCCGCGAACTAACAGCGAGCGCGTGCAGTAACCTCGCAGGTCAGCGAGCTCAATCTCATCCGGCAGTCGCTGTACGAGCTCGAGACACAGCATGGCAAGCTCCGCCACCAGTATGAGGAGGAGCTGACCCGCTTGCGAGCCGAACTACACGCCGTGCGCCAGGGATCGGTCCTACAGCACCGCCCGCCGCTCCCGATCCCCATGCCCGACGTGCGCGAGCGCGGACGCGATCCCCAGCGCGTCCCTGAGAGGGAGCGTATGCCGGACAGAGGGCCGGAACGGATGCCAGAAAGGGATCGGGATCGGGATCGGCTGCCAGACAGGGAACAGGAGCGGGAGCAGAGGGCGGAGCGCGAGCGCGTACCTGACACGGTGCCCGGCAGAGAGCGCGAACGCGTGTCGGACAGAGGCCGCGAGCGCGACAGAGAGCGAGAGCGGGATCCGAAGCGGCTTAAGCGAGCAGCGCCTCCCCCGGAGCCCAACCCTCATTCTGCGCCCGTCCCTGCCGTGGCATTCCTGGACGACCTCGACCTTGCCACCGTCCCGCCGCACCTCAAGAAGGAGTCGTCGGCGTCTCACGGCGGCACCGAATGGTTCGCGGTATGGAATCCCGCCGTGAAGCACAAACGCATAGCAGACATGAATCTGCTGCACACGCTGCTGCACGAGTCGTACGTCGGCCTATTCCCAGCGCGCACGCTCACTGACATATCCTAGCGTCGTCTGCTGCGTTCGGTTCTCGAAGGATGGGCGGTTCCTTGCGACGGGGTGCAATCGCACGGCGCAGGTGTACGACTCTCGGACTGGCGTCAAAGTCTGGTATGTTGTGTCCATGCTCCCCTCGTGAGTAACTGATGTCGATCTCCACCCATAGCTCGCTCATCGACCCCTCAGTCCCGAAAGGCGGAGACCTGTACATCCGTAGCGTATGTTTCTCCCCCGACGGTGCTCTTCTCGCAACGGGAGCGGAGGACACACAGATCAGAGTACGCCCATACTCTTTCCATTCTCACCACGCGCCCTCATAGCACCCAGATATGGGACCTCGCCAAGAAGCGCATCATCGCCGTCCTCTCCGGGCACCAGCAAGAGATCTACGCCCTCGACTTCTCCGCGGACGGGCGCTTCATCGTCTCGGGCTCGGGCGACAAGACCGTCCGCATCTGGGACATGCGCGGCGTCTCGCCCGCCGCGCCCGCGCCGCAGTGTCCGCCCTGCCAGGTGCTGACGATCCTGGACGTCGCCCCGCCCGCCTCGCCGTCCTTCCACCGCTCGTCCCCCGCGCCCACGCCCGACGGGGGCATCACCTCCGTCGCGATCTCGCCCTCGGGCGCGCGCGTCGCGGCGGGCTCGCTCGACTCGCTCGTGCGCGTGTGGGACGTGCGCACCGGCGCGCTCGTGCGCCGCCTGCGCGGGCACGGCGACAGCGTGTACAGCGTCGCGTTCGTGCCGGAGACGCCCACGGCGCCGCGCGGCGTGGGGCTGGTGAGCGGCGGGCTCGACCGCACCGTGCGTGGGTGGGACCTCGGGCTCGGCGCGGCCCCAGGGCAGGGCCCCGCGTTGCAGGGCTGGAAGGAGCCCGGGCCTGCGCTGCAGGGTTGGAAGGAAGGGCCGCCGTCCGCAGGTGTGCTTAAGGGCTGGAAGGAGGAGGGCGACGAGGAGGGGAAGTGCACGGTGACATTTACGGGGCACAAGGTGGGTCTTCCGTCTCGGCGGTCGGCCTTTGCTGACCATGTCCAGGATTATGTCTTGTCCGTCGCGGTCTCCCACGACGGCGAGTGGGTCGTGTCGGGCTCCAAGGATCGCGGCGTGCAGTTCTGGGATGCTAAGACGGGAGTCGTTCAGTGCATGCTCCAGGTCCGTATCTCTCCGTTCTCCAGCACGGAGTGTTGATGATTTCTCCTAGGGGCACAAAAACTCAGGTCAGCTCGTCCTTCGCCGCCTACCGACTGACTGACTGACTAACTCGCTAGTCATCTCCATTGACCTAAGTCCCGCTGGCAACGTCCTCGCGACCGGCAGCGGCGACTGGCACGCCCGAATATGTCCGTCCACACGCTCGGACATCTCCCCTTTCTGATCCATGTCCAGGGAGCTACGATGTGGCGCCATAGCGCGTCCCAGCCTGTGCGCTTGACTTCTTGTTGCCCGCCGTTCTTGACATCGGCGAATCTACACCCGGAATACACCCGGAAGGAGGACTGATCCCTACTCATCCTTGTACTATATACTACAGAAGTATCTTAATGACGATCTGCTAGTTTGTAGCGTTTTGCTGCTAACAGTTTGTCTCATTTTACTGTGGTTTTCAAGCCTAGCCTCCCATGCTGTCCAGAAGCTTCTCCGAACGGTCCACCGCGGACGGCCGTCAAGCTCTCGAGCTTGAAGTAGCGTGGGACGTCGTACTTGAGCCCGTTCCGTACCGAAAAGTGCTTAGAGGTATGGAACGAGTTTAGATTTCCGCGGGCCGCCAAGCTACGTCAATCCGGGATAGCACTGCCTTCCGGAGTTTGCCGTGTCGCTTGAGCCTCCTTTTCAACTTCAACTTCAACTTCAACTTCAATTTGTGCACGCTTCCCAGCCCTTCTCGGCAACCAAACTGACTTGCATTATAGTTGCAGCACTCCATTGGAACGAGCTGGATGATCTTCTCCCAGCAAATAACATGCCTTGAACATTTGAACATCGACGAACGTCGAAGCATGGGGAATTAATCTGAAGCCAGCCTGGAAAAGGAGACCGACTCCATCTCTACCGGCCAGCACAAACCCAGCCCTCAAACTTGTGCAAGCCTCCTGCATGCGCTCAGCATTCGTACGGACATTGCCAGTTGAACTTGAACATGGCGATCAGTGGCGGTGCTCAGGGGATATCGGGTTATTGGCCGGACCAAGTCAAACAAAGAGGGTTAGCGCATAACTACTACTACTTGGCTTATACTTACTAGGCCCGAGCTCTCACATCCGTACTAGTAGAGGCCATCATGCTGTCGGCCTGCCCAATGGATGCCCCGGGGCTAGAGACGACGCCTAAAGGATCATGGCGAAGGTGTTTCAACTTTCGCGGGCTGCCCGGTCGAATTCTACAAATATCCTGTCGAGCAACTTGTACTTAGGCTTGCTGTCAAGCATCCCATTTTTTCTGTGACCCTTTCAAGTTTCTAAACCTGACAGTCTCCTAATTTGAACAAGTCTTTCATGTACTTCGATCGCCGAGGAAAATGTTCAGGACCCAAGCAAGCACGCAAAATTCCTAGCCATAAATCGGCGGTCTGCTGTTGATCTGCTGTGTCAGGAGACCCACTAGGCGAATATCAATGATAACCCCGGCCACTGAAAGGAGATGCTCATTTGCCAATTAATTGCCACCGTACAATCTGCTCAATTAGCAGAGGGGAAAGTCTAGGAACAAAGCTGGATTTGAGGGGCATTGCGGTTGTACAAGAGTACAAGACAATGGATGGGAAGAGTCGAAATCATACTTAGGCAATGTACAACTACTAGTCGCATCAACCTTTGATTTCTCGGCCCCGCCGGCTACTTCGTTTCCCGCTCTCCTTCTCTTCTCCTCCCCCCATCATGGCCCCGCGAGTGTACACCTCGACGCTTCCAGAGGTCCCCATCCTCACCACCTCCATTTTCACCCGTCTCTTCGCCTCCCGTGGACCAGGCGACGTCGGCGGCTTCCCCGGATCTGTGACGGCATTCATCGACGCGGCATCGGGCGCCTCTATTACTCGCACGCAGCTCAAACACCTCGCGCTGTCCTTCGCGCATGGCTTGCGCGACCACCCCGCAACAGGCCCCTTTGCGAAGCGCGGCGCTACGGTCCTCATTTACTCGCCGAACTCGCTCGCGTGGCCGGTCGTTCTGCACGGGGGTAAGCTCTGTTCCGTACGCCCACAGTGGGCGTGACACAGCTGACTCCGACGTTGTAGGCGTTGCCGGTGGACTGCGCTGTGCGCTCGCGAACAGCGCGTACAACGCGCGTGAGCTGGCGTACCAGTACACGGACAGCACCGCGAAGCTGGTTCTTACGGCCGAGGAGGGGCTCCCCGTCGTGCGCGCCATGTTCGCTGAACTCGGGCTCTCGAAAGCGGAGGGTGACAGGCGCATCGTCGTGCTCGGGAATGACCTGCGGTGGGCAGGGGGTCCTGCGGCTGCGCCCGCGCCCGACGCTGCTGGTCTCTTGACCCTCGCGGACCTGCTCGTGCGCGGCACGCTGGACAGGGAGGAAATGTTCGAGGGCCAAGACGCACATGAGACCGTGTTCCTGTGCTACAGCTCTGGCACCACGGGGAAGCCGAAGGTGCGCAAATCTTGATGTACCTACGTACGAGTTACTCATCTGCGTTGCAGGGTGTAGAGGTCCGTTTAAGCCAGGATCCCTAGATCCTGTCTGACGATAATATTCCGCGCAGACCACGCATCAGAACATGACCACCGTCGTCGATATCTGCGAGAACACGGGGCCGCCAATGGAAAAAGGCGTCGACCGCATGATCGCGATCCTGCCCTTCTACCACATCTTTGGCGTGTCCAACATCCTCACCTTCGGGATCGCGGTCGCGTGCCCGACGGTGATCATGACGCGCTTCGAGCCCGTGCAGTTCTGTGCGAACATCGCCAAATACAAGATCGTGTTCGGGTTCATCGTCCCGCCTATCCTCGTCGTGCTTGCGCGCCATCCCGGTGCGTCCCAGGTGGTCCCAAAAACGAAATCTCTGACAGCGTGCAGCGGTGGACAGCTACGACCTCTCGAGCCTGCAGTACATGCTCTCGGGCGCGGCGCCACTCGGCCCCGAGCTAGTCCGTATGGTGCGCTCCCCTCTGACCTAAAACCCCCCGGCGCCTATCCCTTCCTTAGGTCCAGAAGCGCCTCCTCTCGAAGCGCAAGCCCGGCTCGCAGTGCATTATAACACAGGGTGCGTCCACGCGCTATGTATGTGCGTTGGATCGGCTCGAGAAACTGATCGCGCGCAGGCTACGGTCTGACGGAGACGTCGCCGAGCACGCACATGCTGATGTGGGACATCGCGGACCGCAATGTCGGCAGCGTGGGCGAGCTGCTGCCGACCTTACTGGCACGGCTCGTGGACGACGACGACGGCAAGGTCGACGCGAGGGAGGGCAAGCCGGGCGAGCTGTGGATCAAGGGGAAGACTGTTATGAAGGTCCGCTTCTTTCGCCTTCTCCTCTCCTCTTCTTTTCCGTAGTTTTCCACCTTCTTCATTTTTCAACCGGTTCACATGCTCAACATCTGCAGGGCTACCTCAACAACGTGGCGGCGACGAAGAACGCGATCACGCCCGACGGGTGGTTCCGCACGGGCGACGTCGCGATCCGGGACAATAAGGGGCAGTTCTACATCGTGGACCGGCGCAAGGAGTTGATTAAGTACAAGGTGCGTGTTGCCCTGTAACTCCACCGTCGTGTGCCGGCTGATTTACCACGGCGCAAGGGTTTCCAAGGTTGGGTTTTTCTGCTTGGATCGCGATGCACAGCTGACGATCATTAGTCCCGCCGGCCGAGCTCGAGGCGCTCCTGCTGACGCACCCCGATGTCGCGGACGCGGCGGTCATCGGCGTGGACAGTGTCGCGGAGGCGACGGAGCTCCCGCGCGCGTACGTCGTCCCCGCCCGGGCCGATCTCGTCAAGACGCCTAAGGCGAAGGCGGCGTTCGAGCAGGCGATCATCACCTGGGTCGCGGGCAAGGTCGCAAACCATAAGCGTTTGCGCGGGGGTGAGCGCTTCCTCCTGAAGCAGCGGTCACTGGACTTGACCCTTGTTTCCTTTGCGCAGGCGTAAAGGTGATCGATGTTGTGCCGAAGAGGTGTGTTGCAGGACAAACTTTATCGGGATAGCGCTGATAGGTTGGATTTGCAGCGCGGCGGGCAAGATCCTGCGCCGCGAGCTGCGCGACCTCGCGAAGGAAGAGGCGGCGCGCGGGGAGATTGATGTCGACGGCAAGTCAAAAAAGGGCAAGGCGAAGTTGTAAGTGATTGTTGGGGTAGGAAGCCGTGCATTATGCAGCGGAGTCGCATAAAGCGAGGGGGGAGGGTAGGTTAAAAAACGTGGCTTAATACTTTAACAGTATCTATCAGGTAGACGTGCATCGATCTTATTTTATTTGAGCCGCCACGGGCTTGAGCTTCGAACGAATAGGTGAGCTTCTCCTGAACAAGCTGAGCGCGGCAAATCACATCCAGGATTCCGATCGAAGTGCTGAATGAGCACCTGCACATCGAAATATCGGATTGCTGAGGATTTCGAACTTATTACAGATGTAGACACATCAGATCGGTCGCAGATTTGCTTCCCTCGTAAAACTACGCCTTTATGTGGTCGTGAGTTGAACTTGAACATAGCCATCAGTGGCGGTGCCGGGGGCATGTTCAAGTTGGATTGAGTTAGTAATCATACTTTTGTTGATATTCTTTTTGAGAAGGACTCTTTTGAGCAGCTTTGGACAGAGTAATTTGAGCTGGCGCGCGATAATTCCCGGCCCTTTTGCAAGGAGGCAAGTTCTTTGAACAGATAATATTGATATCTACGCACACATTAATATTATATAAGATGCATATTCGAACCACATCATGTTTTTCGCGAAATTTACTGTGAATACATACTCGGCAGCGCACGGGTGTGTCCCCAACCCTCATCGAGCGCCTTGACCACGTCATCGGGAAGCGGGCCTTTCTCCAGCGCGACCAAGTTGTCCTCGAGGTGATGGGCGCTGCCCGCACCGACAATGACGGCGTCGCCAAACTCCTTCTTGAGTGCCGAGTGGTGCGCAAGCCAGCGCAGCGCGGCCTCGCTTTCAGAGATTCCGTGCGGCGCTAGCGCGGGGCGCAGAATCTCGAGCGCCGTGAAGTTCGCATCGTTCCAGAGACGCGCCTTGAGCATTTGGCCCGCCATGCTCGCCGGGTTGAAGCGCTGCGCGTCCTCGAAGGCCGTCTGCCCGCGCGTGTACCGCGAGGTGAGGAATCCGCCCGCGAGGGGGAAGTGGACGTAGAAGCTGATCCCGTAGAAGCGCAGGCAGGGGATGAGCTCCGTCTCGACGTGCCGCTGGAGCGTGTTGTACACCCCCTGGTATGCGGTCGGCATGACCCATCCGTGCGCCTTGCAGATCTCGCACACCTGCGCGATCTCCCAGGCGAAGACGTTGTGGAGGCCGAAGCGCTCGAAGATGCCCTCCTCGTGCATCTTGTTGATCTCGCGGAGCGTGCCCTCCCAGGGCACGGTGCGGTCGGGCGCGTGGAGATAGAACATGAAGAATTTGTCGGTTTTGAGTGCGGCAAGGCTGTCATTCAGGCCCTCGCGCAGGTCTGCGGGCGAGTGCGAGAGCTCCTTGGGATAGAGGAAGCTCATGCCCTTGCCCTTGGTGGGGTAGTGCTTGGTCGCGAGCTTGAGACCGCGCTTCTGCCAGCCGATGGCCCCGAGATATTCCTCGGTGGATCCACTGCCGTATATGCGTGCAGTGTCGATCTCACGATGACCATGCTGTTGAAAGACATCGAGGAGCTCCACGACGCCTTCGTGGGTGGTGATTCGCACCATTCCGTTCCAGGTGCCTGAGGAGGTTGAGAATCATCCTTGCGCGCTGGGAAGGCTTCAAGGCAACACACCTGCATTACCCAACGTCATGGTCCCAAGAACGACGTTGAACTTGCTGGTGGACATGATTGCGACAACAACGAACGATTCAAGTGTACTGTGTTGGGCTCGAGCTAATCAGGTTCTGTTCAAAGGGCTCAAGATATACTGTATCGCCGCAAATGGCGCACCGTATTAACACATACCGGCTCTTTCCGTCGGCGGCCTTCCGGTCACGAAAACGGGGAAACAACCTCCGCTTTTGTTAATTTCCCGGATCCGACGTGGAACAGCTTGACAATCCAGGTATCACAAGAGCCTTAGCTTACACAGTTATGTGTTTTGCCTCATACCAAGACAAGAATTGACATGCCTCCGTTTGGTGATTTCCCGAGGTTCCGCAACGGGTCGCCTTGAACCGGAGAAACACCGTAGCGCATCCTCCAAGAGCGGGGTGATAGTCGGCAGGAAAAGAGCAAGCCAAGCCGGGTGTTGAGTTTCAACTTCTCAACATGTCACAACACCGGAACGTGCAGGATCTTGATGAATCTCAATGGGACATGCAAATGCTGGTCCGATAGCGATAGCCTTCGCCTCGGTAGAAGCTACATACTAGAGGGCGCCATTAATTGAATGCCAAATACTCTTTACAAACATAAGTGCAACGGAGTCGGATGCGAATGCGATTTACAATTTGGTTTTACTCTTTAAAATTGCTTCGGCGATGATTCTCGCCCGGTTGCGCATAAAACTCGCAGCATCGTGGTCCTCGAGGGCGACACTGAGTGGTCCCATAACCGCCAACAATGGCTTGGTCGCTTTATTGGAGAAGTGCCAGTCTCGACCGAACAGCTTCCAGAACCGTGCATACTTCCCTTGTTCGATCGTCATGTCCGTGACATAAGTGAAGGGGGCGGACTCGCTGGGGCAGAAGGCGCGAATATCGGCATGAATATGTGAGAGAGTTCGGGGAACGTAGCTCTGTGCTCCCGCGTGCACGATACCCCTAGTCCCATGCAATAGATGGAGCAGAAGGATGTTTGCCACAAGATCGACCGGAATCTCGTCCAGAATATTGGTGCCCATTGGGTGGTAGGGGGAGACGTGGAAGATGCCCGAATCAGGGGCCTTCATATATCCCCGCATATATGTTGATATGGGGCAAGAGCCGGACGGGCCGTAATAAGGATATGGCTGGGAAATAGCAGGGCCAATGATAGTTGGCCGAACAATGAGGATGGGCAGGTGTGGATATCTCGAGGGCAGGAGTCGTTCTGTGAGATGCTTGCCGACATAATAGGGTGCCACCCCTTCAAGGTGACTCAGGTGAGCCATGCCTCGCGATACGGAGCCCGTCTCCAATATATCAGAAACCTCCTTCTCTGCGTCGCCCATCTCGTATATCTTCTCCTCGACGACGCCATCCGGTAGAAATGAATTAGCATAGGCGGAGGAGATATACGCAAAACATGACAGCTTCGTGAATGTTGTCGATAATTTGGCTAGCTGAAGGGTCGGGATGCAATTATTGGCGATTGTCGTCCGAAGTGGAGCTTTCAGGCTGATGCTCGCAGCGGCATGGACGACGAGGGTGACCTGTTCGGCCAGCTCGGCGAGGGTTGCAGGTTCGATGCCAAAGTCCCCCTTCGTGAAGTCCCCAACCACTAGATGGACCTTCCCCGTCGCAAAGACAGGCTCGATTTCGATGGGCATCGTTCTGGCCCACGAAGCCATTGCCTGTGCGGCCGACCCCCGAACAAGGACAAATATCTTCCTCGCATCCAGTTTCAGGGCGAGTTTGAAGAGAAGACATCCCCCGAGACATCCGGTTCCACCGGTGAGAAATATCGTCTGACCGCGAAAGAATGTCGAAGCGTCCGGGGTCCTCTGCACCACTAAGCTCCTGGAACGAAAACAATACGAAGGCGTAAGTTTCAATTGATCCAGAAAAAAATCACGTACATGCTGCCAATGAAGCTGAGACGAGATGAGGTGGTACGTGCAAGATGGCAAGGACCTTCGCTTATTAAGTACGTCGACGATAGAAATAGAGCTGTGCCAGCATGAGATGAGGAACGAGCTTGTTCAGTATAGCGTCTGTCTAGAGAGACAAGTGCCAACAGGGATTCGGATTTGATTGGTTGCGGTGTGAAGCGGACCAGTAGACATCAGTGTCAATGCGCGTCCCGGACGCGATGTGCATGCTTCTGCGTCGGCTTTCGACGTAGCGCACAGTTGGCTTGACATCCAGGATATAGCTGTTGCCAAAATAAGAAGCGTGTGCCCAGTCCGAAATGCTTGAATACTAGTCCATAGTACAGTCAGATTCCTCATCTAAGTGCCAGCAGTGTAGGTATACACCTGTTGATCGGACGGACAGTCTGCGCTTTTGGATACGCCCAGCCCATATATGAAGCCTGGCCGAGTGGGACTGGTACGGTCTAATGCACTCGGTTATCTTGTGTAGCACAAGGATCTTGAACTTCAAGTTCGTACCACAGAAATCATCGGATCCGAATCGAGCCTCGGAGCATAGATCTCAACGGGGTCGGTTCATGATCAGGCCCGGGATCGGTGCTGGACCGAATTTTAGGACGGCCGAGTCACTTCGGGTCCAAGGCTCATGGAGGAGGAAGACAAGAGGAAGACAGAGATTTGTTGCCGAGGCGAACCGGTCGGCTACGAAAACCGAACCGCGTTGATCCGGATTCCGATATCGATACCGACTAGATCTTTGGGTTCTGGTTGTTGAATCCAGGAAACTGGGTTTTGCTCCTGGAGAAACGAGTGACCCGACGACCTTCCATACTATCTGTGCATACACCCTATCGCTCCAAATTTTACTAGACTTTGCCCCAAATGTTCCCCGTGAAAAACGGTGAAATACATTCAAACATATATATATAATTGTGAAAGGGAATGTTACAGCGCGCACATTGGAACAGAACGAACTTGAGGGGAGCCTATGTATCTGTGGGTCATACTACTATGCAGGACTCCCAAGAGACTACAGGGAATGAATACGATAATAATGCGATATATAAAGATCTATGCATGAAAGCGGGGGCCCAATAACCCCGATCCACCCTGTAATTCAGAAGAAATTCTACAGATAGATACCGGTAAAGCAGAAACACTATTCTTCAAGAGACCCGCTATTAACTTCCCTACAGCTTCGCCTCTAGTTTCATCCCGACGTCGACCTCACCACGGGCCACCTCCTCCTTCGCGCGGTCGCGCAATTCCCGACGCAGGATCTTCCCCGACGCGCTACAAATGCCCCCAGCTCAGCGTGCATCGACATTAGTTTAGCTGGGATGCACAAACCTCTTCGGGACCACATCGATCACCTTGACGCCTGCCGCATGAATCAGATCGCGCGGGTAAGTACGGTATCAGGGAGCACGCACCCCCGCGCAAGCGCTTATGGCTCGCGACCTTGCTCGCCACCCACTGCACGAGCCCGCGCTCGAATGCGGCCTTGGACTCGGGAGTCCAAACGTGGTCGGGGTGCGCGTGCACGACGTAGGCGCGCGGCAGTTCCGTCGCCTCCGCGATGCTCTCGATGCCGATCACCGCCGCGTCCGCTACGTCCGGGTGTGTGAGCAGCAACGCCTCCAGCTCGGCCGGCGGGACTAGGCGCACACCATCGCTCGTCAGCACCTGCATACCGCGATTTACACGTCCCGCGACATACCTTGAAACCCCTACAGCACAGGAGCCAAGTAAGCAAGAGAAGGAAAAAAGAACGAGCAAACACACCTTGTACTTGATCAACTCCTTGCGACGGTCGACAATGAAGTAATGGCCCTCCTTGTCGCGAATCGCGACGTCCCCAGAGCGGAACCACCCATCGGGCGTGATCGCGTTCTTCGTCGCCGCTGCGTTGTTCAGGTAACCCTGCAGAACAGAATGGTCAATCACGTGCCGCAGGTTGAAAAATCACCCCGCTTCGAGATATTTGTGCGAGAAGGGAAGGCAAAGCCGAAGCAAGCAGAAGCGCACCTTCATAACAGTCTTCCCACGAAGCCACAGCTCGCCAGGCTCACCCTCCTCCGCGTCCACTTTCCCCTCATCATCTTCAACGAGCCGCGCCTCCAGATTTGGCAGCAGCTCCCCCACGCTCCCCACCTTCCGGTCCGCGACGCTAAACGGCAACGTGTGCGTCCCGGGCGACATCTCCGTCATGCCGAAGCCTATGTGTGAGTCCGGTCAGCGCCGTGGTTTATTATCCTGCGTTGAAGGGATAATGTGAAGGGATAATGGACGCACTCTGCGTGATCAGGCATCGCGCACCCGGCTTGCGCTTCGATAACAAGCGCTTTTGGACCTACGAACAGTGTATTCAGGCGCTGCTGCTAGGGAGTAATCGGACAGGACTCACCATTCTGACAAGCTCCGCACCGAGGGGTGCAGCGCCTGAGAACAAGTACTCGAGACTCGAGAGGTCGTAGCTATCCACCGCTGTTAAAGAAAGGAGAAGATATTCCATCGGTATCTCTGTAGCAGGTTCAAAAGTCGTACCTGGATGGCGCGCGAGAACGACGAGGATGGGCGGGACGACGAAGGCGAATGCGACTTTGTACCTGGCGATATTCGCGCAGAACTGTTCGGGATCGAAGCGCGACATGATCACCGCAGGGGACGCAAGTGCCACCGCTAATGTAACGATATTTACTGTGCCTGCGAGCGCGTTGTAAGTTACCTACAATGAAGGGCTGGGGACATGATGCTCACCGTACATGTGGTAGAAGGGTAGAGTGGCAATAATGGGTTGCTCGCCTTCTTTCAGGTGGGGGAATGTAGTTATGTTCATGTCGACGATGGTGGTCAGGTTCTGGTGTGTCGTCTAAGGATCCCTAATGTTAGTATCGGTCAATAGTCTGCGAGGCCTCACTAGGGACGGACCTCGACCCCCTTGGGTGAGAGATATAAACAAGTTGTACATCAATGAAAATGATAGTTCGTGCACCTTTGGCTTTCCCGTGGTGCCAGAGCTGTAGCACAAAAGTACGGTCTCGTGTGCATCTTCGCCCTCGAACATTTCCTCCCTGTCCAGCGCGCCGCGCATGAGCAGGTCCGCGAGAGTCACGAGGCCGGTGGCCTCGGGCGCGGGCGCAGCCGCCGGCCCCCCTGCCCACTGCAGATCCTTCCCGAGCACGACGATGTGCCTGTCTCCCTCCGCTTTCGAGAACCCGAGGTCGGCGAACATCGCGCGCACTACGGGGATCCCCTCCTCGGCCGTGAGAACCAGTTTCGCGGTGCTGTCCGTGTACTGGTACGCCAGCTCACGCGCGTTGTACGCGCTGTTCGCGAGCGTGCAACGCAGTCCGCCGGCAATGCCTCCAAATTCGCAATTAGCTATGCCACGGTGCGACCGGAAGCTCCGGAACAGAGCTCACCCCCGTGCAGAACGACCGGCCACGCAAGCGAGTTGGGCGAGTAAATGAGCATGGTGTCCCCCCTCTTCGCAGAAGCACGGGTGGTTGGATGGTCACGCAGCCCGTACGCGAAAGAAAGCGCGAGGTGCTTGAGCTGCGTGCGAGTAATTGAGGTGCCCGATGCGGCGTCGATGAATGCCGTCAGGGATCCGGGGGAGCCCCCGACGTCGCCTGGTCCGTGGGAGGCGAAGAGGCGGGTGAAGATGGAGGTGGTGAGGATGGGGACCTCTGGAAGCGCCGAGGTGTACACTCGCGGGGCCATGATGGGGGAGGAGAGGATTCATCAAACGGTGACAAAGCTTAAACTTAAGGGCCTGAGTTATCTCCATCTCGAATCGCGTAACTTTATCTCGTCAATGGCAATGACATTGGCATCTCGTGCCGCATCGGGTGACCATATGCATCCCGCGCTTCGACAGATTCTCATGAAGCAAATGGTCTAAGCTCTAGCTACAGCTGAGGGAGTATAAGTACCTAAGTTGACTATCAGTTGAGGATCTTACTAAGTAGTAGTTCAAGTTGTGTTGAACTTTGGAAAAGCCGAAAAGGCTCAGTTTTGGATCATCAGAGAGCCACTGCGCAGCCACGTTAGAGAGGAAAGTCTTAGTGAACCCGAGTATCTGGGTAATGAGAAAAATCGAAAGGACGCAGATTATATAAGTATGAGAAACTTTATTGTGGGGATTTTGTAGCTTCGGCCATTTCGGCCGAGTCTAGCCTTCGCATCGTAGCAAGTTGAGGCTGGGGCGAAGACCGAATAAGAGTCCAGCAGGACGAGGGGACGCCCTCCTACACAAAGTCGCCGTGGAGTTTCTATCTAGTATCTCGGGGACAGACAGACACCTAGTTTTGTGAATTCATGAGTTGTTTGTGGATTCTTGCAGCTTCTTTAGATTAGAGATGGTCTAGAACAAGTTGTGGCTGATCGTACACTGGGATAATAGAGAGAGAATACATGAGACTTGTGGGCCGAAATACGGATAGAACTTCGAGGAGTGAAGAATGCCGGAGAGCAGCTGCAGGAAGAACGCTCCGATAGCTCGATGATGGAAGCTCATGAGAGCTCGGACGAGCTTGTATGGAATTCCCTGGTTCATTCCAGCGCTACGTTCCCTGAACGGTCTCACACATAAGACAGGCACTGCCTGAGCGCTAAGCACTACTAGTGTCAGGGGATGCCTCCGGATCAGCCCATCCGGAGGCCCGGAACCGTCACCTACCACCGTCCACCGCCGCTCCTACACCCGCACTCCAGCCGCATGGTTGCCCGCGGTCACCCGCGCTCATTATGGTCGCTCCAGTCGTGCGGTTGTCCTGGTCGCGCGGCCGCTCCGGTCCCGCAGTCGTTCCGGTTCCGCGGTCGCTCCGGTTGCGCAGCCACTCCGGTCATCCTGGCCATTCCGGTCACGCAGCCGCCCCGGTCCCACCGTCGCTCCGATCGCATGTTCGCTCCGGTCGTGCGGTCGCTCCGGTCGTGGTTCCGGTTGCCCCGGTTGCTGCTCCGGTAGCTCCGGTCGCTCCGGCCGCTCCGGTCGCTCCGGTCGCCCCGGTCGCAGCCCCGGTCCCGCGCAGTCACGGTTCCGGTCCCCGCACGGTCCCGCGGTCCTGCGCCCCGGACTCCAGCCGCCCTCGCCTCACACCACTCCTCGCTCCGGTACATCGGCTTCCGTTGGTCCCCCGGAAGCCTCGGTTCCTACGCAGCGCGTGCCGCCTACCCAGTCCCCCATCTTCCCCTTGCCGCTTCCGCCTCCTCCCTGCCACCGTCCCCGAGAGCGGTATCTCCGGGAAGGCAGTCGTGCCTTCCCGCACCCCATAGAGCTCCAGCTCTACACCGGACGTGGTCTACTGCCGTATAGGCTCGCACCAGATACCACCACCTCCAGTGGTACGTCCATCCCCTCCCCCGTGCCCGGCTTCGGCAACCGGTGCCTCCACCCTCCTTCCGGTCTAGCCGTTGACCTCTCCCCCGGATGCGGCCTACTGCCGTATAGGCTCGCGCCAGACACGGCAACTCGGAGTTGCCGTACATCCACCTATCCCTTCCGACCCCGCCTCCTCCGTCCCCTCTCCTTGTTGTCCGGCTCCGCCCTTCGACCGCCTAGCCCCGCGGTTGCTCCGGTCGCGGTTCCGGCCCACGCGCCCCGCAGTCCCGCGCCCTAGGCTCCTGCTCGCGATGACTCCCGCTCCCCCCCGGTCGCGCGGTCGTTCCAGTCACGCAGTCGCTCCGGTCGTTCCGGTCGCGCAGTTGCTCCGGTCGTTCCGGTCGCGCAGCCGCTCCGGTCGTTCCGGTCGCGCGGCCGCTCCGGTCACTCCGGTTGCGCGGTTACCCCGGACACTCCGGTTGCACAGCCACTCCGGTCGCGGCCCCGGTTCCGCTTCCGATTCCGCGCCCGGAACTCCGACCCGCAGGGGCTCCTTCCTCCTGGCCGCTCCCGTGGGGCTCCTCGTGTGGGCTGTGAGGTATGTTACGTAACCGGACCTCCGGTCCGGTGGCCGCCCGGGCCCTCCGGCCTTCGCCCGACACACCTCTCCGCCAACTCGGACCACTTCCCCTCCCCTTCCGGGCTTGATCCTCTCATCCGACCGTTCCCGCCGGATGACCACCTCGTTGCCACATGTCCGACCCCGTGCAACTAGCTAGTCACATGTTCTTGACAGTCACGCGTCACGCCCTAGTAAAAGATGTGACACCTGGGCAGGGAGCTCCTTAGCTTGTTCTCTAAGGATCTCCCTTCTGCCCAGGTGAGTAGCTACCTTGCCCCTGTATTAGGTAGTGTCTAAGGATCTCCCTTCTGCCCAGCCCAGCCCAGCGCCCCGTGCTCCTGGTGAAGTTGCCCTTACAGCAGAACAAGCTCACCCAATAGCAGACCCTGCAACCCCCCTTCTTGGCCTCCTGCACCTCTGCGCACCGCGGGAGCACTGGCAAGAGGTTGGGATGTAGCCTCTGCGGGCCAGCAGCCGAATTGGAGTTCATACTGGTCTGGTTGGGGGTCGTCGTCGTCAGCACGCTGCCCGGGGTACGCCTGCCTCTTCCTCCTCCCCCCCCCACCTCTATGCTCCTCTTCGAAAGCGGGCCCAGGCCCAGACTGGCTGACACTGGCTTGCGTCGGTTCGGAGGGGTTGTCGTCCGGTACACTGCCCGGGGTACGTCTGCCGCACCCTCCCCCCACCTTCACTTCCGTTGTCACCACTGGTCCACCCCGTCCCCCCGTCTCGTTACCATCCACTACCCCGTACCTGCCCCGCTCCTTGCCGCACCGGCTCCGGGCGTGGGTCCAGGGTTATTAACGGATGCCCGACGAGGCTCCGGTCCTCCACCCACAAGGACCCCCCCCACCTCCGATCTCCGACTGTGGCAGTCCCTTTTCCCTATCCCTCCCTCCTTCCTTGACTGGGCAACCACTGGCGTGCGGGACGCTCCGGACGCTCCGGACGCGGTTCCGGTTCCGGCTCCGGTCACGCGGTTCCGGTTCCGGTCACGCGGCTCCGGTCACGCAGCCGCTCCGGTGCCCCATACTCCGCACCGTTCCGGGGAACGTGTGCGTGCCCCCTTCCTGCGTGGATGCAACTCCGGCGCCCTCCGGGCGCTGCATCGTGCGTGCGACACCCATCGTGGACGCCCCTAGCCTCGATCACATCTGGGTGCGCCGACCTTGCTGCACGCTGGCTCGGATTCCTGAAGGGGGGCTCCCTTCTGCCCCCCCCCCTTCATGCACGCTCGCTGCGTCCGCTCCGCCCTCGCGCGCCGCCCGGGTTCCGGAGTGGCTGTGCACTCCGGTCGCCCGGTTTCCGGTTCCGGTCGGAGCTGCCCGGAGCTGCCGGTTGTCTCCGGTCCATCCGGCTTCCGAGAGGTTCACCCTCCCGCAAGCTCCGGAAGATTTCCGGGCGCACCCCACTTGTTTCGGGTCGATGACCGTTCCCCCCTAGCAGACCGCCCCTACGTTACGTCTCCGTGAGTTTTCATACCACGTGATGGCTGGTCCCTTTGACTGGCCTGCGACGTCTTGGCTCCCGGATCTGTCTGGGGATGCGCGAGACCTCCGTACACCAGTGCCGCTCCATTAGGGGCCTTGCCCCGACCCACTAGGCACTGGTGTATGTGTTGGCGCATATTGTGTCGATGACCACCTTCCATGCCCTCTCCCCTACGCTATGCCTCCGTGGGCATTATACCAATGATTGGAACCTTGCAACGTCCTGCCGCGGAGCGGGATGTTAGCATAACCACGTGATGGCTGATCCTCTTGATCGGCTTGCGGCATCTTGGCATGAGAGTTGGCCGAGGGTGAGAGGCACCGTGCACTGACCGCTGCCCTACTAGGAGTCCTTCTCCGACCAACTAGGCGGCAGTGCACGCACTAACCCTGGATATGTGTCGAAACATACCCGGATCCCCCGGTCGCTTTTGACCACGCTCCCGGCCCCATCGCGGCTCCGGTCCTGGTTGCGTGGTCCGTTCCCGCGGTTCCGGTTCCGGACCCGCAGTTCCGATTCCGGTCCCGGATGCGGTCGCTTCCGGCTAGACAACCACCGGCGGCCGGTGAGCATTCCGGTCTGGAAACGCAGTCGCGGAGACACGCTCCGGTTCCGTGGCTCCGGTTCCGGTCCCGGTTCCGGTCCGGGCCTCCGGTCCCGGTCACACGGCTCCGGGTCCGGTCGCGCGCTCCGGCTCCAGTTCCGGTTACGGCTGTGCGGCCACTTGTTCCACCCCCAATCGGCTACGCTGGACCTCAACCCGGCCCCTTCCCTTCTTTTTCCGGTTGCCTTATTGCCTTGGAGGCGGCATGGCAACCGGATGGTGCGTCGAGGGCGCCGCACCTTGACGGGGGGATGAGTAGGGAGAACGGGAGACGTCCGAAAGGACGTCTCTTACAATGTTTAGGATGCGCTGCAGGCGCTCTAACATATTCTCCCTCACATAGCTCCGGTACCTCCGGAGCAACCGGTCATCCTTCCGGGTGTTCCAAGGTACCGGAGCAGCCGAGCGTCATACCGGAGTACCCACAACGGGATGCAACACCGGAAAGGTGTTGAGCGATGGCAGGTTCCATTTTTTTTTCCCCGGCCCACCCACCCTTTGCGTTCACGCTGCGTCGAGGGCGCCGCAGCACGAAGGGGGGCTGATGTCAGGGGATGCCTCCGGATCAGCCCATCCGGAGGCCCGGAACCGTCACCTACCACCGTCCACCGCCGCTCCTACACCCGCACTCCAGCCGCATGGTTGCCCGCGGTCACCCGCGCTCATTATGGTCGCTCCAGTCGTGCGGTTGTCCTGGTCGCGCGGCCGCTCCGGTCCCGCAGTCGTTCCGGTTCCGCGGTCGCTCCGGTTGCGCAGCCACTCCGGTCATCCTGGCCATTCCGGTCACGCAGCCGCCCCGGTCCCACCGTCGCTCCGATCGCATGTTCGCTCCGGTCGTGCGGTCGCTCCGGTCGTGGTTCCGGTTGCCCCGGTTGCTGCTCCGGTAGCTCCGGTCGCTCCGGCCGCTCCGGTCGCTCCGGTCGCCCCGGTCGCAGCCCCGGTCCCGCGCAGTCACGGTTCCGGTCCCCGCACGGTCCCGCGGTCCTGCGCCCCGGACTCCAGCCGCCCTCGCCTCACACCACTCCTCGCTCCGGTACATCGGCTTCCGTTGGTCCCCCGGAAGCCTCGGTTCCTACGCAGCGCGTGCCGCCTACCCAGTCCCCCATCTTCCCCTTGCCGCTTCCGCCTCCTCCCTGCCACCGTCCCCGAGAGCGGTATCTCCGGGAAGGCAGTCGTGCCTTCCCGCACCCCATAGAGCTCCAGCTCTACACCGGACGTGGTCTACTGCCGTATAGGCTCGCACCAGATACCACCACCTCCAGTGGTACGTCCATCCCCTCCCCCGTGCCCGGCTTCGGCAACCGGTGCCTCCACCCTCCTTCCGGTCTAGCCGTTGACCTCTCCCCCGGATGCGGCCTACTGCCGTATAGGCTCGCGCCAGACACGGCAACTCGGAGTTGCCGTACATCCACCTATCCCTTCCGACCCCGCCTCCTCCGTCCCCTCTCCTTGTTGTCCGGCTCCGCCCTTCGACCGCCTAGCCCCGCGGTTGCTCCGGTCGCGGTTCCGGCCCACGCGCCCCGCAGTCCCGCGCCCTAGGCTCCTGCTCGCGATGACTCCCGCTCCCCCCCGGTCGCGCGGTCGTTCCAGTCACGCAGTCGCTCCGGTCGTTCCGGTCGCGCAGTTGCTCCGGTCGTTCCGGTCGCGCAGCCGCTCCGGTCGTTCCGGTCGCGCGGCCGCTCCGGTCACTCCGGTTGCGCGGTTACCCCGGACACTCCGGTTGCACAGCCACTCCGGTCGCGGCCCCGGTTCCGCTTCCGATTCCGCGCCCGGAACTCCGACCCGCAGGGGCTCCTTCCTCCTGGCCGCTCCCGTGGGGCTCCTCGTGTGGGCTGTGAGGTATGTTACGTAACCGGACCTCCGGTCCGGTGGCCGCCCGGGCCCTCCGGCCTTCGCCCGACACACCTCTCCGCCAACTCGGACCACTTCCCCTCCCCTTCCGGGCTTGATCCTCTCATCCGACCGTTCCCGCCGGATGACCACCTCGTTGCCACATGTCCGACCCCGTGCAACTAGCTAGTCACATGTTCTTGACAGTCACGCGTCACGCCCTAGTAAAAGATGTGACACCTGGGCAGGGAGCTCCTTAGCTTGTTCTCTAAGGATCTCCCTTCTGCCCAGGTGAGTAGCTACCTTGCCCCTGTATTAGGTAGTGTCTAAGGATCTCCCTTCTGCCCAGCCCAGCCCAGCGCCCCGTGCTCCTGGTGAAGTTGCCCTTACAACTAGCGCTGGGCGTGGATCACTAAGTGATACTGTACACAGGCCCAGTCTGTCTTGTGTCCACATATGTACCATCGGGGGTCTTCCTTGCTGGATTTTTTGGACAAGCTTGGACTTCCCTGACTGTCCCTGGTGTAATTACCGAAGACCAACCGAAGACAACGACAACCGAAGAATTGAACATATTACGTAGAGACAGATTTCAAAGTGTTGGCGCCGGATCAACGCGGCTCAGAAACCCGCTGATGATCGGTTCGCTCCCAGGCCAGCAACAATGAGTCCCTCCTTCTTCCACAACCTCATCGACGATCCTTATTTTTCCTGGGATCACACTCGGGAAATGTTGGTATATCGGCCTGGAGAGACTAGCCTCATGCTAATCGGTCCAGCAGTGATTCTGGACCCTGAAGCGACCCCGACCGATTTACTCAAATTTATTAAATCTTCGAGGCTCGATGCGACAGATTTTGTGTACCGGTACGAACGTCCTTATTCTAGTTTAAGATAACCAATTGACTTCCGGGATTCCCCCCGTACTATTCCCGCACAGACAGGCTTCCTCTACTGCGCGAACTCTGATAGCCCGATTATACGCTGGAGCACAAGTTTCGGATGGGCAATCCCAGTACTCATATGGGCTATTTAAGCATCTCGGACTGGGATCACACTCCCTATCTAGCAACTAATCTTGTGCAACGTCGAAGGCCGACAGGAGCCGCAGCACAGCAGCTCGCATATCGCCTCTGGGACGCGCCCTAAGCTCTCCTGGTCCGCTTCACACCGCAGCCAATCAAGTCTGAATCCCTGTTAGCATGGTGCTATGGCTGTCGCCGACGTATTTAAGCGAGGGACCTTGCCATCTCTTGCACGTACCACAGCTCTGCCCAGCTTCACTCAGCATGTGCGTGACTATCGTCTGAGATGATTGACGACATATTTATTACCTTTCCAGATCCTTTTCATTCCAGCAGTGTGATAATGCAGAATCAAGACCCTTCGGCATTCTTTCGCGGACAGACAATATTTCTCACCGGTGGAACCGGAGGTCTCGGAGGATGCCTTCTCTATAAACTCGCCCTGAAAGTTGATGCGAGGAAGATATTCATCCTTGTTCGGGGGTCGGCCGCACAGGCAATGGCTTCGTGGGCCAAAACGATTCCCGGACAAATCGCCTCAATCCTTGCGACGAAGAAGGTCCATTTGATGGTCGGGGACATCACGAAGAGAAATTGTGGGATCGATCCTGCGATTTTAGCTGAAATGGGCGAGCAGGTCACCCTCGTCATCCATTGCGCCGCGAACACCAACCTAATGGCTCCGATACATCAGACAATCGCGGATAACTGCATTCCGACTCTTCAACTGGCGGAATTAGCGTCGACATTCAAGAATCTCTCCCGCTTCGTTCACATTTCTACTGCCTATGTGAATTCATTTCTCCCGGACGGCGTTGTCGAGGAAAAGATCTACGACACGGGTGACGCAGAGCAGCAGCTTTTAGAGGTCATGCAGACCGGCTCTGTTTCCCATAGCGCACCCAAGTACGACTGGGTGGCACCATACACATTCAGCAAATATCTCACAGAACGCCTCCTGCTTCTAAGGAACCCATGTCTACCCATTCTCATCGTCCGGCCGACTGCAATTGGTCCAGCGATTTCTGAGCCATATTCTTATTACGGACCCTCCCAGTCATGCCCCGTGACAACCTATATCCGCACGTATATGAAGGCCCCTGACTCAGGCGTCTTCCACGTCTCTGCCCGCCACCCAACCGGTTCCAATATCGTGGACGAGATTCCGGTCGACTTCGTGGCAAACATCATTCTGCTCCATATCGTGCACGGGACGGGTGGAATTGTGCACGCTGGGGCACAGAGCTATGTCCCCCGAACTCTCTCACAGTTCCATTCCGATATTTGTGCCTCCTCCCCCAGCGAGTTCGGCCCCTTCACTTATGTCACAGACAGGACGATCGAACAAGGACAGCATGCACAGTTCTGGAAGGCAGCTTCGAGAGATTGGCATTTCTCTAATAGAGCGACGATGTCGTTTTTGGCGGTCAAGGGACCACTCAGTATCGCCCTCGAGGGTCACGATGCTGCAAGGTTTATGCGCAACCGGGTGATGATCCTTGCCGAAGAAGTTCTCAAGAGTAGAACCAGACTGTGAACCGCATTCGCATCCGGCGTTTGTAGAGATGGTCTTCAATTTGGCATTCAAACGATGCCCTCTAGTAGTATCTCGAGATGATAGCTATCGGATTAGCACTTGCATGTCCCATTCCTATTGAGCTTCTTAAAATCCTGCACGCTTCACCTGAACAATCTGAGCCCGGCAAATCACATCCGCAGGATTCCGAAGGCGAAAGTGTTTAAAAACAAGAATGCGCCCCTACATATCGAAATCCTCAGAGATCCGAGATATCCAACCCTGTTATAGAAGTATAAGCTCTAATCGGGTCACTGCTTCCTTCGTGAGATTGCGCCTTTTATTCGCATTCGTGGTCGTTGGTTCAACTTGAACATAGCCATTAGTGGCGGTGCTGGGACCTGATCGATTCAACCATTGTTGTAGCAAATATACTTTTGGAATACTTCGGTAGAGATTTGTATGAAAGGACTTTTTTGAGAGTCTTCTGCAGCTGTGGGAGCGCCAGAAAGTACTCCGAGCTGGCGCGCGATAATTTCGGCCCCATTCCGAGGAGGTAAGGTCTTTGTTGAACAGGTAAGATCTACGCACACATTGAGAGGTATGTTCAAACCAAAGGACTAGCCACATAATTTTCATTCCAAAATTTACTGTGAATACATGCTCGGCAGCGCACGGGTGTGTCCCCAACCCTCATCGAGCGCCTTGACCACGTCATCGGGAAGCGGGCCTTTCTCCAGCGCGACCAAGTTGTCCTCGAGGTGATGGGCGCTGCCCGCACCAACGATGACGGCGTCGCCAAACTCCTTTTTGAGCACCGAGTGGTGCGCAAGCCAACGTAGCGCGGCCTCGCTCTCGGGAATTCCGTGCGGCGCCAGCGCGGGGCGCAGAATCTCGAGCGCCGTGAAGTTCGCATCGTTCCAGAGACGCGCCTTGAGCATTTGGCCCGCCATGTTCGCCGGGTTGAAGCGCTGCGCGTCCTCGAAGACCGTCTGCCCGCGGGTGTACCGCGAGGTGAGGAACCCGCCCGCAAGGGGGTTGTAGACGTAGAAGCTGATCCCGTAGAAGCGCAGGCAGGAGATGAGCTCCGTCTCGACGTGCCGCTGGAGCGTGTTGTACACCCCCTGGTATGCGGTCGGCATGACCCATCCATGCGCCTTGCAGATCTCGCACACCTGCGCGACCTCCCAGGCGAAGAAGTTGGAGAGGCCGAAGCGCTCGAAGATGCCCTCCTCGTACATCTTGTTGATCTCGCGGAGCGTGTCCTCGAAGGGCACGGTGCGGTCGGGCGCGTGGAGATAGAAAATGGAGAATTTGTCGGTTTTGAGGGCGGCGAGGCTGTCGTTCAGGCCCTCGCGCAGGTCGGCGGGCGAGTGCGAGAGCTCCTTGGGATAGAGGAAGCTCATGCTCTTGCCCTTGGTGGGGTAGTGCTTAGTCCCGAGCTTGAGACCGCGCTTTTGCCAGCCGATGGCCCCGAGATATTCCTCGGTGGATCCACTGCCGTACATGCGTGCAGTGTCGATCTCGCAGTGACCGTGCTTCTTGAAGACATCGAGGAGCTCCACGACGCCTTCGTGGGTGGTGATGCGCACCATCCCATTCCAGCTGCCTGAAGAGATCGGGATTGGTTGCAGTTGCACGTTGAGAAACAACACACCTGCAACACCAAACGTCATGGTCCCAAGGACGACAGTTACTTTGCTGATGGACATGGTGACCTCGAGATAATTTGGCCCCTGTCGAGGGATAAGATATACTGTCTCGCCGCGCACACCGCATTAACACCGTCGGCGGTGTGACGCGTCCCGGCCACGAAAACGCGGAAACAAGCTCCGCTTTAAGCAATTTACCGAGGTCCAACGTGGAACAGCTTGACAGTCCAGGTATTGCAAGACTCGCCTTAGCCTGTACAGTTGTGTCGTGCACAAGTCGTGCAGTGCCTCATTCAAAGACAAGAATTGACTGCCTCCATTGTGCCTCCATTTGGTGATTTCCCGAAGTTCCGCAAGTTGCCTTGGCCCGGAAAGATGTGCCTGCACGCAGCGCTTCAAGTTCCTCCAGGAGCGAGGTGATAGTCTGGAATGCCGTCGGAGTGCCACGTCCGGCTCCTCGAGAGCCTGTCTCCGGGCCGGCGAGCTGATCAGATCAGCAAGACAATGATCGGCGGGCTTGTTCCGAACCTACGGCTCCTCCGCCGGTGTGATGCCATATGGTTCAAGAACCCGAAAACTCATTCTCAATGGGAACTCCGATGTCGGGGACTGCCCCGAGCGGCCCCAGTGTGCCCATAAATAAAAAAAGCTCTCCCGCGCCATCTTTATGTGATGGACACGAAGATCGAACAAGGATTCAGACAGCATGCGCAGTTCCGGAAGGCGGCTTCGAGAGACTGCCAGCATTCCTCCAACGCGGCGTCCAAGCAAGCTTCAAGCTTCAAAGGGCCGCTAAGCATTTCCGTAGAGGATCACGGTGTTGCGAAGTTTATGCGCAACAGGGTGAGAATGATTGTGGAGGACGTTGTTAAACAGAGAGCCAAGCTATGCAATGTGTACTTACATCAGATATCTTCAAGTAGAGAAGTAAGCAATGAAAGACGTCGTAAGGCTAGCATTCACGTCGTGGCGCCAGTCTCAGTTTCGTCTGCCAGAAAAAAAACCTTACTTGATTGTGGTCTGACCACGGAAGAACAAGTTTCGTCCCAGTCCCTTGCAAAAAGTCGGTGTTTTATGTTACAGATGTACGGAAATCCAGTGCAACGATAGCCAAAACAAAACAAAGCCCCCCACCTCCCTCATCCAAGCCTATCGCCTAATCCGCTTCGCATCCGGAACACCTTGCTGGTACGGCTGCCCATCCACCGCAAGCGTCCCTAGCGGCTGCCGTGCCCCACCTCCTGGACCCCCGCCAATATTGCTCAAGCCCAGGCCCGCGCCGGACCGCACGGATGAGCCCCTAGAGCAGAGCGTCAGCTCAGAGACTTATCAAAGAACGGGCAGATACGCACATCATCGCGTCGGCCCCACGTTTGACGCCATGTGGTGCTGGTGGCCTGCTCGTGCTAGCGTTCTGTGGCAGGAGCGGATTCTGTCGGGAGTCAGTGGGGGACATCGGCGAAGACGCGAGGCGCGCACCTGCATCCCGGGCGGGAAGTGGAAGCCGCCGACGGAGGGCGTGCTGGGGCGCTTGGCGGGCTGCGGGGGTGCCGCGCTCGGGGAGGCGCTACTAACCAACGCAGACGCCTGCGGCTTGACGTTCTGGTTCTGGTATTGGGCACCGTTTGAAGGCCCGCTCCGCGTGCTGGAGCCGCTCCCAGACGCAGATGGGCCACCCTGCGCGCTGCGGGCACCGGCGGCGACAATAGGCGGACGAGAAGAGGAGGATGTCGAAGAGCTGGCGTCAGCGAGGCGCGGAAGCGCTGCCGGCCCTCCTCTGGCCATCGTGGACGTGGTTCCGACATATGCCTTTTGTTGGAGAGGCGGATTGGGCGGCGGGTTCATGGGGCCCTGCTGACGTGCCCCTTGACCAGCTCCAGAAAGAGCTTGCTGCTGCAGCGCCGGCGGCGCCACCACGGGCGCCTTCGCCTCGATTGCGCTGGAAATGGTGCTGCTACCCGCGCCCTCTTCAAAGTCGATCGGCTGGCCGAGGTCGCCTTCGCCCATGTCGACGGACGCTAGGAAGGCGTCGTCGTCCGAAAGCCCTGCGAAGGAGTCGTCCCCCGCATCCGTGTCGTCTTCGAGGGCCGTTGGGGGGATCTTCGGTGCCGGAAGCGGCGTTGGCTCGGCTTTCACTTGGGGTGCAAACGCCACTCTGCGTTCAGGCGCATGAGCCGGAGTGGTGATTGGGGTCTGGAGGCCAGAGGGCTGCAGATGACGGGGAACAGACGAGATGGGTCTCGCAGGAGGCTGTTGAGGTTGCGCCTGCCAGCGCGGTTGTTGTGGTGCCGGCGCTGGCGCATGTACAGGTGCGGGTGTTGTAGGTGCGCGGACTGGGGTCGACGTCGCATTGATCGGCCGCGGGCCCGACGTCGATGCTGCGGCGGGAGGCTTCTCAGAGAATTCTGGAGCGCGGTATAGTTCCCCCTTGTCCAGTTTTGTCTGCTGTGCGTCAGCGGGACGGCTGGAGTCAAAAGCAAAGCACGTACTGGCTGCACCTTAATCTTGACGATCTCGGCCGTGTACTGCTTGTCGTAGAGGCAGTTGCCCATGACGTTCCCAAACGTGCGGAGGGTGCGCTTTAGGCCGTCTGTGATGGCCTCTTTCTTGCACTGCGGTCGAAAAAAAAGATCAGGGTGGGACACAGGGGAAGACGCAGCACGCACCTTGTCCAGTGCCGTCCCCTTTGCTTTCGCATTCTCAATCATCCCGTAGCCCACATCCTCGTGGAAGACGCCCTCTCTCAGCGTCACCCTCATCACCGCCGAGACACCGACGTTGTACCGCCGCGTCTCTTCGTTGTAGTCCATGTAGTCCGTCGTGAGACTGACGATATTGGAACTCCACCCATGGAAGCCAAACACCTCGTTGGCGACGTTGATGACCTTCCAGCCCTCCGCATACGTAAGCTTGGGCCCGCCGCCGGGCCCGGGACGCTGCGAGATAAATTCGGGACCGAGCTTTTGGTTAAGCTTTGCCTGGAGTCGGTTGACGCGGTCATATGTAGATTCCGACATGCTCGTCGACGCCATGGAGGGGTTTGAGAAGCTGAAGGACTGTTGCTGCTGCTGGGTGCTGTGCATGTTCGGACTGAAGGAGCCGTGCATGGTGGGATTAAAAGATATGAGGCCGTCAGTACAGATGGACTGGTTGGATCCGGATGCCTCGTATGAGTTGAGAAGATGGCCGCTCAGAGGGCCCGCCATCGGGTTGAACCCAAGAAAAGGACTAGATAGGAGAATGTAAAGGCAAGGGAATTTGGAAAGGTGGCATTGGCAACTCTGGCCAAGCGGTGTCAGGTGATCGAAACGTCACGTGCACACTGCTTGAACAAACTCTTTCAACTTCAAGCGTCTTTACACCGACACCATCCCCATCCTCGTTCGCTCCAAGTAGTTCTAGGTGAACTTTGGCGACATTTTGATGCTCCAAGCAGAATCCGCCCAGCTTCGTATCAGTCGCGACATCGTGCGCTACTCGTCTAGCGCACCCAAATTTCACAGTGGACATGCTCTCTGTCACCTGTTCCGCGGCCTCCGAACGAGAGCGAACGAGCCGATACCAGAAGTGGAAGGATATCCTCCGGGTCGAATGTTGGGAACTGCTACTGAGTGTGCTGTGCTTTACGATCAGGGAGTCGAAATCCCGGTGGAACTGATGCTACGACTTGAGCCCTAGTGCCATAATAACGTGGGTCTCCGATCTCTCGACAACCTACCAGGCAGCAACAACTTGAACCCGGTAAGTGCCTTGAGGACATAATTAAATCCTCTTTCTGACTTTTCTGAAGATAGCCAGGGTTTGGATCTATTTAACGGTGACTTGGCTGGACTCGGAAGGTGATGTATTCTTCTACATTTTACGACAATGCATTTACAAACCGAGGTAGGGTGCCCACCGGCTGAAGGAACTTCCATTATGCTATGCCAATGTGTCAGATTTTTTTGCTTGTCATGTCCGATGATAACCTACATCGTGGGCGGTCCGCGAACGCCTTTCTCCGTGGTCTTGTGTGCACACTAGGGCCATAGCTATTCGGAAGAACTCGAAAGCCGAGTAAGCCTTATGACATCGGATCTTTGTGAGCTGCTGTCGACAAAAAACGCAGACAGCGAACCCTCTTCTCTAGCGTGTCCCTTCTCTTCATTCAACAATCTTGAACAAAAGGTAATTGAATATCTGGACCACGCGCGAATATAATATCCCCCCCAACAACTTGAATTTGATCATGTACCAACTCATCAATGCCGTCGGTAAGGTCCGGCGGCCCGGCGGAATCGATCGGCCCGGTGCTTCCTCTTATAAGAGTTCCTTCGATAGTGCGGTCCGAATATCCCTCCCTTCTCCCAACTTGCAGCTGCTCCCCTGGAAATGGTCAAAATCACTGGCTACGAGATCCATGGTGGGTTACCAAAGGATGGTCTCGCCCAAACACTGACATCTCACTCGTAGACGTCCGATTCCCCACTTCGCTGACGGGCGATGGTACAGACGCCATGTATGTCCAAGCTCCTGAACGTGATCCATTTCCTGAACTGTGTTTAGGAATACCGAATGCGATTACTCCTCGGCGTATATTACTCTGAAGACGGATTCGGATCTTGTGGGCCACGGGATGACTTTCACCATCGGGCGCGGGAACGACATTGTACGAATATCAGCGCTCTAGTTTGGAGCCATTGATTCATGATTTCACAGGTCTGCATCGCGATCAAAGAAGTTGCGAACCGCCTTGTTGGGAAAGAGACGGAAGAGCTGTTCGCAAACATGGGGAAGACTTGGGACTTCATGATGGCCGATCCGCAACTACGATGGTGCGTGTTTGCTTTACCTACTTCTTCTAGACAATTCCGACAGTATTAACTTAGGATCGGGCCCGAAAAGGGGGTCATTCATATTGCGTCTGGCGCAGTGAACAACGCTCTTTGGGATATGTACGCGCGGTCGAGGAGCAAGCCTCTGTGGAAGCTGATCGTAGATTTTACGCCGGTTCGTTCGATTTATGTCTTGCTCAAGAGTCTGCCCTATAATTGCACACAGGAGGAGATAGTGAACTCCGCTGCGTTCCGTTATATTACCGACGCGATTACGAAGGAAGAGGCGCTAGCTATGCTGAAGGAGAAAGAGGCTGGGAAGAAGGAACGTGAAGAGAAAGTTCGCGACCTCGGGTACGCCGTCGTCAATGCCGATATAGCCGTGAGTTCAAACTTCGTCCAGGTACCCGGCCTACGTTACCTCTGCCGGATGGCTTGGTATGTGCAGATCATCCCTTCGGTCCTTATACATTCTGATGGGAGGCAGGCTACACGGACGAGAAAGTTGCTCGCCTCACCCAGGAGGCAGTAACTGCCGGCTTCAATCACTTCAAGATGAAAGTCGGTGCCAACCAGGCAAACGACTTGAAACGTGGCAAGATCATCCGATCTATCATTGACGATCCCAAATATCTTCCGGCCGGACAAGCACCACGCGACCTCAATAGCGAGGCACTCCGTGGAAAGAACGCTGGACCGACCGGGGCCGTCCTGATGATTGACGCAAATCAAGTTTGGGATGTCCAGCAGGCCATCGACTATGTTAAGGGACTGGAGGCAATTAAACCTTGGTGCGCCCCAATGTCCTGATTTTGTCCGCAAGCTCTTTGACGCCCCTTCAAGGTTCATCGAGGAACCGACCGCTCCTGACGATATCCTTGGACATGCCGCTATCCGGAAGGGCTTGAAGCCACACGGAATCGGTGTAGCCACGGGGGAGCATGCGCACAATCGTATGGTGTTCAAGCAGCTGCTCCAAGCAGAGGCAATCGATGTAGTTCAAATCGACTCGTGCCGTCTGGCCGGCGTCAGCGAGGTGCTCAGTGTTCTTCTCATGGCTGCCAAGTAAGCAGAGCACCCACTTATCTGCATCCGAATAACCTGACCTGCGTGTGCCAAGGTTCGGAGTTCCCGTCTGCCCGCATGCGGGTGGTGTTGGCTTGTGCGAATATGTGATCCATCTCAGGTGCGTTTGTACTATGGATTGGTTTCGTTCGGCATGCCGAGTGAAAACTGCTTCTAGCCTCATCGACTACATCGCGGTCTCTGGTAGCATGGAGCGCAACGTGCTCGAATTCGTCGACCATCTGCACGAGCACTTCGTAACACCGTGTTCTATCAACAAAAACGGGCGCTATAATGTGCCGACGAACCCCAACGAGGGCTACAGGTGCGTGCGCCATCTCATACCTCTTCCGCACCACTCACTCCTCGCAGCATCGAAATGCACAAATCGAGCATCGCAGAGTTCGAATGGCCAATGGGATCTTATTGGGTTAGCGCAAACGCCAACAAGTAGTTCTAGTCTCTTTGTATTAACTTGAAACGCCGTTGTACCACTCGATCTTGTTGCCTGGTGTCATTTAATCCTATTTTGTTAGTTCGTTTGTTGAACCAGTTGTGGCGGTGCAGACAAATTATTTATCGTTGAGCCTGCCATTTTGGAGGTAAAGATTACTGCATCAGAATCATGATACGTGATCCGAAAGTTGCCGTCCTCGTAAGGGTATTCCATGCCTATGGGCCTGCCTACCGACTTATAACGAGATGAAAGGCCATCAAGCATTCTAATTGCGTTCACAAACACAATTGATATAAGTATACTTACAAGACCCTGATTCTCACCTAGTCCTCTCACTTAAAGTATCAGTCTATAGCCGCTTTCATTATCAGCCAAATTGTATATGAATTAAGATGTTGCCAATGGTATACCTAGCACAACTACTTCTGCGAAGTATGTTCGGATACACCAACTCGAATCTGGCGGCCGCTGATCTCGGGCTACCGGGCCGACACTTCTCCTCACACTCGACCACGTTCTGGAGAAATTATGCTATAGGCCAAGTCATAACTATCCCGAGGCTGATGGCCATGTAGCTACCTTTCTGGGGGGGTCGGACGCTGGGATAGGGGCAAGATGCCCGATTTGGGTCGTCGGCAAGACGCGGGCCGGCCAAAATGTTCGACTTGCGACATTCTACCTCAAGGTTGAACGTTGTAGAGCGACACAAACGGGAGCGAGAATCAGCTGGATTAGGCTGGGAAAACAGCCGCAATATATGTACAGTAATTAGCTAATAAGTCCGTTAGGACACGCTCAAGCGAACCAAGCGCGCCCCCTCGGTTCATATTCCAACATGGTATACACGTTTGAGCACCATAGATATCACAGTAAGTGCTATATCCACTAGCGCAGCTTTGGGATCTAGACGAAGGTGCAGTCACCGGCGTTCGATTTGTACATCATGTTTGTATAGGACTAGAAGAGCCACAAAATTCAGGGCTTGTCTCGTTTCAGGGTGCGGATTCCAGCGGGACTTAAGCGGAGAGCTTGGTGCTTACTATCTGCGCTCAGAAAAAATGAGATGAGACAAGGGTAACAGTGGGCGGAAGCCTAGGTGGCTGTGTTTCATCGAAATCAACTTGAACCTTGTGTAAGGGCAACCACGCGGCCCGAGAAGTCAAGGGTCCTGGCGTGGGGAATCCGAAGGTTAATTGACAGGCCGTGCTACTAAGTACAAGTATAGCGCACCTGGCGTGGGGAATCCGAAGAGAAGAACGTCTGAGGATTCCCACGCCCGGAGCCGCCTAAAATACCTACTGACTAGTAGCACGTGCGCGGGGTGATCGGAGCAACCGGAGTGACGCGCATAGGTCCCGTGCGCGGTCACAGGCCACGTGGTATCCGGAACCGGAGTTCCGGCGGGGTCGCGGGAGCGGGCGAGCGGGGGCGGAGGGAGCGACGGGGGGAGCGGCGGAGGGAGCGGGGACTGGGGCGGAGGTCGGAGCGGAGGCGGGGTCGGGGGCCGGAGCGGAGACCGGAGCCGGAACCGGAACCGGAACCGGAACGGGGGCCGGAGCGGGGGCTCCCCTGACACCATCCCCCCCTTGGAATGCGGCGCCTCGACGCATCGTCCGGACGTGGACGTCGGGGTCTCGGAAGGGGAGGGAGTCGAAGGTGGCGGTCGTGATGGCGCGTGGTGCGGCGGGGTACTTCCGGTAGAAATCTGCGACGAGTTCCGGAGCGAAAACGTCGGAGTGTTTAACCCACGAATCATGAGAGGAATTATAACCTTTCCACTGCACGAAATACCAGAGCGAGCCCCACCGGTACTTCGCGTCCACGATCGCCTCGACTTCCCACTCGGGTGGCTCGTCCGGAGCGGCGCCCGGAGCGTCCGGAGCGTCCGGAGCACCGCGGAGGACCGGCGGAGGCTCGTCATAGCCAGTCCGACCCTCGAAGGGGTCGTCCTGAGCCAATTCAAGCTTGACGACCGGAAAGACCGGATGGAGCTGCGAGAGCCGGGGAGGGAGTTCGAGCTTGTACGCGCCCCGCCCGATGACCTGGAGCACCCGGAAGGGCCCCAAGCGGCGGTGCGCGAACTTAGCGGAAGGGCGAGTGGTCTGGATGTCGGAGGCGTCCAGCCAGACCCGGTCGCCTACCTTAATCTCCGGCGCCGGAGTGCGCCGGCGATCGTAGTACCGCTTATACTCCTCCTTAGCCTTGACGAGCGCCGCCCGGGCTTCGGAGACTCCGGAGGCAATGCGGTCGCGGAATTCGTTAACCGCTTCCACCTTCGAGCGCAGCCCGTTCGGCTCGAACCCCATCCGGGGGAGCCGTCCGGTATCGGTCATGAACGGGACCTGCTGCGTCGACGAGTGGATGTGGTTGTTGTAGGCGAATTCGGCGGCCGGAAGGAGCTCGTCCCAGTCATCCTGCTTGTAGTTAGTGAAAAGCCGGATGAACTGCTCCATCTCCTGGTTAACGCGCTCGGTCTGACCGTCGGTCTGCGGGTGGTACGACGTGGAGGTCGCCGGAGCGACTCCGATGAGGCGCCACAGCTCCCGGGTGAACTCCGCGATGAACTGCGGACCCCGGTCGGAGATGTACTTCTCCGGGGTCCCGTGGAGCTTCCACACGTTCCGGTAGTACAACCGCGCAGCTCCGACGGCATCCAGGGTCGTGTGGCACTCGTTAAAGTGCGCACGCTTCCCGAGCGCGTCGACGACGACCATCACCGCGTCGTACCCGTGAGCTTCCGGAAGCTCGACGACGAAGTCCACCGAAACCGTGCTCCAGCGCTCTTCCGGAACCTCCGTCGGGTGCAACTCACCGACCGGAAGCTTCCGGAGCGCCTTCGTGCGACAACACAAGTCGCACGTCGCGACATACCGGCCGACGTGTCGGGACAACTGGGGCCACCAGTAGTTCCGGGAGACGAGCTCCAACGTCTTGAAGCGGCCGGCATGCCCCGCCACACGGGTATCGTGGTGCTGCTCCAAGATCCGGCGTCGGAGGTCGTGATCCCGGGGGACCACGATCTTGCCGCGGAAGTAGAGCAGCCCGTCGTCCACACGCCACTCCGCGGACCGGAGCGACCGGGAGCCCCGGACGTTGAGGGCCTCTCGCGCGGCGATAGCGAGGGGGTCCTCGAGGTCCGGACCACGCGCAAGCGCGTCCCGGATGTCCCGGAGCACCGGACGTTCCGGTCCGGTCACCACTACACCCTCGATCGCGCGGACGTGGAAGAGCTCCGGAGACAGGAGGGTGACGTCCTGGTTGTCCGGAGCGGCTCCGTGGTCCGGGCGACGCGACAGCGCGTCCGGTCGCCCCATCAGGCGTCCGGGCTTGTGGTGGAGCGTGAAGTCGAACCGGGACAGGTACAGCGACCACCGCGCCTGCCTCCGGTTGAGGTTCTGCGACTTCCGGAAGTACTCCAGGTTCTTGTGATCGGTCCAGATCTCCACCGGATGCTGCGAGCCCTCGAGGAAGTGTCGCCACTCCTCGAGCGCGCGGACGATCGCGAGCATCTCCTTGTCGTGGATCTCGTAGTTGCGCTGGACCGGACTCAAGCTCTTGGAGTAGAACGCTACCGGATGCCACTTCCCGTCCGGACCCTCCTGGGAGAGAACCGCACCGGAAGCCCGGTCGGAGCTGTCCGCTTCGAGCCGGTACGGCCGGGCCTCGTCCGGAAGGATCAGGACGGGGTCCGTGGTCACCGCGTCCTTCAGCGCCTGGAAAGCGGTGGCCTCCGGCTCGCTCCAACGCCACGCGGTGCCCTTTTTCGACAAGTCGAATAGGGGCCGGGCGATGTCGGAGAAGTCCCGGATGAACCTCCGGTAGAAGTTCGTGAACCCGACGAACTGGAGCACGTCCGTCTTGTTCTCCGGGACCGGCCAAGCGGCGACTCCGGCGACCTTGACCGGATCCATCTCCACGTGGTCGTGAGAGACGATCACCCCGAGATATTCGATCGACGACTTCTCGAACTCACACTTCTCCGGGCGCAAGTAGAGCTTGTGCTCCCGGAGCCGCCGGAGGACCTCCCGGACGATCTCCCGGTGGCGCGTGAGGTCGGAATGGGCGATGAGGATGTCGTCGAGGTATATCATGACGTCCCCGGACAAGATGAGATCTTGGAAGATGTCGTTCATCATTGTCTGGAAGGTCGCGGGGGAGTTGGTCAGGCCGAAGTACATCACCAAGGGCTCGAAGAGTCCCCGGTTAGTCCGGAACGCGGCTTTCCACTCGTCGCCTTCGCGGATTCGGACGTTGTTGAAACCCCACCGGACGTCCAGCTTCGTGAAGTACCGAGCTCCTTTCAATCGATTAATAAGATCGTTGATCAAAGGGAGCGGGTACCGGTTTTTCACGGTCATCGCATTGAGCGCGCGATAGTCCTGGACGAACCGGAGGCCTCCGTCCTTCTTTTTGACGAAGAAGACGGGGGACGCCATCGGGGATTTGGAAGGCCGGATCCGTCCGGTCGCCAATCCCTCCTCGATAAACGCGTCGAGCTCGCGCTGCTCGAGGGGAGAGATCGGGTAGACCTTACAGTTCGCGGGCTTCGAATCCGGGACGAGTTCGATAGCGTGGTCCCATGTCCGGCGCTCCGGTAACGAGTCAAACGACTCCCGGTTGAAGACGTCCTCGAACTCCCGGGCCCATTCCGGAATGGAGTCCGGAGGGGGCGCGGAGTTCCGGGCGAACGCCTCCGCTAACCGCTGTGAAACGGTTCCGGTGGCCCGGATGTCTTCGGAAGGGGTGAACCGGGTATAGAATATCCGGTCCCCTTCCTCGATCTGGTAGTCGTCGTCCTCGGTACCGGAGTCTTCGGAGTCATTCTCCGGAGGCCCCGGAGGGTCTTCGGAGTCATCCTCGTCCTCGTCCGATCGGTCCTCCACGTCTACGACGCAGATCGCCGGAACCGGACCGGAGCGTAGCCGCTTGAGCAACTGCGCGGCGGAGCGAGCCGCACGGCGCTCGGAACGAGCCTCGGTGGTGCACGTAGCGCAACCGGCGGGGCAGCGGCTCATCTTGACCTCCCGGGTTTCCCAGTTGATCTCCGGGTTGTGCTTCCGGAGCCAGGAATACCCGAGGATGAGCTTCTCCTTGCCGAGGCGCGTGACCGCGAGTTGGACGCGCTCGCTGTGACCCTTGTACGTGAGAACCACGTCCGCGATGTCCCGGATGTAGCCGGCCTCATTGGGGCTGCCGTCTACATTGAAGACCGGGATCGGCTGCGAAAGCCGTCGGACCGGGAACTGATTGGCAGCGACGTACTCCGAGTCGATGAATTCGGAAGTCGCGCCACAGTCCACGAGCCCGTTGGTCGAGAGCTTCGCAGCGCTATCGGTAGACGTGAACTCGAGCGGGAGGTGCAGCGAGTTGGGGGCCGGGATTGCCGCGACGGTGTAGCGCTTCGGGAGCCTTCGCTCCCAGGAGGGCTTCCGTGGTGCACGCGGGATTGCCGGGGGGACCGGAGCGGTTCCGGAGTCCGGAGCAACCGGAACCGGAGGGACCGGAACCGGGGCTACCGGAGCGACCGGAGGAGCGCTCGGGCTGGGGGGTGCGTCTATCGTTTCGGAAGGTGCAAGAGATATATTGTCAGACTCATTACACAGGACGGCGAAACGATTGGGGGACGCGAACGAGGGCGCACTGCTCACTCGTCGCGGAGGGGAAAATCCTCCGGACCAGGAGCAGCCGCGGCAGCGGAATGCTGCGCGGCGGCCTCGGACGACGCAACGCGAGCCAGCAGCTCCTCCAGCAGCTCGCCGTCTAGCTGCCGGATCACCTCATCCAGCACGTCGACCGCGCGGATGTCGACCGGAACGGTGCAGTCCCGGGCGAAGTGGTTCGGGTCGCCGCAGCGGAAGCAACCGCGACGGGGGGCAGCGCGCGCGCGGGTCCGGTCGACGTCCATCGGAACCGGAGCGGAGACCGGGGGCGCTGCGAACCTCGGAGGGGCGGAGGGAGCGGCCGGGACGGAAACCGGGGTCATCCGGGCACGGTTCGGGGGGTGCGCGGGCCTTCCGGACGTTCCGGTCGAGCCGATCTTCGAGCGCTGGATCGACTCGTACTGGCGGTACGCCCGGAGGCGCCAGCCGGGGTAGTCCTCGAGGTGCGGAGGGTCGCTCGAGCCGGTGATAGCGAGGTTGATCGCCGGGTCGAGTCCGGTCCTGTACTTCGTGACCTTGATGAGCTGGTCTTCGAAGCCGGCGAGGTCGACGAGGTCCTCGAAGTCGTCGGTGTACCGGTAGATGTCCCGGTTGCCCATGTGGTACGCACGGGACTCGAGCTTGTGCAGGGCGTGGTCCTGCTCGTTCTCCTCGATGAACCGGAGCCGGAACTCCCGCTCGAAGTCCTCCCAGAGAAGGAAGGGGAAGGGCTCCTTGGCGCTCTGGCGTTCGGCCCAGCGCTGCGCCGCATCCTTCGCCATAAAGGACATGGCGAACCGGATGGCCTTGTCTTCGGAGGGATCCCCGTAGGCGTCCCGGAAGCCTTCCGGAACCAACCGGATGTACGTCCGGACCGCGTGCAGGAACGCGCGGCCTTGGGTCCGGTCGCCGTCGAAGACGAACGGGGGGTTCGGTCGGAGGACCGTTTTGTTCGAGGAGGTGGACTCCGGGAATAAGCCTGGACTCGCGGCCGGAGCGGGTGCCGCAGGGGCCGGAGCAGGTGCGGGTTGTAGGTTGGTGACCAGGGCGGTCAAGCGCGCGAGGCTCGCCTCGATAGCGGACATCCGGGCGTCCGCGGTCGGGTCCGGAACCGGAGCTCCGGAAGCTCCGACGGGGGTACTGCCGGGCATGTCGGCGACGATGCGGGGGGAGGAGGGGGCAAGATTCGAATGGGGTGAGGCGGGGGCGCTATCTGAGCTGTCCGAGCCGTCGACGCCGAACTTCGCAATCTTGACCGGTTAATCCCTAGAAGACGTTCTTCTGCTGTAAGGGCAACCACGCGGCCCGAGAAGTCAAGGGTCCTGGCGTGGGGAATCCGAAGGTTAATTGACAGGCCGTGCTACTAAGTACAAGTATAGCGCACCTGGCGTGGGGAATCCGAAGAGAAGAACGTCTGAGGATTCCCACGCCCGGAGCCGCCTAAAATACCTACTGACTAGTAGCACGTGCGCGGGGTGATCGGAGCAACCGGAGTGACGCGCATAGGTCCCGTGCGCGGTCACAGGCCACGTGGTATCCGGAACCGGAGTTCCGGCGGGGTCGCGGGAGCGGGCGAGCGGGGGCGGAGGGAGCGACGGGGGGAGCGGCGGAGGGAGCGGGGACTGGGGCGGAGGTCGGAGCGGAGGCGGGGTCGGGGGCCGGAGCGGAGACCGGAGCCGGAACCGGAACCGGAACCGGAACGGGGGCCGGAGCGGGGGCTCCCCTGACACCTTGCTTCAATGCTTGAACCAAGGCGCTGAATGTGAACATGTATGATAGAGGAAGGCAACTCAGAGTATGGGAGCTGTGGCTGATTACATGGTAATATAATAACGATCGTCATGTCTACAAGCCCGCAGAGGAACAAAGGTGAGAAACAATTGGAAAGTGTTTGGTAAGGCCGGGTAGTCCAAATATGAGACCATAGGGACCATCAACGGCGGCCTTTGTTTTCTGTGCTTGTTCACGACTGGCAACCGTCAAGTTTACCTGTTTTGGCTACAAAAGGTCGGGATTCCCGACCGTCGCCAAGCACATGCTGCCAGGGCGATCGACTATGCCGCCCCCATTCTTGTTTTCCCTTGTCCTGCTCTGTAGCACAAGCGCTTGTTTTTTTGTTCACGCTACAAGGTCGCCGCTGTGGCCAGCAGCTGTCGCTCGGACTCTTGTTTCTTCTTGTCCTCTCTGCCATCGCGATGCTACGGGTATCGCTCTATAAGATACGGCACGAGGCACGGTCTCCTCCACCCCAGCGGTTTTTGAAGATCTCATGCAGTACTACCACGCCCGCCGGAATCTGGACTTTTCCTCCTCACCTTCTTCTTCTCCTCTGGAGTCACTGATATACGGTGTTGTCTCTCCGGATGAGCAGCTGGATACGAAGGTGCAGCTGCGGAATCGCCTGAATAGCGGCCGCCTGTCCAACATGCCTGCGGGTTTTCCCTTTCGACACGTCCTGGACAGCCGGGGGTCACCGCATGTCGTCTACGACTCATACGAATTCCGGGAAGAGCTACCTTTCGACTCACGATGCACCGGGAAACTCCCCGCTCATGTCACATTCACGACTGAATCCGCGGACACTTCTTCTTCAAAAAGAGATTATCTGACGTGGAATGCGTATCTGCCGAAACTTGACTATCTGCCGTACAGCCGCGGGCCTCCTCGTAGGTCCCATCACTGTCACCTGATATTTCCGCTCAATTCGGTGCAGCAAAAGTTCCCGTTGCCCATGTGCGCGTCGACAAGGCGGTCATGGACACAGTGTACGGAAGATACATCGAGAGGGATCCGCGGATAATTCTTCGGGCTCTCTCGGTCTCTGTGGAGCTGGGGCTGCTTGTCACCATCACTCTTCAACACTTCGCCGACTGCCCCGGCCAGTTTGCGAACGTTGTCTATGTTGGAACAGCGAACAACGGTCGCAGAAGCGTCTTGTTCACTGCTGGATCATTTGGATACCGCTAGGTGTGTTCTTTCCTCCGGATTTATCCGCAACGCTCATTTTTTTCCCAGCCTGCATTCACTCACGACGCAACGACGCAACGATTGATTTATAATTATTTATCGCCCCACGAAGCACGAAACATTCACCTAGATCCACGACAACGCATTCACGTACCACAACAACGCATTCATGTATAATACAACACCTCAACGCATTACACAAGAAGGATACACAAGACACTACTTTATCTCTGTACTATATATTGCTCCATAAAACATCAATGAAAGCATCTTAGCGCATCGGTGGCAGTGTGAATTTCTCTCTCTTTCCACTTTGATTCTCGTTGCCCCTATATTCGCCCTGGATCGGTCCAAATTTGAGCTTTCCCGGCTCAAGGACAATCAGGACAAGAGTCCCCCAACGCTTCCCTTCTATACAGGATGAATCATGCATAAGGACGGCAGTGATCTTACTAGTAGCTAGTAAGCAGTACACGACCTTTCATTCTGGATCTTTGGGGCATTCTGAAGTCTTGAAATTCTCTTGGGCATTCTGGGGCTGCTCAAGTATCTTTAAGAATATATAGCTGCATAACGGCGCCCAAAATAAGTCGTCGTGCGCTATTTCTAGCCATTTATCTCCACGTGACCGCGGTGTTTCCTTCTGCCGCTCTCCGCCGTTTCGGATTATCGACCGACGGTCCCCCACATGTTTTTGCCCATCTCTCTCCCTTACCACGAGGTTTATGTCGTCCTCCCCGCTCCCAGAAACCCCAGGGACCGTTACCCCCGGGAGCGCCCATCCTAGGACGGCTCAGATCGAGCTCACCGACCAAAGCAACAGGCTGCCTTTCAAGAAGCTCCTCCCAATCTTCCTCGGACTGGCGCTCTGCGTCGTGGTGTCCACTCTAGACTCGGTCATAGTCGCCACTGCGCTCCCCACAATATCCTCAGCGTTCAACGCAGGCTCTGTCGTATCCTGGGTGCCCTCCGCGTATCTCTTGACGTCGACGTGTTTTCAGCCGCTATATGGACGGTCAGCGTGCTTGGGGCTCGTGTCTTGCGCAGGCTACTTACACGGTCTAGGTTCTCCGACATCTTCGGCCGCAAGAGCGCACTGTGCCTCGCCATGTCGCTGTTCATGCTCGGAAATTTGATATCCGGCTTCGCAAAGACCATTGTGCAGCTCATCGTCTTCCGAGGGTGCGCTCTTTCTCTTTACGCTACCAGGGACATCTACTGACCATCAAACAAGCTTTGCCGGTGCGGGCGGCGGCGGCTTGGTGAGCATGATGCAAATCGTGGTTTCCGATATCGTCAGTCTCCGTGAAAGGTATTCGGCCTTATCGGACCGGCGCTTAGGCAACTCACAATCTGCAGAGGGAAGTACCAGGGCATCATCGGAGGGGGTAAGCATTTCGATCTCTGAGCATCGTGTTTTTGATCACCCTTGCAGTCGTGGCCATCGGTGTTCGTGCCGATCCGCGACGAAATGAGGAGCAACACTTATTTGGACTCTAGTATGCTATCGGCCCTGTCATCGGGGGTGCTCTGTCGCAGAAAGTCGGGTGGCACGTACGTGGTACTGAAGCCCCAGCCCTTGCCTGCATTGACGTGCCCCGCAGTGGTGTTTCTGGGTCACGATCCCCGTCTCATTCGTCGCAACATGCGTCGTCGTGTTCATCCTACCCTTGAAGCCCGTAGAGGGCAATATCCGCAGGTGAGGTCAAGCGTTTCCGGAGTTCCGGCGGCTCACGGCCGCAGCAAACTGCTCGCCGTCGACTATATCGGCACGTTGCTCACCCTCTCCGCATGCACGCTTTTGATGCTTCCGCTTATCTGGGTATGTTCTAAGTCATGTCGACGTCGGCAGGCCTGTTCTGAACTTGCCCGCAGGGCGGCGTCACCTTTCCGTGGAAGTCTTCGATCGTCCTCGCGCCGTTGCTGTCGGGGTTCGTCATGTGCGGGATATTCTGTATGTGGGAATGGAAGGGCGCGCGGCTCCCTATCGTGCCGAGTACGTTACTTTGCCCTTTTCGAGCAACCCGAAATAACTCGCGACCTCATTTCAGTGTATATCTTCAAGCACCAGACTGTGACGGGCGTCTTTATTGCGATGTTCATCAAGTAGGTTCGAATTCCGAGCGAACACATCTGTTGAACTCACTTTCAGCGGTTTTGTATTCTTCTCGACACTGTATTACCTTCCACAATTTTTCCAAGTCGCGCTGGGGTATGACCCCCTTCATGCTGGTATGTTTGACGCCGTTTTCTCTCGGTGTCATTTATTCATCATATCGTCGCAGGTTTGTTCCTTGTACCCCTCCTAGTCTCCCAGATCCTGGCGAGTTGGATTGCTGTACGCCACGTCCAAGTGCGGATACATATATATTCCATGTTAATCGTGATTCTAGGGGATGCTTGTGAGCCGCACTGGGCGATACCGAGTTAGTATCGAGTTCGCTTTTTGGAGGGCTCGGGCTGATCGAATGTAGACGATCATACACGTTGGCTTCGCCGTCTGGTCTATCGCATGTGGATGTATATCAACGATCCGGCCCGGCTCATCCAAGGCGGTTCAAGTGGTATACATGTTGCTCGCGGGAATCGGTGCGGGCCAGGTACGCTCAACTTTTCGTGGACAACAGCAGCTTGTTCCTAAACTACTTTGCTAGACAATGCGTAAGTCGGATACTAATAGGAAGATTTCTGAGCAATTCAACCCACGTCACGTGCAGAGACAACCACAGTCGCAGTCCAGGCAAGTGTGTCCCGGCGTGACATGTCGGTTGTAACGGCCATGCGCAACGTAGGCGGTCTCTTATTCGTTCTCCAATTTGCTGATCACTCTGGTCGCAATTCAAGTTCCTTCGGCTGCTGGGTGGCACACTTTCCCTCGCTGTCGCATCAACGCTGCTGAACAACAAGCTCCGCACCGCCATGACGGCACTCGGCGTCGCGCCCGCCGACATCATCCGCATCATCGACGACCCCTCCCTGCTGCACACCCCCGCGCGCGCCAACGTCTCGCCGACCGTCGCAACAGCCATCCTCTACCACGGCTACACCAAGGGCTTCAGCGCGCTGTTCATCCTGAACGCGGCGCTCACGGTGTTTGCAACGCTCGTGAGCGTGGTCATGATCAAGCACAAGGAGCTGAGCCGCGGGGAGGACGAGATGCTGCGGCAGCGCGCGCTGCGCGAGGGGCTCGAGAAGAAGATGGGGAAGAGCGGGGCGGCGACGCCCGCCGGTACTGGCGGCGCGACCACCCCGAGCGCCCTCGAGACTGCGGCGCCCCAATCAGGCGATCTGGAAATGAGCGAACTTGAGAAGGGCTCGAAGGGTGGTGCGGTGTAGCACTGTTAGGGCTCGGTCAAAACTCTGTTGAAACTCCAATCTAGATCTAGATAATTACAATATATGATATGATCTGAACTCTCCAAGACAGGATTATAGTGGGCTTTGTCGCAAAGCGTGCTATCATTGTCATTTTTCAAGAAGGCAGACCGGACATGGAAATACCATGCTAGTCTGATGACTCGCACCTTCGGCAACTTTTATCGCGAATTATTTTCCCCATTTTCTTTATTTATCCACCGCCACGGGTCAAGACGCCGATCAACTTCTCGGAGATCGATGATCCCAGATATAGTCCGATATGTCGCAATCGATCCTAAAACAGCAACGGGGCACGCTGCACAACCACAACAGCAGAAATACAAGACTCCTCCCCCCAAGACTAAGAAAAAACTCAGAATCGATTGCCCTATGTAACAAATTTATTTAGTACACCTTTACTGAATCAGGAAGTCGGCACCGGCTCCATGAAGTCCTTCACGAGCTCGATGAATCTCTCGCGCTCCTCCCACATAGCCAGATGGCTCGAATTTTCGAGCGTGACCCACTTGACCTTGGCAATATGCTCGAAGAAGGGCTTCACAACATAATCCTGGGACATGTCGTACCGCCCGTTGATGATGAGACACGGGACGCTGACTTTCGGGAGACGATCAATGATGGTCCAACCGCTGAGAGGCCCCCCGTTCCTGAAATCTATCGGTCAGCGATGCGAGAAGAAAAAGTTACAACTGACATGGCTATGCTGGTGGTAGAGTCGCCACCTTCTCCGGTCTCTCTATTCCCGAAGATGGGGTCCAGCCCACCCGCGGCGACTTCTTTGGGCTGGGGGGTAATGCGGCAGGCGTGGTGGACGTAAAACTCCTCGAGAGCCTCGCGGTATTCCTTGGGGGCCTTGAAGCCGTTCGCGAAGGCCGACTGGACTCGTTCCGGAAAGGACGCCAAGAGTGCCCTGTTGGATTTGACCCACAACTCCATGCTGGCAAGGGAGCTCGAAAGAATGATGCCTTTCAGACCACAGGGATGGTAGTTGACCTCGAACTCGGTGGCGAGGATCCCACCCCAGCTGTGACCGAGGAGATAGAACCCGGTTTCGGACCCGAGTCCGAAGTGCTCAAGAAGATTCTGCAGCTCTCGTATGAAGAGGTCGATGCTCCAGAACTCCGCCGGCTTGTTAGAGAAATGGGTCGAGCGGCCACCCCCAATCTGGTCGTACAAGATGACCGGTCGGGTGGCGGAAAGGTCGGCGAGGGGAACGAGGTAGTCATGGGCCATGCCTGTTGAATGTCCATCCTCAGATACCACGAGTGCACCTGAGACATACCTGGTCCACCATGCAGCCCTATCAAGGGCGGTAGGGTGTGGGGTGCAAAAAAATCCGTTGGGCCGATGATTTTGTACCAGGTCTGGCAAACAACAGTCGGGGCGCCTTCGACAGCCACCGTGAACGGGATAGTACCCTCGGAGGGGAATGTAGTGGAAAGTTTATTGGTCGACATGGTGGCAGTGACAATTGAGGGTGCGAGCGGGCAGCTCATAATATATATATTGCATACGTGCCTCATTACAGCACAGCATATTGTGTACTTCAAGGTGTACATGCACGTATACTCAACGCATGTTACCTCCGGGCCGAGCGCCGATGTTGAACATGCCCATCTCGGACATCATTCAAAGATCAGTGGAGGGGGTAAGCAAATCCGCTCTCTGAACCTAATCGAAAACGCTTCTTGACTACCCCAGTAGTCGTGGCCATTGGTGTTCGTGCTACTCCGCGGCGACCTCAAAACACTTATATAAAGTATGTGATCAGTCCTAATCCGAGGTGGTCTGTTGCTCCGCTTTTCTGGGTGTGTTTGATGTTATACCGACGTCGGCCCCGATCTGAAGCCTGCGGGAATCCCGTCTTAGATAGTATCATTCGTTACTTCAAGGTTTGCTGGCGATCTTTCTCGGCGTTTTCTTTTTTGATACATAGGGGGTTCAAATCGCAAGTTGAACTAAGTCTCAGGAAGTCCTCAGGCAAATTCTGGGGGGGCTCATAGTATCGATGAAGCCGAATTTCTGGCTGACTGAAACCTCTTGCATTGCTCATGATGCATGAGGCCTCAGGTCTATGGCGGTCACAATGCACTTTTATTATTTCGCGCAAAAATGTGCCATTTGAGCACTATTTTGAGCCGGGAGCAAAAAATTCTGGCCCAAGCGAAAAAAAAATGAGGGAGATGAAAGAATACTTTTTTTTCAAGGTGCGAGCAAACTGTGCAGGCATGCGGAGCAATAGTTTTCTTGTGAGCAAAAAAAAAGTGGTGTGTGGCTGTGGCAAGCCGACTGATCCATTGATTGCCTGGATCAATTGCCGCCGGCCAGGAGTCTTTTGACCACTTCAACATACAAAGAGACCATTGAAGAGCAGGAACTTAAATGAGCACAGAAAGTAGCTACTCCTCATTCAATTCTGGTCTTTCTCCTGGAGGCAGGTACTCCCATTGAATGGGTACTTGAAGCCGACTCAACGTGGTTACAATATTACCATGTATGCCTACTAAGTAGTAGCACTAAGGCAAGTCCACAGAGGAATTAGATGGGGTGAATGAGCTGGTCAAAGGTTTTATAGGGCTATGGGCTGTATGGCTTCAACTGGACATAGATCTTCAAATCTGGTCCAGCTGGACTCCTGGCCGGCGGCATTTGATTGAGGCAATCAATGGATCAGCCGGCTTGACACAGCCACACGTAACTTTTTTTTGCTCACAGGAAAACTATTGCTCCGCATGCCCGAAGAGTTTGCGCGCACCGAAAATAAGGTTTTTTTTTCCCATCTCCCTGATTTTTTTAGCTCGAGTACAGAATCTTTTGCTCTCAGCCCAAAATAGTGCTCAAATGGCACTTTTTTGCGCGAAATAATAAAAGTGCAATGTGACCGCCATACAGGTCGGCCGCAGATAATATATATCTTGCAATCGGAGCACCAGTCCGAATCAACTTGAATTGGCCGCGGCGAACAATAAATCCGGTGATTTGCCGGTGATCAAACAGCAGCTGCGCCTTGTCCACGACCGTCGACAATGACCTCGTCGGGGGCGCGCTTATTTCCGCTCCAGCCTTGTCTTCAATTAAATCTTGATGGTCGTCGTTTGTGGGCGACCTGTTCGACAGTGATTATTGTTGACCTCTAGACTCTTGTTACCTCCTGGCTTGTTTCCGATACCGCTTCTCCGCGCTTATCAAGGCGTTATTGTACTGGACTACAACGTCGCCTTCAGCTCTATCGTCTTTGTGGGCGCCTGTTACTGGATGGCGTATGGTTTAAATGTTCTGCTCTACAACTGGGACTCTCAACACCTTCCTACATTGCCTCTGACGACATCCCATCGACACTGCTATGCCTCACGCTGGATATCCCTTCAATGTACTGCCTCATCCCCCTCCTCCCGCCCATCCGCTAAAATCGGCACTCTCATACGACTATCTATCTGCTTTCGACGAGGTTTGCATAAAGCGATGGCTATCCAACCGCCTGCGACACCCGCAAAGCCTACTGCCCCGTTTGCCCGGGGGCTTTCCGTTTCACTACTCGGTCAATGGACGTGGACAAGGAGATATTTCTTACGAGCCTTATGAATTCTGCGAGGAAATTCCCTCTGATGTGCTTGCTGGCGGACTACGGAGGCGTTATTGGGTGACATTTACGTTTACGAACCACACGGCGGAGCGCTGCCGCCACGAGCACCGAGCTCAACCACCCGCGGAAAAGTCCAAGCATTATATGAGCTGGCGCGCATATGTTGCTGTTCGCGATATGTCCTACTACCGCAGCGAAGTCTGTACGTCCCCTTCCGCTTGCCTTCCGAAGAAAATTCAAACCGTTCTATAGGCAATTTGCCCCTCTTGCATGTTGAGCTAGACCCAGCGGTTCTCGGCACATACTACGGCGAGTTGTTCAAAACCGACCCTACAATGATCCTGCGGGCCATGGGCGTCTCTCTGGAAAGAGGCCTGCCGATAACCATAAAACTTGCGGATTCTTCATATGCCAATCAAATTCTGTTCTTTGGCACGGACCAAACAGGAAGTCGACATCTGCTGCATAGATTCATGCTCCCGTTATCATGAGGTTACTGAGGTACGTGTTCAAATTAACACGACAACAGCAATTTCTCAATTGTCTCCCCTAGATCTCAACAATTTCGCTTTTCCTTCGACGTTTCAACGTTCAACGTTCAACCCTCGACATACTTAGCTTAGAAAAATGATTAAATGTATTCTTAGATTGTATAATTCAGCCATTGAACATGTCTTTCCGTGCATTTATGGGAGAAGAAGTCATGCTGTCAAGCGGTAAGTATCAGTGGGACATCATCAGCGTCTTTCAAATCCTTCTACTCACCCAAGAGGATGGGCATTGGGCAGCATTGGGGTCCCAGCATTTCTTACGGTCTCCTCTTACCCTAGCTTTCTCTGCCTCGTGGCATGTTTCGCAGAGGTCATGCCAAGGATCGATGGCGCAGGGCAGAAGATGTGCCCCTCCGATTCATCAAGGGTGGAACATTGCGAGTCGCCTTCAACTAGCTGCAATACGGATCATTGTATACACATAAGGATATTACACACCGATATTATAGAGTGCACACCAAGACTTCCACCAGATCTTTACCAGACTGCCCTCGAATTATGCCATCGCAAGCCCAATCCTCCGCCGACTCTTACGCGGCGCCGCGTCGGGTACAAATTCGTCGTCCTCGTCGCTCTCTATAACCACGACACTATGCTGTTTCGCGCGCTTCGGCCGCTTTGCGGGCGTCTGCATCCCCGCGTCCCCACCCGCCACCAGAAATGAGCGCTTGCTCCCTGTGTTCGTGAGCTCTGTCCCAAACGCCTCGCGGCCCGTGAGCGACGTTTCCACCTCGTCCACCTCCATTTGGTCGTCCGAGTGGTGCGCCTCGTGATCCGCCATCCGCTCGTCAAGGTCCATCTCTTGCGCTTCTGGCTGAGCCTCCACCCCATCCGCCTCCGCCTCCTTCTTCCCCTTCCCTTCTTTCTTCTTCTTCGCCCGCTTGGGCGACGCCTTGAACGTCTTTCCGTTCTTGACCGCCCACTCAATCTCGATAATCCTACACACATCCAGTCAGCCATGTCACCGCTAGCGCCCAGCCGGCACACCCGCCCGATGCTGCGCCTGCGCCTGCGTGACACCGGCGCTGACGCGGCACAGGAAGACGTGCACGACAAAAAGGATCCACCTCTCTTTCAGCTTGACGTTGTCCGGGACGTACGTCTCCGCCCGCCGATACAAATCCAGCGCGACCTGCAAGTCACCCCTACGACCAGCCCCAGTCAGCAGAAACACTCGAGGAGCGAACAAAGACTTACTTGTCGGAATGTGCACGCGCAAGCGCAACATACGCGCGCCCCGTCTTCTTCTTAGACACAGGTGACAACACATCAGCAAGCACCGACTCCTTGTTCCCTCGCTCGCTGTAAGACCAGAAGTGGTCAGCCACACCAAGGTACAGAAGTGTAAGAAACGGAAATGGAAAACGACTCACAACTTGCGTTCGAGCTCCTGCAGGCGCGCTTGCAACTCGTTGTCCAGATCCTTGTGACGCTTCAGAAGCGGCGACAGCCCCGGCACCTTCGCATCCTTCTTCGGCGACCGACTCTTCCCGCTGCTCGACCCTGCCTCCAAAGCCGCCAGCTCGCGCTCTCGCTCCGCCAGTCGCCGTGCCACTTCCACCTCGACCGCGCGCGAGATCTGGTTGCTACTCAGCACTGACAACGAAAGTCCGCAGTAAAGGACGTACCCTGGCATCGATCTCCGCTTCGCTCAGTCCCGGAGCCGCTGGTTCTTTCTCCTTCTCCTTCTCCTTCTCCTTGGACGCGCCGGCCCCAAGCCCGGCAATAGACAGGCGATTCGTACCAAGCCCAAAAGCTGACGAGCGACCCGCGGGCCTTGGGACTAACGACGGACGCCCACCCACAGCTACCCCTGCGAGACGAGTCAACGGCGCTCCAAGCTTACTCGCAAGGTCGATCTTGGGTGGAGGCGCAGCCACTGGCTGGGGGGCGCGGATCTCTACGGACGGGCTCCGTTAGAAATGGGGGATGCACATATGGGTAAGGCACCCACCCCGCTCATTCACAACAGGCTTGTTTTCAATATTCTTTGTCCGCACGGCGAAGCTAGATAGGCGTCAGCGTTTAGTCAAGGAAGATCTGGAGTGTAAAAGGTAACTCGCTTGAGAGTATTGAGCGTGTCCTGCCGAAACTTGGCGCCCGGAGCGAGATTGCAAATGAGCAGGCCGACGGATGAGCCACCGAGAGCGTCTTGTAGGATGCGGGTGAGCTTTGCATTCCGATATGGTATACGTGACTGCAGTGGGAGTTAGCATGGCGAAGATTTGCAGAACGACTGCCTGAAGAGAAAAGGGGCGATAGGTGGTGATGGGAGGGAAGGCAGGATATCGAGATAATAGGTGGTAAGCAGAAGCGTCGCGAAGTGGAACAAAGGCGGACGAGAGGTAGACATAAGAGGTAGACATGAAGCGATGATGGGCCCGAAGGACAGGTCGTGCAAGTCGAGAACTGCAGCAAAGAGCCAAGAGAAGAGGTGGATAGAATGGAATGGATAAACATGTGGGGTGGGCAGCAAAAGCCAAATAAGCGCACGAAACTCACCGCTCCAGTATTCAGCGCATGCACCACCTGCCCAAGCACACTCAGGCTCTTGTTGATCGCCGAGCTCTCTGCCATCCGAGAGGGGTCGTTTCCCGTCAGCTACAAAGCCAGGCGCGTTAGCATGTATCTCGCGCGAAGATAAAGAGGCGGAAAAAAGAAACAAGTCTAGACGCTGAAGTGGCGCGACACTTGGATGTCGCCCGCGCCCTCTTTTTGTCCCGGCTCCGTATACGAGGAGAACACCGAACCTTATTGTTCTCTGACCCCGCCAAATCCACCAAGTTGATCTTCCCTTCCCGGACCGCGGTGGCGGTAGTGATGCGCAGCGTCAACGTGAGGACTGCATGCGAGCGCGAGGACGCGCGGTTGAGGAGTGTCGCGCCGACAGAGCGGCGCGCGGTGGCGGTACTAAGCGGTATTCGATCAGCGAGCTGAGGAACAGGGTGGAGACGGAGGAGAGAAGAGGTATGAGGGGCAGCATCTGAGATGACGTGAGAGAAAGCGCGGGGGATGATCTTGGTGGAATGACCCGGGCAGCCTCCACCGATTGGGTAGCGCCGCGTGCGTGTCACGTCCTTCTCCCACTCATCCAAGAAGCATAAACCAGAAGCATAAACCGAAGGCTCACCTGTACACTTTATCGAACTCCGCCGCACTCCCAACCGGTGCGGTGGCAAGTCCCGCGACGAACACCGCGCCCGCGTCGTTCTCGCGCACAGGGAGCTTCGGGGCCTGTGGACAGCATTTCAGCATTAGTCAGGCAGGAATGTCGAGGAGGAAAGACGGAGAAAAAAGAGCAAGAGGGGGCAGACGTCTCCCTAAGGAAGGAAGCCAGCTGCGAGCGCCATTTGTCCACCACTTGCTGCTGACGTCAACGCGTACATGTGCACACAAGCTACATCAGCGCCCTCAGACTAAGCGGTCGGCGGCCCAGCGCCTTCGCCTCCGCCTGTTTGGGAATACGAAGACCACGTCCGCACCGCAGGCCGCCTCCCTTCGCCTAGTCTCAAGTCTCGCCCCACTTCAGGGAGGCGCGCGAGGATGTCCCTTACTCGGTGCCGTGGCAGCCTCGCGTCGCCACCTGGTAGCGATCCCAGCACGCAGAGAAACGCGAAGAAAGACGGCGGAAACCGAGGAAGTGAGAACGAAAGATAGCACGACGAAAACGCACGTTCTCCCGCGCAACCAACAAGTCGTACACATCGTCCTTGTAGATCTCGATGTACGACACGGCCACCTCGGTCTTCTCGTCTTTCTGTGATGAAGGCGCGAAGAGGGCCTAATGCCCATCAGATGGGGAGGATCGACGAGGGCAGATGAGCGTACCTGGACGACGCGTGGAATGACGCCGGGGTCGGCGGGAGTGCCCTGCATAGTATGTGTCTTGCCGCTGCTCGTGACGCCGTATGCGAAGATCGTTACAGTCTGTACATGAAATTAGCGGATCCAAGAGAAAGGGGTAGAACGGCAGGCAGATGAGGGGGAAGCCAGGATGAGCAGCGCCAAAGGACGGACCCGGGGTACGGATGGATTGAGGCAACACGGGGCGGGATGACGGATAAAGCAAACTTGGCGAGACGAAGGACAAAGCACTTACTACACCCCCGCGCGCAACGTCGACGAGTGGTCGCACGTCGGCGTTGAAAATCTCCGCCTGTGTCGCGTCCGCATCGTAGCAGCTCGTGATCCTGCAAGCTCATAATCAGTACCCCTCGTCAACAAAATCAGGGGCATCAGCAACGCCGAAAGGCGCAGAACAATGGAAATTCAAGACTCTAGGCTGAGCCGTGCAACACAGATTCATGAGCCATGGGCAAGAGGAAGTACAACACCACCCTCGAGCCGCAAGAAATCACGGAGAGGGGAGGGGACGTACGGAAATCGGAATATTTGGCTCGCATCGCGCGGATTGGCGACAGATATATACGAGCCACTGGCTCCACTTGTATTTTCGCCGCTCCCGCTGGCGTTGCCGCTGAAAGTCGATGTGCTGCCACAGGAAGACTCGCCGTGGACGACGTGGACAGCATCGTCGGGGGCTTCCCCGGGAAGCCGTGGCCGCAGACGGGCTGCTATCCTTACTTTCGCCGTCGTCGGGGCGGCCATTCAGAGCGCAGTCGCGGAAAGCGCAGGGGGAGGGGGGGAAAGGACAGAGTTCGGTTGGTGCCAGTGTGACAGCTGATCGCGAGGGGGCGTGATGTGACACAGCTGATACACAACGCGATCATGTGATGCTCGCGACCGAAACGGACCCGGGCCGGGACCGGGATTGCCATCTGATTGGCAATGACTTGACTTTCTGCGGGTTTGCGGGCCAGGCAGGGTGCCCCGGTCCGTGCGTCCGCGGAGTGCGTGGTATATATTGAAGTAAGGCAATCTTGAGCGCTTGAGCCTTGAAATTTTGAAATTCGAAAGCTTGAACGTTGAAATTTCTCGGTTTTATTTTTTTCGTTCGCTTCGCAGTTACGATTCTACGATACAGTTACTTTACACGCTCGTGGTTACATGTTCCATGTTCTCTGTTCCTTGATGTTTGATTTACAATGCGGTCTGTGCGATGCAGAAAGTGAAGAGAAAGTCTGAACGTGCAAGTAAAAAAGACTCTCACTCCTCCGACTCATCGGAATCGTCCGAGTTGTATTCCTCGCTCAGTCCACCAGCCGCCAGGATCTCTGCGCGACTCTCCGCACGGCGCGGCGCGTGCACGAGGAAGTAGCGGCCCCCGACGCGCCGCAACTTGTCACCATCGCGGAACCCGCACCCCGGCGCGAGGACCTGATAAAGCATCTGGCGCGCCTCCCCACCCAGATCCTCGCCTACCCGCCCACCAACCTCCCCGTCATCCCCACCCAGGTCCCCAGAAAACTCTTCCAAGGGCACGAAGTCGCACCATGCGCGCGCAAACAGGGCCGCGCTTGCGACCACAAGAAGCGCACCGAGCGGCGGGTACGCGTAGACCACGCCAGCGAGCGTGGCGAGGAGGATCGCGACGTGGAGGTGCGCGACGGTCGCCCAGTACGCAAACGCGCGGATGGGTGTCGGGGGAGCGACGAACGGAAGGATCTGCGCGAGGCCGCGCTGCATGAACGCCACCGTGTACGCGGAGCTGCGGGGCGCGGAAGCAGGGAAGGCAAGAGTGTCGAGGTAGGTAGGGCAAAAGAGGATCACACCGCCGACAAGAGCGCACCAGATGGGGAAGAAGACGAGCTGCAGAGGGAAGAGGGGCGAGAGGCGGGGCATCGCAGGCGTATCGAGGAAGGCTTCCGATTCGATCGTGCAGTCGTCGTCGTCATCAAGCAGGAGGAGAGCCTTGTAAGCGGCATCCACTGCATCATCCTCTGTGCCCGCGTTGGCGTCGTGCGAGACGTCGCTCAAGTCCGCATCGCTGAGGACCTCCGACGCGGGCCTGCCGGTGATACTGTCGTTCAAATCTGAGTACATGCCCTGCCCAAGTCAGCATGAATATGCTTGAATGCATCGACATTCACCTTACGGTGGCGTAACGTCGAATGTGGGCGGGGAGTGGACTCCGGCACGCTCGAAGCTATTTGGTCTTCATAGCTGAACGGAATCGGGGGGATGGCGGGAGAGAATATGTCGCGGAGGAGAGGTGGGCGGCCGCGAGGCGTCTGCAAATCAAGTCAGAATCTGAGCGAGTAATCGAGGTGGGGCGCTTGCAGTTCGAACGATGGATTGAGGGGATCCGGTGTTGTATGTGTCTGAGATGGGCGGCTCTGGCGTGTGCACTCTGGACTCCGACGGTAGTTCAGGAGAGGCAAAAGACATAAGGTTTGGGGAGGCTGGCGATTCGGGCTCGCTATGAACCTAGAATCATATAACAAACATGAGCGGGCTATTCGTAGCGCGACCAAGTTCCACACACCCGGTCTACGGAGCGCCTATCAAGATGCGAATTGGTCTGACGATTGGGTTAGCTTCGAGACGCAGAAGCCGCTGACAGCTCACGCTCTTGGTCGCCTCGTCCAGAGCTTTGGCGAACTGCCGGGACAGAGACACACGATGGGGCCTCCCTTGCCAGTGATCTGCTTCCCGCCCATGCGCGAGCCGCTCGTCGGAAAGAAGCTTCCGGTCTGTGACATCGAAGTGTAGATGTTCTTCGTCGGCAGGGGTGTTCAAGACCGAGGCGAACGGTGATTCGGTGCTCTCCTCAGATTCGGTGCGCGACATCAAAACACCGCTGTCCTGGGCGCAAAAGTAAGAATTAACAGAAACGCCTTGATAGGAATACACAAGTACGGATGAAGATGACCTGTCCATGATTTCAGCCATTTCTGTAGAGTCGGGCGCGCGCAGGGGTGGTCGACAGCCTGAGGAACGTGACCGTACACAGCAGGTAAGACGCGCCCAGCCTTTGAGCACAGCCACGGCCCAGACTCTGACTTGCTCAAGACTTGCTACCACTTTTTGACCGTTTTGCTTTTGGGCGACTTCAAGCAAACTAAGTTTTGATTCTGGCATACTCGTTCCACAACACTTGCAATACATTTGGCTGAAGCTTAACTGCACTCTCGGGTCGACCCTTCCAGAGGTCCTTCCATATCTCTGATGTCTTGAAAAAAACGCGATGAAGTAGCTGACTAGTCTCTCTAAGACAGACGCTACAGTGAACAAGCTCGTTCCTCGCTCACTGTAGTAGCTGACAGAGGTTTCGGGAAGTAAAGGACACAACAAGCTGGAAGATACGAGGAGAATGGTGCGTGCCGTAGCTGTAATCCTCTCAGGCTGACTTGTTTAAACAGAAGCATCTTCATTCTCGACGGCCTCTCTTTGCCTCTCTTTCTATCTCATTAGACGCTCCACTTCTATCAAGTCTCAGCCTAGGTCGCTCGGCTGTATCTCAAGTGATCCATCCATTTTCTATGAGTCTTACGGGATACTCCGCAAATGCGCGGTGCAGAGCGGATCCTGGTGGGGGCGAAATTTCCGCAGCGAGCGAGTCCTATACCGCGCCGATGGTGAGCGAAATGGAGACGCAAAACCAAGGCGTACCTTTACCGTGACCAGCCCTGCCTCGAAGCTTCCAACTGTGAAGTCTTCTGCGCAGCGTACCTCGCCTTCCCAGCTCAAAGCTTCGGTGCCCGAACTAGCGCCCTCACGGAAGACAGGCGGGAGCGAGCGCAGTGTGCCTTCGCCCAGGACGATACTTCTCCTCGCGTTTTTGTCGCCTACGCGCATTATGACCCTCCGCAGGAGGTAGACTCGCACTGGGAGCTCTTCTGCCGAGCGCGGAGGATGCGTAAAGGCGTGCCGCCTACGACGGAACATTTCTCCTATCAGAGCAGCTGGCCCAGACACCTGAAGATGAAAGGGGATGCTATCCGATACGCGGAAGACTCTTGAAGCAGGCGCAAACAACTGAACTGAAGTCAGCGCTCATTCCACAATTGAGGAACACTGCTCACGTCGCACGCCAGGTTGTTTGGGCCTACCGTCGTCTCCGTGGACGTCATCGGGAGTTGAATCCATTCTTCTGGACATGATTTCACGGTCAGGACTAGTGACGGATTCTCCAGCATCGGGTCGGGTGGAGTGGGCTGCGGGCGGTAATCCAAATCCACCGAAACACTGCGCCGCAGGAATCAGAAGTCGGCAACTTCTAATTTGGGCTGCATGACTTACCGATGCTCCTTGCGGAAGAACGGCGCCATGGGATGGCGCATCAGGACCGTAGCAGTGATATGGTATGTGCACTTGACGAATAACTGGGGATAGCTGAACAGGATGTGGCATGTTGGCGGAAGGGGGTAGACCACGTCTTCATAACTGAAGATGGACGGAAAGCGATGGGAGAACGGGAGGCTGTTCGGACAGCAGGAATCCGAATCGTTCGAAAAATGGTAAAGTAAATCGGAAATTGCGACAACAGTTACCACTGAGTACGCCCCAGGAAGCGGGAGAGATTCGAGCAAGCCCTCGATCTGAGGTTGGCGTCAGTTCACCCCAAACGCAAATCGAGGAAGTCATCGTTACCTTCAGCTCGACCCCTCCAATGTTTTCTCGATCGGTGCGTTCCAGTATGACTTGCCCTTCCAGAAGTGCACCGGGACCTGTGCTTGGTCGCTGTGCCTCGTCCATCTGGCCGCTCAATAGCAGCGTAATGCCGTCGTCGCGCTTGATGAAATAATTGGTAGGTGTCACCCTGGAGGGTCCCGCAGCCGATGAACGTTGAACCGTCTGCTCCGTGGATTTGGGAAACGGCGAGTAGGCGGGAGACGGGCTACGCGAAATATACAAAGGTGGTGAAGGATCTGGGGACATTCCTGGAGCTCTGGAGACTCGGTCCCGCCTTGAGTATGCATATAAACCTTGTGCGGGACGCGGGACCGGCCCTTTCAACCCCGGCAACTTGAAGTCTATGTATAATCAACTGAGATGACTCCGCCTCTTCTGCTTTCCAACCACGACCCGATCGACTTGCTCTCGCATAAAACTGGCTCCCTACCATCCCCGTCTGTTGTGTCTATTCTCGATACACGAATCATCCGCTGGAGCACATTCACAGCGCGCAGCTGCCGTGTCTATCGTCCTTCCTGTGTGAATCATACAATATACATTCCGCACCCCGCCTGCCACTGGACTCAACTAATTGTTGAACGTTGATCGCCGATGAACTGCGTACGCAGCATCATTCTCCTTCCTCTGTGACTCATGACCTACACTTTCCGCCGTTGAGTGCTGGGCTTGAGTTATTCTTGATCGCAGTTGAACTGCGTAGTACGCAGCGTCCTACTTATCCGCGTTTCCAGCGCCGGTTCCACTTCCGACTTCATCTACTTATATACCTAGACTTCATCTTTCGCGCACTGTTCAATAAGATCATTATGGAGCTTACTGCAGCTGCTCTTGGCAGCCTTGGGATAGGCTGGCTTTGGAGAACCATGGGATGACAAAGTAAATATAAATTATGCAACTACAGAGATCCCAATTGGTCGTCGATGTAAGTAACTACTCAATTATTTTCTGTTCATACTGTACCATTTCGACCGAGTGTTCAGGTGACGCGTGACGCGGGCCTCTGAACACTTGAGGTACCGGTGACGGTGACACAAGACTTTTCTTGACCAAATAGGCTGAGAATTGCACAAAATTTTGATACGGCAGTCGCCGGACTACTATATATGGGTCTTTTGATGTGATTGCCGAGAAATGAACACTTACACTGCCAACCAAACGACCACTGGCTCCCAGTGGAATTGGGTTCTCTGGAAATCCAGGGCGGATCCAGTGAAATCCCAGAGATCGACAAGTCACTGGAATCCAGTGGGCAGTTAAGCGAAGGCCAAAGAAGGTAATATTTGTAATGTTGAGCACTGCCGGGTTCGAACCGACGACCAAAATAATGGGAAAACTCGACAAGCTCATCCACTACCATTACACCATGTAGGGCATATAAGAACATTACAGCTGTTCCTCTAAATAATGACACTGCCCCCTTTTTTTTTCGGCCCGTGTCCCAAAGCGGACACGGCCTGATTTGGATGTCTTGACGCCAAACAACGTGTCTTGCTTCCCGCTCTCTCTCCGGTGCCCTCCAGACACACCATGGGTAACAGAAAGATCAGCCGAGACTTGAAAGAGGCCGCTTTGAGGCTATGGGACCTAGGGTTAGCTTTTGTAGGAGACGGTATTGGGGAGTAGTTTTGCTCTTGAATGGCACTGTGGGAATTTGGTTCGAGGCGAAACCAGCCACTGGGGGTTTGGGAAAGATTAGGCCAGCATATGGAAGGAAGAGGGCGGTGTTTGGCGTCAAAACATCCAAATCAGGCCGTGTCCGCTTTGGGACACGGGCCGAAAAAAAAGGGGGCAGTGTCATTATTTAGAGGAACAGCTGTAAATCGAGCGGTCTCGTAGGGCCTGTTCTCTGTGGCTGCCTCACTTTACCACTGTTTTGAGCTGAAGCGCACTCATTTTTTTTCCCTTCTGGATTGATATAAGCAACACAGTAAACGAAGGCCTAGAGTGAGGCTTGCATAGTGGTTTACTTGTATACCCAATATTTTTTTGTGTCCGAGCCAAGTTCGAGCCTAACTTCAGTTACATCATGGAGATCAAAGCCAAGTCCGGTATCACGCAGGCTTGATGGATTTCCGATGGTCCTCTGGAATCCAGCGGATCCGTCCACTGGAAACCAGCGACTTGCCGATCTGTGGCATTCCACTGGAATCGCACGGGAATCCAGAGATCATCCCACTGGCATTCCACTGGCACATGATTCAGTGGAAATCCAGTGGCGTTCTGGTTGGCAGTGTAGAAAAGTGAACACTTGAGGTGACGCGTGACACCCTATGAACACTCGGTCGAAATGGTACAGTACGTGACGTTGGGATATCTATTTTCGAGCTAATCGAGTTGCACAGTCTCCGAGTCCGACTGGCTACTAAAGGATACTCCATCTCCCACCACATAGCGGCTCATGCTTTCACAACCATGTAAAATTATACTTGTAATTGGCCCATGATGACTGACATGAGTTCATTATTAACTTTCGTGAGGTTCGGTCTTTGCCGTTCACTAGTTTCAGCAGGAGGTTTACCGCCTTGATTGTAAAGCAGACAGAGGTTGGAATAGCCCTTCGCAATCGACAACTGTGTTACTTATGTGCGAATACAGATGCAGCTCGAAAAATGGCGTCGAGGACATGCGGGAAAGGACGCAGAAAATAATGTACAATTATTGATTGGGTTTAAATCGTAGTGATAGTACAAGGTATCATGCTGCGTCAGAGTTCAATTGTACGCACCGGGGACACCCGCGCCAGGCACGTTCCCTCCAACATGCCTATTGTCCGGGTGTGCACCATGTGCAACAGCGCGCTCACGGCGCATACCAGCCTCCTGCTCGAGTCGCTCCGCCTCCGCAAGCTCCTGGCTCTGAACCTTCAAGCCCGCTGCTTCCCTGGACGACACGCGGATCAGTCGGGCGAATGGACGAATTACGGAGTGGACATACCTTTCTTTCTCGGCGCCCTTGGCTTTGAGGGACTTGCTCCCAACTATGGTGCCGACAGCATGTTCGATTTTGCCCGTCAGCGCGCCACCGCCGCTGCTGTGGGGCTGCTGCTGGTGCTGGGAGCTGATGACTCCCGCGGGTGGGATGCCGCCACCGGTACCGGTCATCCCTCCGGTGTGGTTCCCAGCGCCGCTGTGGGGCTGCTGCTGGTGCTGTGTGCCCATGGCTCCCGTGGCTGGAATGGCGCCACCGGTCATTCCTCCAGTGTGGTGTGCAGTGCCAGTACCGGCCATACCGGCGCCACCGTGAGCGTCGTGCATGCCGCCAGCATGATGCCGGTCGCCGCCCTGAGCCCAAGAGTCAGATTATGGCGAATTTACAGCAAGATTATAGGAAGGCGTACCACCATGTTGTGGTTGCCCATTGCGGGCTCACCCACGCCCATGGTTCCAGTCGTGGGGGCGAGAGGGTTGTGGTTTGAGTGAGCGACACCTGCGCCTACCGGCGCGTTTCCGTAGCCGGCGCCAGTGCCGTCCATGCCAGCCTGAGGAGCAGCACCGTGGTGAGGCTTCTGGAGCTGGAAGATAGATGTGAGCTGCGATCGCACAAGGACCGGAATGAACGAACGGTGGAGTTATCCTTGTGGGAGGAACCGAAAAGGGGCATGATAGTATAGTGTGGTGGGTGGTGGGTGGTTGTGGGTGGCTGAGTTTCGGAAGTTTCATTGAGTTAGTCCCTATTTAACTGTATGGCTTACCCCAGTGACGTCGGGAAAGTATTGGTTTCGTGGGCCAGAATAAGAAACAATGATGAGTGAGTGACGTTGGGGATTTCAGTTGAGCTGCGGAGTGGTGGGAGCATCACCGTTAGTTGCCAATTTGGATCATACGAATGACCGCGTCAGGTACGCACGTGACGGCGCGGAGCGTGCGGCCCGGTGCGTCTTTTGCAGCGGGCGGGGCGGGCTTGATGTGGGTACGCCGTCGTCCTCGGCGTTGAAGACGCGGGGGAAGCGCCCATGTGGTACGCATTGCTTCGGGTCTGGACGTCATCGTGGGTACGCGGCGCGGTGTTCGCAGGCCCCGTACGGCGGCTTGCGCAGCCGCACGACCTCGTCGGCGCTGAGCGGCTGACGCCTGCGGTGCTCGGAGCGCGGCGCTCGATTGCGCCCCGTCACGACCCGGAGCCGCGCGCGCATGCCGACCTGCGGAGTCGCGGGCGGCGCTACGCATGCGGCACGGGGGCGGCGGCGGTGTTGCGCAAGGCGAGAGCAGGGTGTGTGTGTGTGAGTGTTTGAGGGGGGAAGTGAGGTTAGCAGAGTATAGGCAGTATGAACACAAGAGGCGGCGCACTGGAATGGGTGAGAGGCGGGGAGTAAGGTCAGCAGGTAGGCGGTCTAAGCACGAGGGGGCGGCGCACGGGAGGTATGCGCGAATGCGGTGCGCGCGAAGTTGGTTGGCAAGATTCTGTACATGGCGTCCACGCTGAGGATGAAATATACGATATAGCGGGCAGCGGAGGCACTGCGTAGACGTCCAGCCGAGGAAAACCAGTAAGCCGCGGCCTACGTCGTTCGGCGAGTGGTGTGGTAGCAGAAATGCACGCGCTAGGGCAGCGCAAGGAGAGGGAGTGCTCTGCGCGAGGGACTGGCTTGACTTGGCGCAAGACAAGACATGGCTGGGCACTGGGAGAGTGGAGACTACGATGAGACTCAGTAAAATGATCGAGGACAGCGGCGCACGACGTACACGCTTACGCGCATGAACAATGTCGAAATCCAGCGCGTCTCTGATCCCTTGCAGACCCTATCCTGCCTCATGCCATAGCAAAGTAGTTACAACCCTGGCGTGGAGGACACATATGGTAGCATGAGCGTAGTGGGGGACCCAGCGGCGGCGGCGGGAAAGAGATAGGGTCAGGTCTTTGATGGCATGGGTGGCGAGTCAGTGGAAAGAGGCCAAAAGATTCAAGAGAGTCTTCTTGGATGGAGAATCGGAATCACACCCAGAGCGAGGGGAAAGTGATAGGCCGTCGAAAGCGTGTACTTGGGCTACAGGAAACCGGCTGGAAATCTTTCGTCCTCTTCGCAAGCCTAAGCAACAAATCGATAGTTGGTGGATGTCGAAAGGAGGCAGATTGCTTGGCTGTGTTTGCTATCGACCCGCTTCGCCTTTGATCTCCACCGCCACGCTCACATCGCAAGTCGAGAGCAGTCGAGCGTACTTGATAACGGCCAGCAGTCTGAGCTGCGTCTTTCCATAGCATGCCGTTCAGCACAAGCACTGTTGCCGTTCTCAATTATTTCACCGCGCATCCGCCGGCTACCGAAGACAAATGGTCTGTACAGTACCCCGATTGCCATTGCGTTCCTACTTACCGTTATTTGAGGTACGGCCCATGGAACAGCATCTTGAAAGCTCTCTTTCGGGATGAAGATAATTTCATCGTCACGCCTCAGCAGCGTATTCCTGACGATAGTGAAAGCCACATGCCAGATTTTGTTATCGAAGTCGTCAAAGTGACGCCGCCAGCAGAAAACACCGATATCACGTTCCGGACTGTCCTCATCGTTTCGATAAAGAACAGCCAGCACTGGGGTCACGGACTCCCCGCCCTGGAACGCCAAATCTCTAGGCAGACCGATGCTGCTTTTGTCGGCACTGCACACACCAAGGTGTACTGGATTGGCGTGGTCGGGCCCCATTGGAGGTACGGGGAGAAGGTGGACGATGGCCCAGGCCAGGATCCCACTCCCCTCATTGAGTGGCACGATGTTACCCACGATGACGCATCGTACGCTGATTTCGAAAACCTCGTCTCCCTCGTCTCTGCACTCTAGTTCAATTATGAATCGTGTTTATGATAAGGTGTCTGTCAAGAGAAACTATGGTTGTATAGGCTATAGCATAAGGTATCGATGCTTGACTTTATGTTCAAGTCAGGATCATCCTTCAATGCTGCGATTCAGAGGTAAGTCTGTTCAGACTCTGTCCATTCAACTCTGACCCTCAATAGGTTACTGTTCGAGTGCTGGGCCTTCAAGGTTGTATTGATACAGCGCTAGGTTTAGGTAAATTTGGTTACCTATTGGATTCTCCGTCGCTGACTTCAGTTTTCTTACCACAGCAGCCTTGTTGCATTTCATAATTCCAAACTCGTTCCCAAGGTAGGGTTCAATTCTTCTATCCAAATCTCCGCCGTTGACTCCAGGATTCTAGTCAACAAAGCTGTTATCATGCCCGAATGCTCGTATTGATTGAGGTCGGAAAGACCGAACCATCGATTGAAGTAAGGCTCGAGTTTTGTTCAACTTGATAAGATTTCGATAACTGCCGGCGCTTCAAATTTGGAGTCATGTTAAGCACCGGGTCTTCGGTCGAAGGGCGTTCCCTTCAGGTTCAATGCGGTTCGTTGCTCTAGTGTCCGTCTCGTTGACTTTGCTCCAAGTTTGAAGTCACGTTAGTCAAGCTCGTTCAAGAGTTCCCTTCAATAGGGTTCAACGTGGTTCGTTGGTTGCCTCATTTCGGGTTGTTTTTAACTGACAACGAGCTCACAATATGCAGGACTCCTTCTGCTCTCCAACCCACGAAGCCATTCCGAGTCCCTTGCCTTTACGCCCCCGAATGAAAACCTCGACCTCGGTCCTCAACAGCGCCCGCTATATTTTCTCTACCCAAAGCATCCGCCGGAGTCCTGCGCTCATGAATTTCTGCTGCGCCGACCTGGCTCCTCGCGCAGCTCGGACTTGGAACGGGTTAGCGCAACCAATCCGGAATCTGCTGTGCCGCTCCTTACTCCGATTTTTTACAGGATTCCGCACCCAACTCCCCTCGTAGGAATGCCTGCGCGCTCGCTTCAGCGCCGGGACTCGGCGCCGCGATTCACGGGAGATGCGGCGAACCGCGGACAGCGGGCACGAACAGCAAACGCAGACGGCGTCCCATCCGCCGACTCCCACCCGTCATTCTCAGGTGCGTTATTCCAGCCCAGCGCCCCGTTCCCGTTCCGGCTTGTCAACGAGGTGTTTTCCAGGTCATGATGCGCCCGAGTCGCATTCGGCGGTCAGGTTCCGGTCTGTGGCGACTCGCAGGTGCTTTTCGCGCCGTTGAGAAGACCCCCCGCGAGCTGCAGCGCGCGGGCTCGAGGCCGCGCCTCACACGGATCTGCGGACCGTCCACCTGCGCTTAATCGCGTGGGGCCTCTTGAGGGCGCACGGGAGGTCCGCATGCGCGATGCGGTGTGTGTCGGGTGTCGTGTCGGCGTCTGGGTCCGCGTCGAGGATGCGGGCGGGCGGCGTGGAGTTCTTTGAGCGACTCCGAGTAGTTGTCGTGAGCGGAAGCGGCACGGGTAGGTTGTGAATCGTGATGCATGATGAGTGAGTGGGTTTAACTTGATGCGGGGTGGTGGGAGCATCAGCGCAAGCTGTTAGCGGGCGTGAGCAATGCGTGCGCGTGACGTGGCGAACAGTATGCGATCTCACTTGCCCCACAAACATCCTGTTTAGCGCATGCCCGCCTCGCAATGTTCTCGTTCTCGAGCTTTGGCGTGCCCGTCGTCTTCGCGGGCGTTCTTTTTCTCTCCATGGTGGTGGGCGTGACCTGCATCTGGGATATGTGGCATGGCAGAGCCCGGCCGAATCGGCTGAATACGGAGCTCGAGCGGCCTCGGTTCTGGGATCTCTGCACCGAAGAGCCTGTCGGGGTCAAGTACAAGGACGCGATGTGGGGGAATATCATGGTGCGCCGCCCACTCGATGCCTCGAGACGTAGGATTGAGCTATTTGCGTCAGCCGTTTTCGGTGGCTGCGGAACGGCCGCTGAAAGACGGAGCCACCACCATCCAGATTGCGGTCGCAATAGCGATGCCGTCCGCCCAGCGAGCAACCCAATATTCGTATGCCACGAACGAGGAGGAGCCGGTTGTGTATTGTATTGGACTGCACTTGATGGAGATGCCAGACTTGGACTTGGCCCCGTATGGCGTCTTTCGCAGCAGGAGCGAGGCGGGTAGATAACTCCACAGTAGTAAAGTCTCGCGGGATCATATACTGATATCGTTTGCGGCGTGTTTCTGCAAAGACTTCAAAGTATCCAGTCTGCGGGGTGTATCTGCGCCCAAGTCTGCGCCGGTATCGTCCCGGGTAGCTGAGAGTATGGGGGGCATGTGAGAGTAGAAATATAGAGGCATAGACTCAGAAAAGCCTGAATCCTGCAGGGGAGTGATGTGGCTGTGTGCTCGCCGCCCTGCCTTGAATCGTCCTCCTCGCTGTCCCCCAAACCCTCTTCCCCTCCGCACCCTCCTTCGATCTGTCATCTCCGCCGAATTCTTCGTCGTCAAACCTGTCTAGTGGCTCTGGCTGGCGCCGCGGCCTGCCGGTCTTCGTGAAGGCCCCGAGTTTCTCAAGGGAACGATGCTAACGCGTCTTCTTCCATGTTTCTGTCCATCTCGCAAGGCGTTGACGTCTTGACCTTTGCTGCTCGCCGGCGGCGGCCGCGCATGCGTGATGGTCGTGATTTCACCTCACGACAGGGTTCCCAAACTGGGATGTTATGAGAGTACTTCGGCCACGTCGATGTCCCTCCTCCAACGTCTTGTGTCCCTGTTTTCGGCGCATGAAGCCCCGCCACCGCAAGAGATCCGCGTCGTTCCGTGCACGGGCCTCGACGTTGCGGCCCGCGCCGTCGTACTCACCACCGGCCTCGTCATCGATGCGCGCCTAGACTCAAAGACGCTCGAGCAGACGCTCGCGAAACTGATCGAGCACAAATTCCCGCGAGCGGGAGCGCGACTTGCGTACAGAAACGGGGTAGCTCGAATTCGATCCCGGGTATTTGAGTCAGAAACTGACTCTCCGCACAGGTGTACGAGTTTCACGTCCCGCGCACCTTCGCTGCAGGCACCCCGCCCTTCGCGTTCACTGTGGAAGACCACCCGGAGCCGTACCGATCGCCCACGCGTCCCGAGCTCCCCATCCATCGTCCCGCCTCTGCCCAGCCGTCTGTCCAGCCCCTCCCCGCGCTCGAGGTGTATTTCCGCAGCCGGGAATGCCCAACGACGCTCGCGGGGTTCCTAGTGCCAAACATGCCGTCGCTACATGTGCATGTCGCCGTCTTCGACGACCTCACGTACATCGGGTTGACCTCCTCCCATATATGTTTCGATGCGCTCGGGACACGTACACTGCTCTACGCCTGGACGCGTTTGCTCATGGGGGACGCGCTCGATACCATCCAAGGCATGGAATGGGACACAGCCCCCTTCGATGCTTTCACCGGACCGCCCGTCGTGGCCCACCCGCATGGCTGGTTCGACCTCGGGTTCTTTAGCCAGCTCTACTTCGCGCTACGCCTTCTCTGGCCGATTGCAAAGGACCCTAAGGAGGTAGTCCACATAGTGCGCGTCCCCAAGGTCTTCCTGGATGACGCCAAGCGCGAAATAATGGACGACCTGAAGCGGCAAGGCTCCAGCGAGTGGGTGGGCAGCTCCGACGTCCTCATGGCGTGGTGGCTCAAGGTCTGTGCCCCCACAACAGCCTGCTCCGCCTCCTGACCGCCCGCAGACAGTATACAGCCACCGCAGGCCCGACGACACCACGCCGATCCACGTCCACTTCCCCGCCGACCTGCGCGACAAGCCCATCTTCGCCGGCGCCGCTGCGCTCCCGACGCCCTACATCCACAACGCCGTCCTCGGGATCCCCATCCCCCCGCTCCCCGCCAACGCCTTCAGCGGCGCGCGCCTCGGCGCCCTCGCGCTGCACATCCGGCGCGCCGTCCTCGCGTTCGATGCGGACCCTGCGCAGATCGCGGCGGATCTGCGTTGGCGTTGTACGCACCCCGCGAAGGCGCTCTTCCCCTGCCCGCCGCGCGGCGAGTACACGGGGCAGACGAACTGGCGCAAAGCGCGCTTCGGGGCGCTGGACTTCTCTGGCGCGTGCCGCGGGGCCACGCGGGGTCCCGGTGCGCGCGGGCGGGTGGTGTTCTGCGTCGGGCTCTCGTCGTCGCGGACTAGGGTTCCGTACCGGGGAAACGGCATTGTGCTCATGGAGGACGAGGACGCGGTGTGGATGCGCCAGGTCAGAGGGGCGAAGGATTGGGAATCTATTCGGCGGAGTGGGACGGTCGCGTTTTCCTGAGGAAAGCTGCGGCCTGCTGCGGCTGTACGGAAGCTGCACCCGATGTGGAGTTCTGTAAACCACTTGGAAGGCGACGGATAGCAAACGCCATCTCGTAAACCAGCTTAGTTCAGATATAACATACTGGGTGAACCAGATCCGCCAATCCATGTCTTTGCTCCAGCGGATGCTCTCGCGCTTTTCCACCCGCGAGATGGTGGCCGCGCCGTTAACGGTGGACACCGTTCCGTGCTCAGCCTTGGACCTCATTGCGCGGGATCTTGTGCTCACCACCGGTTTCATCGTTAACGCGCGATTGGAGGCAAAGAAATTAGAAGAGACTCTGTCCACGATCATCGTGCACAAGGTTCCTAGAGCGGGCGCACGAGTTGCGCTCCGAAACGGGGTGCGTCTTTTCCATTCGGGCTTTCCGCCGAGCACTCAATCGACCCGCCAGGTATACGAGTTCCAAGTCCCCAGGACGTTCGATGCGGAGACGCCGCCCGCGGTATTCACTGTGGACGACTATGCCGAGCCGTACCGGTGTCCGACGCGTCCTGAGCTCCCACATCACCTCCCGGACAACTTCGACGCCACACAACCATCCTTGCACCCAGATCCAAAGCTGGAGGGTTACTTCAGGAGCAGAGACTGCCCCGCGACCCTTGCGGCGTTTCTCGTACCTAACATGCCCTCGCTGCACGTCCACGTCGCCGTCTTCGATGATCTAACATTCATCGGTGTGTCGGCGCCGCACATCTGCGTCGACGCACTCGGGACGCAGGCCCTGCTCCACGCCTGGACGCGCTTGCTCAACGGCGACGCGCTCGACGCGATCCCGGGCATGGCGCGGGACGCGGCGCCGTTTGCTGTGTTCGCAGGGCCGACCGCCGCGACGCACCCGCGCGGGTGGTTTGACCTCGGGGTTTTCAGAAAGTTCCTGTTCATCGTCTGCCTCGTGATTCGAATCCTGCGGGACCCCAAGGGGGTGGGGTATTTTGTACGCGTGCCTAAGGTCTTCTTAGACGAGGCGAAGCGCGAGATCATGCACCAGCTGACGCTCGAAGGGTCCAGCGAGTGGGTGGGGAGCTCCGATGTGCTTTTGGCATGGTGGCTCAAGGTCCGTGCAAACCATGGACGAAAAACTCGTTTGCCCATCCTGTCTTAGACAGTGTACAGCCATCGCACCGACAACACCCCGATGCACATCCACATTCCCGTCAATCTGCGCGGAAAGCCCATCTTCCCAAACGATGAGGTCCTCCCCACCCCGTACCTCCACAACGCCGTCCTCGACATCGCCGTCCCCCCGGTTCCAGCGCGCGTCCTGCGCACGGAGTCCCTCGGGGCAACTGCGCTCCGTCTGCGACGCGCCATCAACGCGTACAGCGCAGACCGCGCGCGCATCGCCGCGGACATCCGGTGGCGCGGCGCGCACCCGTTCGCGACGCTCTTCCCGTCCCCGCCGCACGGCGAGTTCGTGATGCAGACGAGCTGGCGCGCAGCGCAATACGGGGCGCTTGATTTTTCCGGGGCGGCCGTCGCGCCGGGCGTGCGGGCGTGCGTGGTGTTCTGCACCGGGCTCACGACGTCGCACAGGACTATTCCGTTTCGGGGAGCGGGCGCGGTACTCATGGAGGATGAGGATGCCGTGTGGATGGCTCAATGTAGGGGGGCCAAAGACTGGGAGGCCATTCGGAGAAGTGGGGTCGTCGCGTTCATTTGAGTATGGTGCCCCTTGTCCATACTTGATCCACGAACGCGCGCTGAGAGTTACACAGATTTTCCCGCCCAATCCCGAACAGATACAACACATCCAACAACTGCTTCCCAAATGTGATTCCGAGCGCAAGTTGAGCTTTCAGATATGTAGTTGTTCACGCCGGAATCATCGTCGCTATCCACTGTGGCAAAACGCGAGAGAACAGAATAACCGATCCGTCGGAGTTCCGATTTCCGAATGTTGCAGATTTAAAACATGCAATCTTCACAGGAAAGCGTTCAGGACGCTCTTCCCCGGGCCCTCCCCGTCGCACGCCGAGTTCTTAGTCCAGACGAGTTGGCGCGCAGCGCGTTACGGGCCGCTCGAGTTTTCTGGGGCGGCCGTCGCGGTAAACAAGCGGGCACATGTGGTGTTCTGTGTCGGGGCTGCACCTTCGCAGGACCATTCCGTCTCGGGGGGGATCACGGAGGATGAGGATGAGGATGCCGTGTGCATGGGTCAAACTCTAAGATTGGGATTCGGAGACACGGGGTCGTCGCGTTTGATTGAATCTTGTAACTTGTTGTCTATATTCGAGGGCGTAGTCCGCCACGAATGTGCCCTGCGACTTGCATAGGCCTTTGAGACTAAGGGTGTGTGAAGGTGGTGAAGGTGCGGGCCGCTGACCGAATTTCCGTTTTTGGACCTGCCAGCCGCCTCAGGAGCCAGCATCCTCTTGCACCTACCATGGGACTGCCCGCAGACGCAGTCTCAGGATTATCCCCCACTTCCAGAGCAGTAATAGCGCGGTTGACATCTCACGATTGGGACCCCCCCGACCTGTTCGTCAGTCGCAACTTACGTCGCTTGGCCTGGAATTCATGCCTATCGCATCAGCTCAGCCTTCGAGAAATCTAGGCTGGCGGCAGTTCTAGTTCTTCTCTACGAGGAGGTCGGCGAGCTGCGCGTGCTTCTGACGACGCGGTCGAAGACACTGCGGACGCACGCCGGCCAGACTGCGTTTCCTGGTGGTAGAGCGGACGAAGCAGACTCGGATCTTGTGCAAACTGCTGTAAGTCTCTGGAACAGTACTTACACTCACGCGGTCTCATCGACGGCTCCGCAGTACCGCGAAGCACACGAGGAGGTCGGGCTGCCCTTGGACTCGCTGAAGATACACACGCTCGCTACCCTCCCCCCTTTCGTCTCGCTCTACAAGCTCGTCGTGACGCCCGTCATCGCGCTGCTCACCGACGCGTCCATCATCTCTACTCTGAAAGCCGCCGAGGACGAAGTGGCCCACATATTCAGCCACCCGCTAGAAGCAATCCTAGACCCGTCGATTGCGCAGAAGGAAGCCCTCGCCTCGCACGGGACGGAGGACTGGATATACGACACCGATCTGCATGTGCGCTCTTTCTCTCTCTATTTTGACTTAAACATGACCAAAGGACAGAGCACGACGGATTCGGTTGTATTCGTCCTCGGGAACGCCATGTATCGAATGCACCGTTTCCGGAGCACCGCCTCCCCAATCAAGGGCCTCACCGCCGACATCCTGGTGAGCAGGCCGATCCTCCAGCTGCGTCGCTGCCCTCATCCGGGCGCAGATCAACGTCGCAGAGGTCGCGTTCGGGCGGCCCACAGCATACGATAGATGGGCCGTGGGGCAGCCGCGCGGGCATGCCGTGTACTTCAAGCTGCTGGGGCTGCCGCAGTCGGGGCAAGCTGCGTCTGTACATCCAGGTGACCCCCATGTACTCCCCACTGTCTAGAGTAATGAGCTTGGGCTGGACGGGTGGATCGCGAATGCTGCATCGACTTGAAGCGGTCGCTGCTCGTCTGTGTCTTTTCTGGCCCCTGATGGTGGTCAAGTCGTCGATCAGGGACCAGCATATCATTCCGAGCCATGGACGATCATCAACTGTCCGTTCTCCTCGTTCGGTTTCCGTCGTTCCAGGATGGCTGCTCGTCTGTTAGGCTTGCCGCTTCCTGCGCATCTGATTCATCCTCAGCCTCAGTCCCTGGCGTTACTCCCGGGACGGTCTAACGCATCATGAGCGACTTAACCTGCGCTCATGCCTTTTAGCTTCGCTGGCAGCAGCTGGCTATCCGCTAAATTGTGCAACGTCCTCGCCCAACCGAACACGGTCAGCAGTCGTCCAGTTCTTATCAATGAAAACCAGCGCTAACTCCAACTAGGCTGGCTCATAGTACCACCTGCGTACGCTAGCTTTGATCACGCGTGTCCACGTACCTCCCATCGGGCCCTCCTGGTCGCGTTAGATGGACGACTCGGGCGTCCCCTAGAGACTTAGACGACCTCAGCCTTTCTTTAACAGCAGCCCGTGCGAAGGTGCTACAGTATGTCAGCTGCCCCACACCCACGCACAAAAAGCACGCTCCCGCTTATCTCTGCCCCGGACCGCAACCCCCGCGACGGCGCCCGTGCCCAACCCACCCCGATGTCCACATCCGCGCCCCTGCCGCGCACCCCCGCGGCGCCCCCGCCCACGCGCCTGCGCTCGATCCACAACAGCACAGAGTGCATCCTCGCGCTCATCGATGCGGAGATCCACGCACACACCGCCGCCGCGCGCCGGGAGCTCGCGGGGCTGCGCGCGCAGCGGCAGACGCAGACCGCATGCGTCGCCCGCCTCGTCGCCGCCCTCGCGCTGTTCGGCGTGACGTGCCGCCGGGACGGCGCGGTGTCGGGGTGCGACGGCGAGTGGCGGGCGCTCTTCGACGTGCTGGACGCCGCCGACTCTGAGGCTGATTCCGACGCCGAGGACGGCGTCATGGGGGACGCGGCGGATCCGTCCGCAACGCAGGTCGCGGATCCGATTCGGGAACTGGGACGGGTGCGCCGCCTGCTGGAAAGGAAGCAGGCAAAAGCGAAGCGCTGGAAGGAGAGATGCCTCGAAAATTGAGATAGATCGCGACGAGCAGAAGAAGGCCATGGGACAAGAGTTAGACGCCCTGCGCCTGGAGCTCGAATTCGCACGAAGCAAAATTCCTTCCACCACACAATGAATGTATGTCTGGATTACTTGGATTACTGTAGGCAAGACGCGAGAATTTCCGATCCGTCGGATGTTCCGAACGTTGCAAAGTTGCGATTGGACCGATCAACAAGTAGTAGCAACTCTCCAGAAGTTATCACAGCGTATTTCGGCTTGATTTTGGATTCCCACCGTGGATCCAGTGGCTCCTGATCTGGAAGTTGTACGCCAGATAATCCCCGATAATAGTCGGAAACCGTACAACCTGACGATACTCTACTCAGATGAACGCGACGACCCCGCTTCTCCGAATGGCTTCCCAGTCTTTGACCCCTCCACATTGAGACATCCACACGGTATCCTCGTCCTCCATGAGTACCACACCGATCCCCCGATACGGAATAGGCTTGTGTGATGTCGTGCGACCGACGCAGAGCACTATGCGCGTCCGCGCGCCCGGCGCGACGGCCGCCCCAGAGAAATCAAGCGCCCCGTAATGCGCCGCGCGCCAGTTCGTCTGCATCAGGAACTCGGCGCGCGGCGGGCAGGGGAAGAGCATCTTGCCCGGGTGTGCACAGGTCCACCGGATGTTCGCAGCCATGCCGGCGGGGTCTGCGGTGAACGCGTTGATGGCGCGCCGCAGGCGGAGCGCGGTTGCGCCGAGGGACTCCGTGCGCAAGGCGTGCACCGAGACCGGGGGGACGGCGATGTCAAGGGCGGCGTTGTGGAGGTATGGCGTGGGGAGGACCTCGGCGTTCGGCCAGGCGGGCTTTCCACGCAGATTGACAGGAACGTGGATGTGGACCGGGGTGTTGTCGGTGCGATGGCTATACGCCGTCTAAGACAGGATGAGCAAACGAGTTTTTCGTCCATGGTTTGCACGAACCTTGGCCCACCATGCCAAAAGCACGTCGGAGCTCCCCACCCACTCGCTGGACCCTTCGAGCTTCAGCTGGTGCATGATCTCTTCTTTTGCCTCATCCAAGAAGGCCTTGGGCACGCGGACAAAGTACCAAGCCTCCTTGGGGTCCCATAGGATTCGAATAACGAGCCCGACGATGAACATGAACTGACTGAAGAAGCCGAGGTCAAACCACCCGCGCATGGGCATCCCGCCGGTCTGTCCTGCGAAGGCATCGAACGGCGCCGCGTCCCGCGCCATGCCCGGGATGGAGTCAAGCGCGTCGCCGTTGAGTAAGCGCGTCCAGGCGTGGACCAGGGTCTGCGTCCCGAGTGCGTCGAAGCAGAGATGTGGCGCCGTCACACCGATGAATGTGAGATCATCAAATACGGCAACGTGGACATGCAGCGAGGGCATGTCGGGAACGAGAAACGCCGCAATGGTCGCGGGGCAGTCTCTGCTCCTGAAGTAAGCGTCCAACTTTGGATCTGGGTGCAAGGATGGTTGTGCGGCATCGAAGTTGTCCGGGAGGTGATTTGGGAGCTCAGGACGCGTTGAACACCGGTACGGCTCGGCATGGTCGTCCACAGTGAACACCGCGGGCGGCGTCTCTGCATCGAACGTCTTGGGGACTTGGAACTCGTATACCTGCCGGGTCGAGTGAGTGCTCGGGTGGAAAACCGAATGGAAGAGACGCACCCCGTTTCGAAGCGCAATTCGTGCCCCCGCTCTGGGCAGCCTGTGCGCGATGATCGTCGACAGAGTCTCTTCGAGTTTCTTTGCATCTAGTCGCGCATTGACAATGAAGCCGGTAGTGAGTATAAGATCAAGCACAGTGAGATCCAAGCCAGAGCATGGGATGGCGTCCACCGTCGACGGCGGGGCCACCATTTCGCGAGTGGAGAAGGGCGAGAACATGCGCTAGAGAAAATACCTGAGTTTGGCGAATTTGGTATTTGCCATATCTGGGCTAAGCTGGTTTACGCGACTATCCGTATGCTTCCGTGGGTTTCAGGTGGGTTTCAGTTGGGTTTCAAATCTCGCCAGACCTACCGCAGGGCTGCGGGAGGCGGCCGGGGCCGCGGTCGCATACGGGCGATGTGAGCAGGACGAGGCGCGCCTGCTGAGCGCGGAGAGGCCCTGGTGGGACAGCAGGACGCGCCACAGGTGCGAAGCGACCTCAACTACGCACTGGTGAGTTTGAGTGACCAGTGCAAAACAGGGTCTCGGACGCGGTGAGAGGGCAAAGAGAACGACGCTCGAATCACGGTCGTGGTCAAGGAGGAAGCCGAAAGTGGCTGTACATGCTACAGAATCTATCACGATAATTCACGCTGGAGGCCTAGCCTCTGGCAGCGGGCGTGGCGAGCAGGGAGTCAGCTCGGCTGGACTCGGCGGCGGCGGGACAGCGGGCTGCGAGGCGCGGGGAAAAGAAGAGCGGTGCGATAACGCGTCACGACGAGCTTGTAGAGCGAGACGAAAGGTGAGGAAAGGTGGTAGGGTAGCGAGAGTGTGTATCTTCAGAGTCCAAAGGCAGCCCGACCTCCTCGTGTGCTTCGCGGTACTGCGGGGCCTCCGATGACAACGTGTGCAAGTACTTTTTTCAGAGGCACTTTGCTCGAGATCCGAGTCTAATTCATCCGCTCTACCACCAGGAAACGCAGCCTGGCCGGCGTGTGTCCGAGTCAGTGTCTTCGCCAAAAGAGTGTCAAAAGCGCACCCGCAGCTCGCCGACCTCCTCGTAGAGAAGTACTCGTACCAGAATTGCCGCCAGCCTTGACTTCTCAAGATCTCAAAGGCCGAGCTGAGGCGATACACAATGATTCCAGGACTGCGTCTGCAAGCAGTCCCATGGTAAGTAGTAGGTGTAGGCTGGTGGCAGGCCTGGAGTCAGGATGCTAAGGATGCAGGTCCAAAAACTTGCCAAAAACGGAGATTGGGTCAGCGAGCAGAAGAAGGCCACGGGCCAAGAGTTGGATGCGCTGCGCCAGGAGCCACCGTAGAATAGATATGTCTGAATGTTACTGTATTTATGCGCCGGAACGGTTTTTTTTTCTTCTGTCAATGATCCATCTGCAAGCGGATCGCAATTTAAAGTAGTCTCTCTATGACAGACGCTATGATGTTGGCCAGGTCGTACCTCGCTCAATACCACGAACGATAGAATCTAAGGTCACAGTAATTGGCATTTCATGTAAGGAATCCTCAGCCGCGGCGCCGCTTCGCCTAGGGTAAAAGTACAGTAATTTTCAAGTCCATGGGCGAGACGCCAGCGAAACACTACAGAGTCCGTCTACGCAGTATCCATTGTGCACCCATCCCCCCTCTATTCGACGGTGACGGACTTGGCCCTGCACACGGCGACTGAGTCAGCATACCAACCAAAATCGAAAGGAAACGTACAAGTTCCGCGGGAAATCGACGTCGCACCCATTCTTCACGGCGAGGTGGTAGCTGAGCAGCTGCAGCGGGATGATGTTCAGCAGGCCTTGAAGGCAGTCGATCGTCTTCGGCACGCGGATCGTCTTCGCGCCCTTGGGGATCCCCTCGTCGCCTTCATTGCAGAGCACGATCGGCTGTGCCTTGCGCGCCGTAATCTGCGCAAAGGCCGACTGCACCTTCGGGTAGAGCGAATCCTGCGTCATGATGATGATCACCGGCATGTTCTCGTCGATCAGCGCGAGCGGTCCGTGCTTGAGCTCGCCGGCGAGGATGCCTATAGTGCACATGGTGAGGAAGAGTCTCAACACTGGTGAGGGGGCAACACACCCTCCGAGTGCATGTAGCTGATTTCCTTGATCTTGAGCGCGCCCTCGAGACATGTGGCGTACCTATTGGACGCGTCAGCAGAAAGCTACGCAAAAACAGGACCGCTACGCACTGGTACCCCCTGCCCATGAGCAGCAGACTCTTGTTGTCGGCAATAGTGGTTGCGAGCTGCTGCAGCCCCGCGTCCTGCTCAAGCACGCGCTTGATCTGCGCCGGCATTTCGTGCAGCGCGTCGATGATCTGGTTGCGGCGCTCCGCGAAAGAGATACGGTCTTCGGAGAGCTGCAGCGCCATGAGCAGCAGCGCGATGTACTGCGACGTGTACGCCTACGCAGAGCCAGGTCAGCTTATCGTCGCGGAGAAGGATGATCACGTACCTTGGTCGACGCGACACCGACCTCCGGTCCCGCATTGATGTGCACACCACAGTGCGTCTCGCGCGAGAGCGTCGAGCCGACGGTGTTGACGACGCCGACGCACAGCGCGCCGCGCTCGAGACAGTACCGCAGCGCCAAAATCGTGTCCGCGGTCTCCCCGCTCTGGCTCAGGAACACACACACGTCGTCGCGGAAGATGGGGGTCTTGCGGTCCAAAAAGTCGCTCGCGAGCTCGACGCTGACGGGGATCTCGGTGAGTTCCTCGAAGATCGCGCGCGTCGCGAGGCACGAGTGGTAGCTCGTCCCGCACGCGATGAACACGATCCGGCGGCAGCGGCGCATGATCGGCAGGTACGCGCGCAGGCCGCCGAGCGTGATCTTGTTCGCGTCAAAGTTGACGCGCCCACGCATTGTGTTGACGACCGACTCGGGCTGCTCGTAGATCTCCTTCTGCATGAACGTGTCGAACTTGCCCTTCATGATCGCGGCGATCTCAAGCTCAAGTGTCTCGATGCTGCGCGTCGTCGCGGCCTGCGAGGGCGACTGGTCGCCGTCCTTGCGCCGGAGACGGTGGATGTGGAGCTCGCCCTCGGCGATGTGCGCGATGTCGTCGTCCTCGAGGTACAGCACACGCTTGGTGTGCTCGACGATCGCCGCGGCATCGGAGGCGATGTAGAACTCGATCGGCTGGGGGAGGCCGTCCTCGGACATGAAAGCGCGGGACTGGGTGCGCAGAACTTTGGGGCTAATGGAGGGCGGCGCGAGCATGGAGCTGGGAGATTGCGGCTGCACTGCAGGAGGATAAGTCTCCAGGGGGCAACAAGCAGCAAACTGGCGTACAGGAATCGACCTTGGCGTCATTGTCCTGACCGGCAAACTCGACGTCGACAAAGTCGACCTTAAGCTTCTTGTCCGTCTTGACACCGATCACGAGCGGGGATCCACGGCGCGCGGTAACGACCTCGTTGGGGTAGTGCATCGACTTGAAGACGAACGCAAACGAGCCCTCGAGCTCCTTCAGCACGGCCTTCACTAGGTCGGTGAAGGTGATGCTTTTGCCGGCCTGCGAGTCGTAGATGTACTTGATGAGCTTGGCTACGGCCTCAGTGTCGGTGTCGGTCTCGAAGACGGCTCCGCGCTTCTGCAGAACGAGGCGAAGCTCGGCGTTGTTGGTCACGATGCCGTTGTGCACGACGCAGAACTCCGCCTTCTCGTCCGAGCGAACGGGGTGGCAGTTGCGCTCAGACGGCGGTCCGTGGGTCGCCCAGCGGGTGTGAGCGATGGACACCTGGGACACGAAGGACTTTTGGACGTCGACGGAAGACGCGGCGATCTTCTTTCGCAGGCCAGCGACCTTACCGACCTCCTTGAAGAAGAAGGTCTCGCCTGGCTTGTCGCCGTCGATACCGAGGCCGGCCGAGTCGTACCCTCGGTACTCTTGGCGGGCAAGACCAGCACAGAGGACTTCGAGGACTTCTTGACGGGTCTGCAAGGTCACATCAGCGGATTGCAAGTGGCGAGCATCGCGCCCACAAGGCGCGTCATGGTCGGCTCCTGATCCCAAGCGAGCAATCACCACGCCTGGGCTCCAACTCCCCGCGCGGGCGCGAATGATGCCACGATCCAATTTCGCCGCCCAGTATGCCAGTAGCTTCGATTCCTAGATAATAATCTTTACCCACCTTCTCCTTCAAGAAACTGCAGTAGCCAAAGATTCCACACATCGCGTTACTCTGAGTTGACGGGTTTTCTGGTGGGGAAGGCGAGTTTAGGACGAGACAAACGCAGACCTGAAGAAAGATTCCGGGGCGTTGGAGAGAGGAGGAAGGGGAGGAGAGGAAGGGGCAATTCTCGATAGGCTTATATGGTAAACGTGGTTGCACAACAGGACCAAATAATCAGTCTGCACCGCCGCGATCCTCTGGCAGGGAGTAGGACCAGGAGTCAGATCAAGTCAAAACCCTCCTGCCTCCTGCATCTTTGCTCAGTTGCTGCATCTTGCTTTCCGATTCTCGGCGGCGTCAAAGTCCCGATGGATGCTTCGCACTGCCTTACGACAAGCTATGGGCAATAGCCATGCCCATTGCCGGGGGGGTTACGAGGCTCTGCAAGGCTTTGTATCGCCGCTGTTCCCCGCTTCGATGGCGCTTCGACGGCGTTTATGTCCGCCCAGGCAAGGAGGATGTTGCTGCTTTGCGCCATCCTGGTGTGCCATTCTCAATTGCTCTGCACCTGAGACTCGCCGTTCTCGTCAGGTTTTCATCCTCAAGCCTGCTTGGGCCGCTGAAAATATACTCTCTCTACTGACGGTGAAACAAACGTGGGTGGGAGAAAATCAAAACTCGCGCCCATGCCGTTACTCAACGCTCGCCGGACAGCATTGAATAGACCGAGCTAAGTGGAACAAGATGGCATTTAGAGTAGTACTAGCTAGTACTTTTCCGTCACCGTAAGTACGGATCCCTCGAAAATACGACAAAGTCGTCTCCTATTTTACCACACAGTTGTTAAGGGCGGCGGGGACCACATTCTTTCAGAATAGACCGAGCTGTTCAAGACCATCAACACGTCGCCGATGGCGAACTGCCAGCGGGAACAGCAGCACTGCCACTGCTGCACTGGGGAGTTTTACAGCGAGAAGGCAACAAAGTACGACAATTGCATCGAAACGCACGCATTCAGACCGACCTGCCCAGGCTTATCCCTGCCTCAAGTTGCGGAACCTTTCCGTCAAGATATATCAGTAGATGGCGACTGACGATAGACGGAACCCTGGAGCAAGATGTAGATCAGAAACCACGCTTGGCCCGTCTTCATTGAGCCCAAGTTAAAGTACGAAACTGCCGCACAGGAGAACGTTCAGCTGACTTCTGCGCAACACAAAGACTCAGGAACAACTTCACTTGCACCTCTATCTCTCTATCCAGCCATAAGCACGGATTTTCTGGAGGGGCGGGGGCGGCACAAGGGGTTGTTGCGAGCGCCGCCGGTCTTCCGTCGGCCGATTCTTTGGCTACTGACGTGCTGTGCCTTGCCCTTGCCCCTGTCAACTGGTGTACGTTTAAAATGCCCAGTGATCTTACACCTCTGAATCGCCAAGATGGAAAGCTTACCTTCCTCTCGTAACAGAATTGCGAGCACTTCCAGATGTTGCTCTATCGAAGTACTAGGGTTCGAGATTGTCGACACTGTTAGTATGCATGGACCTCACTTTTCTTTCGGTTTTGTCAAAATCACCCACACAGTTCTAGCTCTCTTTGCGTGAGGAATGTCTCTCGCGCCCTTAACCCCCCCCCTTCAACCCTCGATTTTGAACGCACCATGAAACCAAGTCAAGCAAGCCATTCGCCAAAAGAGTTTCTCACATCTACCTGTCGATTCTATGCCAGTTCAACACATGCTAATAAAGAGGCATGAACCATCCCAAACAGTTTCTCCATCAATCGAGGATGAATTCCACATCACGCCTGGTGGTTAAAACGGTCAGCTTCCATTGTACACCTAGCACGGCAGGACATGCCTGAACCACCCGCTGCGCTTGCCCATCGTATCTGTATCGTCGCCGTCCCAGGTGCCGTCGCCGGTTTCGTCGACGGGTACAGTCGCCGAACTAGGGCCCGTTGTGCCGTCATCGTCCTCGGACGACGGGCTTCCGTTTCCCTGCGCCATACCGGTGCCCATTGGAGGGAACGGCCCGCCCTGCCGCTGCTGCGTCGGTGCAGGTCCCCAAGGCCGAGCACTCGATGTTGTACAGACGCCATTGCCGACAGTGACGGTCACCGTTTTGGTCCTATGCGCGTGCTTCCAATGCGCGGAGTTGGTGCCATCGCCGACGGTGTGCGTCGTCCATCGGTCCTGCTCCGTCGTCCCCTTCCATGTTCCGCCTACGTTGCCATGTCCTGGGGCCGCTGTCGCTTGCGGATTCCGATTCACTGCCCATCCAGCCCCAACATCGGCAGACTCCGTCGGTTGCACATCTTCCGAGTCGGACCAGCGGTCTTCCGTCCCATCATCCTGACTCCCGCCGCTAGCGGTCTGCGTCCACTGCGGCGCTGCTGTCACGGTACCAGCAGGTAGGAATTGTGAGAACCCCATCGTGGTACTTTTAAACTCATTGTGAGCTGGGTGTTTCTTTTACGGTCGCAAGGAAGCACGTACCCGGCGGGTTGGATAATCGGCCTCGGAGCCGCCATCACTGAGATGGCATTCAGGGCAACTGCGACAAGAACGAGCGAGGGGGAGAGCATGACCACGGTGATAGCTGGTAGTATCTTTAATGGAGGTTGAAGCTTACTTGTGTCCGGCACAGGTAGGCAGTGGTGGATCGGCAGATGAGACCAGCTGGAGAATAGGTGCAAACTTCAGCATGTTTTTATACAAGTTGCTAAAAATCTCGAATGGATGGAGGACGGCGGAGGGCGGGTTCCTACGGCGGAAGGGGAACATGAAACGGTGTCGCGATGTGATCCCCGCCCAAGGTCGCTGCGCCTCGTAGCGGGACTCGATTATGCCAGGGCAACACATTCTGCGTTTGATCTCGACGGAGTCTTCGAGCTGACCCCAAAATAGAACAGCGAGCCTAAAAAAATAAATGACGATAATCTTTCTTATACGCAGCAAGATATGATTCAGTAGATTTGACCCAGCTAAGACCCATTTTCGTTTGGGAAAATGGGGGAAGTATTTTGCAACACGATCACGTGCATTTATGTTGAATCTCGCAGATTCGCGCCGCAATGAGAAACATGGTCAAGATGACTTGTGCGGCTTCCGAGCGCGACAAGTGCGCAATTCTATGAGTCGGGCGGTAAGTTTTAAAACTAGCCGCGCTGCTTATCTAGTAGGTTGGGCATGTATACGTCACTCTCAGGCTGTTATCTCTCCCCAAGAGTCCCCACTGTCAATGGGTGAAGCCTCGCTCAACTCAAGCTCAACCAGTTCATGCGCAAATTGAATCAATGCCCCCAATCCACATCTGTCATGTTAATACAAAGAGCTACGACAGATCCGCCCGGCACAACTTCTTGTCTCCACTACAACTCAACATACTAACACCGGTACTACACCCTTCACCTATTCAATCAAGATCCAATTCCGCCTCGCGCCTGTGTGGTCAATCTGGGTCAGCTGTGTGCACGCTTCAAAGTCTGATGAAATGGAACGTGCCTGAACCACTGTGGCTGGCGTCTGCTCATACGAGCGGAGTTGTCTTTCGCCCCCGCGCCCGCCGTTGCTGATCCGTCGCCTGGTACGTTTACTCCAGCTGTGTCACCTGCATTGCCGCTGGGATTCTGTGTCGACATGGGGCTCAGGGGCGTCGATTGGCCCGAAGACGCAGCTGCTGAAAAACCAGGCGGTATCGCAGACCCAATGATGGATGGCCCTGCCGCAGAAGGGATGGACTGTGTCGCAGACTCCGGGCCGAGGATGGAGTCGGACGGGACTAACGCAGATGGGATGCCGCCAAGTGTCGCAGAAGGGACGGACGGTGTCGTAGCCTCCGGGTCGAAGATGGAGTTGGACGGTGCCGCAGAGGGGATGCCAAACGTCGCAGAAGCCACGGACGATGGTGCAGACCCAAGGATGGACGGGTTCGAAGAGGGGCCAGTGGGCTCCGAGTCACTAGCTGAGAGAGTTGAATGCGCATCCTCATGAGAAGATTTTGTCTTCGGCCCCTTGTTATGATCGCCCTTCGCTGTTTTCGCATGCGTCTTGTCGCCCTTACCTTCAACTGTTTTGGTGTGTGTGACTATCCGAGTCACCGTCTTTGTCTTCTCTGGGTGCTTCGAGTCGGCCTTGCAGTCACCATGATGATCTGGACCATCATGATGACCTGGCTTCGCCGGCGAGGTCGGTCGCGGGTGCCCCAAGGATGACTTCGGTTGCCAACTGTCATGGTTCTTTGAGTCATGGTGGTTGTCGGTATTGCTAGCACCGTGCCCTTTCCCAGATGCGACGGGCCCCGAATTCTTGGCTGTGTGACTAGAAAAAGAATTCAGAAAACACGGGACTTCAGATGGACCTATGCGTACTGCGGAACCGCAGCTGCTGAGACAGAGCTCAAGGCAAAGGCGGCGAGAACGAGGGCGGATGTGGTGGATTTCATGATGGTTGAAGGTGATTTGTGGTGTGAAAGGTGTCGGGAAGATCGCGAGTTGAGTTGTGTCCAGCACAAGTAAGTTGTGAAAAGGGGGTGAGGCCAGCTGAAGAAAATTCGACGAAGCGACGACTTGTTTTATACTGTGCCATATATTTTTACCGCGACGGAAGGAGGTTGACCAGGAAACTTACCCGCCGCGATGGGTGATCGCCGCGTACTGGTTTGTTCGGCAAGTCAGGGTAGAGCACGGTCAACAACTTGTAGTCGGCGGCATTTAGGCTTCGTCAGATATAGTTAGCGACGCCAAATTGATGATAGTCGTTTCGAAGAGATTCCTAGTAATTTATAAGGGTGGAAATCCAATGGGAGTTTCAACCTAGTCATGGTGATGCATATGTGCTTATCGGCCCGTGCACGTATGAGAAGTGTTACATCTAAAGATTAGCCTGGCCCATTCTGAGAAGCTCAGATGTCTCCGCATATGCATAGACCGTGCCTATGCTCCTCTGATGGCCGCTCATCAGAAACCCGGGCAGTACTGCATATTTTTAGTCTCCAGGTCCAAATCAACTTCGCGCGATTCACATCGACTGAGTCTTGCCTTGATACTATCTTTTCTAGTCCTCACCCCTATAATCACGTTCAAGGGCGTCGATTTCAATGGATTAATTTTTCAACAATGTCACGTGAGCCATGGTTGAATTCGGAGACAACGGATAAAACAGAAAAGTAACAGGAAAACAATCCTCCAAGATAACATTATATGTACATAGCCTCACTAAAAGTCAAATCGGCCTGAGCGCCTTTTCGTCTAGTTTCGGGCTCTTTGTATAAAATGTCCGCATACGCGAGCTCAAAGCCCGAGGACTCGGCGCCGTGGCACTTGTCGGCAACGGAGCTATGCCTTTCAGCGCGTTCCTAAGCTGTCTGAACACCTGGTCGACCCGTCCGTACCAATCCATCGCCTGGCCGGGCTTGCGGAGCTGCCACCGGCTTAGCTGTTCGCAGTGTTTGTTGAAGCGCTGGATGACCTCCCCGATCGTCGGCCGCATCGCGGGGTCCTTGTGCGTCATGTCGTCGACGAGAGGTTTCAGAAACTGCAGCGGTGCGTGATTATCGCCCCCGCGCTGCGATGGTCGATATCAGTAACCTCGCGGTGACCGGGAAATGTAGGTAACGCACCACGCAGGACGGATCCGATCGGAGGAAATGCCGCTTGAGGAGGCTACCAAGGCAATATATGTCCGCAGGGAACGGATTGCACTCCGTGCCGGCGTATTCCGGTGGGTTGAGGTCGTCACCCGGAACTACGCGCTCTAGCGGCGGCCCTTTGGCGGGATCGTAGCGGCGGGAGAGGCTGAAGTCGATAATGTAGTATCGCGGCCAGCACTCCGTACGCGTTATCGAGTACGCCAGTCCGTCGTGTCTTGGGTTCATGCAGTGATTTACGGGGTGAAATCCACGAGGGTATAGCTTCGTTGGATCCTGCAGGATATTGAGGAGGCTACAGTCACTGCAAGCGCAAGTCAGAGCGACGCCCAGCGAAACTGATATCAAAGATACATACCGATGCGCAACGAAATTCTCGTGCATAAACTGGATGCCCTATCCATAAACGTCAGTGTGGCGCACAAGTAACATGAACCAGACATGATGAACGTATGTACCTCGAATATCTGACGGAAACAATCTATCACTTCGCCGACGGTATCAAAAATAGGCTCGTCAAAGCGGATTAAACGCGGCATAACGATTATCTGCTTGTCGCTGTCGTGCGGATCCTGGAGCACGTCCAGAATCGGGATGCAATGGTTTCTTGGGTTTTTGGCCAGCGATGGCGTGGAGAATAGACGGCCGATGCCCACCTCGAACGGGTGGGTCTTCTTCGAGACCCATTTCAGCATGACCTGCTGCCCATCGGAGATGCGCTCTGCGTCCATGATATGTCTCCTCTAATGGAACCAAATGAGATAACGCGCGGCGCAACTAATGATCACGTACAGGGTGCTGTGCTGTACGATCATCGACAAGATTGTACAGACTCGGATGAGGCTTTGGACCCACAAAACCAGGGTTGAATTTCGGGCGCAGGCTATAGCCTGCCTTGGCGAGGAAGGCGCGGCGCTCAAACCAAAAGGCTTCCTTCTCATACGAGAAGACTTTTGTTTTTTCCGACATGGTCGAGCAGGAGAGGGGAGGATAGGTAGAGCGATGAGAATATGCCAACCGTATTTATACAAGAGGACGGGCCTGCCAGTTTGTGCATGTTCCTTGTTCGGCAGATAAGATAGCCCGCAACTCTCAGGAATGTTATCGCGAATTTGAGAGTCTTTTGCCGCGCGTTTTTTAGGGATGGAGGGGCGAAACATAGCTAGGGATTCCCACTCCATCATGGCGAGACAGGTTCATGGAGCAGCTGGTTGGTGGTGACGAGTATGGAAGGCTGAGAACGCGAATCTGACTGAGATCTTGAAGGAATCACCGAGAAAGACACTGAGTTGAGCACCGTTGACAAGCACAAACACCCGAACACCTGCATAAATCAGGATAAAAAAGCGCTCATCGGCGACCCAAAAAGCTCCGAACAGCGCGCCCGATCTTCGAGTTCTCTTGTTTCCTCGCGTACTGCTCTTGGCGCGCGCGCAGAGCACGCACGAGATCTTCGACGACACCGTGCACACCGTCCCCCGTTTTTGCTGATGTTTCCGTATAAGGACAGTCCAGCTCCCGTGCGAGGGCCTCCCCTTCCAAGCGCGAAACCTCCTTGTCTTGCGCCGGGCGATCGCGCTGATTTGCCACCAGTGAAAGAACAGGATCGTGTGCGTACGAGGCTGTAGCGCGGCGCACCCTGCGTGTGTACGCGACGACGTCTTGGAGGGAATATGGCGAGGTGCTGCTGTACATGAGGATGAATGCGTCGGCATCACTGTAGAGGCATATTTAGCCTTGTATCGGAGGCAAAGAGCCAAGACAAGTCTGACCGAAGCAGGCTGTCAACATCGTCCTCGCTCGTCCCCTCTGGCAGAAGTTGAGAGCTTAATTTGGACGGACAAAGTGTGGCATACGGCGGTTTTGGTACACGTCGACTAGAGTGACGAGTGTGTCCTGGTTGTCGACGGCGAATCGTTTCGAGAATCCCTGCTTGCTTGTAAGGCCATCAAGTTCCTGCCCCAACGTCAGGGTCTATCCAGTCTCCGAACGAGAAACAAGAACTAGACACGGGTTAGATCATATCGTTTTGCATTACAGTCACGCCCACCTTCAAAGTCATCCAGCACAAACTGGTGGATGCGTCAAGCAGGGTAAAACGAACACAGACGAAACCCACTCTGCTGATAAATCGCGTCTTGCCTACTCCAGGCGCGCCAACGAGCGCGATCGTCCAGGCATCGCGGTCATTGACGAGGGTATCGATGCTCATGAAGGTCGTGAATAGTCGTCTATGGCCGCCGCCTCACCGGAATGAGGATGGCGTGGCAGCTGCGTGGTGGTGGATGATAAAGCGCCTTTGGGCCGGGCAGCAGGCGCCTATGCCGAGTCCCGACATGACACGCGGTGGGTACTAGGCTGATGGTGGTGATCATTGCTGATGTTGCCGTTTACTAGATGCCGCAGCGAGAAACGAGACCAGACAGATATTCGGCGGAGCATAAGGGTCTGTAACTTCAAGGCTGCCCGGCTTGTATGAAGACTGACGCCGCTGTCTGGTAAGCGGATGTGTATCTGTGCAGATGTGTGCCCTGATTGGTCTTGGAGAGTTTCTGGGTCGATGTGAGGGGGAGAGAGAAAGAATTATATATTTTTATACCGCAATAAACCAGCTCGGTGGTCGCCGCCTCGCTCCTCTAGTATACATTGAGTACCAGAGTCAGAGCAGAGATGGCATTGTATTTGTCGGCGGTTTGAGGCCGAAAAAACAGTTACAAATATCTCGTCAACTCGGGCTTTAACTTGGCTTTAACCTTACTTTCAAAGGATCCGGACTTCTGTACAGGCTTCAGGCGCTAGCTTTCCGAAGGACGACCTGAACGGACTCTCTCAACGACACTCCCAGCTCTTCCCCGTGGGCTGATCACGCAATTAGCCACCGTCCGAGTCTTTCCTCCATTCGCTTCGCTCCTGGACTGTAAACCCAGCCGGGCAGCTAGACTACGGCAAAGAACCCTCTCAGGACCTTCATAGACCACTGTCCCACACATATTCTTCCCTGGTACGTGATTCCGACGGCTGTCCAATGTCGATGTCATCATTCATGGCTTTTAGACCCAGCATTGTCCGTCGACTTCCATTTTGTGGACTCGACACGTAGACGCGTCCAATTTTCTCGCCCTTGACCATCAGTCCAATTTATCGTGTCTTGATCCTGTCGGTGCGCACGTTCGAACCCTAACGTTTGTCTTGCGGATCTCTGATTCTGCAAGCAGACACCAACTAAGTTTATACGGAGCGGTGCGTCAATGGTGTGGCGTGCACGGCCCACGTTATTCTGACCTTGGACTGCATACATAGACACTAGCCATGGTGGACGCACCAGAAGTAACCTCGATCTTAAGCGTTAATGGCGCAGTTAATGGCGCACCATTGAAGAGCCCCACCGCGCACCACCAGAGTCCTTCGGAAGGCGATGCCCAGGAGATGGTCATCACCTCTCTGCGCGCCCAGATCCAAGACCTCTTTTCGCAAGTGTCGCAGCTCAACGGCAAGCTCGTCAAATCGTATGACCGCGTATCGGACCTCGAGGACGATCTGCACATGTCGTCCGCCCAGGCGCGTCAGGCGTCGCTCAAGATATCGCAGCTCGAACTCGAGCGCACGCAGCACCTCTCCGCCCTCAACACGGGCCTGCTCGTGGAGAAGTCGCACGTCACGGCGGAGCTGACGCGGCTCATGGAAAAGGCGACGGACGAGGCAGCGCAGCGCGGGCAGGCGGAGAGCGCAAAGGCCGACATCGAGAAGGATCTGGACGACCTCAGCGCGACGCTGTTTGCGCAGGCTAACACGATGGTCGCAGAGGCGCGTTACTCCCAGGCAATGTCGGAGCGCCGGGTCGAGCAGGCGGAGACGGCGCTCAAGGGCGCCGAGGAGATGGTTGGGATTATGCAGCAGCAGATGCAGACGCTCCAGGCTGACAAGGACGACGCGGAGAAGAAAGCGCGCGATATGCAGGTGGTCATGGGCAAGGGCAAGTGGGTGGACAGGCAGAATGGGAGTGGCCCCGTCCTGGTCAAGGAGACGCGCCTGCTAAGCTCCCATCTTCCATACCAGGAATTCCTCATGTTCGTTGCCCATCTGCGCTCCGTGCACCCATCGTCGACCACCCCTCCCGCGATGACAACCCTTCTTCCCATGGCGTTCCTTGCGCGATTGTCTTCCGAAGACTCGTACGTTTGTTCTCGTATTAATCTTCTCTCGACTGACTCTGCTGCAGAGAACCTACCGTAAGGCTCGATCTGGCACCGTCCCTCAACTGGCTTTCCCGTCGCTCCGTCCTGGCTGCGATACACACGGGCCAACTCACCATCGAGCCCATGTCGTCAAGCACTTTGTTGTCCGAGTCGTCTTCGAACTCCGGTACGAACAGCAATATACCCGGCCTCAACAGCAGCAACAACAACATATCATGTGCACTCTGTGGCACACCCATATTCTCCACTCCTGACCTGCTCCATCACCATTCGCGACCACCCACGCATCCATTCCAGAACAACTCTGGCTCGTGGTCGGCGTCGGTGCTGAAGAAGACCTTGGCCTACACCAACACCAACGGCTCCCCCACTCCTCCTCCGCGCTCGCTCTCACGCCCACCCTCACACGCCCTGCACGAGCATTCGGCGCCGTTTCCGCCCCAGATCTACGTCTTCCGCATCGCGGCGCCGCTCCCACCGCCGCAGCCCATGAACCCGCCGACGCGCGCCTCGAGCCCCTCGCCCTTCCTGCCCTCCGTGGGGTCTTCGCGTGCCGCAGCGCCCGCCCCGCCGCAGACCAACAGCCTGACGAACCTCTCCTTCAACGCGCTTACGCAGTCCGCTACAGCCGCGTCAGTGTCCTCGATTTACCCGCTCTGCACGTCCGGGTGGTGCCTCGCGCGCCTGCGCACCACGTGCACGCTCTGGGGCTTCGTGCGCACGGGCGTCGTCGAGCGCGTGTGGGAGGAGGAGGTCTCGACGCTGTTGCCCGCAACGCCGGCCGCGCGCGAGGGCGGGAACGGCTCTGGGCCGCCGCCGGTGCCCCCTCGCCGTCGCGGGCTGTGGGGCATGGCGAGCAAGCTCGGGGAACGCGCGGCGAGCTGGAGCGGGGAGGGGAACAAGGAGAAGGAGAAGGAGAAGGAGAATGAGAAGAAGGTGCCGGAGGAGAAGGGCCTGCCGACGCCGCCGCCCGTCCACCCAACCATATCTGCGCCGCCCCGTGCCACGACGCCCGCGCCGCCGCTGCCGAAGCGAAGCGAAGGTCGCCGCCCGGTCCCGCCGCCCCCGACCCACGACGCGCAGCCCGCCGCGGCAGATCCCCCGATCCCCCACTCCGAGCCCGCTGCGCCCGCATCCGTACCCGCGCCGCCGCTCGATTTACCGAATCCGCACCCCGAGCCCGCCACGCCCGCGCCGGCGCCCATACCCGCGCCTGCAGCCGTAGAGGTCCTGAAGACGGACGACGTAAAGCGGAAGCGCTTCTCCGCGCACCAGGTACCGCTACCGGACTCACGCCCAGGGACGCCCGCGTCCCCTGTTGATGCGCCGCCGCCCCATGCCCCCGCGACCGGTGCAGCGCCACCTCCTCTTCCGCGGCGTGCTCCTGCGCGTGCGGTGCGGCCTGTACCTCCCCCGCCGGGGCCTCCCGTTGCGGCCGCCGCTCAGATTCCCGCTGTGGTTGCTCCTAGTGCCAGCGAGACTACTGGTGGGGAGGCGCCCAAAGAAGTAGCGCCGGAGACGGTCGAAAAGGTCCCCGGTGCACCTGTCTCCGACCCTCCTGCGGATGCTCCTGCTGTAGAGACGAATGACGATGGTCCTGCTGCTGCTGCTGCTGCTGCTCTTGCTGCCGAAGAAGCCCCCGCAGAGAAGGAGAAAAAAGCTGAAACGGAGAAGGTTGAGGTACCTCGCGTTGGTTCTCCTGCACCGGCAGAGGCCGTGAAGGATGAGACGGAAGCCAAAGCTGAGCCCAACGGATTCGTCGAGGAGGAGAAGGTCGAGGAGTTAAAGGAGGACGAGGAAGAGCACGAAGCATACGTGGGGGAGGTGACGTGGGAGGAGCGGACATGGAAGGAGCTTGTTCGCCTGCGGGAGGACATGTTTTGGGCGAGAATCGGGGGCGTCCGGTAGTGAGTTGCGTGTATTTATTCCGTCTGCGACGACCTTCCCTTGCATAAAGTTAACATTCATCTTTTTTAAATGTGCAATCCACCAAAAATATGGGCAACTCCACTGAGTGGGTGTTGTGTACACTCGCCGTGAGGCGGTGTATTGTTCGTTGGGACGTTCACTAGTGAACTCAACGGGCTACATGGACCAGGGGAATCCTGCAAATTCGCCCGGTAGCGCGACCCAGGTTGGCCGGCCCCTGTCATCGATATACTTGGTGCACGTGCCGAGGACACAATCCGAGTTTTGTACCTTGGTCCAGCCACCAGGTGGAACAAACCGTATTCCCGTGTCTACGGTAGAGCCCTGGACGAACCGTCGAGATCCTTTCTCCCAGCTCGGCCAACGTTCTGGGGGCTGTCTGGTGGCTTTCGGGGCACTCCGGGAGTTGCAGCTCGGTTACGGGCGTTCGCATCACTGATTCGGAGCGTCGGTGATTGGGATGATCACGAGACCACGTGGAGTGGTCCGTACATTGAACATATCTGGCACAAGGTTGACTAGTCGACAGTAGGAGGAGCTACGGTAGGAGATATGATACGGAGGAAGGACAGTGTCAGAGCGAAGGTGATGGGAGAGGTAAATATTGAGAGAATCTAACTGTGGCAATGAAATTGCCCAGCTGCGAAGGAAGGTTCGGTTTCGCTTCGCGTCTCGGTCCAGAACGGAGGAGGGTCTCTCGCGAAGAAGGAATGCGCGAGAGGAACGCCTCGGAACGGAAGAAGGCTTGATGATCGTGAAGGTGTTCTGGAACGAAAGCGGGTCAATTGAGCCCGAAAACACCCAGAAGCACAGCTCCCAAAGGCTCGCGTGAAGGGCAAATCTCGAGCGACCGAAACCCCCCAACAGGAGCTGGGCAACGGGTAAAAGGAACGGCAGGTAGGATTAATGAAAGGACGGGCTAACCCATCCCCCTGGGTCAACAGACCGAGCTGACCAAGCTCACAGCAAGAGAGACTTATACACCACACGGTGCTCGAAGAAAGACGAGACGAAAGCAGGCAGGAAAGCAACTTCCAACGAGGATGTGGAAGCTACCCGATCCGTCGCTGGGTAAACCCGCAGACACGGATCTATCCGGACGATCAGGCGCTTTTGAGAGCCTTGATGCACGGCGCATCCAGCAAGAAAATAGGAAAAGGGACGGGAGAGCGCTGAACGACCTCTTGGTTAAAGAGGTCTAATGTGACCGCAAGGCACACATTCAGCGGTGAAGAAGCAAGGACGAAGACTCCGGGGACCACCAGACCAGAAGCCGAACGGACGAAGGAAGGCATTGAGGGGAAGAACTCAGCTTGACACTCAAGCACTCAGAGTCAGAGTAATAAAGCAGACTCTTGATGTCGTCGCGTCGAATTTGCGTCGCAGGTCAACTTGCGGAGACGGCGAAGATGTGGTGAACGAGTCACGCTGCGACATCCAGGAAAAGTTAGTCGAGCCTTGAGATTGATGTCCAGAGGATGACCAGAAAAGAGCGGAGGCCGCAGGACACATATCGCAGGTCGAATATCTGCGATACAGGCTCGAGGACGAGAGGGACGATGAGCGCGCGAGCAGAAAGAGAAATGGTCACACGCGACGCCGGAAGATGCCGCTCCTCCGTGTCTCCTGTCTTCCTTGTCTTCCACTCAGGCCGGCTCGCAAGCTCACCTTGCCTGAGCTCGCACAGCGCTGGCCAGCGACATCAAACTCTCTCCAACAACGACACAACAAACCCTTTCTCCCGCAATGTCGCAGAAGAATCTCGACAGTCGCATCAAGAGCGCTATCCGACTCGCCACGAAACGCTCCCCCGCGCGATTCAACCACTACCTGGAAGGACATGGGGTGGCTCGCCGTATCGAAGCAGCTACTCCTAAAGAGCTCGACGGCTTCTGTATTGCTGGCGAGGTTGCTCTTATCTCCTGCCTTGCGGAATATACTCATCAGCGCTGGACGCCCGAGACCCGCATGCGCCACTATGGGGTGAGCCTCCGAGTCCCTACTGGCCTCCTTCTCAACCTTGATTACGTTCAGACGCTCAAGACTCGAATTCTCTGTGCGGAGACATATGGTCTCATTATCGACTACGCCCGCTCCAAGGGCTGCAAACTCGTTAACACCGCTCACTCGTCCGACGTGCTGTATCTCTTTGCGGGGGCTCTTCTCGCTACCCTCGGATGCAACTCCACTTTCGGCTGGTTTGTCGAAGTTTTTGGCCCAATACTGGACGAAGTCTGTCTTGTGAATGACGCTTATTGGCAGCAAGAGTCAGTCTTTCCAGCCAATCTATGCGCTGTCGACTTCTCCCGATCTCAGGTCTTCTAGGTCTCGAAAGCGGAAGTCATATCTGGACAACGAAGACTCTGACGCAAAGCGTGCGAAAGTGGACACCGGGGAACGACAGGGCTTCACGATCTCCAGAAGTTCGGCTAGATATACAGCATCTCGTTCGTTTGCTTACCTTCTTCCAGGCATCCTACGGGAACTCGGGACGGACGCGACCACACGCTGCGCTTCTTATACTTCAGGCAGACTCAACGCTCCGACGTCCCCCCAGCCGCCTACAGTCTTTCATGATCTGGAAACTACCCCAAGCCCCACCCCCGCCCTTTCACTTTGGGCTTCTACAGCCACAAGCCTGATCCAGCCCGGCTCCTTCTGGTACATGACCACGCTAGCCCAAGCGCAAACCCGCGAGGTGCGTGTCGCCGATTTTTGACCCCTATGTACATGCTGACCATGCACAGCTCCTAGCCGGGATGAATGCCTACACTCAGCGCGAGATTGCTGCCTTCCGTCAGGCCTCTCGTGGGAAGTCCATCGGCTCGCTCCCCATGGCGTTCTTCTCAGGTCTCGTCTCGGCTTTCAATCACGACGCAGACACAAAGCTGCGAGGAACGAAGCTACTCGTACAAAGAACGACGAGACTCAGTGCCAAACGCAAGGTCCTACCGCCAATTGTCCCTGAACACCGCGTCACCCCGCCCTTCCGCCGCTCGCGCGCGCCGTCACCGTCTCCCAAGCCTAATCTAAGCGCCAACAATGCAAGTTATATCAAGTACAAGTACAAGTACAAGGAGAACGTCAAGCCCGCGACCCCAACAACCACCGTGCACGCTATGCGCCGCGCTCCCTACGCTCTGCCGGCGCGCAACCGCCACCTGTCAATATACCCTCAAGACTCTCAAGGCACAAAAACACAACGGGCTCTGGCATACTCTTCCCTCCGTCCTGCAACCTCTACCCGTTGTTTCGGCGCATATCCCAATCACTACCAGCAGTGTGGTTTCTTCTAGGCGGGACCTTGTCATAAACCGCGCCCGATTTATCCTTTCTTTTGGTTCTTCAGTACGATATCATGATTCCACAATCTTAGGTGTGCCCGCTATAATGTACTGTATCTCAATAATAGCGCTACCTCTTGGTAAACTATACATCGTACATTTGTATACGCAGGAGCAATTTCGTCCATTTTGGCTGTCAACTGCGGTGAACTGCGGTGGTAATACTTGACTCCGAGCACGCTCTTTCTCCCGCGAAGAACGAATACGAATACTAGTCACCGGCTCTCTCGACGTTCGCGTATTTATTCCACGCCAATCTTCTTCAGTGGCTTCAGACGATCTACGATATCCACCGCTGTCACTGACCCCCGACACATGCCAGGCGATTGGGATCCCAGTCCTGCTCACTCGATGCCCTCGACTTTCTCGGCGGAGGCGTATTTCGCGACCCAGCCGCCGCCGCCTTTGCTTGCGCAGGAAATCGAAGGCGTCAAGGAGTTCGTGGCTCGTCAAGCCGCGCAGAATCGGAACGTCGTGCTCGTTACTGTGAGTGGCATCCGGCGGCCAGGCTTGTAGTCTCACGAGGCGCAGAGCGGCGGGACGACGGTGCCTCTGGAGCTCAACGTGTGAGAGCAATACTCTTGCGCGCGTTCCCATCCCATCGAGCTCACGCTGCGCTCTTAGCGTGCGCTTCCTCGACAACTTCAGTGCGGGTGAGTGACTTGGCCTCTACTGACTCTGGACGCTCACAGCCCCCAGGGACGCGCGGCGCGACCTCCGCGGAGTACTTCCTCAAGGCCGGCTACGCCGTCATCTTCATGCACCGGCAGTTCAGCCTGCAGCCGTTCAGCCGGCACTACTCGCACTCGACGAACCCGTTCCTCGACTTCCTCACCGTCGAGGATTCGGACGGCACGGTGGGCATCACGCCCGCGAAGCGCGCGGACGCGGACCTGCTCGCGGTGCTCACGGCGTACAAGCGCGTGCAGGCCGCGGGCACGCTGCACACGCTCACGTTCGTCACCGTGGACGACTACCTCTGGCTCCTGCGCGCCGTCGCGCAGGCGCTCTCCGTGCTGCGCCGCCGCGCGATGTACTACCTCGCCGCGGCCGTGAGCGACTTCTTCCTTCCGCGGCAGAAGCTGTCCGAGCACAAGATCCAGTCCGGCAAGGGCAGCCTGCACATCGAGATGGACCAGGTGCCCAAGGTGCTCAAGCCGCTGGTCGAGGAGTGGACGCGCGACGGGTTCATCGTGTCCTTCAAGGTGCCCTTCGCTGCCTTTCATCCTCTGTATCGGTATACTGACTACCGCGGCAGCTCGAGACGGACGAGCGCCTGCTGATCCCCAAGGCCCGCGCGGCCCTCGAGCGCTATGGGCACCAGGTCGTCATCGGAAACGACCTGCACACGCGCAAGGTCCGCGTCGTCTTCGTCGAGCGGAAGCGCAAGCCTCGGGCCATGCTCACGCTCGTATATTATGTAGACTATGATCCGAGTACAAAAAACATGTTCCGACGCTGTTCCGAGTGATGCGCGAGTGAAAAAAGAGGGATGCCGGGTGTGCGGCCTGATACGCGGGGCTTACCACTGTTCTGGTTTGAAAAAATGAGCCTTCTTTGCAGCGTCCTTCCCTCCTTTTTTATCGCGCGGCCATAGTCTCCCCGTCCCGAAGGTCAGGGGGAGACAGTGTGGGGTCAGTGGTGGGGGCTCAGTAGAAAAAAAAGGGGGGCCTAATACATACGGAGTTAGTCCTGTGGTTACCACGCCCTGTCAGTAGGCCCACGACCTTATTATGTAAGCTTCCCTTTTGGGAAGGCACGTGCACGGACACTCTCAAAGTGCCTCGCCGTTTGAACGCTTATGATCTCTTTTTGACGCGATTTTGACGCGTCTTTTCATACTTTAGGATGATATAAGTGGATGTTATGTGTCAAAAGGGTATCAAAAACCATCCTTCAATCTTTATTTTGGAGATATAGGCTGCCTGCCCCAACTCGCGTGAATTTTCATTCAGACTGAGTAAAAAGACACTCCAGAGTAGTAAGATGCAGCTGGTATTCAAATCTTGACTCTAACTGACTGTGACTGACATAATCTACCTGTGAAAAGTGTTGTTTCATCTCAAAGATATCCATTATTGCCCGAAGAACATGCTCTCTGACCCTGTGGGACCTATCGAAAACCTCAAATTATGCCAATAAATTATCTCAGCGCATTGCTTGTGTATTTTCCAAGTCATTTTCGATTCTAGAGGTTCTCATCTGCAACAGAACTGAGTAGGGACGTCCCCTTCTAAAACTCAATTCCTGAAAGGTTCTGAGCTGCAAAAAGTGAGTCAGAGCATCAATAATGACAAAAACCAGGCATTCCCAGCTGTTTCTAGCGATTTACGGGCCATAGACGCGTGAAAGAACGCGAAATAACGCGAAAGACAGGGGTTGTTTGGCTGTGCATTGTCCATCATTACATAATAAGATCGGACGCCGCTTATTTGACGCGGTAACTAACAGACTACAGTGAGCGAGGAACGAGTTTGTTACACTGTAGCGTCTGTCTTAGAGAGACTAATACGGAGTGGGGGGGAAGAAACACCTGCCCACACCAAATATCAGCAAGTAAAAGGCGCACGGAGCACACATACATACCAGGATGCCGCTGCCGCACCAACGACGCGTCGAGCACGCCCAGAGCGCGTCAAGAGGCGCGCCGTTGGCATTGAACGCGGAGGTCACGTGCTGCAAAGCGCGCGCGGAATTTGGACGAGAAGTTGAGCAGGACCCCGGAATTAAAGAAAAAGGAAAAACACACCATATACATAAGCCACATTCATGCATTAAAGGGTCTCGACAATGCCCGCAATGAGGCAGGGAGCAGAGTTGGGGGAGGGAATGCAAAGGAGGCAATGGGTAGAGATCAAAAGGGAGGAGTGAAAGTAAACGAGCGGGACAAAGGGAACGGGTGCAGAGGGAAAGCAAAAGGAACACTGGAAAGAGGGATGGTGGAAAGTGCATAGAAAGACACGACACTTGTCGCGGTCACGTGTTGGGCCACGTCGGCGACCAGCGGGCAAAGCAAACAGAAAACAGCTGCGGAGTCGGAGGGAAATGGTGAAAAGCATTGGAACGAATTAGGGGATGTGGAAAGGAAGTTGGGGGACTCGGAATGGGGTGTGAGCATGATATCGGTGAGGAGGAGGAAGGAATTTTGGGAGGCAGAGCAAGGCTAGAAGGATGTGCATGTGTATATGTAAGGTGGATGAATGTGCGTGGAGATAAATGACTGAGGGAGGGGAGGAGGATGGTGGAAGTAGGAGACAAGGAGTGTGTTGTGCGTGTTTGGCACTCGACAAACATATATATGCGTGATAAGCGGGTGACGGCACATTGAACAAATTGATTCGGGTCGGGCCGCAGACTGACAGACTGACTGGGCCGCTTCCGCTTTATTCCATAAGTGCCTCCGTGCACCTCAATCTACCGAGTTCGCGGGGACCACAAAAACCGAAATTTTCAACCTGGGTGTGTACTACTAGGTCTCTTATAAAAAGACACTACAACCAATAAGTGCTCGTACCTCGCATGGTTGTAGGTGTGTACTTCCTGCCGCGGGCTCCAATCTGAATCAAATCCCATAACAGCGTGCTCGGCGCTGGCTGATCCACCACTTCAGAGCGGCATGTAGCCTGCTTTGCGGGAATTATGTGCACCTGTTCTATCTAGTTTGCAGGAACAACAAACATCAAATTTCTAAGCTTGCATTTTTCGATCAACACCTCTTGGCACCGGTGAGGTATGTGTACCCCAGCTCACAGCCATTCGAAAAATCAATTAAGCACCCTAATGTGCTAGTTGGAAAGTCAAATCAACTCATAGCGTACTTCAAAAATTGTATTTGCAAACCAAAACACTGAGAGCGGGCTTGGCAGACGGCGCCACCTAGTTTTCCGGAACTACAAGAATCGACTTTTCGAACTCAGGGTGTATGCACTTCAGTCTGTTGATCGATACACTTGGTGCTTGTCAAACACCACATTAGATTTCCTGGTTTGCGGGAAGACCAAAAATCAAATTTCAAGTGCCCCAACGCACGAGTTTGTGGGAAGTCTCAGAACCAAATTTCAGCGGGTGTAAGAGTGTGCTTGGTGTTGGCAAACACCACATTTTGGATCGGTGTGAACAGCGAGAATCAAATGTTCAAACTCATAGTGTACCGGACTTCAGTGCAACTTAGTTTGTGGTGACACCAAAAATCAGATTTGCAAACCAAGAGGGTCCCTCGTGATGAGAGCAGACTTGATGCTTGTGGACAGTACCACATTGGCATGCTGTGTAGCCTGGTTCGCAGGAACACCAAAAATCAAATTTTCAAACTCAGAGTGTAAGTACACACTTCAGTTTGTCAATCAACACCCATAGAAGCAGGCTTGGTGCTAGCAGACAGCGACACATCAGAGTTTTATGTATCCTAGTTTGCGGTGATACTAAAAAATCAAATTTTCGAGTGCCCCAATACACAAGTTTTTGGGAAGGAAATCAGATTCTCAAGCTGGCATTGGTGTGCAGAGCTTGTTCTTTTGTAAAACGGATGCACAGTTGGAATCATTAGGATACACCGCCCTCATCGCCCATTTTTCCTGGGTCGCAGGGTGTGTCGGAAATTGCCGAGTCTGTTTGGCTATATATTTTGACAGCGGAATGTGCCTGGCGGATCAGCCCGGCATAAGTGAAAGACATTGGCGGCCTCTTCGTACTGCTTCAGTGGTGGAAATAGAGCTTGAAAATGCCTGATTTGCGGGACACTGATAGTAGAAATTAGAATATCACCCTGCCCATCAGCCATTTTACGTGGGTCGCGGGACGGCGATGTGTCGTGTTTGGGACTTGCCGAGCCTGTTCAGCTATGTTGGCGAAATGTGCCTTGCGGATCAAATCCAGTGGGGCTTAGTGTCACAAGTGCAACACATGCTAGAATGCTGGTGACCTCTTTTCAGGTAGAAAATACTACTCCGATAGACAAAATGCGCCTTGAGAATGCCTGGTTTGCGGGAGTCGGACGGCGATGTTCGGTGTCGGCAAGCCTGTTCGGCTGTATTCACAGATCAAAAATTTGGCAGATTGCGTGACTCAAGAGTGTTGTGTAACACCCAGCACATTGACTACAGAGCGGGCTGTTGTGCTTGCAAAGCATGGTCTTTCAGCTTGTAAAATATGGTCGAGAACACCATAAAAACTTGAACAGCTGGTTTGCGGGACCGCGACACAGCTTTTCTGAGCAGATTGCGGCGATGCTACCTCGACAGATCAAATTTTGTTGATCGATCGCAAGATCGAAGATGCAAAAGTGCAAGCTCTCGTTTAGCTTTTAACACCCATTGCAATTACAGAGCGGAATGTGTTGTTGGCCGGACTACTGAGGAAAAAAGGGCCAGCAGACAGGTCTTGAGATAAAGTTGCAGTGAAGAGCAAAAAACACGGAGATCACTGTCACCGGAGATAGCCTGACACGGTGTCAGCATTTCGCTTGAGCTTAGCGACATTCGTCACGCCATATTATAAGTATGTCGTGAGACAGTAGCTATAGTTCCCATGGCGGAGCGGCTATGCCGTCTTTCCGGATTGTACCGAGGGACATTCAGTTTTTGGTTCAATTTCCAGGGTTTTTTTTTCAATTTTGTTTCCAGTCCATAGACATTTTTAACATTAATTTCGAAGCAAAAGAGGGAATCACACGGTCAAATTTAGTTATTCCGGCGCTGAAAACGAACTGCTCAAGTCCAAAATTTTCGCTCGCTGCAGCACTACATCCGCTTCCAAAAAAGGAAGGTGAAAGATGGTCAGACCTCGCCCGGCGGTTTCACATAGGGATAGCCCCAGAAGTCCGGGGAAATTATCTTCGGAGATACCCGAGCCCTCGGAACTTGCTCCGGGTGCTCCCGGCACAGCCGAAATCCGCTAAATATCGATGACCACAAAATGGTTGAATTTTGTACCTGCGAACTGCCCGCTTGTCCGAGTGCTCAAATCTTATACATAAAGGCTCCAGAACCTGATCAAACGTCTTGTAGCTATAGAAGAACCTCCCGGAGGCTCTCAAACGCATACAGCATGCGCTGAACAATCTGATGTTGCCACTGACCTGGCCACATCGATTCTGGGCTGGTCTTCCTCGGCTGCGGTGAGGTCACGTGATCACGTCTCTTACGTTCCTACGCCAGTTCTAGAGGCCATAGAGCTCATCAGTGGAGCACCATTTGCCAAATGGTCCCCCAGTTCAATCCTACTCCCCAAGATTTTCGGCCCGCACCAGTCACGTTCCCTCGCGGCGAACTCGTCGCTTATTTTTGATGCGATCGTCGCGCATGTCAGCCTGACAGCAGGCCCACAGACCGGCTCTTGCTCAATGTATCAGCTTTTCTTTACTTTTGTATCTGGCCTTTGTAAGCCCCACCATCTGTCTAGACCTGTAGCAGTGAGTAGTAAGACCTCAATACAACTTGCCCCATGTTAATAGCTCAAGTAATAAGTGCGCAGGAGCAAGTTTACTGATTCCAACCCCCCGTGTCCAAATGCGGACATTGGTACGCGGGACTGCAGCGCTACGGTGCAATTAGGGCCGGTTCCCACACGGGCTGCGCAGTCCGATCATCTGTGACGGGGAAAGTGTATATAAGCTATGGCTCCCTGCAACTAATTCTTCATTCCGCCCCTTCGCCCACTTTTGCCCACTCAGTGTCTCATTGAGATGCTTTGCCCCGGCATCTGCGGCAATGGTGGTGCGAGCCCCTCGGCGTCCGTTCACCTTGTTCCTGTGCCCGCCGTACCCTGCGCATGCCCTCGCCGTCGAGCTCGACCATCACCGATATCGAGCTCGGCATTATCGGCACCCTGTCCGGGAGTCCGGACCGGATTAAATCTTGCTCAGCAACCATGACGACGACCTCATTCAAGGTAACTCTTCGCTCTAATGCATCCTTTATTCGTTGTCTGACTCTAATTGACCTTCCACCTAGTCCTTGGTGAGCTTTATTATTGGTGCCCGATCCAACCTCGGCCTTCAACTCGGTGAGTTCGTTAGCTGTCTTTCTGGTCCCAGTTTAATTCCAACTCACAGATGACTATGTCCATCACCTTGAAGCCTTTCAACGCTCTCCCACTCTGAGGTCCGTCTTTCCATACTTCATTTTGTTTTCTCATTTGAGTCTGAGCTGGTGCTCGACTATATTTGCCTTCATTTCATTCGTTGTCCTTATATCTTTCTAACGCCTTTGATAGATGAGCCACTCGAACATTGTTCTATGCTACGCTGCATGCCTCCTGGTAAGTAACTCAACTCAAACTCAAGCTCGAACTTTGGCGCGGCTTGTCTGAGTTAATCTCGATTCAAGTGCGCGCCTGCCTAACTTTGCCTTGTCAATTCCCATTCATGGATACTGACTTCGTTGACTTATACAGGTCAAGCCTTGCCCGACCTCTGGCGCTAAGACCGACTTTGAAGCTTCCGGTCGCCCATTTGTAAGTTTAGACTTCACTTACTTCTTGCTTGAGCTCTGGCGAAGATTGACTTGATTCTCGAATTAGACTTGTTTTGACCTTCTTTTGTTTCAATTTGGATTCCGTCCCCTTACTGACTTGTTTATACAGTCCCGGGCGTTCAGATTCCAAGTTGACAAACAAGGTAAGTGCTTTCCGAAGTCTACTGTATGTATTACTAACTTGACACACACACAGATACTTGGCTATCGAGTTATATTCTCGCCCGAAAGCCTTGACCTAGCCCAGACAACTGCAATTCTAGTCAGTCTTTCTAATCTACCATTGAATGCTACTGATTGGCTTCGTTCGTGCTAGACGCTGCGTCTGCATCGAACTATCGGTTCACTTTGAACTCCTACTGCTGGCTCTGATGCGAGGTAAGTCTCTACTGTTGAATCAGACCCATGCCGCTGACTTGATTTTTGTTACCACAGCGGCCACTTGTTTGCACTTCATTTCCTTCAACTAGTTCGCTCCTAAGGCTAGTTTCCTTTGTTGAAATGGAATCCCCGTCGCGGACTTCGATTGATTTACCGCAGAGACCATAACTATGCTTTTTGCAATCCAGTCCTTGAACTGGTTCGTTCTCAGGGTAAGTGTTGTTCAGTCCATTGAAACCACCGTCACTGACTTGAACTTTCTTACCACAAAGACTGTAACTATACTTTTCGGGACGCTAGTTCGCTCTGGAGGTAGGTTTTGGTTGTTCCATTGAACGACTCTCGCTGAGACTATCACTAAGACCGTTACTATCCTTGACCCACTTGAACTGACGCACTCAGGCTCGAGGTAAGTCTTGCTTGTTCTATCAAACTCTTGATTACTGACTTCAACTTTCTTCACAGACGCTGTCACTATGCTTGCCTGAGCTCAGCCGCAAACTCTTGAGTCTAAACTAAGGCTTGACTCGAGTAGGGCGACGCCGACTTCATTTTCGTTCAAATATACTGACCGGTAGGCTCAAGCTCAAGGTAAGTCTTGATTTGACAATTTTCTTATCAGAAACTCGATCATTGACTTCTGATTTCCTCACCCCAGGGCGCCGTTACTATGCGTAAACAGGATTCTAGGCTCCCACTAACAAGTAAGATTCAATCACCCTGTTTTTTTCTTCGCTCACTGACCGCTATATTGCCTCGCAAGGCCGCTCTTACATCTCATTTGAAGTAAGCTGACCAGCGAACTCAATGTTCAGGTAAGTCTTGACAATTCTTTCCGAACTTGATTATTGACTTCGATAATTTCCTTCACAGCGGCCCTTACTTGGCTTGACTTGCTTCGACTGAGGTGCCGGCGCACCTGACTATTCTAATGAAGTTGAACCTTCGGTCGCTGGCTTCAAACAGACGCCGAGACTTTAGTCCGATGCTGCGCGAGGTAAGCTGCCGTTCAAATCATTGCTTTACTGACTTCCTAGATCAGGTCCATGTACTTCATCGGAGCGCAGCAAACCGTCCGTTTATCGCAACGGTAGATCTACCCGCATTTTTTGGAGAGATTTTGCGGCGAACCACGGGCGAGACTATGCCCGTGCAGATCAAGCCCCCCGAAAGCCCGAAACTATGCTTGTTCGCTTTGAGGTAAGGTAAGGCTCGTTCACTTTATACTTGACTTGTCTCTGACTTGATTAGAGTAGACTCTTGGCCTCAAGCGAACTCGTCTTCAAGCGTTGCTTCGCCCAATGTAAGTCCTTTCCAGTTCAATGCTGATTGTTGGTTTGATGCTTATACAGAGCTTTCAACTAAACTACTCGATGGATCCGACCACAACAGTGCCCATTATCCTCCGTTCACCCAAGATATCCGCCGGAACTCTGCACTCATCTCGACTTAACGGCGACTTCTCCTGCGCCCATCTGTCCCCTCGCGCAACTCGGACTGCAAACGAACAGGTCAGTATATTCCATCTAGAACTTGCCGTTACTTACTCCAAATGTAAAGGATTCCGCGCGTCTGGGGTACCCGAGTCCCCGCGCAGGAACGCCCGCGCTCGCTGCAGCGCCCGGAGTCCATTCGCGGGAGGGCGGGAATGCGGCGAATCGCGGGCCTTGCTGCGCAGACAGCAAACGCAGTCGGTGTCCCGTTCGCCGACTGCCACGTCATCTCTCCGGTGCGTTTTGTTCGAACTCAGCGCCACGTTCCGACCCGTTAACGCTGTTTTACAGGTACCGATGCGCCGCCCGAGCCTCCCGGCTCGCGTTTCGGCATTCGCGTTCCGATCTGCGGCGACTCGCGGGCTCGTGCGGATTTCGCGTCGTCGAGGGGCCCTGTCGAGGACGCGAGGGGGTTCGCGAGCGGCGGGACACAGCCCGTTGTGGTACGGCGGGCCCTTGCCGGGAGCGACGCCGCCGCCTGGGACTTGCGCTGAGCGCCGCCCGACATGCATCCCAAGCGCGCCCGCGCCGGCGCCCGGCGCCGTTCCCCGACACGTCGCGTAGACTTGCGGCGGGACGTGAAGGATGCACCACGGGCGGCGGCGCATCCGCGCGCAAGGCCGGACGCTGCGTGCGCGATACGGTGGCTTGGCCGCTTTTAGTGCTCCGGTGTCTTCGTGCTGATGTCATTTTTGCAGCACCGAGCGTTGCTACGAGCATCCAACGCGAATCGACGCCGCAGCGCGGCATCTGCGCGTACGCCGGGCAAAACAGCGGCGGCGCGCGTCCCGCTCCCGATCGGCGCCGGCTGCCTGCGAGTCCGAGGGACTGCGGCGCCCGCGACTCAGCGCGCGCCCGGTTTTGGGGCGCCTCGTGGGCGAATGCGGGAGGGGGCCGAACCCGGGGAAAGCGCGCGGGACGCGCCGCCGCCATTGAGTCCGGGGGTCTTGGTGTAGTAGACGGCGCGAAACGGCGGCGAGCGGTTCGGAGGCGGCGCGTTGCCCGAGGGCTGTACGGGCTGCTCCGCGCAGCGGTACGTTTGTGGAGAGCGCGCCGCTCCCTGCACGCCCGGGCTCGGCAGCGCATCGGGCGCCCGAGCGACTCGTGCGCGGACACGCCGGCGACTCGTGCGCGGACACGCCGGCGACTCAGCGCGCGCGCGGATTCGGAGGCGCCTCGTACGCGTACGCGAGAGCAGGCCGTGCCCCGGGGAAAGCGGCGGCGGCGCGTCGGGTGCGGTCCCTTCGGGTCTGCGCTCAGCGCGTCCCTTGCACGAAGCCCCGCCTTCTAGTCCGCGGATTTGGGCGCAAGCGCGGACAGCGCGAAGCAGCGACTTCGCGACCTGCGACTCGGGGGGCGGTTTGCGCGTAGGGAACGGGGAACGGGGAACGGGGGAGCGGGGCCGCTGCCGAGGCCGCCTGCGAGTCCGGGGCGTTTCTGCGCCAGCGCGGACCGCGCGTCCCGCGTCCCTTGCGTCCCTCCCGCGAGGTGGCGCGCAGCGGGCCGCTCCCCACGCCGGCTGCCTCCGGGTCCGGGGGATCTCGGACAGCGCGAGGGGTGACTTGGAGGCGGGTGCGCGTGTGGAGCGGGGAAGCGGGCGGAAGACATGTGCGGGCAGAGCACGAGTGGGAAGAGGTGGAGGCGGGGAGGGCGGAGAGCGGAATGGACGGCGGGGACAGGCGGCGCGGAGCGGGCGGGAGGCTTGCGAGCGCAGGGCGGACGCGAGGGCGGGGACGGGTGTACGTAACGTAGGTAGGCCGGCGGGGATTTGCGGTGAGCGGTGGCGACGTAGGGGCGACGCAGGTCGTGGATTCGCGGGTACGTGTACAGGACGAGCGCGTACGTGTCGGGAGAGCGCTGGAGAGCGGCGACGTAGACACTTGCGACGTAGGTAGGAGATTCGCCGCCGCTCGCGACACCTCGGCTTGCGTTGTCGCGAGCGGCGGCGGCGTAGCGTAGACTCGGGCGGGGACCTTGAGGATGGGCGGCGGCGCGAAGTTGGAGCCGCGCGGGGGACGTTCCGCGCTCGCTCCCACGCGAATCGCCGCTCGCCGGGACGACTCGGCGCCGAGCGCGAGGCGGCTCGCGGTGGGAGCCGCACGAATCGCGCGCGAACAGCGGGCGCCGCTGTTCCCCGTGCATCGCGCGCGCGGTGTCTCGGGGGCGCGGCGAGGGCTTTGTGGCGGGTGGACGTGCGCAGGGCGGTGGGGACGGAGGGTGCGGCCGTATCGTGCGCATTGGCCTGCGCAACGAACGATGCGGTGACGCACGACGTCGTCGGCGCCGACGGCTGCGGTGCTCGGATAGCGCCCCGGAGCCACGGGCGCATACCGACCTGCGAATTCGCGGGCGGCGCTACGCATGCGGCACGGGGGCGGGTGTTGCGCAAGGCGAGAAGAGGGCGGGCGAGCGAGGTCAGCAGGTAGGTAGGCAGTACAAAAGGGGCGGCGCACTGGAATGCGTGGGGCACGCGGGATGGACAACTGGGGCGGGGAGCGGTGTCGGGGAGCGGTGAGGATAGTGCGGTGGGTGTAGATGCAGGCGGAGGAGACGCGCGCGGCGTGGAGGTCTTTGGGGAGCGAGGTAGTTGTGGTGAGTGCGGACGATGCGTGGGCTGTGATTACTAGGTGTGCCCGCTGTACCTCAATAAATAATAGCGCTACCTCTTGGTAAACTATACATCGTACATTTGTATACGCAGGAGCAATTTCGTCCATTTTGGCTGTCAACTGCGGTGAACTGCGGTGGTAATACTTGACTCCGAGCACGCTCTTTCTCCCGCGAAGAACGAATACGAATACTAGTCACCGACTCTCTCGACGTTCGCGTATTTATTCCACGCCAATCTTCTTCAGTGGCTTCAGACGGTCTACGATATCCACCGCTGTCACTGACCCCCGACACACATGCCAGGCGATTGGGATCCCAGTCCTGCTCACTCGATGCCCTCGACTTTCTCGGCGGAGGCGTATTTCGCGACCCAGCCGCCGCCGCCCTTGCTTGCCCAGGAAATCGAAGGCGTCAAGGAGTTCGTGGCTCGTCAAGCCGCGCAGAATCGGAACGTCGTGCTCGTTACTGTGAGTGGCATCCGGTGGCCAGGCTTGTAGTCTTACGAGGCGCAGAGCGGCGGGACGACGGTGCCTCTGGAGCTCAACGTGTGAGAGCAATACTCTTGCGCGCGTTCCCATCCCATCGAGCTCACGCTGCGTTCTTAGCGTGCGCTTCCTCGACAACTTCAGTGCGGGTGAGTGACTTTGCCTCTACTGACTCTGGACGCTCACAGCCCCCAGGGACGCGCGGCGCGACCTCCGCGGAGTACTTCCTCAAGGCCGGCTACGCCGTCATCTTCATGCACCGGCAGTTCAGCCTGCAGCCGTTCAGCCGGCACTACTCGCACTCGACGAACCCGTTCCTCGACTTCCTTACCGTCGAGGATTCGGACGGCACGGTGGGCATCACGCCCGCGAAGCGCGCGGACGCGGACCTGCTCGCGGTGCTCACGGCGTACAAGCGCGTGCAGGCCGCGGGCACGCTGCACACGCTCACGTTCGTCACCGTGGACGACTACCTCTGGCTCCTGCGCGCCGTCGCGCAGGCGCTCTCCGTGCTGCGCCGCCGCGCGATGTACTACCTCGCCGCCGCCGTGAGCGACTTCTTCCTTCCGCGGCAGAAGCTGTCCGAGCACAAGATCCAGTCCGGCAAGGGCAGCCTGCACATCGAGATGGACCAGGTGCCCAAGGTGCTCAAGCCGCTGGTCGAGGAGTGGACGCGCGACGGGTTCATTGTGTCCTTCAAGGTGCCCTTCGCTGCCTTTCATCCTCTGTATCGGTATACTGACTGCCGCGGCAGCTCGAGACGGACGAGCGCCTGCTGATCCCCAAGGCCCGCGCGGCCCTCGAGCGGTATGGGCACCAGGTCGTCATCGGAAACGACCTGCACACGCGCAAGGTCCGCGTCGTCTTCGTCGAGCGGAAGCGCAAGCCTCTACCGCCGCTGCCGCCGGGCGCAGAGCTTGCGTCCCAGGTGGCGACGCAGACCGAGCCGGAGACGCAGGATACCGAAGTCCAGCCGGAAGCCCAGCCTACAACCGAGCCCAGCACAGACGGCCTTGTACCTTCGGAAGCGTCGCCCGTCGAAGCCGATGCAGAACCCGCACCGGGGAGTCAAGTGGAGGCCGTCCCAACAGACTCAATGCCGGCAGACGCCTCTGCCTCTGCCTCGGCCGACTCGCATTCTACTGCCCCGCCCCCTCCTCCGAAACCCGAAGCTCCGTCGCCCCCCGCAGCCGCCGACGCGGAGAGCATGACCTTCGTCGAGTCGTGGCTTCGCATCGCCGCGGACGGCGCCGCCGCGATCCACGCGAAGGAGATCGAGGAGGACATCGTTAGCGAGCTCCTGCGGCGGCACGAGGCGTGGATCGCAAGCGCATAGACTCAGAGAAGGCCACGATAGATAACGCGGACTAACCGAAGAATACGACTAATGAAGGGATATGGATGTATTTCGTGTACACTTGTTTCGGGATATCGCTGAACGGACGACAGCAACTCCAGACTGAGGGCGATTAGAAGACATTACGCAAAACAAATAAGTACACAGGTATGTATGTGGTCAAGGCTACATCTGGTGGTACACAGTCCGGATGCATGGGTAAACGAGTGAGTGGCAGACATGTCAGTCAAGTGATTGTGTTTTTCGTGACTTAGCAGCTTCGTAAACGTGGATTGGGTGACTTCCCGTAAGGTGGATTTATTCTGGGGGAATATTTCGGCGCAATGCCGAGGCAGCTGTCAGGACCCCATCACTTCGGTCAACCAAAAGCGGAGACATTTTATTGCCCATCACCAGAATAGAATAAGATCCTGGAGGGGGGGTAGCGACCCCCCCTCCAGGATTTAGCTTCGTCAAATAAACCTTTTGGGATGATACTGATGCCCAATCACTCTCGATCGCATCCGGCATCAATTTGGCATCCTCGTAACACGACGTTCGGGAGACTAAGTCCAGCCCGTACTCCGCGCAACACCTCCCAGAATCAACCACTCCCAGTTCCGACAGTCCCGGTGCACAAGTTTGCGGAGGAGACTACCCACTCGCTCGTTGAAAGGCAAACACAAACCATTTCCGGATCATTGGACATCATGCACGCCGCGTAACCAATTGGCAGCACATGTTCAGTTCCAGTGCTTGGAACAGGGTCAGTGCTGAGGAACATACACAAAAGCCTCTTTTGATCAGAAGATTGATGGATAATTCTATTTGGCAACCCCCCTTCTTTGGCAACCCCCGATTGTTGGCGGGGGTTGCCAAATAAGTTCTGACAGCCCCAAACATAGATTAGATTGACGGCCCGGCAGATGGCCCGGGTGTATGTATATGGTACAACAACTAGCTACTGAGACGGCGCCTCTTCCTCGGCGAAAGAACCAACCCACTCAGCGCCAAGCCCCGATCCGCAGAGCGCCTCTTCTTCGGGTTCGGTTTGTCCCCCTCCACATTCTCCTTGTTGCTCGTAGCAGTCAGCGCCGCAGCGGGAATGCGCGCTACCTTCTTCTCAACACCGGCCAGTACCTTCGGCGACAACCCCTGCTTTTCCTCACCACGAACCTTGAGCTTGGCGGTCACCTCTGCAAGGGCCAGGCGGCGGTGGTAGAATTTGAGGGCTCGGGGATCGCCTTTGCAGTAGAAAATTCTGTCAAGTTGAATTAGAAGGAAAGTGGACGGAAATCAAGTACAACACACATGTCCTGCCCTCGTCCTTTGATGCGACGGGCTATCCCACAATAATCAAGCGGCCCCACCGTAAACTCTTGAGTGTATCGAATTTTGTAGGTCAGTAGCGCCTTCTCTCGTGTTTCCGCATCGCCCTCGAGCATCGGCGTTACTTCGGGTGCAGATGCCAGGGATAGTTTGGATTTGGATTTGGTGGAGGTCGAGGAACGGGAAGGTCTTGGGCGGAAAATGGGGGCCGAGTTGTTGGGGTAGGCAGGGATAACCGACCAGATGTCAGCATTAGACGCACGATAGAGGTGGGTGCGTGGATGGCGAGCGCGGGAAGCTTTGCTGTCGAGGTGGAAAAGATAACTGTACGCAGAAGGGTCGAGCCAACTGGGGGACATGTTGCCAGGAACTGCGGCTGTTCAGCACTCATCGCCGAGAACAGCGATGGTAAACTCACTGGGTGTTGTGCGGAAAAATCGAGATAAAGCATTCTCGTCAGCAAGACAGGCTACAGGCAAGTGCGCACTGGCATGCAGTGTCGTCCATAATTCGGACCCAAAGATCAGAGACCCGAGGTTGAGCTGTTCGTGCTCCAGCGCATGACGAACAAGGTCGGGTTCAAAGACATCGAAAGGGCCATCCGAGGGCGTAAATTCTCTGATCCAGACGTCATCCGTCGAACGTTCAGCACATGCAGCCTATTCAATGCGTCAGAGCCAGATAACTCGACGGAGGCCAGGGCAAACTCACCTCAAACCTTGTCATGAGGTCGTGGAAGCGCTCGGTGACATACGAGCGGTCCTTGCCCCACACATGGAGGCGCTCACTGTAGAGCAGGCGGTGTTCGGGTCGGACACAGATCACATAGTCTTGAAGGAAGCGCTGAACAAGAGGCCTGAAATGCGGTGAGTATCCGACATAGATTTGAACAGGGGATAAGACTCACCAGAGCGTTGTATGGGCCTCCTTTCCGAAGTGGTAAAAGGCGGCACAAAGTCGTGCCGTTCGTGAGGGCGAGTCAAAGACCTCCGCCTCTGTGAGGTTAGGCGATAAACCTGGAAGGCTCGGTCTTAGGATTGAAATAACAGAAGAAGCTAAGCAGCTCACCGGCCATGTGCCATAGCTCCGAAATCGTATACACACCTGCCCCAGCAAAGATCTCGGTAGTCCCCCGGACAAGGGTCATCGCATTCCCTGCTCGATTTGACTGTATCGTGCGGCGCTGCGTTATCCACGCCACCAGGTCGTCTAGAAACCGAGGGAACTCGAGGTATACATCCGGCTGCTGCGCTGGCATCTGAGTCCGATCCTCTGACCAATAGAACTGCGAAGAGCGTGGTTAAGAATGGTCGATGCCCTCCAACAAAAGGCCCACCTGCACGAGGAGATCCAGCGTGAGAAAGGCGAGGACATGGTCCTTGAACTCGAAGGCTATTGCGACTTTGAAGCCGCGAGAAGCGCTATCAACGACGCAGATTGCCTCCTCCCAATCGCACTTATTGAAGATTTGAGAGACGGTATGCTTCAACAGCTGTATCTAAACGGGTATGATTATCAACGCACACATTGAAGGCATTGCGAATCTACCTGGCACCAGTAAACACGCCCTTTGTTGTCCAGAAACTTGAGCAGGACATTCCGAGGGTGTGTCTCCGCATCTACCAGTACCAATCCATGCGTTGAGATTGGTACAGGGGGCTCTTTCTGAGTCGTGGAATAAAGAGGAGGGTAGAGAGGCGTCTGAGCGTTGGTGCAGCCTCGAAGAGCCTTCGACGACGACTCCAGAACATAGACATGACCGTTAGATGCTCGAGAACCTGCAGGATGAGCAGGCATTTCTGCTTGGGTAGCATCAGCCTGGATAGTCTTGACAATGCGGCAGGAGTCGGGCTGAGTAGCAACGAAGAGTCTGGGTAGTTTGCCCGAAGTCGTAGCCTCTGGCAGTTCTGGCATTGTGGTGGTGGTAAACAAGTTCGAGTTTGTCACGGGACCGTGTTGATCGGATCTTGATCCGCAGTCCGTAATATAATGCAGCCATGGCCGATGTTGAATGCTTTTCTGGGCAGTCTGAGCTATGGGACACATATCTAGGAAGCCAAAGTCTTCTGTTTAGGATAAAGAACAAATCTGTCAACTCAGATTTTATTCATTTAACAGCCGGGTGGAGCGGTGACTACGAAACTACATGGTTTGGACAGGCACCGGGTGATACCGGGGCGTGGAAAGCACACGTGACCGGTCCAATCCCGGGACTCCGAGTCCTTGCTACGTACCTCCACACTGCGCGCTCGCCACCCTCTGCCTGCCCCCGGACACATCGCAGCAGCCAAACACAAACGCGCGCAAGCACAACGGCGCATTCGAGAACTCGCGTTCTTAGAGTCGACTCGGGCCTCGCGCGCATCTGCGAACCAGGAAGCTCAAGACGCGATTCGCGTGTCCCAATGGACATTATAGCGTATAAAGGTCCTCAATATTGAGGACCCTCCCGTCATACCGCTGTCAAGCGGGACGTGAGCAGGGTAGACGGGCGCTGTCAGTCGTCACCCCGCCACTTCTACGGCATGCGCACGCTACGACGCCGCTGAACGATCGTCCGCCCGTCGCTTGCGCACACGCACCGCGTCACTCGCCACCCCCCCCACCTCGCTGCTCAAGCCGCCACTCGCGTGCCCCGCGACTCCGCGCAAGTGCCACGTCCGCTCGCGTTCTGCGGGACCAACGCGAGCAGACACATCTCCTGCTTCCTCGCAATTGGCACAGGTCCAAGCCGGCATGCACGCCGCCTGTCCCGCCCTCGACTCCGCTGCCGCCCCGTCCCCTTGCCACAACCGCCCGCTCACCGTGCCGCGCGCACAGTCTCGCCCGCGAATCCGCGCACGAGGTGCGCGCGCGGCTCGCGCATCGCTGCCCCGGCGTGCCGCGGCCGCCGCCTCGTGCGCACCTTCGCCGTCACGCGCGATAGTCGCCATCGTCGCGGGAGCGCGACTTGCGTCCCCGTCCCCGAGCTACACCGCCGCTGCCGCTCTCGTACTTGGGAGGTCGAGCTAGTCCACCGCTCTCTCAATACATGTTTACACCCCTCCAGTCCCCGCGCGCCTTGCCCCCGGCTAGCTCGCTGCACCCGCCTCCCGCTCTCGTTGCGCTACCCGGCCGCCGTCATGCCACGCTCGCCGTGCTCCCGCCACGTCACCGACACAGACGCAGACCCGAGCCCGGCCCCATCCCTGTGGTGTACGAGCACGACGGCCGGCGCCGACCCGCAGTGTGGGAACGGGCCCTTCCCGCTGCTCTCACGCTCCCTGTTCCGCACGCCCACGTCAACGAGCAGCCCGGGATGGGTTACGTTCCCGTCCTGCGTGCGTGGGACGCAGCTCGGGGACGTCGAGGCCCGACCCGCACGCAGCCTGCGCAGGCGACGACGCGGAACAAGGCCGTGCAATCGACGGGATGCGCGCGACGTCGCCGAGTCGCATTCAGAAAAGGGGCGGGGGAACGGGAGCTGGGACACGAGCCGCCGGCGTACGTCGCAGGGCAGGGGACGTCGAACCAGGTACGTCGCGCCAGGTACATTGCGCGTCTCCAGACCAACGCCGCCCGCCACTTCTACCCCCGCAGTGGCACATGCACACTGTGTCCCCGTCGCGCTTGAACGCTGCCGCCGCCCCGTACGTCCGCTACTCTCTTACTCGGCGGCGCTTACTTACTTCCAGAGCTACTGCTTCGAGTGGGGCGCGCAGCGGGCAGCGCGGGACTGCGAGCAACGGGGTCCGAGCCCCATGCTGCCCGCCGCTTCTGCCCCCGCTGCATCCCCCTCTGCGCTCCAATGCTGGCGCCGCCCCGTAAGTACGCTACTTATCTACTTTCCGGCGCTTATTTACTTCTACAGCTAGCATCAGAGCGACTGCTCGCCGCGACTGCGAGCAACGCCATCACAGGCCCTCGCCGCCGCCGCTTCGAGCGAACACATCGAGCGAACGCATCGAGCGCGCTCGCAACACGCCCCGTGCCGCACGCGCAGTGCCCTCCGCGAATCCGCGGGTAGGTCCGTGCGCGCGGCTCCAGAGAGCCGACGAACGAGTCCGGGCGTGTCGTGCATCCCCGGCCGTCAGGCCCGCTCCTCTTGCCACCGTTCGCCGCAGCAAGCGTCCGCGCGGACTCGAATCGGGCGCTTGGCGTACGGCGCCGAAACGAAATGTGGAGCGCACCTACCGGGAATTTGCAGCGTATCAGTGCTGCAATGGGCCAATCGAACGGGGGTTTCTGCCAGGAACAACTTGCGAATCGCAAGTCAAATCGCAAGTCGGTTAGGGCATGAGAACGGCCAGAGGTGGCGCGGCGCACCTGCAGTGAAGTCGGAATCAGGTTGCGTGATAGGCACCGCGAACCTCTAGGATCTAGAGCAAGCTATGTATTCGCGCCGACTTCACAGAATGAGTTGTGCATAGTTCTGGTATTGAGGTGTTCTGGGTCTATTCGGGCGTGATTTCGCCCTTGCGCAACATCGAGATCTAGCAATAAAGAACAAAGGTCAGCGAGAACTGGTACAGAGGAGTACAACGAACCACAAAAATTGAATCGCAAATAGTGGTCGCTGTTATCTACCTAGTTCAACGAACATTGGCGAAATCCATATCATTGCTGTGGATGGCACACATTCCTATGAAGCTAAGTTGCTTAATTCGAGGTATCGAGTCAGTCTGCGGATCCAGAGTTCTTTCATTTAACAGCTGACTCGAGCTCTGAGGCGGAATTGTTCCGTGTTCAGCCTAAAATAGACTGCAACAAAGATTGGTTGGTTTAAATTCATTTTTCTGGATGGCACACATCTCTCCCTGGCCAAGATGGTATAAAACAGGTGTAGAAAAACTCTACGTACTCGAATTCCATTCATTTAGCAGCCAATCTGAGCTCAGAGGCGAACCATCTGAGACATTGATCACAACTCGTGAGTCATGTCACAGAACTCGAAATAGGGCAAGCCGCTATACTACACGTGTATCTAAGTCTGTCTGCAGCTCCTGCGGTTATGCCCAAGCGCACCACACAGACCACAACGGTTCTTGTTCTGCTGCTGGGATGGTCCACCGGGCTGAGTCTGGGCGGGCTGGGTCTGGGAGTAATTTGGTTGTTGGATCCCCGCCCCACCACCCCTTGGGCGACCCTCAGTAGCACCAGTCAGTCTTTGCGTCAGATTCCTTCCCTTTCTAACGATGGCAGGGGGGTCCTGAATACGCTCCCTCCGGGCCTCCTCTTCTGGTTCCCTGCCAAATGATAGGTAAGAATCCGAAATGCAACAGAAGATGTGCTCGCAACTGACCGCTGAATCCTGTCCAGCCTGTCACGAAGATCCTGCAATTGTTCAGCCGTTTGAATTCCGCTCATCAGGGAGCGCATGTCCGCTGTGAGGGCTGCATATACCTCCCGCTGCGGAATAGTGCGAGTAGGGGGCACCGGGGTAAGATTCCGTGCCGCATTACTCTGAGTTCCATTGAGACCGGGGTGGCGTTGGGGGGGGCGTTGTATCGTGGACAGAGGGTTGGAAATGGATGAAGTTGGGAGTGACCGGGCAGTGAACGATATATTATGATGAGAAACGCCGGCGGTCTGTGTGACTGGTTCAATTTTTGTGATGTCAAGGCGGGGGTCCTGGTACCACCTGATTTACTCTTGTGTCAGCCAGTATACTCCACTGTGAAGGAGATCACCAACCGCGCGCGAATCAACGAGATGTGGAAAGGGAGTCCAGGGATCTTGAGCCAGGCGACAAGATAATGGCGGCAGACAACACCGAGATTTGTGCCCATGCAGCAGTCACACATAAATCTGCCGTCTGGGAGGAGGACAATGATATGGACAGCACCACTAGTCATGTGGGTGACTCGGATCACATGGGTGGGCTCCAGGCCGCGCTCCGTAACAAGGCGGAGCAGAAACCTTGCCCCGATGTATGCACCGTCATTTGCAAAGTCGTTCCTGGGGTTCTGAGCCGGACTGTGAGAGGGAAGTGCGAGCAATGCAGGAGGAGGCTTACCTGTTCCTCGTCCTTCTCCCAGTTGTAGGAACCTTGCTGTTCCTCGATCTCGAGCGCATATTCCGTCTGATGACAATTTCAGCAATGAGAAGATATTGAATGCTAGTCTCCTAGCACATACCCAAGTCCGTACCCCGGGTGGCCGCTGGAGCGCCCCTGCGTTGTAGTACATCGCGAGCTGCATCTGTTTGTAGCAGGTGTGGAGGGCGAATATCCCAGCATACTTGCGCAGCATGTCAAGAATCGGCTTGAAGATGGATTCGAGCGCGCCAGGGTGCTGTTTGCGCGAAGACTAGTTATATACTGAGCCCATTGAGCGAATGAAAGAGATTCAATAAACACACCTCTCGGACTCGAATGGCATGGTCTCGCTGCTGCTCAGCAGTGCGCTCGTTGAGGGCGGTGAAGGCCTGGAATAGGGACTTCCCGGGGCCAGTGACTTTTTTGGTAATGCGGTTTTCAACCTCAACACGGCCATTGGTACGGATGCCCGCGGTGAAACGAAGACTGACCCAGGCCCAAGCCCAGCGCTCACGACACTGATAGAGGTCGCTCATATAGTTTAGAGCCGCAGGGTAACGCTGCCCCATGTTTATCCACTGAGACTCGAAGTCTTCAGGGGACACCGCACGATATGCCGACCAAAAATCGCGCTTGAAATTCTCCCACTCGTCGCGGAGAACACGCGCAAGTTTCTGGTCGATGTTGTCAACGAGGTGGGAGAGGCAGTAAAGGTGGAACGTGAAGACCAGGACAGCGGCAACACTTGCGATGAGGGAGAGCGACCGATCTGAGACAAAGAGTTCTGGCTGGACATCACCGGAGGCACGGAGGTGACACTGCAGCAACCAGCTGAATGTCTCGGTGTCCTCCTTCTTCTGGAAAGAGTACCAGATATTACGAGAGCGCGCCTGCCCGTCGATGATGATGCCAATAGATAGTGGATACTGCTTGTCGTTCCGGTTGTAGGAGTTGTCATTGATGAGAATATCTGGGTAGCGGCGGAGGAGCTCGGCCTGCTCGGGAGACTGCCACCAAAGACCGGTGAGAACGTTATCACAATCCATTTGGACCTGGACGTTCCACCCAGGCTCTGTTTGATTCAGCTCGCCGATCTTGGCAAGGATGGCCTGAATATCACCGCCCAGTTGCTGGATCTCTGCATGCGCCTCCCGCCTTGCCTGGTCGCGCATATTGGAAATTTGGCGCGGCTCCGCCTCTAGTCCCTGAGTCGCAAACACTTGGGCAATCTGCTTTCGGGTGAAGTCGGCGAATTGGCCCACAGCATCGCGCTGCCCCTGAGTAGGTGGTCGCTGTGCTTTGAATCCCTTGGGAATGGAGGGGGCATGATTGTGCTCGGTATCCACCAGGGAAACATAGACCTGGTCCAACGAGCCTTCGACGTAACAAAGATTGATGTGGGCACCACAGCCAGTACGACCAGACTTGCCCTGTCGATGGTCGGCAGGATCAATGGTGGGTGTGTGCGTTTCTGTCGGGCTCCGATAGCGGTTGCAGCGCACAGTGCGGCGCCTGACCTGGTTTGTGTGCTTCGAGCGGGAGAGCTGGGAAAGGATGTACTTGTGCCCGAGTTGCTCTTGGTTGTGGAAGATACTTTGAATGCCCTGTTCCATCGTTTCGTAGACCATGCCCACCCTGACAGGTCCGAACGCCGTGCGGACCTCGCGCTTTGGCTGGACCGGCGATCGATGAGATGCAACAGAGGTGGGGGCATCACCTGTAGTGTTTTGCTTTTTGGATTTGCGCGGGGTACCGGGACTCGTGGTGAGGTCGATTGGCTCAATCTTGACACCTACGGGCTTGCGCTTGACGCCGGGGCGGAAGGGGCTCATCAGGAGCTCCTTCTGCTCCTCCTTTGTTGCGAGACGAGGTGGCGTGTCCATTGAGAGGTCAATTATAGACGTGCTCACAGCGGCGTCGGGCGTACATAAGTCAAAGATCTCTTGCTTGACCTTGTTTGGCGGCGTGCAGGGCGGTGTCGGTGTGTCAGGGAACACAATCACAGATGGGCCGGGGCATGGAGCAGAGAGCGGTGTCGAAGGTGGCAAGTCGCTGACCACAACCACGACCGATGGCTCGGGTTGCTTGGCTTTTGCAGCGGACTTCGACTTCGAGACCGATTTGTGTGGTAACCCAGCGACGTAGGTGGAGAAATCGAACTGGGAGTCAAACTCGTCGTCCAAGTGCATCTCGGGAAGGAGGCCGAGTGAGAGGAATGGGGGATGGTTGCTTGACTTTGATGATGCAGGGCCAGGGTCCCCGCCAGTGAAAGCTGGGCCAAGGCGCGGTGGTAGCGTGGAGGCGCCAGGGTGAACCGAGACCTGGGAAAAGAGTGCAGGCTGCATGGCGACCTCGACAACAAAGTCAAAGATTGGGTGCTGAAAGTACTGCGTTGACTCTCAATCATCCAGAACAAGAGCAAGAGGTGAGAAGGAGCGTACACCAATATCCAGCATATCGAGATTATAGTCCTCGTAGCCAATGGCTTCACCGCCGCGTACAAAGCGTGGAACTTCATTTGTGGGAGCGAGAGTGCACTGAATAACCCAGTCGCTATAGCGCTGGAGATAACTGAGCATTGGAGGAATTACGACCGGGAAAGAACTCACCGTGGTTTTTCTGCGTGCAATCAAATGGTAGAGAAGGATTTCACGCAGGAATTCATTACGAAATTCAGCAGACTGCGCAGCAAGCCAGCGAGATCGGTCAAGCCCGCAGCGATGCTCTATGAAGTTCGTTGCCGCTATCCCGCAGCTGCCCCCGCCAGCCAGAGTGCGCTGCCGATCGATGAGACCTGCCACGATGTGTGTTTGGCTGACAGAAGGCTCAAATCCTGGGAGTCCCGCAAAAGTCCAGCGCAAGATCTTAAGGATGTCGAGAGCAGCGGGGAGATGCATGGAGTCGCCGTACTCAAGTGCCGGGTACTGAAGTCCTGCGTGGGAAACACTGAACACAGCAGAAAAATGGTCCATGCCCCATGCCACAAAGCCCAGCATGCTGACAGTCCCGGTCGCGATACGCTGCCGAATTGCGATGATATTCTGTGTGTACTGGCGATTGTCGGTGGCCATTAGAGTGCGCGCATCATTGAGGAATGACGTAGGTAGAAAGAGGAACGCTGGCTCGTCGGCGAGGTGGACAGCGTTGCGACGGAAGTAGGTTAGCTCCGCACGGGCGTTGAGAACATCCTCCGTTGCCCAGCCTTCGCGGAGGAGGCAGGAGAGGGTATAGATAGGTGCCGACGTGATTTTGAATCCGGAGAGCGGGTCCATGAAAAGGACCGCCTTCAACTCGTCAATACGGGAAGGAAGGAGGAGGTTCGAGGACTCGACGTGGTCCAGGACATCAGCAGCCGCCCGGAGGTTGTAGTGGTGGTTATTGATGTTGTTTGCAAGACGCAACTGTAGAAAAGTAATTTAGTATATCATACAGGTGGGCAAAAGAGAGTTTAGCGTACCTTCGAGAGGTGATACAAGAGGACCTGCTGATTGCGAAGCTGGATGTAAACACAGCGTGCACCTTGCATGAACGCTTTGTCCATGTCCTGCGTGATTTGAAGAAGATCTGCGAGGCAGGGAACAGCTTCGCCAGCAGGAACTGTTATGTGCGCCACCGAGGTTGGTACCGTATTCTCGAAAAACCAATGAGTGACTTGGTTGGCAGCAAGGATGTCGGGAAAGAGGTTGTGGTGAACAATGTTTTGAGCCTCGGCGATTGTAATCAAGGAGAAGTGGGCTGTTGAATAAGGGGTTGACGGGTCTGGAGTGGTATACTCTGAGAACGACATAGTGGGGGTGAGGCAGGAGAGAGCGACTGAGCCAAGGAGGAAATTTGAAAATTCAGCATTGCCCGAGGATTGCCCATCACAGGCAAATTTCAAAGACAAAAATCAAGTCTTTCAGGTCGCACTCAGGGCAAATTTTATCAGCAGGGTTGGAAAGAGTGCATGTTATTATCTGGTTAGGGACACCCAGGACGATATCTTACGTTGCTTTGGGTGGTCTTGAACGGGAGGTCCAAGCTGATCTTTGGTGGTGCGCAGGGCGCGGCCCGGCCGGCTAGATAAGATCACGTGGGGGTTGCCAAACTTCGGCTACGGGGGGTTGCCAAATAGAACTTTACTATTTGGCAACCCACGGTTGCCGGGCAAGGGGGGTTGCCAAATAGAATTATCCTAGTTAGTAGGTAGGTATTGGGATAATTCTATTTGGCAACCCCCCTTCTTTGGCAACCCCCGATTGTTGGCGGGGGTTGCCAAATAAGTTCTGACAGCCCCAAACATAGATTAGATTGACGGCCCGGCAGATGGCCCGGGTGTATGTATATGGTACAACAACTAGCTACTGAGACGGCGCCTCTTCCTCGGCGAAAGAACCAACCCACTCAGCGCCAAGCCCCGATCCGCAGAGCGCCTCTTCTTCGGGTTCGGTTTGTCCCCCTCCACATTCTCCTTGTTGCTCGTAGCAGTCAGCGCCGCAGCGGGAATGCGCGCTACCTTCTTCTCAACACCGGCCAGTACCTTCGGCGACAACCCCTGCTTTTCCTCACCACGAACCTTGAGCTTGGCGGTCACCTCTGCAAGGGCCAGGCGGCGGTGGTAGAATTTGAGGGCTCGGGGATCGCCTTTGCAGTAGAAAATTCTGTCAAGTTGAATTAGAAGGAAAGTGGACGGAAATCAAGTACAACACACATGTCCTGCCCTCGTCCTTTGATGCGACGGGCTATCCCACAATAATCAAGCGGCCCCACCGTAAACTCTTGAGTGTATCGAATTTTGTAGGTCAGTAGCGCCTTCTCTCGTGTTTCCGCATCGCCCTCGAGCATCGGCGTTACTTCGGGTGCAGATGCCAGGGATAGTTTGGATTTGGATTTGGTGGAGGTCGAGGAACGGGAAGGTCTTGGGCGGAAAATGGGGGCCGAGTTGTTGGGGTAGGCAGGGATAACCGACCAGATGTCAGCATTAGACGCACGATAGAGGTGGGTGCGTGGATGGTGAGCGCGGGAAGCTTTGCTGTCGAGGTGGAAAAGATAACTGTACGCAGAAGGGTCGAGCCAACTGGGGGACATGTTGCCAGGAACTGCGGCTGTTCAGCACTCATCGCCGAGAACAGCGATGGTAAACTCACTGGGTGTTGTGCGGAAAAATCGAGATAAAGCATTCTCGTCAGCAAGACAGGCTACAGGCAAGTGCGCACTGGCATGCAGTGTCGTCCATAATTCGGACCCAAAGATCAGAGACCCGAGGTTGAGCTGTTCGTGCTCCAGCGCATGACGAACAAGGTCGGGTTCAAAGACATCGAAAGGGCCATCCGAGGGCGTAAATTCTCTGATCCAGACGTCATCCGTCGAACGTTCAGCACATGCAGCCTATTCAATGCGTCAGAGCCAGATAACTCGACGGAGGCCAGGGCAAACTCACCTCAAACCTTGTCATGAGGTCGTGGAAGCGCTCGGTGACATACGAGCGGTCCTTGCCCCACACATGGAGGCGCTCACTGTAGAGCAGGCGGTGTTCGGGTCGGACACAGATCACATAGTCTTGAAGGAAGCGCTGAACAAGAGGCCTGAAATGCGGTGAGTATCCGACATAGATTTGAACAGGGGATAAGACTCACCAGAGCGTTGTATGGGCCTCCTTTCCGAAGTGGTAAAAGGCGGCACAAAGTCGTGCCGTTCGTGAGGGCGAGTCAAAGACCTCCGCCTCTGTGAGGTTAGGCGATAAACCTGGAAGGCTCGGTCTTAGGATTGAAATAACAGAAGAAGCTAAGCAGCTCACCGGCCATGTGCCATAGCTCCGAAATCGTATACACACCTGCCCCAGCAAAGATCTCGGTAGTCCCCCGGACAAGGGTCATCGCATTCCCTGCTCGATTTGACTGTATCGTGCGGCGCTGCGTTATCCACGCCACCAGGTCGTCTAGAAACCGAGGGAACTCGAGGTATACATCCGGCTGCTGCGCTGGCATCTGAGTCCGATCCTCTGACCAATAGAACTGCGAAGAGCGTGGTTAAGAATGGTCGATGCCCTCCAACAAAAGGCCCACCTGCACGAGGAGATCCAGCGTGAGAAAGGCGAGGACATGGTCCTTGAACTCGAAGGCTATTGCGACTTTGAAGCCGCGAGAAGCGCTATCAACGACGCAGATTGCCTCCTCCCAATCGCACTTATTGAAGATTTGAGAGACGGTATGCTTCAACAGCTGTATCTAAACGGGTATGATTATCAACGCACACATTGAAGGCATTGCGAATCTACCTGGCACCAGTAAACACGCCCTTTGTTGTCCAGAAACTTGAGCAGGACATTCCGAGGGTGTGTCTCCGCATCTACCAGTACCAATCCATGCGTTGAGATTGGTACAGGGGGCTCTTTCTGAGTCGTGGAATAAAGAGGAGGGTAGAGAGGCGTCTGAGCGTTGGTGCAGCCTCGAAGAGCCTTCGACGACGACTCCAGAACATAGACATGACCGTTAGATGCTCGAGAACCTGCAGGATGAGCAGGCATTTCTGCTTGGGTAGCATCAGCCTGGATAGTCTTGACAATGCGGCAGGAGTCGGGCTGAGTAGCAACGAAGAGTCTGGGTAGTTTGCCCGAAGTCGTAGCCTCTGGCAGTTCTGGCATTGTGGTGGTGGTAAACAAGTTCGAGTTTGTCACGGGACCGTGTTGATCGGATCTTGATCCGCAGTCCGTAATATAATGCAGCCATGGCCGATGTTGAATGCTTTTCTGGGCAGTCTGAGCTATGGGACACATATCTAGGAAGCCAAAGTCTTCTGTTTAGGATAAAGAACAAATCTGTCAACTCAGATTTTATTCATTTAACAGCCGGGTGGAGCGGTGACTACGAAACTACATGGTTTGGACAGGCACCGGGTGATACCGGGGCGTGGAAAGCACACGTGACCGGTCCAATCCCGGGACTCCGAGTCCTTGCTACGTACCTCCACACTGCGCGCTCGCCACCCTCTGCCTGCCCCCGGACACATCGCAGCAGCCAAACACAAACGCGCGCAAGCACAACGGCGCATTCGAGAACTCGCGTTCTTAGAGTCGACTCGGGCCTCGCGCGCATCTGCGAACCAGGAAGCTCAAGACGCGATTCGCGTGTCCCAATGGACATTATAGCGTATAAAGGTCCTCAATATTGAGGACCCTCCCGTCATACCGCTGTCAAGCGGGACGTGAGCAGGGTAGACGGGCGCTGTCAGTCGTCACCCCGCCACTTCTACGGCATGCGCACGCTACGACGCCGCTGAACGATCGTCCGCCCGTCGCTTGCGCACACGCACCGCGTCACTCGCCACCCCCCCCACCTCGCTGCTCAAGCCGCCACTCGCGTGCCCCGCGACTCCGCGCAAGTGCCACGTCCGCTCGCGTTCTGCGGGACCAACGCGAGCAGACACATCTCCTGCTTCCTCGCAATTGGCACAGGTCCAAGCCGGCATGCACGCCGCCTGTCCCGCCCTCGACTCCGCTGCCGCCCCGTCCCCTTGCCACAACCGCCCGCTCACCGTGCCGCGCGCACAGTCTCGCCCGCGAATCCGCGCACGAGGTGCGCGCGCGGCTCGCGCATCGCTGCCCCGGCGTGCCGCGGCCGCCGCCTCGTGCGCACCTTCGCCGTCACGCGCGATAGTCGCCATCGTCGCGGGAGCGCGACTTGCGTCCCCGTCCCCGAGCTACACCGCCGCTGCCGCTCTCGTACTTGGGAGGTCGAGCTAGTCCACCGCTCTCTCAATACATGTTTACACCCCTCCAGTCCCCGCGCGCCTTGCCCCCGGCTAGCTCGCTGCACCCGCCTCCCGCTCTCGTTGCGCTACCCGGCCGCCGTCATGCCACGCTCGCCGTGCTCCCGCCACGTCACCGACACAGACGCAGACCCGAGCCCGGCCCCATCCCTGTGGTGTACGAGCACGACGGCCGGCGCCGACCCGCAGTGTGGGAACGGGCCCTTCCCGCTGCTCTCACGCTCCCTGTTCCGCACGCCCACGTCAACGAGCAGCCCGGGATGGGTTACGTTCCCGTCCTGCGTGCGTGGGACGCAGCTCGGGGACGTCGAGGCCCGACCCGCACGCAGCCTGCGCAGGCGACGACGCGGAACAAGGCCGTGCAATCGACGGGATGCGCGCGACGTCGCCGAGTCGCATTCAGAAAAGGGGCGGGGGAACGGGAGCTGGGACACGAGCCGCCGGCGTACGTCGCAGGGCAGGGGACGTCGAACCAGGTACGTCGCGCCAGGTACATTGCGCGTCTCCAGACCAACGCCGCCCGCCACTTCTACCCCCGCAGTGGCACATGCACACTGTGTCCCCGTCGCGCTTGAACGCTGCCGCCGCCCCGTACGTCCGCTACTCTCTTACTCGGCGGCGCTTACTTACTTCCAGAGCTACTGCTTCGAGTGGGGCGCGCAGCGGGCAGCGCGGGACTGCGAGCAACGGGGTCCGAGCCCCATGCTGCCCGCCGCTTCTGCCCCCGCTGCATCCCCCTCTGCGCTCCAATGCTGGCGCCGCCCCGTAAGTACGCTACTTATCTACTTTCCGGCGCTTATTTACTTCTACAGCTAGCATCAGAGCGACTGCTCGCCGCGACTGCGAGCAACGCCATCACAGGCCCTCGCCGCCGCCGCTTCGAGCGAACACATCGAGCGAACGCATCGAGCGCGCTCGCAACACGCCCCGTGCCGCACGCGCAGTGCCCTCCGCGAATCCGCGGGTAGGTCCGTGCGCGCGGCTCCAGAGAGCCGACGAACGAGTCCGGGCGTGTCGTGCATCCCCGGCCGTCAGGCCCGCTCCTCTTGCCACCGTTCGCCGCAGCAAGCGTCCGCGCGGACTCGAATCGGGCGCTTGGCGTACGGCGCCGAAACGAAATGTGGAGCGCACCTACCGGGAATTTGCAGCGTATCAGTGCTGCAATGGGCCAATCGAACGGGGGTTTCTGCCAGGAACAACTTGCGAATCGCAAGTCAAATCGCAAGTCGGTTAGGGCATGAGAACGGCCAGAGGTGGCGCGGCGCACCTGCAGTGAAGTCGGAATCAGGTTGCGTGATAGGCACCGCGAACCTCTAGGATCTAGAGCAAGCTATGTATTCGCGCCGACTTCACAGAATGAGTTGTGCATAGTTCTGGTATTGAGGTGTTCTGGGTCTATTCGGGCGTGATTTCGCCCTTGCGCAACATCGAGATCTAGCAATAAAGAACAAAGGTCAGCGAGAACTGGTACAGAGGAGTACAACGAACCACAAAAATTGAATCGCAAATAGTGGTCGCTGTTATCTACCTAGTTCAACGAACATTGGCGAAATCCATATCATTGCTGTGGATGGCACACATTCCTATGAAGCTAAGTTGCTTAATTCGAGGTATCGAGTCAGTCTGCGGATCCAGAGTTCTTTCATTTAACAGCTGACTCGAGCTCTGAGGCGGAATTGTTCCGTGTTCAGCCTAAAATAGACTGCAACAAAGATTGGTTGGTTTAAATTCATTTTTCTGGATGGCACACATCTCTCCCTGGCCAAGATGGTATAAAACAGGTGTAGAAAAACTCTACGTACTCGAATTCCATTCATTTAGCAGCCAATCTGAGCTCAGAGGCGAACCATCTGAGACATTGATCACAACTCGTGAGTCATGTCACAGAACTCGAAATAGGGCAAGCCGCTATACTACACGTGTATCTAAGTCTGTCTGCAGCTCCTGCGGTTATGCCCAAGCGCACCACACAGACCACAACGGTTCTTGTTCTGCTGCTGGGATGGTCCACCGGGCTGAGTCTGGGCGGGCTGGGTCTGGGAGTAATTTGGTTGTTGGATCCCCGCCCCACCACCCCTTGGGCGACCCTCAGTAGCACCAGTCAGTCTTTGCGTCAGATTCCTTCCCTTTCTAACGATGGCAGGGGGGTCCTGAATACGCTCCCTCCGGGCCTCCTCTTCTGGTTCCCTGCCAAATGATAGGTAAGAATCCGAAATGCAACAGAAGATGTGCTCGCAACTGACCGCTGAATCCTGTCCAGCCTGTCACGAAGATCCTGCAATTGTTCAGCCGTTTGAATTCCGCTCATCAGGGAGCGCATGTCCGCTGTGAGGGCTGCATATACCTCCCGCTGCGGAATAGTGCGAGTAGGGGGCACCGGGGTAAGATTCCGTGCCGCATTACTCTGAGTTCCATTGAGACCGGGGTGGCGTTGGGGGGGGCGTTGTATCGTGGACAGAGGGTTGGAAATGGATGAAGTTGGGAGTGACCGGGCAGTGAACGATATATTATGATGAGAAACGCCGGCGGTCTGTGTGACTGGTTCAATTTTTGTGATGTCAAGGCGGGGGTCCTGGTACCACCTGATTTACTCTTGTGTCAGCCAGTATACTCCACTGTGAAGGAGATCACCAACCGCGCGCGAATCAACGAGATGTGGAAAGGGAGTCCAGGGATCTTGAGCCAGGCGACAAGATAATGGCGGCAGACAACACCGAGATTTGTGCCCATGCAGCAGTCACACATAAATCTGCCGTCTGGGAGGAGGACAATGATATGGACAGCACCACTAGTCATGTGGGTGACTCGGATCACATGGGTGGGCTCCAGGCCGCGCTCCGTAACAAGGCGGAGCAGAAACCTTGCCCCGATGTATGCACCGTCATTTGCAAAGTCGTTCCTGGGGTTCTGAGCCGGACTGTGAGAGGGAAGTGCGAGCAATGCAGGAGGAGGCTTACCTGTTCCTCGTCCTTCTCCCAGTTGTAGGAACCTTGCTGTTCCTCGATCTCGAGCGCATATTCCGTCTGATGACAATTTCAGCAATGAGAAGATATTGAATGCTAGTCTCCTAGCACATACCCAAGTCCGTACCCCGGGTGGCCGCTGGAGCGCCCCTGCGTTGTAGTACATCGCGAGCTGCATCTGTTTGTAGCAGGTGTGGAGGGCGAATATCCCAGCATACTTGCGCAGCATGTCAAGAATCGGCTTGAAGATGGATTCGAGCGCGCCAGGGTGCTGTTTGCGCGAAGACTAGTTATATACTGAGCCCATTGAGCGAATGAAAGAGATTCAATAAACACACCTCTCGGACTCGAATGGCATGGTCTCGCTGCTGCTCAGCAGTGCGCTCGTTGAGGGCGGTGAAGGCCTGGAATAGGGACTTCCCGGGGCCAGTGACTTTTTTGGTAATGCGGTTTTCAACCTCAACACGGCCATTGGTACGGATGCCCGCGGTGAAACGAAGACTGACCCAGGCCCAAGCCCAGCGCTCACGACACTGATAGAGGTCGCTCATATAGTTTAGAGCCGCAGGGTAACGCTGCCCCATGTTTATCCACTGAGACTCGAAGTCTTCAGGGGACACCGCACGATATGCCGACCAAAAATCGCGCTTGAAATTCTCCCACTCGTCGCGGAGAACACGCGCAAGTTTCTGGTCGATGTTGTCAACGAGGTGGGAGAGGCAGTAAAGGTGGAACGTGAAGACCAGGACAGCGGCAACACTTGCGATGAGGGAGAGCGACCGATCTGAGACAAAGAGTTCTGGCTGGACATCACCGGAGGCACGGAGGTGACACTGCAGCAACCAGCTGAATGTCTCGGTGTCCTCCTTCTTCTGGAAAGAGTACCAGATATTACGAGAGCGCGCCTGCCCGTCGATGATGATGCCAATAGATAGTGGATACTGCTTGTCGTTCCGGTTGTAGGAGTTGTCATTGATGAGAATATCTGGGTAGCGGCGGAGGAGCTCGGCCTGCTCGGGAGACTGCCACCAAAGACCGGTGAGAACGTTATCACAATCCATTTGGACCTGGACGTTCCACCCAGGCTCTGTTTGATTCAGCTCGCCGATCTTGGCAAGGATGGCCTGAATATCACCGCCCAGTTGCTGGATCTCTGCATGCGCCTCCCGCCTTGCCTGGTCGCGCATATTGGAAATTTGGCGCGGCTCCGCCTCTAGTCCCTGAGTCGCAAACACTTGGGCAATCTGCTTTCGGGTGAAGTCGGCGAATTGGCCCACAGCATCGCGCTGCCCCTGAGTAGGTGGTCGCTGTGCTTTGAATCCCTTGGGAATGGAGGGGGCATGATTGTGCTCGGTATCCACCAGGGAAACATAGACCTGGTCCAACGAGCCTTCGACGTAACAAAGATTGATGTGGGCACCACAGCCAGTACGACCAGACTTGCCCTGTCGATGGTCGGCAGGATCAATGGTGGGTGTGTGCGTTTCTGTCGGGCTCCGATAGCGGTTGCAGCGCACAGTGCGGCGCCTGACCTGGTTTGTGTGCTTCGAGCGGGAGAGCTGGGAAAGGATGTACTTGTGCCCGAGTTGCTCTTGGTTGTGGAAGATACTTTGAATGCCCTGTTCCATCGTTTCGTAGACCATGCCCACCCTGACAGGTCCGAACGCCGTGCGGACCTCGCGCTTTGGCTGGACCGGCGATCGATGAGATGCAACAGAGGTGGGGGCATCACCTGTAGTGTTTTGCTTTTTGGATTTGCGCGGGGTACCGGGACTCGTGGTGAGGTCGATTGGCTCAATCTTGACACCTACGGGCTTGCGCTTGACGCCGGGGCGGAAGGGGCTCATCAGGAGCTCCTTCTGCTCCTCCTTTGTTGCGAGACGAGGTGGCGTGTCCATTGAGAGGTCAATTATAGACGTGCTCACAGCGGCGTCGGGCGTACATAAGTCAAAGATCTCTTGCTTGACCTTGTTTGGCGGCGTGCAGGGCGGTGTCGGTGTGTCAGGGAACACAATCACAGATGGGCCGGGGCATGGAGCAGAGAGCGGTGTCGAAGGTGGCAAGTCGCTGACCACAACCACGACCGATGGCTCGGGTTGCTTGGCTTTTGCAGCGGACTTCGACTTCGAGACCGATTTGTGTGGTAACCCAGCGACGTAGGTGGAGAAATCGAACTGGGAGTCAAACTCGTCGTCCAAGTGCATCTCGGGAAGGAGGCCGAGTGAGAGGAATGGGGGATGGTTGCTTGACTTTGATGATGCAGGGCCAGGGTCCCCGCCAGTGAAAGCTGGGCCAAGGCGCGGTGGTAGCGTGGAGGCGCCAGGGTGAACCGAGACCTGGGAAAAGAGTGCAGGCTGCATGGCGACCTCGACAACAAAGTCAAAGATTGGGTGCTGAAAGTACTGCGTTGACTCTCAATCATCCAGAACAAGAGCAAGAGGTGAGAAGGAGCGTACACCAATATCCAGCATATCGAGATTATAGTCCTCGTAGCCAATGGCTTCACCGCCGCGTACAAAGCGTGGAACTTCATTTGTGGGAGCGAGAGTGCACTGAATAACCCAGTCGCTATAGCGCTGGAGATAACTGAGCATTGGAGGAATTACGACCGGGAAAGAACTCACCGTGGTTTTTCTGCGTGCAATCAAATGGTAGAGAAGGATTTCACGCAGGAATTCATTACGAAATTCAGCAGACTGCGCAGCAAGCCAGCGAGATCGGTCAAGCCCGCAGCGATGCTCTATGAAGTTCGTTGCCGCTATCCCGCAGCTGCCCCCGCCAGCCAGAGTGCGCTGCCGATCGATGAGACCTGCCACGATGTGTGTTTGGCTGACAGAAGGCTCAAATCCTGGGAGTCCCGCAAAAGTCCAGCGCAAGATCTTAAGGATGTCGAGAGCAGCGGGGAGATGCATGGAGTCGCCGTACTCAAGTGCCGGGTACTGAAGTCCTGCGTGGGAAACACTGAACACAGCAGAAAAATGGTCCATGCCCCATGCCACAAAGCCCAGCATGCTGACAGTCCCGGTCGCGATACGCTGCCGAATTGCGATGATATTCTGTGTGTACTGGCGATTGTCGGTGGCCATTAGAGTGCGCGCATCATTGAGGAATGACGTAGGTAGAAAGAGGAACGCTGGCTCGTCGGCGAGGTGGACAGCGTTGCGACGGAAGTAGGTTAGCTCCGCACGGGCGTTGAGAACATCCTCCGTTGCCCAGCCTTCGCGGAGGAGGCAGGAGAGGGTATAGATAGGTGCCGACGTGATTTTGAATCCGGAGAGCGGGTCCATGAAAAGGACCGCCTTCAACTCGTCAATACGGGAAGGAAGGAGGAGGTTCGAGGACTCGACGTGGTCCAGGACATCAGCAGCCGCCCGGAGGTTGTAGTGGTGGTTATTGATGTTGTTTGCAAGACGCAACTGTAGAAAAGTAATTTAGTATATCATACAGGTGGGCAAAAGAGAGTTTAGCGTACCTTCGAGAGGTGATACAAGAGGACCTGCTGATTGCGAAGCTGGATGTAAACACAGCGTGCACCTTGCATGAACGCTTTGTCCATGTCCTGCGTGATTTGAAGAAGATCTGCGAGGCAGGGAACAGCTTCGCCAGCAGGAACTGTTATGTGCGCCACCGAGGTTGGTACCGTATTCTCGAAAAACCAATGAGTGACTTGGTTGGCAGCAAGGATGTCGGGAAAGAGGTTGTGGTGAACAATGTTTTGAGCCTCGGCGATTGTAATCAAGGAGAAGTGGGCTGTTGAATAAGGGGTTGACGGGTCTGGAGTGGTATACTCTGAGAACGACATAGTGGGGGTGAGGCAGGAGAGAGCGACTGAGCCAAGGAGGAAATTTGAAAATTCAGCATTGCCCGAGGATTGCCCATCACAGGCAAATTTCAAAGACAAAAATCAAGTCTTTCAGGTCGCACTCAGGGCAAATTTTATCAGCAGGGTTGGAAAGAGTGCATGTTATTATCTGGTTAGGGACACCCAGGACGATATCTTACGTTGCTTTGGGTGGTCTTGAACGGGAGGTCCAAGCTGATCTTTGGTGGTGCGCAGGGCGCGGCCCGGCCGGCTAGATAAGATCACGTGGGGGTTGCCAAACTTCGGCTACGGGGGGTTGCCAAATAGAACTTTACTATTTGGCAACCCACGGTTGCCGGGCAAGGGGGGTTGCCAAATAGAATTATCCTAGTTAGTAGGTAGGTATTGGGATAATTCTATTTGGCAACCCCCCTTCTTTGGCAACCCCCGATTGTTGGCGGGGGTTGCCAAATAAGTTCTGACAGCCCCAAACATAGATTAGATTGACGGCCCGGCAGATGGCCCGGGTGTATGTATATGGTACAACAACTAGCTACTGAGACGGCGCCTCTTCCTCGGCGAAAGAACCAACCCACTCAGCGCCAAGCCCCGATCCGCAGAGCGCCTCTTCTTCGGGTTCGGTTTGTCCCCCTCCACATTCTCCTTGTTGCTCGTAGCAGTCAGCGCCGCAGCGGGAATGCGCGCTACCTTCTTCTCAACACCGGCCAGTACCTTCGGCGACAACCCCTGCTTTTCCTCACCACGAACCTTGAGCTTGGCGGTCACCTCTGCAAGGGCCAGGCGGCGGTGGTAGAATTTGAGGGCTCGGGGATCGCCTTTGCAGTAGAAAATTCTGTCAAGTTGAATTAGAAGGAAAGTGGACGGAAATCAAGTACAACACACATGTCCTGCCCTCGTCCTTTGATGCGACGGGCTATCCCACAATAATCAAGCGGCCCCACCGTAAACTCTTGAGTGTATCGAATTTTGTAGGTCAGTAGCGCCTTCTCTCGTGTTTCCGCATCGCCCTCGAGCATCGGCGTTACTTCGGGTGCAGATGCCAGGGATAGTTTGGATTTGGATTTGGTGGAGGTCGAGGAACGGGAAGGTCTTGGGCGGAAAATGGGGGCCGAGTTGTTGGGGTAGGCAGGGATAACCGACCAGATGTCAGCATTAGACGCACGATAGAGGTGGGTGCGTGGATGGCGAGCGCGGGAAGCTTTGCTGTCGAGGTGGAAAAGATAACTGTACGCAGAAGGGTCGAGCCAACTGGGGGACATGTTGCCAGGAACTGCGGCTGTTCAGCACTCATCGCCGAGAACAGCGATGGTAAACTCACTGGGTGTTGTGCGGAAAAATCGAGATAAAGCATTCTCGTCAGCAAGACAGGCTACAGGCAAGTGCGCACTGGCATGCAGTGTCGTCCATAATTCGGACCCAAAGATCAGAGACCCGAGGTTGAGCTGTTCGTGCTCCAGCGCATGACGAACAAGGTCGGGTTCAAAGACATCGAAAGGGCCATCCGAGGGCGTAAATTCTCTGATCCAGACGTCATCCGTCGAACGTTCAGCACATGCAGCCTATTCAATGCGTCAGAGCCAGATAACTCGACGGAGGCCAGGGCAAACTCACCTCAAACCTTGTCATGAGGTCGTGGAAGCGCTCGGTGACATACGAGCGGTCCTTGCCCCACACATGGAGGCGCTCACTGTAGAGCAGGCGGTGTTCGGGTCGGACACAGATCACATAGTCTTGAAGGAAGCGCTGAACAAGAGGCCTGAAATGCGGTGAGTATCCGACATAGATTTGAACAGGGGATAAGACTCACCAGAGCGTTGTATGGGCCTCCTTTCCGAAGTGGTAAAAGGCGGCACAAAGTCGTGCCGTTCGTGAGGGCGAGTCAAAGACCTCCGCCTCTGTGAGGTTAGGCGATAAACCTGGAAGGCTCGGTCTTAGGATTGAAATAACAGAAGAAGCTAAGCAGCTCACCGGCCATGTGCCATAGCTCCGAAATCGTATACACACCTGCCCCAGCAAAGATCTCGGTAGTCCCCCGGACAAGGGTCATCGCATTCCCTGCTCGATTTGACTGTATCGTGCGGCGCTGCGTTATCCACGCCACCAGGTCGTCTAGAAACCGAGGGAACTCGAGGTATACATCCGGCTGCTGCGCTGGCATCTGAGTCCGATCCTCTGACCAATAGAACTGCGAAGAGCGTGGTTAAGAATGGTCGATGCCCTCCAACAAAAGGCCCACCTGCACGAGGAGATCCAGCGTGAGAAAGGCGAGGACATGGTCCTTGAACTCGAAGGCTATTGCGACTTTGAAGCCGCGAGAAGCGCTATCAACGACGCAGATTGCCTCCTCCCAATCGCACTTATTGAAGATTTGAGAGACGGTATGCTTCAACAGCTGTATCTAAACGGGTATGATTATCAACGCACACATTGAAGGCATTGCGAATCTACCTGGCACCAGTAAACACGCCCTTTGTTGTCCAGAAACTTGAGCAGGACATTCCGAGGGTGTGTCTCCGCATCTACCAGTACCAATCCATGCGTTGAGATTGGTACAGGGGGCTCTTTCTGAGTCGTGGAATAAAGAGGAGGGTAGAGAGGCGTCTGAGCGTTGGTGCAGCCTCGAAGAGCCTTCGACGACGACTCCAGAACATAGACATGACCGTTAGATGCTCGAGAACCTGCAGGATGAGCAGGCATTTCTGCTTGGGTAGCATCAGCCTGGATAGTCTTGACAATGCGGCAGGAGTCGGGCTGAGTAGCAACGAAGAGTCTGGGTAGTTTGCCCGAAGTCGTAGCCTCTGGCAGTTCTGGCATTGTGGTGGTGGTAAACAAGTTCGAGTTTGTCACGGGACCGTGTTGATCGGATCTTGATCCGCAGTCCGTAATATAATGCAGCCATGGCCGATGTTGAATGCTTTTCTGGGCAGTCTGAGCTATGGGACACATATCTAGGAAGCCAAAGTCTTCTGTTTAGGATAAAGAACAAATCTGTCAACTCAGATTTTATTCATTTAACAGCCGGGTGGAGCGGTGACTACGAAACTACATGGTTTGGACAGGCACCGGGTGATACCGGGGCGTGGAAAGCACACGTGACCGGTCCAATCCCGGGACTCCGAGTCCTTGCTACGTACCTCCACACTGCGCGCTCGCCACCCTCTGCCTGCCCCCGGACACATCGCAGCAGCCAAACACAAACGCGCGCAAGCACAACGGCGCATTCGAGAACTCGCGTTCTTAGAGTCGACTCGGGCCTCGCGCGCATCTGCGAACCAGGAAGCTCAAGACGCGATTCGCGTGTCCCAATGGACATTATAGCGTATAAAGGTCCTCAATATTGAGGACCCTCCCGTCATACCGCTGTCAAGCGGGACGTGAGCAGGGTAGACGGGCGCTGTCAGTCGTCACCCCCGCCACTTCTACGGCATGCGCACGCTACGACGCCGCTGAACGATCGTCCGCCCGTCGCTTGCGCACACGCACCGCGTCACTCGCCACCCCCCCCACCTCGCTGCTCAAGCCGCCACTCGCGTGCCCCGCGACTCCGCGCAAGTGCCACGTCCGCTCGCGTTCTGCGGGACCAACGCGAGCAGACACATCTCCTGCTTCCTCGCAATTGGCACAGGTCCAAGCCGGCATGCACGCCGCCTGTCCCGCCCTCGACTCCGCTGCCGCCCCGTCCCCTTGCCACAACCGCCCGCTCACCGTGCCGCGCGCACAGTCTCGCCCGCGAATCCGCGCACGAGGTGCGCGCGCGGCTCGCGCATCGCTGCCCCGGCGTGCCGCGGCCGCCGCCTCCTGCGCACCTTCGCCGTCACGCGCGATAGTCGCCATCGTCGCGGGAGCGCGACTTGCGTCCCCGTCCCCGAGCTACACCGCCGCTGCCGCTCTCGTACTTGGGAGGTCGAGCTAGTCCACCGCTCTCTCAATACATGTTTACACCCCTCCAGTCCCCGCGCGCCTTGCCCCCGGCTAGCTCGCTGCACCACGCCTCCCGCTCTCGTTGCGCTACCCGGCCGCCGTCATGCCACGCTCGCCGTGCTCCCGCCACGTCACCGACACAGACGCAGACCCGAGCCCGGCCCCATCCCTGTGGTGTACGAGCACGACGGCCGGCGCCGACCCGCAGTGTGGGAACGGGCCCTTCCCGCTGCTCTCACGCTCCCTGTTCCGCACGCCCACGTCAACGAGCAGCCCGGGATGGGTTACGTTCCCGTCCTGCGTGCGTGGGACGCAGCTCGGGACGTCGAGGCCCGACCCGCACGCAGCCTGCGCAGGCGACGACGCGGACAAAGGCCGTGCAATCGACGGGATGCGCGCGACGTCGCCGAGTCGCATTCAGAAAAGGGGCGGGGGAACGGGAGCTGGGACACGAGCCGCCGGCGTACGTCGCAGGGCAGGGGACGTCGAACCAGGTACGTCGCGCCAGGTACATTGCGCGTCTCCAGACAACGCCGCCCGCCACTTCTATCTACCCCCGCAGTGGCACATGCACACTGTGTCCCCGTCGCGCTTGAACGCTTGCCGCCGCCCCGTACGTCCGCTACTCTTTACTCGGCGGGCGCTTACTTACTTCCAGAGCTACTGCTTCGAGTGGGGCGCGCAGCGGGCAGCGCGGGACTTGCGAGCAACGGGGTCCGAGCCCCATGCTGCCCGCCGCTTCTGCCCCCGCTGCATCCCCCTCTGCGCTCCAATGCTGGCGCCGCCCCGTAAGTACGCTACTTATCTACTTTCCGGCGGCTTATTTACTTCTACAGCTAGCATCAGAGCGACTGCTCGCCCGCGACTGCGAGCAACGCCATCACAGGCCCATCGCCGCCGCCGCTTCGAGCGAACACATCGAGCGAACGCATCGAGCACGCTCGCAACACGCCCGTGCCGCACGCGCAGTGCCCTCCGCGAATCCGCGGGTAGGTCCGTGCGCGCGGCTCCAGAGAGCCGACGAACGAGTTCCGGGCGTGTCGTGCATCCCCGGCCGTCAGGCCCGCTCCTCTTGCCACCGTTCGCCGCAGCAAGCGTTCCGCGCGGACTCGAATCGGGGCGCTTGGCGTACGGCGCCGAAACGAAATGTGGAGCGCACCTACCGGAATTTGCAGCGTATCAGTGCTGCAATGGGCCAATCGAACGGGGGTTTCTGCAGGAACAACTTGCGAATCGCAAGTCAAAATCGCAAGTCGGTTAGGGCATGAGAACGGCCAGAGGTGGCGCGGCGCACCTGCAGTGAAGTCGGAATCAGGTGCGTGATAGGCACCGCGAACCTCTAGGATCTAGAGCAAGCTATGTATTCGCGCCGACTTCACAGAATGAGTTGTGCATAGTTCTGGTATTGAGGTGTTCTGGGTCTATTCGGGCGTGATTCGCCCTTGCGCAACATCGAGATCTAGCAATAAAGAACAAAGGTCAGCGAGAACTGGTACAGAGGAGTACAACGAACCACAAAAATTGAATCGCAAATAGTGGTCGCTGTTATCTACCTAGTTCAACGAACATTGGCGAAATCCATATCATTGCTGTGGATGGCACACATTCCTATGAAGCTAAGTTGCTTAATTCGAGGTATCGAGTCAGTCTGCGGATCCAGAGTTCTTTCATTTAACAGCTGACTCGAGCTCTGAGGCGGAATTGTTCCGTGTTCAGCCTAAAATAGACTGCAACAAAGATTGGTTGGTTTAAATTCATTTTTCTGGATGGCACACATCTCTCCCCTGGCCAAGATGGTATAAAACAGGTGTAGAAAAACTCTACGTACTCGAATTCCATTCATTTAGCAGCCAATCTGAGCTCAGAGGCGACCATCTGAGACTTGATCACAACTCGTGAGTCATGTCACAGAACTCGAAATAGGGCAAGCCGCATATACTACACGTGTATCTAAGTGCTGTCCTGCAGCTCCTGCGGTTATGCCCAAGCGCACACACGAACCACAACGGTTCTTGTTCTGCTGCTGGATGGGTCCACCGGGCTGAGTCCTGGGCGGGCTGGGTCTGGGAGTAATTTGGTTGTTGGATCCCCGCCCCACCACCCCTTGGGCGACCCTCAGTAGCACCAGTCAGTCTTTGCGTCAGATTCCTTCCCTTTCTAACGATGGCAGGGGGGTCCTGAATACGCTCCCTCCGGGCCTCCTCTTCTGGTTCCCTGCCAAATGATAGGTAAGAATCCGAAATGCAACAGAAGATGTGCTCGCAACTGACCGCTGAATCCTGTCCAGCCTGTCACGAAGATCCTGCAATTGTTCAGCCGTTTGAATTCCGCTCATCAGGGAGCGCATGTCCGCTGTGAGGGCTGCATATACACTCCCGCTGCGGAATAGTGCGAGTAGGGGGCACCGGGGTAAGATTCCGTGCCGCATTACTCTGAGTTCATTGAGGACCGGGGTGGCGTTGGGGGGGGCGTGTATCGTGGACAGAGGGTTGGAAATGGATGAAGTTGGGAGTGACCGGGCAGTGAACGATATATTCTGATGAGAAAACGCCGGCGGTCTGTGTGACTGGTTCAATTTTGTGATGTCAAGGCGGGGGTCATGGTACCCACCTGATATTACTCTTGTGTCAGCCAGTATACTCCACTGTGAAGGAGATCACCAACCGCGCGCGAATCAACGAGATGTGGAAAGGGAGTCCAGGGATCTTGAGCCAGGCGACAAGAATGGCGGCAGACAACACCGAGATTTGTGCCCATAGCAGCAGTCACACATAAATCTGCCGTCTGGGAGGAGGACAATGATATGGACAGCACCACTAGTCATGTGGGTGACTCGGATCACATGGGTGGGCTCCAGGCCGCGCTCCGTAACAAGGCGGAGCAGAAAACCTTGCCCCGATGTATGCACCGTCATTTGCAAAGTCGTTCCTGGGGTTCTGAGCCGGACTGTGAGAGGGAAGTGCGAGCAATGCAAGGAGGAGGCTTACCTGTTCCTCGTCCTTCTCCCAGTTGTAGGAACCTTGCTGTTCCTCGATCTCGAGCGCATATTCCGTCTGATGACAATTTCAGCAATGAGAAGATATTGAATGCTAGTCTCCTAGCACATACCAAGTCCGTACCCCGGGTGGCCGCTGGAGCGCCCTGCGTTTGTAGTAACATCGCGAGCTGCATCTGTTTGTAGCAGGTGTTGGAGGGCGAATATCCCAGCATACTTGCGCAGCATGTCAAGAATCGGCTTGAAGATGGATTCGAGCGCGCCAGGGTGCTGTTTGCGCGAAGACTAGTTATATACTGAGCCCATTGAGCGAATGAAAAGAGATTCAATAAACACACCTCTCGGACTCGAATGGCATGGTCTCGCTGCTGCTCAGCAGTGCGCTCGTTGAGGGCGGTGAAGGCCTGGAATAGGGACTTCCCGGGGCCAGTGACTTTTTTGGTAATGCGGTTTTCAACCTCAACACGGCCATTGGTACGGATGCCCGCGGTGAAACGAAGACTGACCCCAGGCCCAAGCCCAGCGCTCACGACACTGATAGAGGTCGCTCATATAGTTTAGAGCCGCAGGGTAACGCTGCCCCATGTTTATCCACTGAGACTCGAAGTCTTCAGGGGACAACCGCACGATATGCCGACCAAAAATCGCGCTTGAAATTCTCCCACTCGTCGCGGAGAACACGCGCAAGTTTCTGGTCGATGTTGTCAACGAGGTGGGAGAGGCAGTAAAGGTGGAACGTGAAGACCAGGGACAGCGCAACACTTGCGATTGAGGGAGAGCGACCGATCTGAGACAAAGAGTCTGGCTGGACATCACCGGAGGCACGGAGGGTAGGTGACACTGCAGCAACCAGCTAGAATGTCCTCGGTGTCCTCCTCTCTTCTGGAAAGAGTACCAGATATTACGAGACGCGCCTGCCCGTCTACTGATGATGCCAATAGATAGTGGATACTGCTTGTCGTTCCGGTTGTAGAGTTGTCATTGAATGAGAATATCTGGGTAGCGGCGGAGGAGCTCGGCCTGCTCGGGAGACTGCCACCAAAGACCGGTGGAAAGTTATCACAATCCATTTGGACCTGGACGTTTCCACCCAGGCTCTGTTTGATTCAGATCGCCGATCTTGGCAAGGATGGCCTGAATATCACCGCCCAGTTGCTGGATCTCTGCATGCGCCTCCCGCCTTGCCTGGTCGCGCATATTGGAATTTGGCGCGGCTCCGCCCTCTAGTCCCTGAGTCGCAAACACCTTGGGCAATCTGCTTTCGGGTGAAGTCGGCGAATTGGCCCACAGCATCGCGCTGCCCTGAGTAGGTGGTCGCTGTGCTTTGAATCCCTTGGGAATGGAGGGGGCATGATTGTGCTCGGTATCCACCAGGGAAACATAGACCTGGTCCAACGAGCCTTCGACGTAACAAAGATTGATGTGGGCCACCACAGCCAGTAGACCAGACTTGCCCTGTCGATGGTCGGCAGGATCAATGGTGGTGTGTGTGCGTTCTTCTGTCGGGCTCCGATAGCGGTTGCCAGCGCACAGTGCGGCGCCTGACCTGGTTTGTGTGCTTCGAGCGGGAGAGCTGGGAAAGGATGTACTTGTGCCCGAGTTGCTCTTGGTTGTGGAAGATACTTTGAATGCCCTGTTCCATCGTTTCGTAGACCATGCCCACCCTGACAGGTCCGAACGCCGTGCGGACCTCGCGCTTTGGCTGGACCGGCGATCGATGAGATGCAAACAGAGGTGGGGGCATCACCTGTAGTTGTTTTGCTTTTTGGATTTGCGCGGGGGTACCGGGACTCGTGGTGAGGTCGATTGGCTCAATCTTGACACCTACGGGCTTGCGCTTGACGCCGGGGCGGAAGGGGCTCATCAGGAGCTCCTTCTGCTCCTCCTTTGTTGCGAGACGAGGTGGCGTGTCCATTGAGAGGTCAATTATAGACGTGCTCACAGCGGCGTCGGGCGTACATAAGTCAAAGATCTCTTGCTTGACCTTGTTTGGGCGGCGTGCAGGGCGGTGTCGGTGTGTCAGGGAACACAATCACAGATGGGCCGGGGCATGGAGCAGAGAGCGGTGTCGAAGGTGGCAAGTCGCTGACCACAACCACGACCGATGGCTCGGGTTGCTTGGCTTTTTGCAGCGGGACTTCGACTTCGAGACCGATTTGTGTGGTAACCCAGCGACGTAGGTGGAGAAATCGAACTGGGAGTCAAACTCGTCGTCCAAGTGCATCTCGGGAAGGAGGCCGAGTGAGAGGAATGGGGGATGGTTGCTTGACTTTGATGATGCAGGGCCAGGGTCCCCGACAGTGAAAGCTGGGCCAAGGCGCGGTGGTAGCGTGGAGGCGCCAGGGTGAACCGAGACCTGGGAAAAGAGTGCAGGCTGCATGGCGACCTCGACAACAAAGTCAAGATTGGGTGCTGAAAGTACCTGCGTTGACTCTCAATCATCCAGAACAAGAGCAAGAGGTGAGAAGGAGCGTACACCAATATCCAGCATATCGAGATTATAGTCCTCGTAGCCAATTGGCTTCACCGCCGCGTACAAAGCCGTGGAACTTCATTGTGGGAGCGAGAGTGCACTGAATAACCCAGGTCGCTATAGCGCTGGAGATAACTGAGCATTGGAGGAATTACGACCGGGGAAAGAACTCACCGTGGTTTTTTCTGCGTGCAATCAAATGGTAGAGAAGGATTTCACGCAGGAATTCATTACGAAATCAGCAGACTGCGCAGCAAGCCAGCGAGATCGGTCAAGCCCGCAGCGATGCTCTATGAAGTTCGTTGCCGCTATCCCGCAGCTGCCCCCGCCAGCCAGAGTGCGCTGCCGATCGATGAGACCTGCCACGATGTTGTGTTTGGCTGACAGAAGGCTCAAATCCTGGGAGTCCCGCAAAAGTCCAGCGCAAGATCTTAAGGATGTCGAGAGCAGCGGGGAGATGCATGGAGTCGCCGTACTCAAGTGCCGGGTACTGAAGTCCTGCGTGGGAAACACTGAACACAGCAGAAAAATGGTCCATGCCCCATGCCACAAAGCCCAGCATGCTGACAGTCCCGGTCGCGATACGCTGCCGAATTGCGATGATATTCTGTGTGTACTGGCGATTGTCGGTGGCCATTAGAGTGCGCGCATCATTGAGGAATGACGTAGGTAGAAAGAGGAACGCTGGCTCGTCGCGAGGTGGACAGCGTTGCGACGGAAGTAGGTTAGCTCCGCACGGGCGTTGAGAACATCCTCCGTTGCCCAGCCTTCGCGGAGGAGGCAGGAGAGGGTATAGATAGGTGCCGACGTGATTTTGAATCCGGAGAGCGGGTCCATGAAAAAGGACCGCCTTCAACTCGTCAATACGGGAAGGAAAGGAGGAGGTTCGAGGACTCGACGTGGTCCAGGACATCAGCAGCCGCCCGGAGGTTGTAGTGGTGGTTATTGATGTTGTTTGCAAGACGCAACTGTAGAAAAAGTAATTTAGTATATCATACAGGTGGGCAAAAGAGAGTTTAGCGTACCTTCGAGAGGTGATACAAGAGGACCTGCTGATTGCGAAAGCTGGATGTAAACACAGCGTGCACCTTGCATGAACGCTTTGTCCATGTCCTGCGTGATTTGAAGAAGATCTGCGAGGCAGGGAACAGCTTCGCCAGCAGGAACTGTTATGTGCGCCACCGAGGTTGGTACCGTATTCTCGAAAAAACCAATGAGTGACTTGGTTGGCAGCAAGGATGTCGGGAAAGAGGTTGTGGGTGAACAATGTTTTTGAGCCTCGGCGATTGTAATCAAGGAGAAGTGGGCTGTTGAATAAGGGGTTGACGGGTCTGGAGTGGTATACTCTGAGAACGACCTAGTGGGGGTGAGGCAGGAGAGAGCGACTGAGCCAAGGAGGAAATTTGAAAATTCAGCATTGCCCGAGGATTGCCCATCACAGGCAAATTTCAAAGACAAAAATCAAGTCTTTCAGGTCGCACTCAGGGCAAATTTATCAGCAGGGTTGGAAAGAGTGCATGTTATTATCTGGTTAGGGACACCCAGGACGATATCTTACGTTGCTTTGGGTGGTCTTGAACGGGAGGTCCAAGCTGATCTTTGGTGGTGCGCAGGGCGCGGCCCGGCCGGCTAGATAAGATCACGTGGGGGTTGCCAAACTTCGGCTACGGGGGGTTGCCAAATAGAACTTTACTATTTGGCAACCCACGGTTGCCGGGCAAGGGGGGTTGCCCAAATAGAATTATCCTAGTTAGTAGGTAGGTATTGGGATAATTCTATTTGGCAACCCCCTTCTTTGGCAACCCCGATTGTTGGGCGGGGGTTGCCAAATAAGTTCTGACAGCCCCAAACATAGATTAGATTGACGGCCCGGCAGATGGCCCGGGTGTATGTATATGGTACAACAACTAGCTACTGAGACGGCGCCTCTTCCTCGGCGAAAGAACCAACCCACTCAGCGCCAAGCCCCGATCCGCAGAGCGCCTCTTCTTCGGGTTCGGTTTGTCCCCCTCCACATTCTCCTTGTTGCTCGTAGCAGTCAGCGCCGCAGCGGGAATGCGCGCTACCTTCTTCTCAACACCGCCAGTACCTTCGGCGACAACCCCTGCTTTTCCTCACCACGAACCTTGAGCTTGGCGGTCACCTCTGCAAGGGCCAGGCGGCGGGTGGGTAGAATTTGAGGGCTCGGGGATCGCCTTTGCAGTAGAAAATTCTGTCAGTTGAATTAGAAGGAAAGTGACGGAAATCAAGTACAAAACACATGTCCTGGCCCTCGTCCTTTGATGCGACGGGCTATCCCACAATAATCAAGCGGCCCACCGTAAACTCTTGAGTGTATCGAATTTTGTAGGTCAGTAGCGCCTTCTCTCGTGTTTCCCCGCATCGCCCTCGAGCATCGGCGTTACTTCGGGTGCAGATGCCAGGGATAGTTTGGATTTGGATTGGTGGAGGTCGAGGAACGGGAAGGTCTTGGGCGGAAAATGGGGGCCGAGTTGTTGGGGTAGGCAGGGATAACCGACCAGATGTCAGCATTAGACGCACGATAGAGGTGGGTGCGTGGATGGCGAGCGCGGGAAGCTTTGCTGTCGAGGTGGAAAAGATAACTGTACGCAGAAGGGTCGAGCCAACTGGGGGACATGTTGCCAGGAACTGCGGCTGTTCAGCACTCATCGCCGAGAACAGCGATGGTAAACTCACTGGGTGTTGTGCGGAAAATCGAGATAAAGCATTCTCGTCAGCAAGACAGGCCTACGAGGCAAGTGCGCACTGGCATGCAGTGTCGTCCATAATTCGGACCCAAGATCAGAGACCCGAGGTTGAGCTGTTCGTGCTCCAGCGCATGACGAACAAGGTCGGTTCAAAGACATCGAAAGGGCCATCCGAGGGCGTAAATTCTCTGATCCAGACGTCATCCGTCGAACGTTCAGCACATGCAGCCTATTCAATGCGTCAGAGCCAGATAACTCGACGGAGGCCAGGGCAAACTCACCTCAAACCTTGTCATGAGGTCGTGGAAGCGCTCGGTGACATACGAGCGGATCCTTGCCCCACACATGGAGGCGCTCACTGTAGAGCAGGCGGTGTTCGGGTCGGACACAGATCACATAGTCTTGAAGGAAGCGCTGAACAAGAGGCCTGAAATGCGGTGAGTATCCGACATAGATTTGAACAGGGGATAAGACCTCACCAGAGCGTTGTATGGGCCTCTTTCCGAAGTGGTAAAAGGCGGCACAAAGTCGTGCCGTTTCGTGAGGGCGAGTCAAAGACCTCCGCCTCTGTGAGGTTAGGCTGATAAACCTGGAAGGCTCGGTCTTAGGATTGAAATAACAGAAGAAGCTAAGCAGCTCAACCGGCCATGTGCCATAGCTCCGAATCGTATACACACCTGCCCCAGCAAAGATCTCGGTAGTCCCCCGGACAAGGGTCATCGCATTCCCTGCTCGATTTGACTGTATCGTGCGGCGCTGCGTTATCCACGCCACCAGGTCGTCTAGAGAAAACCGAGGGAACTCGAGGTATACATCCGGCTGCTGCGCTGGCATCTGAGTCCGATCCTCTGACCAATAGAACTGCGAAGAGCGTGGTTAAGAATGGTCGATGCCCTCCAACAAAAGGCCCACCTGCACGAGGAGATCCAGCGTGAGAAAGGCGAGGACATGGTCCTTGAACTCGAAGGCTATTGCGACTTTGAAGCCGCGAGAAGCGCTATCAACGACGCAGATTGCCTCCTCCCAATCGCACTTATTGAAGATTTTGAGAGACGGTATGCTTCAACAGCTGTATCTAAACGGGTATGATTATCAACGCACACATTGAAGGCATTGCGAATCTACCTGGCACCAGTAAACACGCCCTTTGTTGTCCAGAAACTTGAGCAGGACATTCCGAGGGTGTGTCTCCGCATCTACCAGTACCAATCCATGCGTTGAGATTGGTACAGGGGGCTCTTTCTGAGTCGTGGAATAAAGAGGAGGGTAGAGAGGCGTCTGAGCGTTGGTGCAGCCTCGAAGAGCCTTCGACGACGACTCCAGAAACATAGACATGACCGTTAGATGCTCGAGAACCTGCAGGATGAGCAGGCATTTCTGCTTGGGTAGCATCAGCCTGGATAGTCTTGACAATGCGGCAGGAGTCGGGCTGAGTAGCAACGAAGAGTCTGGGTAGTTTGCCCGAAGTCGTAGCCTCTGGCAGTTCTGGCATTGTGGTGGTGGTAAACAAGTTCGAGTTTGTCACGGGACCGTGTTGATCGGATCTTGATCCGCAGTCCGTAATATAATGCAGCCATGGCCGATGTTGAATGCTTTTCTGGGCAGTCTGAGCTATGGGACACATATCTAGGAAGCCAAAGTCTTCTGTTTAGGATAAAGAACAAATCTGTCAACTCAGATTTTATTCATTTAACAGCCGGGTGGAGCGGTTGACTACGAAACTACATGGTTTGGACAGGCACCGGGTGATACCGGGGCGTGGAAAGCACACGTGGACCGGTCCAATCCCGGGACTCCGAGTCCTTGCTACGTACCTCCACACTGCGCGCTCGCCACCCTCTGCCTGCCCCCGGACACATCGCAGCAGCCAAAACACAAACGCGCGCAAGCACAACGGCGCATTCGAGAACTCGCGTTCTTAGAGTCGACTCGGGCCTCGCGCGCATCTCTGCGAACCAGGAAGCTCAAGACGCGATTCGCGTGTCCCAATGGACATTATAGCGTATAAAGGTCCTCAATATTGAGGACCCTCCCGTCATACCGCTGTCAAGCGGGACGTGAGCAGGGTAGACGGGCGCTGTCAGTCGTCACCCCGCCACTTCTACGGCATGCGCACGCTACGACGCCGCTGCACGATCGTCCGCCCGTCGCTTGCGCACACGCACCGCGTCACTCGCCACCCCCCCCACCTCGCTGCTCAAGCCGCCACTCGCGTGCCCCGCGACTCCGCGCAAGTGCCACGTCCGCTCGCGTTCTGCGGGACCAACGCGAGCAGACACATCTCCTGCTTCCTCGCAATTGGCACAGGTCCAAGCCGGCATGCACGCCGCCTGTCCCGCCCTCGACTCCGCTGCCGCCCCGTCCCCTTGCCACAACCGCCCGCTCACCGTGCCGCGCGCACAGTCTCGCCCGCGAATCCGCGCACGAGGTGCGCGCGCGGCTCGCGCATCGCTGCCCCGGCGGTGCCGCGGCCGCCGCCTCCTGCGCACCTTCGCCGTCACGCGCGATAGTCGCCATCGTCGCGGGAGCGCGACTTGCGTCCCCGTCCCCGAGCTACACCGCCGCTGCCGCTCTCGTACTTGGGAGGTCGAAGCTAGTCCACCGCTCTCTCAATACATGTTTACACCCCTCCAGTCCCCGCGCGCCTTGCCCCCGGCTAGCTCGCTGCACCCGCCTCCCGCTCTCGTTGCGCTACCCCGGCCGCCGTCATGCCACGCTCGCCGTGCTCCCGCCACGTCACCGACACAGACGCAGACCCGAGCCCGGCCCCATCCCTGTGGTGTACGAGCACGACGGCCGGCGCCGACCCGCAGTGTGGGAACGGGCCCTTCCCGCTGCTCTCACGCTCCCTGTTCCGCACGCCCACGTCAACGAGCAGCCCGGGATGGGTTACGTTCCCGTCCTGCGTGCGTGGGACGCAGCTCGGGGACGTCGAGGCCCGACCCGCACGCAGCCTGCGCAGGCGACGACGCGGAACAAGGCCGTGCAATCGACGGGATGCGCGCGACGTCGCCGAGTCGCATTCAGAAAAGGGGCGGGGGAACGGGAGCTGGGACACGAGCCGCCGGCGTACGTCGCAGGGCAGGGGACGTCGAACCAGGTACGTCGCGCCAGGTACATTGCGCGTCTCCAGACCAACGCCGCCCGCCACTTCTACCCCCGCAGTGGCACATGCACACTGTGTCCCCGTCGCGCTTGAACGCTGCCGCCGCCCCGTACGTCCGCTACTCTCTTACTCGGCGGCGCTTACTTACTTCCAGAGCTACTGCTTCGAGTGGGGCGCGCAGCGGGCAGCGCGGGACTGCGAGCAACGGGGTCCGAGCCCCATGCTGCCCGCCGCTTCTGCCCCCGCTGCATCCCCCTCTGCGCTCCAATGCTGGCGCCGCCCCGTAAGTACGCTACTTATCTACTTTCCGGCGCTTATTTACTTCTACAGCTAGCATCAGAGCGACTGCTCGCCGCGACTGCGAGCAACGCCATCACAGGCCCTCGCCGCCGCCGCTTCGAGCGAACACATCGAGCGAACGCATCGAGCACGCTCGCAACACGCCCCGTGCCGCACGCGCAGTGCCCTCCGCGAATCCGCGGGTAGGTCCGTGCGCGCGGCTCCAGAGAGCCGACGAACGAGTCCGGGCGTGTCGTGCATCCCCGGCCGTCAGGCCCGCTCCTCTTGCCACCGTTCGCCGCAGCAAGCGTCCGCGCGGACTCGAATCGGGCGCTTGGCGTACGGCGCCGAAACGAAATGTGGAGCGCACCTACCGGGAATTTGCAGCGTATCAGTGCTGCAATGGGCCAATCGAACGGGGGTTTCTGCCAGGAACAACTTGCGAATCGCAAGTCAAATCGCAAGTCGGTTAGGGCATGAGAACGGCCAGAGGTGGCGCGGCGCACCTGCAGTGAAGTCGGAATCAGGTTGCGTGATAGGCACCGCGAACCTCTAGGATCTAGAGCAAGCTATGTATTCGCGCCGACTTCACAGAATGAGTTGTGCATAGTTCTGGTATTGAGGTGTTCTGGGTCTATTCGGGCGTGATTTCGCCCTTGCGCAACATCGAGATCTAGCAATAAAGAACAAAGGTCAGCGAGAACTGGTACAGAGGAGTACAACGAACCACAAAAATTGAATCGCAAATAGTGGTCGCTGTTATCTACCTAGTTCAACGAACATTGGCGAAATCCATATCATTGCTGTGGATGGCACACATTCCTATGAAGCTAAGTTGCTTAATTCGAGGTATCGAGTCAGTCTGCGGATCCAGAGTTCTTTCATTTAACAGCTGACTCGAGCTCTGAGGCGGAATTGTTCCGTGTTCAGCCTAAAATAGACTGCAACAAAGATTGGTTGGTTTAAATTCATTTTTCTGGATGGCACACATCTCTCCCTGGCCAAGATGGTATAAAACAGGTGTAGAAAAACTCTACGTACTCGAATTCCATTCATTTAGCAGCCAATCTGAGCTCAGAGGCGAACCATCTGAGACATTGATCACAACTCGTGAGTCATGTCACAGAACTCGAAATAGGGCAAGCCGCTATACTACACGTGTATCTAAGTCTGTCTGCAGCTCCTGCGGTTATGCCCAAGCGCACCACACAGACCACAACGGTTCTTGTTCTGCTGCTGGGATGGTCCACCGGGCTGAGTCTGGGCGGGCTGGGTCTGGGAGTAATTTGGTTGTTGGATCCCCGCCCCACCACCCCTTGGGCGACCCTCAGTAGCACCAGTCAGTCTTTGCGTCAGATTCCTTCCCTTTCTAACGATGGCAGGGGGGTCCTGAATACGCTCCCTCCGGGCCTCCTCTTCTGGTTCCCTGCCAAATGATAGGTAAGAATCCGAAATGCAACAGAAGATGTGCTCGCAACTGACCGCTGAATCCTGTCCAGCCTGTCACGAAGATCCTGCAATTGTTCAGCCGTTTGAATTCCGCTCATCAGGGAGCGCATGTCCGCTGTGAGGGCTGCATATACCTCCCGCTGCGGAATAGTGCGAGTAGGGGGCACCGGGGTAAGATTCCGTGCCGCATTACTCTGAGTTCCATTGAGACCGGGGTGGCGTTGGGGGGGGCGTTGTATCGTGGACAGAGGGTTGGAAATGGATGAAGTTGGGAGTGACCGGGCAGTGAACGATATATTATGATGAGAAACGCCGGCGGTCTGTGTGACTGGTTCAATTTTTGTGATGTCAAGGCGGGGGTCCTGGTACCACCTGATTTACTCTTGTGTCAGCCAGTATACTCCACTGTGAAGGAGATCACCAACCGCGCGCGAATCAACGAGATGTGGAAAGGGAGTCCAGGGATCTTGAGCCAGGCGACAAGATAATGGCGGCAGACAACACCGAGATTTGTGCCCATGCAGCAGTCACACATAAATCTGCCGTCTGGGAGGAGGACAATGATATGGACAGCACCACTAGTCATGTGGGTGACTCGGATCACATGGGTGGGCTCCAGGCCGCGCTCCGTAACAAGGCGGAGCAGAAACCTTGCCCCGATGTATGCACCGTCATTTGCAAAGTCGTTCCTGGGGTTCTGAGCCGGACTGTGAGAGGGAAGTGCGAGCAATGCAGGAGGAGGCTTACCTGTTCCTCGTCCTTCTCCCAGTTGTAGGAACCTTGCTGTTCCTCGATCTCGAGCGCATATTCCGTCTGATGACAATTTCAGCAATGAGAAGATATTGAATGCTAGTCTCCTAGCACATACCCAAGTCCGTACCCCGGGTGGCCGCTGGAGCGCCCCTGCGTTGTAGTACATCGCGAGCTGCATCTGTTTGTAGCAGGTGTGGAGGGCGAATATCCCAGCATACTTGCGCAGCATGTCAAGAATCGGCTTGAAGATGGATTCGAGCGCGCCAGGGTGCTGTTTGCGCGAAGACTAGTTATATACTGAGCCCATTGAGCGAATGAAAGAGATTCAATAAACACACCTCTCGGACTCGAATGGCATGGTCTCGCTGCTGCTCAGCAGTGCGCTCGTTGAGGGCGGTGAAGGCCTGGAATAGGGACTTCCCGGGGCCAGTGACTTTTTTGGTAATGCGGTTTTCAACCTCAACACGGCCATTGGTACGGATGCCCGCGGTGAAACGAAGACTGACCCAGGCCCAAGCCCAGCGCTCACGACACTGATAGAGGTCGCTCATATAGTTTAGAGCCGCAGGGTAACGCTGCCCCATGTTTATCCACTGAGACTCGAAGTCTTCAGGGGACACCGCACGATATGCCGACCAAAAATCGCGCTTGAAATTCTCCCACTCGTCGCGGAGAACACGCGCAAGTTTCTGGTCGATGTTGTCAACGAGGTGGGAGAGGCAGTAAAGGTGGAACGTGAAGACCAGGACAGCGGCAACACTTGCGATGAGGGAGAGCGACCGATCTGAGACAAAGAGTTCTGGCTGGACATCACCGGAGGCACGGAGGTGACACTGCAGCAACCAGCTGAATGTCTCGGTGTCCTCCTTCTTCTGGAAAGAGTACCAGATATTACGAGAGCGCGCCTGCCCGTCGATGATGATGCCAATAGATAGTGGATACTGCTTGTCGTTCCGGTTGTAGGAGTTGTCATTGATGAGAATATCTGGGTAGCGGCGGAGGAGCTCGGCCTGCTCGGGAGACTGCCACCAAAGACCGGTGAGAACGTTATCACAATCCATTTGGACCTGGACGTTCCACCCAGGCTCTGTTTGATTCAGCTCGCCGATCTTGGCAAGGATGGCCTGAATATCACCGCCCAGTTGCTGGATCTCTGCATGCGCCTCCCGCCTTGCCTGGTCGCGCATATTGGAAATTTGGCGCGGCTCCGCCTCTAGTCCCTGAGTCGCAAACACTTGGGCAATCTGCTTTCGGGTGAAGTCGGCGAATTGGCCCACAGCATCGCGCTGCCCCTGAGTAGGTGGTCGCTGTGCTTTGAATCCCTTGGGAATGGAGGGGGCATGATTGTGCTCGGTATCCACCAGGGAAACATAGACCTGGTCCAACGAGCCTTCGACGTAACAAAGATTGATGTGGGCACCACAGCCAGTACGACCAGACTTGCCCTGTCGATGGTCGGCAGGATCAATGGTGGGTGTGTGCGTTTCTGTCGGGCTCCGATAGCGGTTGCAGCGCACAGTGCGGCGCCTGACCTGGTTTGTGTGCTTCGAGCGGGAGAGCTGGGAAAGGATGTACTTGTGCCCGAGTTGCTCTTGGTTGTGGAAGATACTTTGAATGCCCTGTTCCATCGTTTCGTAGACCATGCCCACCCTGACAGGTCCGAACGCCGTGCGGACCTCGCGCTTTGGCTGGACCGGCGATCGATGAGATGCAACAGAGGTGGGGGCATCACCTGTAGTGTTTTGCTTTTTGGATTTGCGCGGGGTACCGGGACTCGTGGTGAGGTCGATTGGCTCAATCTTGACACCTACGGGCTTGCGCTTGACGCCGGGGCGGAAGGGGCTCATCAGGAGCTCCTTCTGCTCCTCCTTTGTTGCGAGACGAGGTGGCGTGTCCATTGAGAGGTCAATTATAGACGTGCTCACAGCGGCGTCGGGCGTACATAAGTCAAAGATCTCTTGCTTGACCTTGTTTGGCGGCGTGCAGGGCGGTGTCGGTGTGTCAGGGAACACAATCACAGATGGGCCGGGGCATGGAGCAGAGAGCGGTGTCGAAGGTGGCAAGTCGCTGACCACAACCACGACCGATGGCTCGGGTTGCTTGGCTTTTGCAGCGGACTTCGACTTCGAGACCGATTTGTGTGGTAACCCAGCGACGTAGGTGGAGAAATCGAACTGGGAGTCAAACTCGTCGTCCAAGTGCATCTCGGGAAGGAGGCCGAGTGAGAGGAATGGGGGATGGTTGCTTGACTTTGATGATGCAGGGCCAGGGTCCCCGCCAGTGAAAGCTGGGCCAAGGCGCGGTGGTAGCGTGGAGGCGCCAGGGTGAACCGAGACCTGGGAAAAGAGTGCAGGCTGCATGGCGACCTCGACAACAAAGTCAAAGATTGGGTGCTGAAAGTACTGCGTTGACTCTCAATCATCCAGAACAAGAGCAAGAGGTGAGAAGGAGCGTACACCAATATCCAGCATATCGAGATTATAGTCCTCGTAGCCAATGGCTTCACCGCCGCGTACAAAGCGTGGAACTTCATTTGTGGGAGCGAGAGTGCACTGAATAACCCAGTCGCTATAGCGCTGGAGATAACTGAGCATTGGAGGAATTACGACCGGGAAAGAACTCACCGTGGTTTTTCTGCGTGCAATCAAATGGTAGAGAAGGATTTCACGCAGGAATTCATTACGAAATTCAGCAGACTGCGCAGCAAGCCAGCGAGATCGGTCAAGCCCGCAGCGATGCTCTATGAAGTTCGTTGCCGCTATCCCGCAGCTGCCCCCGCCAGCCAGAGTGCGCTGCCGATCGATGAGACCTGCCACGATGTGTGTTTGGCTGACAGAAGGCTCAAATCCTGGGAGTCCCGCAAAAGTCCAGCGCAAGATCTTAAGGATGTCGAGAGCAGCGGGGAGATGCATGGAGTCGCCGTACTCAAGTGCCGGGTACTGAAGTCCTGCGTGGGAAACACTGAACACAGCAGAAAAATGGTCCATGCCCCATGCCACAAAGCCCAGCATGCTGACAGTCCCGGTCGCGATACGCTGCCGAATTGCGATGATATTCTGTGTGTACTGGCGATTGTCGGTGGCCATTAGAGTGCGCGCATCATTGAGGAATGACGTAGGTAGAAAGAGGAACGCTGGCTCGTCGGCGAGGTGGACAGCGTTGCGACGGAAGTAGGTTAGCTCCGCACGGGCGTTGAGAACATCCTCCGTTGCCCAGCCTTCGCGGAGGAGGCAGGAGAGGGTATAGATAGGTGCCGACGTGATTTTGAATCCGGAGAGCGGGTCCATGAAAAGGACCGCCTTCAACTCGTCAATACGGGAAGGAAGGAGGAGGTTCGAGGACTCGACGTGGTCCAGGACATCAGCAGCCGCCCGGAGGTTGTAGTGGTGGTTATTGATGTTGTTTGCAAGACGCAACTGTAGAAAAGTAATTTAGTATATCATACAGGTGGGCAAAAGAGAGTTTAGCGTACCTTCGAGAGGTGATACAAGAGGACCTGCTGATTGCGAAGCTGGATGTAAACACAGCGTGCACCTTGCATGAACGCTTTGTCCATGTCCTGCGTGATTTGAAGAAGATCTGCGAGGCAGGGAACAGCTTCGCCAGCAGGAACTGTTATGTGCGCCACCGAGGTTGGTACCGTATTCTCGAAAAACCAATGAGTGACTTGGTTGGCAGCAAGGATGTCGGGAAAGAGGTTGTGGTGAACAATGTTTTGAGCCTCGGCGATTGTAATCAAGGAGAAGTGGGCTGTTGAATAAGGGGTTGACGGGTCTGGAGTGGTATACTCTGAGAACGACATAGTGGGGGTGAGGCAGGAGAGAGCGACTGAGCCAAGGAGGAAATTTGAAAATTCAGCATTGCCCGAGGATTGCCCATCACAGGCAAATTTCAAAGACAAAAATCAAGTCTTTCAGGTCGCACTCAGGGCAAATTTTATCAGCAGGGTTGGAAAGAGTGCATGTTATTATCTGGTTAGGGACACCCAGGACGATATCTTACGTTGCTTTGGGTGGTCTTGAACGGGAGGTCCAAGCTGATCTTTGGTGGTGCGCAGGGCGCGGCCCGGCCGGCTAGATAAGATCACGTGGGGGTTGCCAAACTTCGGCTACGGGGGGTTGCCAAATAGAACTTTACTATTTGGCAACCCACGGTTGCCGGGCAAGGGGGGTTGCCAAATAGAATTATCCAAGATTGATTGAATATTCATATTTGCTCCTTGCGGGAAACGCGAACGCTCAAATATCCGCTGGATTGATCACATCACTGGCACCTTCAAACAGGCTCGGAAATTGCGCCAGAATATATTTACCTTACGGGAAGTCACCCAGTACCAGTGATCGGATCACCTGGGATACTCCTATGTATTCTGCGGGAAACGCGCAAGGACGATTTTTGAAGTTGATGTGCAATATTTCTCGTATTCTCGCTTGAAGTCTGTGAGCCGTCCGGGCCGAGTGTTTGGATCCGATGAGGGTGCCAAACAACACGTCTCGCTTCTCTTTCACCATGGATCTCGAGGCATTTCGACTCCATCAGCTGGATGACGACCTCAATATAGACGAAAAATACATCGAGCAGGCCCTCATTGCGACGGCCATCGCTTCCATTGCCCTCAGAGCAGTGAGCACATGAGGTGTGTCGTTCCGACCCATCACGACTGTCGACATGCCGAAAGGCGGAACAAGGTGAGTGACGCAGACATTTGGGAGCAAGGTGTTGCTAGCTGAGGCTGCAGGCTGTAGCTTGAAGCAAGTAGCTGCTGTTGCTGAAGTCTGCGATGAGGACGAGCATATGTCGAGACTCGGGAGGAAGTAATCACGGTGTGACATCCCCCAATTAGGCAGATCTCCCAATCGTGGCGTAGAATGGTTTATTCAAGCTCAATAGGATTGAAGAAAATCTGTACAGGGGGTCCTGACCCCGTCTACAGATTCTCGCAGGCGTACAATAAAATGTGTCCCCTTTGGGCTGACAGCTTCTCCGGGGTCCTGACAGCTGCCTCGGCATCGACGGCCAGAAATGTTTGGATACTCCCCAGAGTATTTAACCCGCCGTGGAAAGTCACCCAATCGGAAATCGGATATACAGCCTGTCAATACTACTCAAATGAACGCGGCGACCCCGCTTCTCCGAATGGCTTCCCAGTCTTTGGCCCCTCTGCATTGAGACATCCACACGGTATCCTCGTCCTCCATGAGAAACACGCCGATTCCCCGATACGGAATAGGCTTGTGCGACGTCGTACGACCGGCGCAGAACACTACGCGCGCCGGCGCACCCGGCGCGACGGCCGCCCCGGAGAAATCAAGCGCCCCGTAATGCGCCGCGCGCCAGCTCGACTGCATCACGAACTCGGCGCGCGGCGGGCAGGGGAAGAGCATCTGGCCCGGGTGTGCACAGGTCCACCGGATGTTCCCAACGATGCGCGCGGGGTCTGCGGTGTATGCGTTGATGGCGCGGCGCAGGCGGAGCGCGGTTGCGCCGAGGGACTCCGTGCGCAAGGCGTGTACCGAGACCGGGGGGACGGCGATGTCAAGGGCGGCGTTGTGCAGATATGGCGTGGGGAGGACCGCGGCGTTCGGCCAGACGGGCTTTCCACGCAGATTGACAGGAATGTGGATGTGGACCGGGGTGTTGTCGGTGCGACGGCTGTACGCTGTCTAAGACAGGATGAGCAAACGGGTTTTTTGACCATGGTTTGCACGAACCTTGACCCACCATGCCAAAAGCACGTCGGAGCTCCCCACCCACTCGCTGGACCCTTCGAGCTTCAGCTGGTGCATGATCTCTTCTTTTGCCTCATCCAAGAAGGCCTTGGGCACGCGGACGAAGTACCAAGCCTCCTTGGGGTCCCATAGGATTCGAATTAGGAGCCTGGCGATGAACATAAACTGACTGAAGAAGCCGAGGTCAAACCACCCGCGCAGGGGCATCGCGCCGGTCTGTTCTGCGAACGCATCAAACGGCGCCGCGTCCCGCGCCATGCCCGGGATGGAGTCAAGCGCGTCGCCGTTGAGTAAACGCGTCCAGGCGTCGAGCAGGGTCTGCGTCCCGAGTGCGTCGGCGCAGATGTGCGGCGCCGTCACACCGATGAATGTGAGATCATCGAATACGGCAACGTGGACATGCAGCGAGGGCATATCGGGTACGAGAAACGCCGCCAGGGTCGCGGGGCAGTCTCTGCTCCTAAAGTAAGCCTCCAACTTTGGATCTGGGTGCAATACTGGTTGTGTGGCGTCGAAGTTGTCCGTGCGGCGATGTGGGAGCTCGGGACGCGTCGAGCACCGGTATGGCGCAGCATAGTCCTCCACAGTGAACACCGCGGGCGGCGTCTCCGCATCGAACGTCCGGGGGACTTGGAACTCGTATACCTGGCGGGTCGAGTGAGTGCTCGGGCGGAAAACCGGATGGAAGAGACGCACCCCGTTTCGGAGCGCGATGCGTGCTCCCGCTCTGGGAAGCTTGTGCACGATGATTGTCGACAGAGTCTCTTCGAGTTTCTTTGCATCCAGACGCGCGTTGACGATGAAGCCGGTAGTGAGTATAAGATCAAGCACAGCGAGGTCCAAGCCTGAGCACGGAACGGTGTCCACCGTCGACGGCGGGGCCACCTTTCCGCGGGTGGAAAAGAGCGAGAACATGCGCTGAAGAAAAGACATGAATTTGGCGGATTACGGGATGGCTTTTGCTATCCGGGGGCTTCCGTGGGTTTCAGGTGGGTTTCAAGTTTCGCTAAGCCCAAGTTTGTACCGCAGCGCCTATCCTGATATGGCGGGTTGCGGGAGGCGGCGCGTCGTCGCATAGGAGCAATGCGAGCGGGAGGATGCGCGCCTATTCCGAGTCTGAGCGCGCGGAGAGGCCCTGGGGGGACAGCAGGAAGCGCCGACCATGCACTAAGACTGAGTAACCAGTGCAAAGAGACATGGTCTTGGAGGGGAGGAGGAGGAGGATCTCGCCAGCAATACGGAAGCCGTCCAGCTCTTTGGGAGTGGCCTCTTCGATACGGTCCGCGAGCCACCCCATGTCCTTCCAGGTAGATCGCGCGAGGGAGCGAGTCGGATAGCGCCCTTGATGCGATTGTTGAGGTTCTTCTATGACATTGCGGGGAGGAACTTGAAGGGTTTGTTGCGTCGTTGGAAAGAGAAGATGATCTCGCTGCAGGAAGGTCTGACTCTATGTATGTAGGAAGGTCCTGCGCACGGCCCAGCTTCACGCGGTCTCGTGTCCAGCCAAATCACCGACGCTCTGATGCGAACGCCTGTAGCCGAGCTGCCAACTCCCGGAGAGCCCCGAAAGCCACCAGACAGCCCCCAGAACGTTGGCCGAGCTGGGAGAAAGGATCTCGACAGTTCGTCCAGGGCTCTACCGTAGACACGGGAATACGGTTTGTTCCATCTGGTGGCTGGACCAAGGTACAAAACTCAGTTTGTGTCCTCGGCACGTGCGCATAGTATTTCGATGACAGGGGCCGGCCAACCCGGGTCGCGCTACCGGGCGAATTTTGTAGGATTCCCTTGGTCCAGTAGCCCGTTGAGTTCACCAGTGAACGTCCCAACGAACAATACACCGCCTCACGGCCAGTGTACACAACACCCACTCAGCGGAGTTGCCCATCCTATGTTTTTTGGTTCTGGATTCAGATATCAAAGTTAAACGGACTCAGATTGCAGCTCCAGAATCATAATGGGCGATTAGAAGGCATTACGCAAGACATTGCTCGTGAAATAAGTACACAGGTATGTATGTGGTTAACGTTACATCTGGTAGTACAGAGTCCGGATGCATGGGTAAACGAGTGAGTGGATCCGTCAGTAGGTCTGAAATCCAAGCAACAAGCGGTGCAGATTGGCGTAAAAATACAAAAAGCCCATTAGGAAGCGAGCCTGAGAGGCACCTAAAAATGCATAGCATAGATTGTGTCATTGGTCAGGACCAAAGCCCTGCATCGATGAATGGCGCGCGCGGAACTTAGCGCTGTGGCGCGCGGTCCCGATCCCCGCCATCGAATGCCGATTCGACGCCGGGTCGTCCTCTGCCCCACCGCCGCCTTCGTCGGGGAGCAGCGGGAGGTGCACGCTGAGCACGCGGCTGTGTCGCGCGCTCTCGGGCGCGTGCTCCGGGAGATGCGCCGAGTTGTCGCGCGGGGACGCGGGCAGGGGCGACAGGGGCGACGCCGGGGTCGGGGGGACGTCGTGCTGCAGCAGCAGCGGCTCCTGCCAGTGTAACGGCGACCCCTCCTTCTTGGCCACGTTCACGACGCCGTCCTCGCCGACGGAGTTGAGCGTGCGGTCCGTGCTGACCGTGTGCAGCGAGTGCATGTACGCCTCGTAGCGCCGCGCGCGCAGCTCGTCCTCGGAGGGCAGCCCGTCGTCCGCGGCGCCGCCGCCGCCGCGCCGCGCGAGCTGGTACCCGCCGAGCCGCGCGAGCTCCCGGCCGTCTTTCGCGTCGTGCGCACCCAGGGGCGCGTCCGCGTGGCGCCGCATGGCGAGCCAGCGCACGCCGAAGAGCAGCACGCAGAGGCCGACGAAGCCCGCGAGCCCGATGAGCACGTCGATGCCGACGTTCGGGCGGTGCGCGCCGCTCCTGTCCGCGGGGTCCATGGGGTTTGCGTCGCCGAGCGGCTGGTTGAGCACGCGCACGCGGTGGAACTCGTTGAGCGCGATCGTGGGGTTCGTGAGGTTCAGCAGCCCGAGGCGCGGGCGGACGGGCAGGGTCGCGTTGGCGGTGCGGAGCGGGAAGGAGCCGTTCGCGGCGGGGGCGTCGAACGCGAGGACGGTGTACACGTTGCGCATGAAGGGGACGCCGAGGATCATGTCCCCGATGCCCGAGGCGGGGTTCTTGAGCGTCGCGTCGGCGCTCGTCTGGATGAGCCCGATGCAGCTGTGCGGGCTGGACGACGTCGCGGGCGGCTCGGTCGTCAGGTCCAGCGGGTGCACCGCGATCTCCTCCCGGAAGTCCAGGGAGAACGTCAGGTTCAGCGGCGTCGTGCACGGGACGTAATCTGTGCCACCGCATCAGCATCTCATGCCCCGAGCTGCAAAGGCACGTACACATGTTGTCCGCCGCCGCCTGGATGCCGATCGAGTTGTATATGGCGTCCGCGATGGCTCGGGTGGTGAGGATGAGCGGCACGCCCGTGTCCAGCACCGCGCTGGGGAACACGCCGCCCACGCCGCGGGGCAGCTCGACTGGGATGCGCGCGGTTTCCGTGTAGACCGTGATGCCGTGCACCGCCGCCTTCCAGAAGACGGGCCCGCGGCTCGACGACCCGTAGAGCGTGTCGTACGCGATGCGCGCGGGGTCCGGGACGAGCGCGGCGGGATGTCGCCCGATGCCGAGCACGGATGGGACCGTAGAGCTGCCAGGGCGCTCGAGCGCGACGGAGAGGAAGCGCGCGGGCGGCGCGGAGCCGAGCGGCGTGATGGAGAAGAGGTTCGACGCGAGGACCGCCCCGTCCGGCGCGTCCCCGAGCCCGGGCGGGATCTGGTCGGCGATGTACGAGTTGGTCGGAAGCGCGAGGCCGAGCACGCCTGAGAACTGAGACGACAGCGGCTCGGATTCGACGGAGTTGGCGGCGGCTGGACTGCACGTATCAGTAACGCTGAGTGGGGGGGAGAGAAGATGCGCACCGAGAGCCTGGTTGTCGATGCTGTACCCGCCGACGTTCACGGTGTCCCATACGATGGGGCCGGAGACTTTGCCTGCTAGATACTGGATGGTGAAATCGTGGTTTGTGGGGACCGCCGTGGTGGGGTTGTAGCGCGGAGTTTTGCCGCAGACGGACGAGCCGCACGACGTCGACGCGATCCACTGCTGCGGGTGAGCGGAAGTTGCGGGAGAAATGACCACGGCGCACCAGGTCTGACGAGCCGGTGTCGACCTGCAGCGACATGTTTTGAGGCGAGGGACCGGACCCCACGAGAATCGGTAGGGAATAGGTCCTGAAATGTGGTCAGCACAGATTCCAGACACCAAGAATGCTGGCGAGAAGAACCGGACGATCATACGCGTCAGGCACATTTAGGCTATTTCCACAGCCACCCCCACAGGTCAAAGCGACAGAGTTCGGGGTAAGACTCAGAGTGGCTGGTGAGTAGCGTGCGCGCCTACTCTCTCCGGCGCGCGAAGGTCGGGAACACTCACACGTCGTATGGTCCATCCGCGACATACTCCAATGGCACCACGATGCCGTCGGACCCTCCGGCACCCTCGGTGCCCCGCCTTCGTAAAGATCCTGGTGGGATTGGGTCGTCGAGTGGCACGGCCGCCCTGCCCTTCCCTTTTGCTCGTCGCGAGAACATGCTACTAGTAGTTCGGACCCACGCTCTTCAGCCGAGTGTTCCCTGGTTTTACTCTGGTCTTCGATTGGGTTCTCGGGGTGGCTAGAGGCGAACCACGGCTCCGCTGGGATTGGGGAAGGAATTCGAAGAGGATGAGATGCGGAAACAAGCGACACGGCAACGGACACGGGCAGAAATGCCCTTGGGCAAGTGACCTGCGATCGAGCCGGAAAAGGAAGTTTGTACGGCGCTGAAACAAACAAACCGGCAAATATGTCCGTTGGCAGGCGTGTTGCACCGCCGCGCCCAAAAAAAATGCAGCATGAACCTAGAGAAGGCAGGAAGCAAGAAAGGTTCGGTTTGTGTCACACTTACGTCCTGGCGATCAAGGATGAGCAATTTTCGCTTCAAACGCGCTCTTATCGTATTATTTATTCGGGCAAGGAATGCAGCAAGGTAGAACCTGGTAGAACATGATGCATGATGATTCAGATCTTCAAATGCGGTGCAGCCTCAACAGATGGACCGGGGTAACGCCTGGTAACACACAGCTTTTCGGATGCTTTTGCAGCTCTGCGCAAGGAAATATTATTTAGGGCAGGCTATCGCACTGAACAAGTCGACCTACTAGCACATATCCGCCTCTGAACGGAGGACATAGAGCGGGTGCCTGCGCGTGCCGATAGGTGCCGATGCAGACGTGCGATCACGATGTGGGATTTGCCAACCAAATAGGGTTATGTATGGAAGTAGCGACTTACAAAGGAACAAATGAACAGCAGTCCTTTGAGGAGCTTGTGAGGAACGACTTGATCCCGTGGAGGCCTTGAGACTCGCGGTGACAAAAAGGTGGGTTACAGGGAAGATTCGGTCCCAGAAACAGCCTGAGAACGAAAGCTGCCGCGCGGCCCGCGCAGCTAACCACGGCGGCAGCGGGATGTGATAACGCACATAGGTGATACATATTCCGACTTTCCCGGGGCGGTGTTGATATTTTGAACAGACGCCGAAGCTGTTTTTGGTCCGCAGTGGCGCATATATTCTGGATCCAATGTGTACATCGCGAGAGACGGTGTTGATGTTTTGAGTAAGTAAACGGCGTGCCTCTTTTTCGTCCGCAGCGCCGAATTTATTTTGGATCCAATGTGTACACCGCGAGAGATGTTGGTATTTTGGGCAGACGGCGAGGCTCAGGGTTGCAACTTTTGGTCCGTCGCGGTGCCAAATGTATGTATTTGGATCTGATGTGTCCGAGCTTCGGAACCACAGATGGAGCAGAGAAAATGCAACTTCGGGGCGGGCTCGGGAACGTGCCATGAGGTAGAACGATGCTTCGTTGCCCACTAAGTAGTAGTTCAAGTTGGTGGTTTGGGATCAAGCGCTGAGCGTCCACGTGACCGTTCTGGACGTGACTTGGTCACAACTGTCTTGCGGTCAATTTTTTTTCAATGCTTGGGCGACTACGGCGAGACCTTCTACCCCCAAGGTTCTGTCGACACGCATGGTACACCACATTCAAGCGGAATCTTCAGTCCACCGCCCTCCGGAATCGATTCAAAATTCTCTTCCTAGGACGGGACGAGTTCTCTTGCTCCGTCTTCCATGAACTGTATACGTCGCAAGGTCAGCGCGCCCTTCACAAACGGAAACGCGCATCTGAAGCTGTCATAGACATCTGGGAAAGCATTATTGTTGCCACCAGCCCCGACACTCGACAGGGTCGCTGTACGTCGTAAACCAAAGCCTTTCGGCCTAATGCTAAACCTTCGATTCTCAGCACCACTCCGGGCTCTGGCGGACTCGCTAGATGTTCCAGTCGACTTGATTCCTGCGGAAAAGCCAGACTTCAAACACTGGGAGCCACCACCGCCGTTTGCGGAGGCCGAGCCGAATCACGTCTTGGTCACTGCGTCGTTCGGGCGCATCCTCACCGCGAAGCAGCTCGAGCTCTTCCTTCCCCCGTGCCGACTGAACGTCCACGGGTCTGTCCTCCCCGCCTACCGTGGCCCCGCCCCGATCCAGCACGCCATCATAAACCACGCGCCGACAACCGGCGTCTCCGTGGTGCAGATGCTGACGCGCGGCATCGACAAGGGGCCCGTGTGGGCCTCGCATACGCTCGTGTGCTCCCCGTCCTCGTCCGCGGATTGCCTAGAACTCATCCGCGTTCCGTTCTAGCCCATCGCGCCCGACGCGACCTTCACGTCCCTCCGCGCCGAGCTCGCGGCGCACGGCGGCCGCCTGCTCGTCCGCGTCCTGCGCGACATGCTCTCCGGCACGGTGCGCTCCTCCCACTCCACTCGTCCCGCGCGCGCTCACCCCTAGCAGGCGACGTCGACGCCTCAGCCGGCGGCCTCGCCGACGCCGCACGCGCGTAGCATCACGCTCGCCGACGCGGTGCTCAACTTTCACACGATGGCCGCCGCGGACATCGTCGCGCGCCACCGCGCGATCGGCCACCAGCGCGCGCTGACGACGTGGATGCCCTCGGGCATCAAGCTGCACCTGCACGACCCCGCCGTCGCGGCGCACGTGCCGCCGAGCCTGTCGGGTGTCCCGGGCGCACTCGTGTACGACAAACCGCGGCGCGTGCTCGTCGTGCGCTGCACGGGCGGCTCGGCGCTCGCGGTTCCGCGGGTCCGGAAGGAGAAGCGGCAGAACGTGCTCGAGGCGCGCGAGTTCTGGAACGGGGTGATACCCAATCCGAAGCTCCTCGTGGATGGCGAGCTGAGGCTCGTCAGGCTTGAGTTAGCTCCCGACGAGTAGCCATGCCGCTCTGCTAGACAGACCGCTATGCTGTACGTGATTGTGCATGCATTTCCTCGAAGCTCGCACGAGCTCGCAGAGATTCCCCGGAGGCTTTTTGTCGTGCCTGGCCCAGCTGCCAGCGGAGCGTAGCTGTTTGAGTTTCTCCTCCGTGCTAATTATGTCCTGACTCCTGTCCAATGACAAGATATGGCGCAGTCGTGAGCTGAAGTAGATCACTCTCGGATCAGCTCATCCACTGGACGCTCCTTTGTCATCCCCCGACCTCCTGTTATGATTGTCCCCTCCAACCGGCAATATCAATGGTCTGCTCAAGTTGAACGCCAGGAGATTCACCCAACTGTGGATATGATCAAGGGCGTTTTTTTGTGCTCACCAGATATCGCAAGAGTTGGTCTAGGGAGAGCTAGCTTTCACACCGTCCACTTGCCCCGCGCTCTCTGCCCCTCGAGGAAATCGGAAAGGATGACCGTCGTAATCGGTCATCCCCAGCGCTGGTGTCAAACGACTATCGCCAACTCAAGAGGTGCTCGTCAACCAATTTGGACAAGAATCGGACATGAATCACACATCGTACTTGCGTTGTGCAGATGGTACTACCAGTCCGGACCAAATGGGCGACGACCTCATTACTAATTAGACACGCGCGTCGCGCCTTCACGTCGATTTGCCCAGCCAACGCCCAGCTGTGGAGAACGAATTTCTGGTTTCTCAAGGGCTGCCATGATGTATCTTCAAACTGCAGAGCTAAAGACAGCCTCAGCGGTGCATTTCCAAGCTGTTCCGCTTGCAAGATGTTTCAGAATCGAGACTGGGTTGCGTTGCAGGACACGCGGATTCCTGCTGATTTTCGCATTTTTGGGGGGGCCGATCCAAACTCCCCTCTTACAGCTGACGAAATATAAAGGTCGCGCTTAGACTGTAAGTAGTGAACGTTGAGGAGCACTCGCAAATACTAGAAATCACAGCAGATACTATAACAGAGAACGATGAGCTGATGTTCAATCGTATCCCGACTCACTGTAAGTGAGTCTTTACCCCCAGTCCGAACAGATCTGACATAGCGCACAGGGTGGCAATCACAGCTCATTGTAGCCGTAGATCTGGAGTAGGATTTGTCCTATACTGATTAGAAGGTGCGCGAGGTGTGATAGTGGAGCGCAAGTGGAGAGGCCCAACAAAAAAAATACACGGTGCTAACCTACAAGCCTTAGCTACTTGGAATACTTCACGGACTCGTCGTCGCTCTTCTGACCATGCGAGCCGCTCGTGTGCTTCACGTCGCTGCCCTGCGTCGGGTCGAACATGTCGCGGACCTGGATCATCAGCCCAGTCAACATCCGCTCGGAGGGTGAAGCGGGAGAGGGACAACGCACGTCGATGTGCTGCGTCGTCTCCGTCTGCGTGAGGACCTGGATCGCGCCCAGCTCCACGTCGCCCTGCCCAAACACGTGAATAAACATAATCTCAAACGGGAGGACATGTACACGCACAATGCGGCGCTGCACGCGCGACCGCCCGCCGGAGACCTCGTTGCTCGTGCCGCCGGTCATGCCGGTGCGGCTGGTGTGCAGCGCGCGGATCGTGCGCCGCGCGTTGAGCGTCCACATCATCGAGATCGCCCACAGCTTCGGCAGCATCATGTTGAACGCGGTCGAAACCAGCGCCTCGTCGTGGAAGACCTGCGAGAATATCAGGTTGAACATCGCGCTGCGCGGTTCGATGTGTGAGTTCGTGGGGGCGGCGAGGGCGGTGGTGCGGAAGGGGGACTGACCAGAGGGCGGCGGGGAGCGCGGTGAGGAAGGCGAGTTTTAGGAGCGCGTTGATGAGGCCCATCGTCTGCGGGAGGACGCTTCGTCGGGACTTGAGGAGGAAGTACGCCGTCGTCAAACACAGGATCATATCGCCCGCTGCAAAGATCGCACGCGCAGGTCGTGAGCGAACGCGACGGCGCGACGGATTCAAGACTAACCAAACACGGAGCTGAGGTGGGAGGCAACTGGCATGGATTTCATTCAGTCAGCGATAAGGCGGGAGGCGTGGACTCTGGGGCGCGGCTTACACCACTTTCCGATCTGGGGCCCGTCTGCGATGGTGATGAAATACGTCTGCGGGAGCGGGCCTAGAGGTCAGATCGTCCTGGCTGGACTCTGGAGTGGAGTCACGCGTACCGCGACGACGATGGAGAGCAGGGCGAAGATGAAGATGGCGGCAACCGGGATCACGACGAACCAGTTCCTGGAGATCACCCAGAGGCGCCAGCAGAAGTAGCATTGGACGTAGAAGCCGATTACCGCGACCTGGTAAGGGAGCATGACATTGAGCCTGCGTGCGATCAAACGATATCAGGATGCGCACCATGAGGGGATTCCCGGACTGCCACCAGGTGGTGTAGTTGAGAAGGATCGCACCCTGCAAGTCCCCGAAGAAAACGATGTTTTGGATCCAAATGAGGGCACTGGAAGAGTATGAGTAAGAAAAGCAGATTGACATGCACACGAAATGGCGAACAATGATTGGATGGACTTGAGTACGGTGATCAGGGCTAGCACCCCCACGGCCACGCGTATGCCAGTGTGGTCGTCGGAGTAATATGAATAGTAGTTCGAAAACTGTGCAAGACTGAGTTCTGGCTCGGTTCGTGGCGTTGGAGTACCAAGGCACACCTGGCTGCAAAGAATTCCCTGGAGAAGGAGTTCAAGACATGTTCCTATCAGCTGCGGAGTATAAGCTTAAGCGGAAGGATTGTGCCGTTGGTGAACGAAAAACGACGCGCACCCATGGTCCGATGAGGAAGTTGATTTGGTGTCTTTGCTCCGCAGTGATTGCGTCCGACATAAGGCTGGGAGTGAGGGACGTGGACGCGGTCAGAAATCATTTATAGACAAAACCCAGCTGGCCCTCCTAAACTTCTGATATTTCACCGCTTGGCTGATCACATTGTGATGTGAGTTGAATGAACAGATAGGGTAGCAAGCAGCATACATTCCGGTAACTGAGGAGGTCCCTTTGAAGCACGATCGGGGAAGATAAGGTCGTGAATTTAGGGTACATTTTTGTAGGGCTCAAGACAAAGATAGCCCTCGGCTGCGACTGGTGTTGCTTTAGTCCGGCCAGTCACGGAAGCTGGGGCGAGGCTCACCATTGCTTTGGGCGATCATCCCTACAAAATTGCAGGCCTCAGGGGCTGCTCCGGATCGTCATTCCAATCGGTGAAACATGTTTAGAAGGCGAGCGAATATATCGTCAGTCGCCCAAAGATCGTGTGCGGCTGATAGACACATGTTTTATGGCGAAGTTAGAGGAGAGTTGCGGCGTGAGAGTGCAAGCCAGGATGCCCGTGCTCAGAATTTTGGGTGGTCATAGAACATATCCCAGAAGTGAGACGCGAGGGCTGGCCGCAGCAAAGGTACGTGTGCAATTTGCAGAGTCTGCTGCCGGTGCCATCAGGTGGGTGTGTTCTTGATCATCTGAGATGGATATTTGTACATAAAGATTCTAGCTGAAGGGAGGAGGAAAGTCGCCGCTAGAAGAGCGCAGGATTAAGCGAAGAGCTGTCGTGAGACTCGTCTCAGAGAATCCATCGATGTGGTTTTGGTTCAAGAGGTGCTTGGCGGTGCTTAGCGTTGCTTGTCCTTCTTTGTACGGCTAAGCTTTGTCAGCCCCGCCGAACTCGGATCCTCCTTGGATCCTCAGACTCAAAAGCAAGTAGGGAATTATAGAATTCATGGGTGCGATGCCGTCTGCGGGAGCTTGGAGGGTATGCATCGACAAAGGACTGCTGTGCATATGGTAGGATCCATGGATTTATAAGCCAAAAAATCATAAAACTGGTCAATACAACGAAAAATTAAAGCAAAGGTGAAACAGGGGCTCGGCAAACGGCACTCACTAGAGCATGGTGCATCTCATCTAACTAGTTGACATGGACGTGCCTCCCGAGCTGGACCGAAAAACGCGGCCGCATCCCAAAGAACGTGACATATAGAAACCTGGGGCCACGAATGAGTTCTCGCAAGCCTGAATCCGGGGGATAAGATGGGCCGCACCCTGGGATGACGGTGCGTCGTTTGCGCGTATCTGTAACGACCGGCTGTGATTAACGGGAGCAATTTCGTAGACGGAAGGGTGAGGGCGTACGGGCGATGCGAGGACCTTGGAGACTGGAGCACGATGAGCAAGGAGGGAGTGGATGGAATACGAAGAATCTGTGCTCACTGGTAGCCCATGGAATTCAGAAGCAGGAAGTGGTGGAGCAAAGTCACACTCGCTGCAAGCGTGAGGTCACTTGAAGTTGCCAAGTGAACTACGTCAGTCACGTGGAATGTTGAACCTGTCCTGCAAGTTGACGTTGGAGTTCAACTTTCCTGCAGGTTCGAAAACTTCTAATCAATTATTTCGAACCCAATCCAACCAATTGTTAACAATGACATAAGCCCATTCACGCCATGACGGCCTTGTTGAGCCCAAAGTTATGCAACTGCACCTGCACAGTCTCCAGTCGCCGCTGCCTCGCCATCAGGTCCTCGCGCTGCGCGACCACCCGCGGATCCTCCGTGAGGTATATCGCACACGCCGCATTCGCGTTTTCGCTGCCCAGCCCAAACTCAGAGATGAGGTCTTGCTGGAGCGTACGCGCAATCCCGCGCAAAAACTTGCCCAGCGTCAGTGAGGACTCTTGGGAAAATCACGCGCGGCATCATGTAGAGTACATACCTTATGGTCAATGAGCGACGGGATATTGTCGATGACACGCTACATCCAATCCAGAGAGTCAGTCGCCAATGAAGTGCGCGTAGGTCTAAGCCGCAGACCTTGTAGGCACACTGAATGGGTATGGGATCAGCCTCGGAAGGGGTTCAGTTGAGTTCTGCAGAGGCGCACCTGGAAATATCCCCGCACTTCCGACATGACGGTGATCTCCGTCTCGTACTCGTCGCCCGGGCGCAGCTTCCCAAAGTCCTCTACAGTCAGGCCGGGGTAGCCCAGCTCCGCGAGCAGCGCGATCGCGCTGTTGGCTTTGTCCGGATCCGGGTCGGCCGTCGCGCTCGCGGATCCCGAAGGTTTCGCCGAAGCCGCCGCTTCGAAGGCCGCTTCAATGCTTGCAAAGATTTTGGTCTCGTCTGGTTGTGGGACGGCAGTTTTTTTGGCGGCCTGGCCAAAGGCGAACGTACCACCAGACACCGGCATAGGGCCCTCGAACTTGACTGCGGGACATCGCGGTTAAACACGCTATAACAGTAGGCTTGAACATACACGGTTCAGCCTTGGCCGTAGGCTCGGTTGAGCTCGCGGCCACTTTGCGGCGCTTGTTTGCAGGCTCCTCGGCATCTGAACGAGCTTTACCCGCACGCTCGTCCTTGTACCGGCTGAGCCATTTCTCGGTCGACGACTGCAAGTAGTGGTCGTTCATCGTGAATGGCATCTGCTCGACTTCGAGCAAGGCCATGAGGAAGTTTCCGCAGTCCTCGTAGTATTTGCCCGTGATCGCAGTGATAACGACCCTGTGCGCTGTGAGATCAGCGTCGACGGATTAGTTGAACATCGTACGTCATGCGCGTCTTGAGGAGTTCATAGCGTCCGAATTTGTCGTCGATGCACCGCATGAGGAGCGCGAGCATCGCGTGTTTGACGGCGTCAAAACAGTCCTTGACGAACTTCAACCAGCTATGCTGGAACGCAGTGATTAGCGACTTTTTCGCAGAGAAGGGAATATTTCCAGGGAGTTCGCGCGTTATTGATCTGTCGACGACAATGAATGCGATGTAAGTAAGTCGAGGCGTCGAAAGCTTACTTGGCGATATGGAGACGGATATCGGGGAGATACACCGATCTCTGCGTCGCAATGAGCTCCGTGGCTGCTGCGGAGAGGTCGTTGTCGATATGGATGGGAAAGCTGGACGTGCCCGCTTGTCCCTTGATGCGAGCAACAAAACGCGGTTGCGTGCTGTTGATCGCTTTCTTGAATGTTGCGAACGCAGCGTTCCGCTCGTGTATCAGGCTGCTCATGTCAGACTGGCCTTCGACAAAGCCCCGGATATCTGTGCAGAACGCCGTGATGAGGTTCAACATGTGTGTTGCAGGCTCGGCCACAATCTTCTCTGGCAAAGACGCAAGCTCTTGGCGGCATGCTTCGAGTCCATTGTTGGCCATTTGCCGGATAAACGGGAGTCTGAAGAGGAAAGGTAAGCACCAACGATTATACTGGTTGACCTCAGTACCGGTCATGGATAATCTGAACAAGTAAGGTGCTGAGTGTCGACACCAAGTTATCCGTTCCAAAGTGGTCTTGATGTGTTGACGTTGACCAAGGGGCGGTCTTCGCGAAGAAAGCGGCCTCGGTACGCCGCGCAGCGCTGGGCGCGATGTTATTGCTTCGCTCGTCGTCGTCCGGTTGTCGAGTACAATAGTAGCCGTGATGCAGCTGGTGTTTCCGTCCTTCGAGCACGTCGAGCCATAGATCGCGGACCTTCGATCCTGTTGACAACATATCTGGTTTCGTCAAGACCCCTTGCAAAGGATATCAGCAGAGGCAAACTGTGGATTAACGACGCCCGTTTACCGATCGTACGTCGCCCCTCCGGATCCTGCTGACGAGCCAGTCGCAAAGCCTTCTGGTTCTCGATGTCATCTAATGGACGTTCAGTATCTTAACCGACGACCAAGGGTTTTATAACCTGTCATGGGAAGCGCTACCAAGATGAGGCAGTTTCCCTGGATGTGGGACACAACCATATCCTCAACTAGCTGGACAACGTCGGGTTCGGCATTTTGAATGATGCCTGTAACAGATATCCAGTTGATTTTAGTGTGAAGCGATGAAACGCTCCACCGTACCTGGTAAGTCGAGGAACATCAAGTCCGTGAGTTCCGGACCTATGAGTGGGCTTCAGACGTCTGTTCCAGAAAGAATGAATTCAACGCAGACCTTCGAGATCGACGCAAACGATGTTTCGCGAGAAAGGAAGGGGTACTTTCCCTGGAATTCCTTTTTTTAGATCGTCGGGGTTCATCTCCAATATCGTCTCAAACGCAACGCCCGGGTTAAGGACCGCGAGCTGAGCACGGCGCAAGATGACTTCGACTTCACTCTTATCTGTGATGAAGTCGACGAACTGCATGGATGGGATTAGCCCGGTAGATCCAAGGTCAGAAGTAGCTACTCGCCGGGCGCTCGGTTATTTCCTTGAGGGCTCGTCCTTTGTCATCATACTCAAAACGGATTGAGATGCGGCAGGACCAGGCTTTTGTGGAGGAAGAGAGCCTGCATTCTAGTGGGCACCGAGTACAGGTGCCGGCGTCGCGGGGAACCTTGATCTGTACCAGATTTATTCAATATTAAGTAGCTTAGTTCGAGTCGTTTCAAAAACCACATACCCCAGATATAGCTTCAACGACTGAAGACTTCCCTACGGATATTTGAGCCTCTGGGGTTGATTATGTGACGAAAAACGCGAGTACCGGCGCTCTGATTTCCGATGACAGTAATTCGTGGCAAGTCCAAGTCCCCTTGCGCTCCCACCGAGCGCAGCTGGTTCATCAAAGCCAACAGTTCTTTTCGGTGAGTCGCATACTGACTTTGAGAGAGCTGAGCGGGATCCGGGTTCGCCATGGCGGTGAGCAAGCGGTGAAAGAGAAAGGACAAAGAAAGGACCCAACAAGTACAAGCACGATCACGTCTCTGTGACATTGACATGTGACATGTGACAGACGGCTGTTGTTCAAGAATCAACACCATCCTCATGCGAAGACACTGGCAGCACGCGCGAGATGACAGTCAATGACTGAAAATGCTGTAAAAAATCAGGTAATCCCTGACGAAAGTAATTACACAATCAGTTTTTTTTGTCAATCTCAGTCCACAAATGCTTGTGTACTAGGCGGCAGGCCATATGCCAGGGAGTCTCTTGCATATGTACATGTCATGTCATGCCATGCTTGATTCAGCTTGAATGCTCCCGGATACTACGTTTTCGGGAGGGCCGTACGTTCTAGAAAGAAAGATCGGGCAATTTTGAAATGTGTCCCTTACAGAATGCCGCGGCGGCAAAAACGAACAGACAAGTAATTTCCTCTTAAGACACATTCGGCTCATGATATCAGTTGTAGTTCCAAAGGCTCGACCACTTCCGCCTACTGGCGCACGCCGCACCAGGCCGTGACGACCTTCCTCCCGCCCCTAGTCTCGACCTTGATAATCTGAACTGCGACCTGGTTCTTGACACTCCCGTCCATCTTGTCGGTGCGCTTGAGCTTCACGACGCCCGAGCACACGGCGCCACCACCGGGGAGCTCCACCATCGCCAACGTCTCTTTCGAGATCGGCTCGGCGATCGCATTGCCGTGGAAGCGCTCGAGCTCCTCGCGGAACTTGACGTTGTCAATTTCCGCGCCGTTGAAGCTGTGGAGGGACGCGTGAGTCCAAGTGAGGCGACGCAGGCGGGACGCACGCGATCTTTGCGTCGGGCGCGATATCCCTCTCGAACGCCGCGAGCCCGGCAGCCTTGTCGTTTCCGAAGAAGATGTGGTCGAAGAGCTGAGAAATGAATTGGCCGTATTCGCTGGACATGATTGAGTGAGTAGATAGGGTGTTTAGCAGTTAGTCTGAATGCAGTGGATGTTTGCTGGGATCAACACCGTCTTCATGCTAGCTATATATACCCCTGTCGGCGTTCTGGCAGAGATCACGGACAACATCGTGGCACAGGCCGAGAGCGAGTCGGGCCTCGCTCGCAACACCCGCTAGTCGGAGAGCAAAGGCGGGAACACATAATATCTAATTGCCATCCAAGTTGTAAGTTTCTAAAGTAAGGGACGGGAACTCAACATTGCGTGATGGTTATTTGACTGATATGCCAGATCTAGCAACGTTCCGCGAGGGATCAGTCGTGTTCCGTGGTGCATCGGCCTCCAAACATGTCTAAAATGACCAATAGCTGTGCGGAATCTCCTTAGGCACTGGCAGTGACTGCGACGGGGTGACCAAAGGATTCATACCTGTTGTTGCGAAGATCAATATCAAGGCTCTTACGAAGAAGTGATTTTGGAGCTCTTGAAAACACTCTAAATCTACTGTACCCCTTCCGTCCGGCGCTTCCTGGCTCCCAAATCCACTCCAATGTCGTTCGCTAGCTGCTTGAAGAATGATAGCGCCTCTACAATGGGCAAGATAGTCGAGATGGCCGCAGAGCAGAAAACCCAGATAAATGAAATGACCACCCAGGCTGTGAAGAAGCGCTGCGAGAAGACGTAGTGAGACAAAAACATGGGGATCGGGATCAGGAAGTCCATGATGAATGTTAGCAAGGCCGACGCGATCCAAGCCAGCCTGAATGCCCGCGCAAGTTTCGATGGCTCTTCATCGGCAACCTCGATAGTAGGGGTTTCGCGCATCTTTTTCTCGTCATCCGTCGGAGTGCCGTTGTTGGAGGCTAAATGATCGTCTGGAGCTGTATTTATTGCACGGGTCACCTCCCAGTCGAAGTCTGCGGGGTTCAACCACGAAATGACGACGGTCAGGATGAGCCCAGTCATGATCGCGGCGAGATTGCCGGCCAAGGTAGGATACTCGAGTCCCGTAGTAGTTACAGTTATTTCGCCATAGTGGACGCGCGCGGTCGCAAGCCACGCGACAAGACCTGCACCCAGCCCGCCGAGGGCTCCCGAAATGGCACCGGCACGCGTCTGCGACTTCCACGTGATCGCGAATGCCACAGGAAAGACAGCGCCACCAATGAGGAGGCCCATGACAAGAAAGAGCCACCCGAGGTCGATGCCGATAGCGTTCCAGATGCACGCGAAGATGGCCACGGTGAGGCCAAAGACACAGATCATGATGTGCGACACGAAGATGAGCTGCTGCGGGGCGGCGGCTGGGCGCATGTACGTCCTGTAGATGTCGAATGTGAGGATGGAGGACACGGCGATTAGCTCCGCAGATGCGCACGAAGTGACAGCCATAAAGAGGACGATGAGGAGGGCGACAGCGCCGCCCTTGCCGAGGAGTGCGCTGGCTGCGAATGGGGATGCAAGCCCAGCGGTGATCTGGGAGGGCGACATTGGATTTGGGAAGGTAGGGAATTTCGGGTTGTCTGTGAGCGCGACCGCAGCCAGTCCCAAAGTCGTCGCGAACCCGAAAGGAATCGCAAACCAAGCTATCCCGCCTAGGAGGTAAGCACGCACAGCCGTAGTCGGACGGCTGGCTATTCCTCGCTGCCAATACGCCTGGTCAAGGAACACGGTGCCGGATCCAGAGCAGAGTTGTATGATGCCGAATACGAGGGCGAAGTTCGACTTCATCGTCAGATAGGAGCCGTCCTGATTACCAAGGACTGGTCGCTTGAGAGCGGCCTCTTGTAGTAGACTGTACATGGCAGCCGGTGAACCGATGAGCGGATTGGTGGTGTAGACAGAGAACATGAAATATAGCATGACAATCATCAGGATCATGGTGTGCGAATAATCACCTAAAACGGCACTCGAGATTAGCTGATGGTTGAGGTTGAACGTAATTTGGTAAGCGCACAGAGGAAGGTGGCCCTAAGCCCGCCCAAGACAACGTAAACGCAGACGCCGAGTGGAATCAAGAAGATTGCTGCGTATACGTTCATACTGGTGAGTGAGGTAACAACAGCACTTCCTCCGAGAAGGAGCTGACTTCCGACCAGGATATTTGTGAGGAGCGCAAAAAATATGAAGACCCAATGCGTCGCAACGCCATAGCGGGTGTAGATAATTTCCAGATACGTGTGGCATCGAGGGGCATTTTGCTTTATCTTGCAGGCCAACACTGCAAACATGAGAATCTGAACAGTTGCCCCAGCTGCGTACTGTTTCCATTCAGCAAAGGCAAAAGAAGGGAACCACCGGCGCACCCAAAATGGACCAGCGATGCCGTAGTCGTACGCGACGGTACTGCTCTGGAGAAGGGTCGCCGCCCAAGTCCAAGCCGACACAATCCCGCTTGCGATCAGCCCCGGTTTGACGCTCCGGCTCGCCGTGTTGAACTCTTCGCTAGTTTTGGTTGAGAATGTCGTGTAGCGGTTCTACAGCATGTTAGCTTTGGAAGCAGTGTAGGGGCGGCGAAATACAGACTTGCAGATAAGATATACCGCACATCAGGAAAGCGAAGAAGAAGCCGATACCAACGACCACACCGTAGCCGACTCCGACAGGCAAGATCGTAGCAACACTGGTTGAAGCCATTGCGGGGGGAATATGGACGGAAAAGCGAAAGAGGCGCGCGAGGCTGCGAATAGCTTGGTAAAGATAAGCTCGAATCGAAGCTTGGAGTCGATGATGATAACGGCTATAATTACCAGTATGCTGGGAAAGAAAACTCCGCAGCGATTCCTACGGCCTTCCGATAGATAATTGAGATGAAGTGAAGATGCAATGACGATAAATGACGCTATACGACAACACCTGGGTGCTTCAATAGCTCGATAATTCTACCGCGAACGCAACGGCCAATTTACAGAAACTGTTGGAAGTCATCAAGTGATGCCCTTGTGCGACTGGGCGAGACGTACTGCAGCATATGCTCGAACGAGAATTCCGGAGATATATCGATTCTGTCGTTCACACCGTGGACATCTTACGAACGAGTCAGTGTGCAATTTCATCCGAGTCGGGACGCTTACTCGGGTTTGAATTCTTGAACTGTCCTTCGATAGAATGGCAAGACTGGTAACCTGCCTTGGTCCAACTAGCGTAGTCGCTGCTTGCCCTTCCGGGATAGTGATCTTTAACCCAAGGAAGTTCGACTGCGCTGGGGTGTTAACGGCCAAATGAAGACACAGGGCAAAAAACTGACGGTGTCGTTCGATTAGAAGGATTAGGAAATCCGTCAAAGCCGGGTCGACGTTTGTGGTCATAACCGCGATTTCTTCCCGCGTCCCAGCTGCGTGCCATGCCTGGGATACGATATCGATCAGGCGATAAAGGTAATGCGGGTTATCGCGAACCGTCATGTCAAACTGTATCATTGCTCTGACATTCTGTTCGTCATTTTCGTAGCGCGAAGCTATCGCTTGAGAGCCCAGGAGACCGCCCTGCGAAGGTATAAGACACTGCCCGGACAGTTATGAGGAAGAGTGCTCACTTCTTCCCCAGCGTAGAAGTGAAATTCGAGCGGCGAAGCGGGGATATAGTTTGCCAGCAGTAGAGCTAATGCTGGTTAAGTAGGTTGAATTGGCGCGAACCCTGTCGAACGGACCTCTATATGCTTCGAGAATAGTGACGGTGCCTGAACCATCATCGCCTGCACCTGGAGCTGCCAAAGTGAAGCCACCATGGTTTATACTATCGATATGGGCACCGAGGATCGTGACAGGGTCGGAATCCGAGGCGTTGACGGATGATATATGGACAATCTAGAAATCTGAGCTACTTGTTTCTTTGACACAGGGAGACGAGCTTACGATGGAGTGCTGCTTCCAGGCGTGTTCGACAAGCTCCACATCGATCAACGTCTTCTGCTCGTCGCTGGCAAGCTCCGCGGTATAGGCAAGAATCTTCGCGTAAAGCCACTCCGCGCTGGCCTTCCCCGTGTCGGAATTATAATGCCGGGTATGGTACGACGTAAAATGCTCGAGGTTGGCTTTCGGTTCGACGGTTGAGAGGTATTTGAAGACATCTGCGACAATGGTCGAATTCGGAGGGGGGTACGAATATCGTTGTTTCTTCGACCCTATACCGAGCCAGGGGGTTTCGGTTCTGATGAGGATACGCGTTGGTAGTATGTTGGATCCGTAATGTAGGACTTACATGTCCATGTAACTGATCCCCTGGGCTTTGGCCTCGAGTTTCTCGCTCTCCGTCATCCATTTTGAACCCCCGCCGACATCCGAGAAGAGCTCGACTAGACGGAGGGCGCCCAGATCGACCTCGACACCTTGAAAACGTCGATGGGAGGAAGAACTCGGAGGCGGAAGCAGCTCGTACCTCCGACATTGTGAACTTCATCCGAGAACGGAACTTGTTGGGCTATCGCCAGCGTTGCGAGCGCAACAGCGCCGAGGGGAATGGGCACTCGCATCGAGTCACTTCGGTCCAATCAACCACAGCGAGATAATATAAAGGATGGAGACCAGGGCCGCAGGTTGGTCGCACGGCGCAAATTGGCCGTAGGCTGCGCGGATCGCCCGCAGTGATAGCGTAGCGTTCTTAGTCTGCAACGTTCTGTAGCATGAGTCAGATTTGATGGTATCAAACTTTGAAACAAGTGTTTCGGCCGACGCTGGCGTGATATCGGAGTTGCGCCGACGCGAGTTTTCAACCAATCTTTTGGTTCAACTTGAACCTCGATCCCAAGCATTGGAGGACGAAAAATGAAGAGAAAGTCTTTACCAGTTCTCCGTAAGAAGTGCTTGGTCTCGGAAATAATTTGCCTTGTCTCAAACCGTTGTTGACCTCTTTACTTTACACAGACAAAAGGCACTACAAGAAGCCAAGGCTGCCCAGACGGAGAAGGAATCTAAGAGAGTTGTACAAGCCCCTCAGAAAGTAAAGCCAGCCCAGTTCAGACAACATCCAGAATCGGAGGCAATACGCGGGTCCTTCCCGCCGCAACGGGAATAGATCTGGGCTGCGACTGTGATGCTGCACGAGTTGCGAAGGACTTCAATAGGTCTTGAAGTTGAGGAGCGACGCAAGCTGCCGTAGTAGGCGCTAAGCGTCGCTCAGGGAGACGGGGCCGCCGACTCAGGCGCCGCCGCTGGTGTCACCCTTTCAGCCAGGGGTCTTGTCACCCTAGACAGGAGCTCCAGTAACCCGGGAGCACGGGGAGCAGTTATACGCGTGCTCAGGCATTTGGTGCGTCCTGGCGAGGGGGATTCCCTAGCTATTCGTCGTTCACGCCATGAAGTATAGAGTGAAGTTAGATGTATTAGATAATATGCGACACGTGACTGATGACGGTACGCGATCTAGCTAAGTGCGAGTAAACTACGGTTAAGTCCAAGAAAGCAGGGCACGGCAGTGTATATAGTCCGCCCCTCGTCACAGTGCCCCCCACACGGCCGTTGCCCCTTTGTTGTTCTTTGGTCAGCGAGGAGGCCCCGTGGGGCTTATGTCCATGTCGTCGTCATCGTCCTCCCATCGCGCAAATCCCTCGTCCATGTCAGTGTCCGTGATGAAAACGTCCTCGGAATCCCAGGAGTACAGGGAATCGTCCGGTAGTGTCTCTGCCGCTCTAGCCTCGGTTTCTGCGCGGAGACGCTCCTTGGCTTCCTCCATCTCCCGCGTAGATCGCCCCGCCCGCTTGCCGCGGCGGACCTTCTTGTGGGCGCGGACCACGTCCTCTCCGGCACGCTCCCTCTTCCCCGTCGCGGGCGGATCCGACAAGCGCTGTGCCAGGGGAACCGGAGCATCGGACAAGCGACTTTCCAGGCGAGAAGAAGAAGCTACCGGTGGCGTCAGGCGTTCCTCCAGGGTAAGTCGGCGAAATGAAGTGACAGTTGCTGCCATGGATCGAGGCGCCAACGGAGGCGTCGCTGCGGTAGGGCCCGACGGGCGAGTTGGCCCCGGAAGTCTGGAAGTGGATGACAGGGGACGATCTTCTCTGGTGCCGGACTGCGAAGGTTGAGGTCTCAGGCTCGGAGCGGCCTCAGGGCGCTCGACGAACCCGCTTGGCTGCGCGTTAGCGGGGATGGGGGGATGGGCCTCAGACGGCGCCTGCGCGAATGCTGTCTCCGACGGTGGCGGCACGGCTTGAGATGCCAGGTGTCCACGGGAAGGAAGCGGGGCGGCCCTGGGGCGCTCAACCACTTCCGGGAAACGGGTCGACTCTATGTCGCGATCTGAGAGCTGGCTCGGGGCGTCGTGGGCGGCTGTGGCGCGGGCAGTGGTCATGGCAACTAAGTCCGGAGCAGCCACCAGGCGCTCAACGGCTTCCGCTGTCAGCGGCGAAGGAGCCGCTATAGAGCGCTCAACGAACGCCGCCGCGGCATAGCCAGGAGACGGTTCCTCGTCCTGTACCGTCGTAATCGTCCAACGATCGCGCGAGTACGCGAAGGCGTCGTCGAAAGCGCCATCGGGTTCGAAGGAGCCCGCGACGTTCGCGTCTAGATGCACCAGAGCCCCGAAAGCGCGGCGTGCCATCGAGGTGCTCTCGAACCTCAGCCACATGCGTCCCTGTCCGTGAACTATGGCCAGCGCAGCGGCTCGCACGGCGTACAGCGCGTCCGCCGCCAAGGCACGGAACATGAGCGCCGTGACCTGTGAGTCGACCCCACTGAGCGCGATGACGTTCGATCCTAAGCCAGGCCCGTCATCGTCGATTTCCATTTCTGCGTCGGAGTCTCCCGCACGGTGCGTAGCCTTGCCCTTTCCCTTCCGCTTGATTCTGCCGCCTCCTCTGCCCGGGCCATCCTCATCGCTATCCCCCTCGTCGCTATCCTCCGTGTGATCGCCCGAATTTTCAGGATCCGGCGCTGGGGTCTTCCTCTCACTCCCGGGACGTTTCGGAAGATGCTCGGGGGCCGGACGCGCCAGCCTCTTCCCGACCTCGTGCCTCACGGGCTCCTGTTTGGGATACATCCAGCTGGAAGCACGGTGGGCCACGCCGGAACCGCCATTGTCGAAGTAGAAGGGGAACCGTGGGACTGGGGCGCCGAAGCGGCGAGGGTCGATGCATCCGCCCTGAGGCTCGAAGTCGTCTATGTAAAGACGTCGTCCTAGCTCTCGGTCAAACCATACCGTTTCCGTCTCCATGTCCGCCTTCTTGCCCCTGCCCACCCAAGCCGTGACTCCGGCCCAGGTGCTCAGCTCCCACTTGGACCAGGCCCCCTTCCAAGCCCCTTGTATGGGCGGCGGGACGACCCAATCCTCGCGATCCGTGGCTATCGTCACTAGAGTCAGGTTCCGCGGAGCGTAGCGATCTTCGTCGGGGCGGGAAGCCGGCGGTGCCGCTGGAGCTCGTTCGGGTAGCTGGCTCGCGGTCGCCGTAGTAGGCGCTCGCGACCATCCCGCAGCTCCGGATGGACGGCTGGGCGGGTAGCGTTCCTGAGCAGCCTTCAAGGGCGCTCTAAGTGGCGCTATGCCGGGACGAGAGTAGCCCATGCGGCTAGGGTGAAGTAGCTCCGGCCGTGGCAGTGACTCCAGGTATAGGGAGGAGGACCTTGCTTCGTCTGCGGCGGTTGCCAAGCGAGCCCGTCCGCGGCCGTCGTCGCCCGAGAATATAGCGTCTGGTCGGGGTAGCAGACGGGCGATTCGCTGGTATGGATTGCTATCCGACAACTCCGTTTCCAATTCCGTGCCGCTGACGAAGTCATGGAACACTTTGACGGCCTCTACTTCATCTCGCGACGTAGCCTCTGGGGCGTACTCGTGAACTATGAAGCACGGAATCCCGGCGGCCATGTAGGACAGCACCGTGCGTTCGTCCGCTCCGTTAACCCATATTCCCATGTACTCCTCCTGCGCAAGCATCATGTCCATGCTACGCAGGTCATCGAGGGAGAGCGCCCTTTGGCGCTCGATCTCCTCAACCCAGGCCGCCCAGGCTTCCTTTTCCCTGAGTAGCCGTTGCACGGCCACGCCCTGATCCACGGCGTCGTCCCACATCCGGACCGCCAGCAAGCGACTGATGACACCTTCGGCGGGGGCTGCGGGACGGAGTTCCCAATCCCGACTCTCCACGGAACGGCGGAGCCTAAGCAAGCGCTCGTCCAGGGAGCGGCCCAGGTCCCCCAAGCGCGCGATGAAAGAGGGCTCCAGGACGCCTCGTGGCGAGGGATTCGTCCGGGATTCCGGCGTCCAGAAATGGGAGATCGGTGCGAACGCCACGTAAGCGGGGTCTGTAGGGTCGACGCACATGGCTCGCCTCATGAAGGGCCAGTGGCGAGCGTCTGCACGAAAGTACTGCGGGGCGTGCAAGCAGTCATGCTTCCCGCTATGTCCGTCGTATCGCCTGTCGGCGAGGAGCGTTGGTGTTGCCACCGGCCGGTAATTCTGACGGGCCGCTCCCGGGAGGAAGGGGAATTGGAGGGAATTGGGAGCCCATAGCTCGAACTTCCGGGTGCCGCTGATGACGATTCTAGACGATCGAAGGGGGAGTTGACGCAAGTCGAACGACATGGCGGAGAAGACGCTAGGAGGGTCGTAGTAGCCCGCCAGGCAAGGCAGGCGAGCTCTAGCGTAGCGCGCCCCGCAATCAGGGAAAGTCGGAGGGGTCGCTGAGGACATGAAGGAGGATCGCCGTCGCGGCTTGCTGAACCCTTTGAAGATGAAAGCTTGTAGAAAGACAAATTGGCTCCGTCCGGACGCTGCCCTTAGAGGCGCGAACCCGACGGTGATAGAGTAGATAGGAAGTAGTGAAAGGGGCTCGAGCGTAGAGGGACTAGACGTGAGTAAGTTGGGAAAGACTGAAGACGCTGCACGTATGCGCGAACTTCCGTGAGGGGTGCGAGCAAAGGCGAGACGCAGCAGTATATGCGCGAACCCGCCTCGACGAAGACACGAGGAAGAAAGTGACAGAAGAAGGAATCCGTGGGAGGCCGTGATGGTCGGAGCCGTGTTCGGCTCGGCTAGCCGGGGCCGGTGGGCCGTACGCCCCTAAGTCAGCTTGTGCGCTCTGAGGTATTCGCGCTTGAGCGCGGGAGCGTTGCGTAGATCGTACTCGGAGACCCAAGTGTCATCGTTCGGCCCGTAACCTTCCCAACGGATCTTGAACATCCTCTGGTTCCCGTCCCTCCGGGGTCTCACTGCATGACCTAGAATGGCCTCCACTACATATTCTTCGGTGGCCTTCATGTAGTCGCGGGTGTCCGGGAGAGTCTGGCGCTCCCCTTCTTCAGGGTCTGCTGCATGGTACTTGCGCAGATGCTCCAGGTTGAAGATAGGATGCATGGCGTACGTGTCCGGGAGGCGCAAGCGGTAGACCATAGGGTTGACTTTCTCTAGCACTTCGAAAGGGCCGATCGTGCGTTGTATTAGCTTCCTTCCTGTGCCTTGGACGTCCACCAGCTCGAGGGTGTGAGGATTAACCAGGACAAGGTCACCTTCCTCTATGGACTCCACAGGACGCCTGCCTTTATTATAGGCGCGAGCCTGCCTTTCTTGGGCCAGAACCACGGCATCCCGCGCGAATTGGCGGTGGCTTTCCAGGGCAGCGACGAAGTCCTCCCCTTTCTGGCTGGGAAGGAAAGGGCGAACCACCGGGTCCGTCGTAGGGTTGAGTATACCAGCGGCGCCTCTCGGGTAGTAGCCGAAAAGTAGGAAGTTCGGAGCGTACCCGGTGGACGCGTGCACATTGGAGTTATAGGCGAATCTTATCTCCCCTAGCCATCTCGCCCACGAAGAGCGGTCCGCAGCCACGTAGGCGCGCAACATCTGCTCGATCGTAGCGTTGAGGATTTCTGTTTGCCCGTCCGTCTGGGGGTGATGCGCGGAGGAGAGGGCCATGAGGCTTCCGTACTGCGCCACGACCGAACGCCAGAACGCGGTAGCCCAACGCTTGTCGCGATCCGCAATGATTCGCTCCGGCATCCCGAATACGTTCACTACGTGGTCCACGAAGAATTTGGCGAAGCCTTCCTGCGATAGCGTGGTGTGGGTGGGGATCATGAGGCCGTATCTAGTGAGCTTGTCCACTATTACGAGGATCGCCGTGAACTTCTCCTTTCCGGACGGGGGTAGGCCCGTAATCAAGTCCAGAGAGACCGTAGCGAAGGGGCGAGCAGGCACATGAGCAGGACGAAGGCCCCCCATCTTACGCCGATGGTCAACCTTAATCTTCTGACAGACGTCGCATCGCAGCGCGAAGTTCTCCGTGTCGCGACGCATAGTCGGCCAGTAGAAGAGTTCCTTTACGCGGGCCAGGAACTTCCAGAGCCCGGCATGTGCGCTCTCGTGCGGGGAGTCGTGAAGCCAGCGGAGAACGTAGTGGACTTTGCTCTTGGGTACGCAGAGGCGGGAGGTCCAGTCCGCGTCGAGGAAGTACATCAGGCCGTCCCGGCCCTTCTGGAATCTGGAGGGGGTCAGGACCGTATCGGGGTTGGGCACGTCCTCCTTATACTTGTCCTTGTAATAAGGATCGTCGTGATACCCTTGGACGAATGAGGCGATTATCTCAGGCGATATCGACACTAGGAGGTGCGCCCGCTTATTCCAGTCATCCCCTTGATCGCTGTCGCGTGGCGGTTTCACTCCTACGGGGTACGTCCACGGGTCGTCCTGCGGGAAAGGTAGATCCGAGTCTGCAGCGGTTTCGTCGCGCTCCTCGGCTCCTTCCCCTGAGTCTGCTGCGACTCCGTCGCGCTCCTCGGCAGGACTCCCTTGCGCGTTGGAATTTGCTGCGCTCAAAGCGCGCTCTTCCTCTTCCCGTGCTCTTCCTCGTCGTGTTTGCATTGGATAGGCGAACTTGTCGATAGCCTCCTCCCACCACCATATCGCGAACGCTGCCTTCTTGGCCGGCGCGAAAGCGCTCCTCGTTTCCGCTCGTTCCGCTTCTTCCTGCGACTCCGCGTCGGGTACGATGGTGTTCAGGTCATCGCGGATTGGAGACTCATGATGCGGCACTCGTGGCAGCCTTGATAGCGGGTCTACGTTGGAGTGGATCCTACCGGGCCTATGGACGATCTTCAGGCCCGGGTACGCCGCAAACACCGCCCCCCAGGCCGCTAGTCTCCGATTCGCGTTCTCGTACACGCGAGCCCACTGCAGGGCCGCGTGATCCGTTACCAAGATGACTTGCTCCCCCTCAATGAAGGGTTGAAACTTGACGAGCGCCTCCTTGGCCCCCAGCGCCTCCCGCTCCGTAGCGCTGTAGTTGCGCTCGGCCGACCGTAAACTGCGGCTCCAGTAGGCAATGACACGCTCCACGAAGACTACCGAGTCCTCCAGTGTGGCGCCCCACTTTTCTTGCGACGGCGCCTCCTGTACCTCCTTAGCCAAAGAGATGAACAATCTCGGCACCGGCGCTCCTGCGTTCCAAGCAGCTGCAACTTTGTCATACGCCGCGGTACCTCGTAGGTCGGCGACTCGGATCGGCTGAACTTGCTGCAGGCTAGCTCCCAAAGCATAGTCCGAAGCATCCGTGTAGAGGCGGTAAGGGGACCCTTGAATTGGATGTCCTAGGATGGGCGCGTCGGATAAGGCGTCCTTCGCTTGTCGGAATGCGATTTCGTGCTCCGCGCGCCAATCCCATTTCACCCCTTTAGCTAGGAGAGCGTGTAGGGGCTTCGCAATGAACGCGTAGAACGGAATGTATGACGAAAAGTAGTTGATCATGCCAAGGAACTTCTGCAGGTCGTGCACCGAGGTTGGCCTCGCAAGTTCCTGAATAGCGGCGACCTTCTCCCTATGTGTTGACAACCCCAGCCGCGACACTTTCTGCCCCAATAGAAGGATGGAAGAGTAACCCACGAAGCACTTCTTTGGCTCCAGAGTGATCCCGGCTGCCGCGATGGCGCTCAGGACCTTCTCCAGATGTTCCAAGTGCTCCTCCCAGGACTTGGAGAATACCACGATGTCGTCAATGTATACCAGCGTAAATAGCCATAAGTACGGAGCAAGAACCCCTTGCATGATACGCTGGAAGATGGACGGTCCGTTTCGTAGTCCGAAAGGCATTCTCCTGAACTGCCATAGCCCTCGGTGCGATCTGAAAGCGGTTTTCTCCTTGGCGTCGTCGTCCATTTCCACCTGGTTGAACCCTGCGAGCGCGTCGAAGGACGAGAGCACCTGGGCGCCGGACAGCGCTTGTATGATCTCCGACTGGCGCGGTATGGGGAATTCATCCGCGATAGTGTTGGCGTTGAGCTTCCTATAATCCACCGCTAGCCGAGGCTTCCCATTCCGGAAGACCACCACGCATGGCGCCCCCCACGGGCTGGTAGAGGGCTCGATCACCCCGCGCTCAAACCAGAGGTCCATTTGTTTATCAATGACTTCTCGCTTTGCTGGGGATGCGCTATACATCGGGACCGACACGGGCTGGGCTCCTTCCTTCAGGGGTATAGGCGCCTTGTGGACGACGTGACCGAGCTTGCCCCCTACGCCGAATGCAGCCGCGTTACGGCGCAAAACGTCGTGCAATTTAGGCCTGATATCCGGTGGGACATCGGGGCCCAGGTTGACTAGCTCGGCGACGTCTACCTCCTCAGGGCCACGCTCGAATTCGCCAGCTAACGCGGTCGTCTTGGGACCCCACAGATGGTCCTCTTCTGGGGTCGCCTCCTCGGGCACGCTCGCGGGAGGGACCGCAGGGCCCTGCGCCTTCAGAGTCTCGGAAATTACTCGCTCGATAGACTCCGCCGAAGCCGCATACTTGGCCAGATCCTCCTCTGTCTTAGGGCAATCGGCATAGCTTGAGGGGTCGTGGAGCTTCCCTACTATGTCGCCAGCTTTAATGTACCAGGGGCGCGTACTTGTATTGGCTATGGGAAGATACGGTGCCGAGGTGGAGATGAAGGTCGTAGGCGCCGCTAAGACGCTTTCGTCCTCGGTCGATATTATAACCTTCTCTACCAGCCACTCATCGCGCCCCTCGAACGGCCCAGTCACTTTGACATTATGCACGGATCCCGCTGCGATAAGCGTGTCGTGAGCAGCGAGCACCGGGGGGGAATCCGTACGGCCTTCCCTCCGAATCCTAGCCTTGGACCGCTGGTACGTCTTCCGCCAGATCCCGGGCAACAGGCGCTTCATGGACTTAGCCATGCTTGCTTGCCGTATTTCGAAGCCCAAGTCCACCGAGTGCGCCGACGAAGCCGCTATGATGTGGCGAGAACGCCCCACTTGAATATCCGACTGTCCCGTAGCCCAACGTTGGATGCCCAATTCGTAGGAGGACTGGAAGTCTTCGCCTAGGAGCAGAGGTACTCGCATGTTCCTTACCACATACGCCTCAAGCTCAAAGCAGATGATGTCGCCTTCCTTTGTGACCATGTACAGCGGAACCTTTACGTAGCCGAGAACTTTAGCTTGCCCCGTCAAATGGTAGAGCTTCATCCGTATGCCTTCCCGGGGCTTCGGCAGGTTTGGGATCGAACGCCAGAAGTCCTCTGACATGAGCGTAATATCCGACCCCGAATCCAGTCGTCCCCGAATCTCTTTTTGATCGAGGCCTCCCACGCGCACCTTGACGTGAAGCGCCAGAGCTCCTAGGGACCCCAAACCATCGGGCAGCTGCCGTACCTTGCGCGCCGAGAAGATCTTCGCACCCTCTGGAGTCTCCGAGGAGGCTAATTCCACCACTCTGGCCGCCTTACGGAGGATCTTGCGAGGGAGGGGGGTGGCTTCATCCGGGTCAACCGCCCGCCCCTTACCCTTATCTTCCTTCGAGGGCTTAGCGAATGCTTCTCGACGCCTTCTGTTCCTGTGGTAGCCTCGTTCCACCAGGTGAGCTGCTTTAGCCTCAGCGTCAAGCGCGTCAACCACGGGGATAGGAATGGGCGGCGAAGTCTCCACGGAGCTCTCAGGGGGTTCACACGGATAAGCGGAAGCCTTGGATTCAACGCACATAGCTATGTACTCGCGCCGTTGCGCCTCCTCCTCCTCCGGGTCCACGTCGACGTCGATCAGGTGGGCGGAGCGAAGGGCCTCCCAACGACCATGGTGCGGGCAATCCATCGCTAGATGCTTCGGGCTGGTGCATATGTAGCACTCACCATTGGGAGGGCGCTTGCTGACCACCGAATCGTCGCGGCCGAACTCGTACCCATTTATCGTCCGGCCTTTAGGCCAGTCCGGCTTGGATCCCGTCGCGCGTCCGCCTTCCTTCCTCTTCCTGTCTGCCGCGAACACGGCTTTCGATTCCTTGTCCCCGCTGCTGTCGGACTCACTCGAGCTTCCCGTCGCCGCTTCTTTATCTGCTGCGTTGACCTTGCGACGGTGGTGTCGGAATGGCGTGGTGCCGCTCGACGAGCCGGACGCCAAGATAGTGTTGACCTTGGCGGCCCAGGACCATGACGCAACGAGAGCGTTCGCGTCGTGCTCGGCGACGGCCATGAGGGTAGCCAGATCGGGGCATACTACTTCGTTCACGTCACGAGCCCACTCTGCCGGTTGGGTGCGAAGGACTCGAGCTACTACCGCGGGGCCATCTTCGACGTCGGCAAATAGGAAGGAGTGCGACTCTATGCGTCGCTGGAAGAAGTCGAAGGGTTCCTCCTTTTCGTGGCCCTTCTGCCGGAACCGCATCTCTTCGAACTCCTGAGTCCTCTCTAGAGTCCACTTGGCCGTCAAGAACTGCCGACGGAGGGCGTCGAGTAAGTGCGTCCAGTCCTGACTGTATTCGGACCTTCGAGCAGGCGAAGTGGCGTTCCACCAGCGTAGGGCGCGATCCGTGAACTTGGAAGGAGCTATCTGCGCCACTCCCCGAGCCATGCGCTCCCCCATGTTGGCAAGGTGGGACATCCTGATAACGTAGTCGATGATAGTGTCTCCGCGCCCATTCCAGGAGGGCACCACGGAGATGCTAAGCTTCGGGTTGAGCTGCCATCCGTCGTAGGCGCTCGCTGGGCTAGGCCCAGGTGCTGCCGGCGGTCCCCCACCACCACCATCGCCTCCGCCCGAGCCTCCACTGCCGCCCCCTCCATGCCCACCTCCCCCGTTCCCTCCGTTGCCTCCTTCAGGTCCTCCAGGACCGTCTCCTCCTCCAAAGGGCAGGCGTCCCTTCCAGGCGGGCGGTATGCCATCGCCTCCAGAGGGATCCGGGGGTGGCCCTGTTCCTTCAGGTGGCGCGCCGTTTCCTCCAGCCCCGCCTCGAAACACATAAGTGGTCCTCTGCGGCATCTCAGCTGCCGTACCGGCTGCCTCGTCGGGCGCTCTGGTAGGCGCTAATATACCGCGAGGAGGATTACTCGTGTGCATCATCGATGGCCCCCCAGCCGCGGAGGACACGCTCCATGTGTCTTGAATAGGGCCTGCTCCAGGAAGAGAATTGACAAGAGTACGGCGGATCGCGGAAGGCGTAGGGGTGAATCTCACCCCAGCCGAAGCAGGGCCCGTGGGTAGATTCTGACTCCCGGTGTTCGCGAGGGGGAAGGCCCGTTTCTCAAGAGCTGCGGAAGGGTTCGCGCTCGATTGAGACCCTGAAGGAGGAGCCCAACTCTCAGGAGCAGCGGGTAGATTCGCGCTCGACTGAGAACCTGAGCCGCCTCGCTCCTTTATCGTGGGGATAACCTTCTTGTCCCTAGGGCGCCTCTTGTAGTATTCCGGGAGAGCCTGCTCGTAAGCCTCCAGCGACTCCACCACATGCTTGTGCTCCGCTGCATCTATCAACGCGGCTCTTCCTCCGTAATCCTTCCGCATCAGGAGGCGATAGAGTTCTTTGGTGGGTGGCGCCGTTCCGAATGCTTCGCGGACCTCGGAGATCGTGGAGTCTACGGAACTCACGACTTCACTAGGCTCCTTGCCCGTATAATGGGCCTTGATATTCTGGAGGTAGGAGCATATATGCTTGTCCGCTCGAACAAGGCGGAGCTGAAGAGACGCAAAGTAGAAGCGTAGGTCGGTACGGCTTCGGCAGGCTTCGAGCATATAGAGGAATGCGAAGTTAGGGTCCAGGTTGAAGGCGGTAGACTGCTTGCGCCCTAGGAACGAGTGGAGGGCGTCCAGGATCTGCTGAGTGGCGACAGAAGCGTGCGCCACTTCGGCGAGGATAGTGAGAGGCAGCCCGAAATACTCCTCCTTCGTGGACGGATCTTCCAGAGTCTCCCAAGCCACCGCGCTGTCCTCGTAGCTGGCGACCTTCGCTATGAGGCCTGAGAGACGTTCCCAGAGAAAGTTACGGTGCGGCTGGCAGTAGCGAATGACCGCGTCTCGTAAGCCGTCGGTCTCCGCGGAGCTCTTGTCAGGGAGTTCGCCGTCTACTACTCCGAATGAGAGCAACGGGTCCTCGTCGGATGCGGAGTACGGGTCATAGGGGGCGTGGTAACGCTCCACAGAGGCGAAGAGGGGCTCCTTGTACAGATCGATGGCCGCGCCGTGTCGCCGGAAGAAACGCTCATATTCCTGCTCCTTGGAGAGCCGATGGAACATTGTCGAGATACTCTCCTGGTCTTCAGAAGAGGCCTCCCGGTTTGGCGTCACGGCTACAGTGGAGACCGAGACGTCTGATTCGTCGACGCTGCTGAGAGGACTGATAGGAGAGGGCGCTTCCGAGTTCGCTGCCTCAGGGGCTGCGCTCTGCGGTTGCGAAGGGGGTTCTGGGCCCGAAGAACCTGCATCTGCTGCCTTAGGGGCGCTCTGCGAAGGCTCTGGTTTCCCAGGGAAAAGGCGGCCGGGAAGCGCCGAGACGTAGGTGGCGCTTTTCTGCGGGGGCTGATCCCCTTCGTCCTCAATCTCTTCTATGGAGGCTCTTCTGAGCGGCCCCCTCTTGTCAGCTCCCGTCATATGGGATGGTAGACGGGGAGCTGGCTTCTCGACGGGAGTAGCGAGAGAAGAAGGGGGCGGGGCTCTTGACGAGGAAGCTAGCGGAGGGTGACGGGGCGAGGTAGGTGCGGGGGGAGCTCCTGCGGTAGGCTTGGAGGCCGAGCGGAGCGAAGCGGTCCTAGAGGCTGCAGGCGCCGGGACCGGTTCCGAGGCGGCGGCAGCCTTCTCCTTCTTCCCGCGCTGTGTCGGAGTTCGCTGAGACATGTAATGGCGAAGGGAGGGGAGAGCTGAGGGGGGTTCGCTCGGGACTCGTTTTTAAGCGGCCTCCGCTTAGCGAAGCGAAGACACGAGGACTTTACCCATGGGTTTTCCCAGAGTCTTCGACGTCTTGTATGCAATGAGAAAGTAAGGCGAAGTAATAATTGGGGAGGAGAAGACGGTGGCTTCCCTCTTGGCCCCCCAGCGGTCGGCCGTGATTCTGACAAGGTAGGGTCCGTGTCCCTCAGAATACGCGCCGGGGGAGCCAGCAGCCGAGCCTGGCCTGCGTATGAAGAAATTGAAAAGAGCAGGGCAGGGGCGTGTCCAGAGGATTCACGCGCCCGGGCGCTAAGTGGCTTCAAGACCTGTGAAGCCCTCGCGGTGGGCTCCATTGTGATGCTGCACGAGTTGCGAAGGACTTCAATAGGTCTTGAAGTTGAGGAGCGACGCAAGCTGCCGTAGTAGGCGCTAAGCGTCGCTCAGGGAGACGGGGCCGCCGACTCAGGCGCCGCCGCTGGTGTCACCCTTTCAGCCAGGGGTCTTGTCACCCTAGACAGGAGCTCCAGTAACCCGGGAGCACGGGGAGCAGTTATACGCGTGCTCAGGCATTTGGTGCGTCCTGGCGAGGGGGATTCCCTAGCTATTCGTCGTTCACGCCATGAAGTATAGAGTGAAGTTAGATGTATTAGATAATATGCGACACGTGACTGATGACGGTACGCGATCTAGCTAAGTGCGAGTAAACTACGGTTAAGTCCAAGAAAGCAGGGCACGGCAGTGTATATAGTCCGCCCCTCGTCACAGCGACTGAGCTGTGGTTTGGCTCCACAGACTGCGCTGGAAATGAATGACAACCCCAAGTTCGCAGCTATCGAAACCAATAGAGCTTATTTGCAAGTGGTGAAAATTGGTTTCTGTAATCGAAACCTGTGGAGCGATAATCGAAACGGTCGAAAAAATAAGCCCCACACATCCGCGTCATTGCGTTGAATACGGTCATGTGCCGCTGCCATCTTGATCTTCACTGAATCACTGTCACTGTGGATGCCTTCCAACGCTATCCGATAACTACCGTGTCTCGATACATCACAGGTTAGACTGACGAGCTCGGGAGGGGCGGCGGCGACGCGACGAACGTCGAGGGCGAGGTTTGGATTGAGACTCGGAGAAAGTCGGCGGGTCACGGTGCGCACGTCGTCTCATTTTGGACAACAGCTCCCGTTCAGAAAAAGTGGTCTCAGGCTCCACAATCGAAACAGGCCAGGCCCTGATCAAAAAAAAACCCATTTTTCACCACTTGCAAATAAGCTCTAATCTTGGCTGTTAGTGAACACAATAGAGCTTATTTGCAAGTGGTGAAAAATGGGTTTTTTTTGATCAGGGCCTGGCCTGTTTCGATTGTGGAGCCTGAGACCACTTTTTCTGAACGGGAGCTGTTGTCCAAAATGAGACGACGTGCGCACCGTGACCCGCCGACTTTCTCCGAGTCTCAATCCAAACCTCGCCCTCGACGTTCGTCGCGTCGCCGCCGCCCCTCCCGAGCTCGTCAGTCTAACCTGTGATGTATCGAGACACGGTAGTTATCGGATAGCGTTGGAAGGCATCCACAGTGACAGTGATTCAGTGAAGATCAAGATGGCAGCGGCACATGACCGTATTCAACGCAATGACGCGGATGTGTGGGGCTTATTTTTTCGACCGTTTCGATTATCGCTCCACAGGTTTCGATTACAGAAACCAATTTTCACCACTTGCAAATAAGCTCTAATGTTGGTTTTTTTCCGCTGTCCGCTGCAGAAATCTTCTAAGCAACCGCATTGAAAGTTGATCAGACGCAATGTAAAATCGATACCCAGTCTACAATCCGGTTGCAAAACATCGTGTTGCCGTTGAGTCTCGAGTAGAACACCCTGCGCGGGCAAGCAGGGATACATGGTTGAAACTTGGTTGAAACCAAGCTGTCAGTGTTGATGCATCCGGCCCGATACGCGCCGCCGCCGCGCCGCTACTCCGCTGTGGCAGTGTCGTCCCGAGACCCGAGCTTTGTGAGGCTTTGCGCTGCTTTGCGAATGTATCCCGCCCTAACCCTAACTACTAAGACTCTCTGCTCTGTCTGGCTGCCTCTGGCAGTTGGGAGCCAGGACACCACCTGGCACCCATGCCTCAATCCAGCTGAGGGATTCATCGCATTCGCGCTCCGACCACCACAGCAGCTGATCGCTGTAGCCCCCCCAATGACAGAGACTGTCCAGTGTCGTACGCAATCGCCAGGCCCTCATTCGCCACTGGCGCCTGTTGGTTGCCTCGCTCAAAGCCCCTGCCGTTGCCAGACGCGTTATGCCCCCACTTGCCGTCATCTCTCCGGGCCCTCTCTGAACCTCATTATCTCACGACACGGAGGGTTCTAACTTCTTCCCAATCTACCCATGTTCGCCACAACGTCAACTTACAAATCGCACATACACGAAAAAAAAAGAAAGAAAAACTTTCATCTCGGGACTTTTCATGTCGGTATCCTCCGCCGTATCTCTCTAATATCTCGGACCCAGTGGCAATTCCCGGATGCCTGGCCAACACACAAGTTGCCATTTTCCCGCTGGGGCCGCATCAGCCGCGAATTGCGAGTGCACAGGAACGCCGACAGTCCGCCAGGCTTCCGGTGCTGAGAAGCTTCTCTGGCTGGTGCTGCTCTATATCCAGTTAGGTTCTGTGTGCAGCTAGGCTTGTCCCTAGTAACAGCCCAACTTGAAGCACAAAGGGAACAACTTGGCCCCACAAAGGGACGCCCGCATTCGTCCAGCCCTTGTTCCCTATTTCAGCGGAAGGAACTTCAAGTTAAGGGTCCTGTCCTCCGCGCTTGCTTCCACTCCAAGCGCGTACATAACCCTGGGAGCTACGGCCCGCTGCCTGTGTACCCCCCCAGTGCCAGGAGAGCTTCAGTTTTCAAAAGACGCCGCCTTGACGCCCAGAGAATGATCAGAAATGCTCACATGTGCGGATGTCAGAATGTTGCAGAGTGCGTCGCGTCGATTCTGCCTCCGCCTCCGCCTCCGAGTCGACGCACTTCTCTTGATCTTGATATGTCAAGCAAAATTTAACTACCCGAGCCCCAGCGCCGACTCCCCCGCTCTCCGCCGACTCCGACGCTTTTTTCCGCTTTTCCGCTCGATGCCCCCTCCTCGGAGCAGAGTGCATGCTCTCGAACAGCGCTACGTTATGCGAAGATTCAGATTGTGAGCTTAGGGTGCGGCGTGACTAGCTGACTGAGGATTCTCTATAGCCCACCGCATGGCCGTGACGGGGCACTCGGAAGGTGTCCGGCAAAATGATAGATTCACGAGGAAAGGAACGGCCGGAATGGGACAAAGGTCGCTGCTCGCTAGTGGGGGTGTTGTTCTTCGTGATATGGGTGCCTAGCAGCGGTGCAGCCGCAGCTCAGGTGGACCCAGAAGGACCCACCGAGCCATGGAGTCGGAAGCTGCTAGCCAGTGGGGGCCGCAACATCGGGCATATCCACCTGCGCTAGCAAGATCGGAATATCGGGAAGTGGGTCCCAGTCCTGTGAACGATTCAACAGCTTCTCTTCAAGCGTTCGGCCGGCTCTAGCTTCCAAGATGTGCCGCAAACGCAATCCTGCAGCCAAATGGCAGGAAAACTCGACCCACGAGCTTTTTTTTCGGTGGAAAATATTCAAGGTTTCAATTGCAAGGTCGTGTGTCTGCGAAACGTCCATCTCAGCTTCGCAGCGGGCGTCGTTCTTTCGAACGGAGCCCCCAGCCCGCAGCCCCCGCCTGGTCCACCATCGCCATATCCGGATCCCGATCCGGTCAAAACGGCAGGCATAATTGACTGCTTACCCGATGTGGCATGCTTCACACTGCCCCCGCACTCACTACGAGCAGCGGAGATCTAAGGTCTACCGTGGCCGGCTAGCTGACTGTGTGCCCTCCAGCAGATGTATCAGTGAGAAGTGGGAACGCGAAGCGCACTTCTGCTGTCCTACGGCGACGCGTTCTGTCCGAATCTGGCCGGGCTTCAATCTGCTTCAATCCAGGTGACAGACAGTTCCCAGGAAGAACCGCGGAAGAGCTTCAAAAGCTCTGGCGCCTCTAGACCGGGCTTCGCACCGCCAGGCCTTCTCTCCCTCCCTCTTCCGCTCGCCCCCGCCCACCCTTAACACCAAGTCAACGCCTCATCACTCAGCCAGCATGGTCGACTGGCAATCCACCGAAGAGATCATCCGCGATGGCGGTACGCGTCACTATATGCGCCCGTGCGGACACCCTCGGAGGCTCACGCGCGCACTGCAGCTGCATTCGGGAAGTTCATGCACGTTCTGCTCGGGCTCTACATGTACGCGTCTTTCGCGTCTAGATCTGCGCCCGCAAACTTTTACTCACGCGGCGCGCACCGGCAGCTGGGAGTGGTTCACGTCCCTGCGCTTTGACTGGGACTACATCTCGGGCAAGCGGAAGTTTCGCTGGCCGATGGTACGCCCACCATCCTCTCCATCGCTCTTAGCGTGGTCACTCAAGTACTCACGCGTTCGGTGCAGATATTCTACTTCCTGAACCGCTACTGCCTGCTCTTCGCGCTGGTCGGGATGTACGCGTCAAAGCCTCACTGGTTCCGGAGCGTTGATCTGACCGTATCGATTACAGCGCGATTGCTCTGAACGTCACCACGTATGTTATGTCCGCAGTCCAGCGGGGATATATCCACCGACGTCATGCTCAAAAATACTTTTCGCAGCGAGATTAACTGCCAGGGGTTGTACACGTTCAACCAGTGTTTTGGGAACGCCGCAATCGGTGCGTCGTCCTCTACTGTTCGCTGGACAAAATCTGACCTTCTGCGAAGGCCTAGCGAGCATAAACCTCAGCCTCCGAACGTGAGTGCCTCTTCCCCGTTGTTGAGAACTGTCTTGACGTTTTCGTTCTAGCATCGCTGTGTGGGACCAGCGGTGGTACATCTGCGTCCCGCTCACCGGAATCATCCTCGGGCACTGGTCGCTCCTGCTTCACGGTCAGCATTCACAGCTCCACCCCGTTCTCCGAGCTTGACACTGTACAGGCATCCTTTTGAAAGCGGCGTGGGTCCCGCCGCAGGGCTGCGTGATCACCTCGACGGACAACCGCCTCCTCGCCATCACCTTCATCTACTCCATGGCCTTCGACTTCACCGTGCTCTCGCTCACGGCGTACAAGCTCCTCTTCCCCACCGGCGGCAAGTCGCGCCTCGTGAGCCTCATCTTCAACGACGGGCTCATCTACTTCGTCATCGCGTGAGCCATTCTCTTACCCCCGACCGAGTCCGCGATGCTCACCGTTTCCCGCATAGGTTCCTGTCGAATTTGCTCGCGACGGTGCGTATTTCCGCTCGTTGGAAGCGTCTTCACGGCTGATGCCCGCCCCATTGGCAGATCTTCATGCTCCTCAACCTGAACGCCGTCATGTCCATCATCGCCAACGTCCCCGCCGCAATCGCCTCCACCGTGCGCTTTCCCTCCCTTCCCATTCCCTGGCCCTTCGGCTGATTCGTCCTCGTCCCGCTGGCAGATCGTGGCCTGCCGCGCCGTGCGCCGCCTGGCGAACTACACCTCCCCCGGCGCGCAGATGTTCGGGGGCACCACCGGCTCCTCCGGCACGCTCGCGTTCCGCAAGTCAAACCAGACGAGCGTCCTGCGGCCCAAGATGCAGATGCACCACACCAAGTCGGGGTCCGAGGGCGTGCACGTCCAGGTCCGTTGCCCTATATCCTATGTTATATGCGCCGGCGGGACGATCTGACCGCCGCATTTGTCTGCAGATGGAGACGTTCGAGAGCCAGAGCCCGGCGGACCGCGCGTTCCTGGAATACGACGCCGCCGGGAAGATCTCGCGCGGCGCCGCGCTCGACTCGGACCCGGAGGCGCAGGTCATCACCGACGAGTTCAAGCGCCCGCCGTACTAAGCGCTGCGCTCCTCTGTACATTATCGGCCCCCCGCGGCCCCGCCCGTCTGCACTTTCGTTTTCGTCCTCGTCGCTCAGAATCGCTCGTTGTCTCGTCGGATCCACGCATAACTTGGGATCACGTCATCCCGTTCCCTGCCAGCACCCTGTACATGTGGATGTGGATGCCTCTCTATACCTCCCTTCGTCACCGTGGGGCCGTTCCACCCTTCTCCCGCTGGCAGGCTGCCCTTTCCCTTTCCCCCTCGCCCTCGCCCAAGTTGCCGAAGTTGCCCTTGCCCTGCCCTTACATACACCTCGCTTTGCCCCCGGACGTACATAGCATCAGCATCATCACGCAGAAGTAGCAGTAGAAGTAAAAGTAAAACATGTTGTAAGTAACAGTACGTGCAGCATGCCCTGAACATGAACACAGACAGAATACATAGATGGTTCCGAATTCCGGCCGCTGCAGGATACTCTACTTACTAAGTACTAATTACGCGCCAAGTGTACGCGCCGACTTTTCCACTTGCAGTATTCTCAGGCCTAAATAAAGCTATCGCTTCTCTGCTTCTAACTTATGCATCTATTCATCATCGCAGGGCCAGCTGTGCCTTACTTACAGCTACTTACAGCGGGGTCAGCGGGCGCCGTGCGCCGCGCACGTTCTTTCGTTCTTTCGTTCTGTCGGAATACCGGATACTGTCAGAGATACTTAACAGTCGCAAAAGACTCCAGACTGCAGACTCAGAGAAGAAAATGGCTGCCATTGGCCAAGTTCCAACACTGATTCAGAGCGCTGAGGACGGGGTTCAAGTCAGCGCCGCGGGGGCCGTCCGCTCAGCGGGGGCTTTTACTCGCAGGGTCCGAGTCCGGGATAGATAGGCGTTCCCGAATTCTGCGGCGATCGTTCCTGTATCCGATCGGAGTCCTAGGCCTCAGGCCTCAGAATGCAGCGGGAGCTTTCTTGAAGTTTCCAACTTGAAGTCTTGAACAGCTTGAACCTTGCAGAAATATAGAGATGATTTGGAACTCTATCAGCGGGGTCCGAGTCTTGAATGGATAGGCGTTCCAAATTTCAGCGGCACCTTGAATTCTTCCTGCAGCCCAGCAGCGGGAGCTTTGAATTCAAGCTTCCGCCCTGTTCTTGAACCTTGCAGAAATATATCGATAATTGGGAACTTTATCAGCAGGGTCCGAGCCCGGAATAGATAAGCGTTCCAAATCTCAGCGGAAACTTGAACTCATCCTGCAGCCGAGTCCTAGGCCTGCAGCGGGAGCTTTCAAGTTCAGCTGAGTTACAACCTGTTCTTGAACCTGTTATAAAAATGATATGAAAGTGCGCGCTAAGTACTAACGCGCATCGCGCCTAGATAAGCCAGAGCGGCATGAATTTCCCCCCATTATGCTCTGAGTTGAAAATTCTAGCCTTGTTCGGGATGTTCAAGTTCAAGTTGGCAGTTGGAACGCGAGATGGAATGCCCCACGTGACGTGACGCACCGCGTCCGACGGCGCGGAGCAGGACTAATCCGTTTTCGCGCGCTCAGAACCAGGCCGGCAGCATCCACTTGAATCACTTCACTGAAAAAAACGTCTGGTGCAAGTCTAGGCAAAGTTCAAGTCCAGTCAGCAGTGGGAGTCAAGTGGCTCACCGAGTGCCTTGAACCTTCAGGCTTCCAGCGGGAGAACATGACAAAAATCGCAGATTCTACTGCTTTCTGTTCGACACACCCTCTGTCTTGCTTTCCTTCTGTTGTTACAACTTACGAACGGGCAGGCACAAACTTGAAATGCCATACGAGTCCATGTGGGAGGAGGGGTGGAGAGCGGCGGCTGGACAGTGGAAAGACTCCGAACTGAACTGAAAAGATCAGGCAGGCACAAATGCCATACTGGTATCCATGTGCATGAGGGGGTGAGAGCGGCGCCCGAGCTGGGCTAGGCCGGCCGCTGGACGGTGAAAAGACTCCGAACCGAACTGAAAGATACAGAAGCGCAGAAGCACAGGCGGTATCTTGTTCAAGTTGGCTACTTTGGTAAGTATCGGTATCGGTTTGGTTACTTGGTATCGGTTTGGTATGTATCTATCAAGGTGCAGTATACTGTATTTTTAGTATTACACAGCGCTCTGTCCGTCCGGGCCATCCGGTATTCCATCCATCCATCCATCCATGTATCTACTATATACAGCTTCATTGCCATGGGGCGGGGTATCTAACGAGGGGAAAACAAAGGAGGGGCGGGCGGGGCGCGGTTTTGGATTGTTTTTATTTTTATTTTAGCGTCAGAACATCGAACATCAACGCCAACGCCAGAGCACCAACGCCAGAGCGCCAGGACGCCAACGCCAGAACGCAGGACGCCGTCAGAACGTCAGAGCGCCAGGACGCCAGCACCTCAGATGGTAGGCGCCTTGTTCTCCGCGTCGTAGCTCTGCCGCTTGAGCGAGAGGTCCGGCCCGTACTCCGGGTCCGCGTGCGTCGAGTCTTGCAGGACGAACGTCTCCATCTGCGCGGCGCGTCAGCAACGATTCCACGAAGAGTATGATGAGCAGGAAGGGAAAAGCGCACCTGGACGTGCACGCCGGGCTGGGCGCCGCCGCGCCCGGACGCGGTGATCCCGCGCGGGCCGCCGCTGGCGCTGCGGAAGTTCGACGCGCTCGTGGAGCCCGAGGGCGCGCTGCAATGCGTCGTGATCAGCGACTCGAACGGGCGGAGGGGAGGAGAAGGGAGGAGAAGACGTACTACATCTCTGGGCCCTTGCTCGTGAAGTTGGTGAGGTGGCGCACGGCGCGCGTCGCGACGATCTGTGCGCTCGGTGTCAGGAGGGGAGAGGAGGGCAGGAGAAGGAAGGGGAGCGCACGGTGGAGGCGATGGCGGCGGGGACGTTGAAGATGACGTTCATGATCGAGTTGAGGTTCATGATCATGAAGACCGTCGCGATGAGGTTCGCGAGGAAGCTACGGCGGCGGAATAAATCAGTACGCCTCGCGGCGCGGCGTGGGGGACTCAGGCTCACGCGATGAAAAAGAAGATGAGTCCGTCCTTGAAGATCATCTTCATGAGCCGGCTGCCGCTCTTGCGCTTGCTGCCGAGCTTGTACGCGTTCAGGAGGAACACGACGAGGTCGAAGCACATGGAGTACGTGAAGGTCGCGGCGAGGACCGTGTTGTTCGTGCCCGTGATGTTGCACGCGTTGAGCTGGGGGTCCCAGTTCGCCTTCAGCAGCACGCCTAGCGCTCCGCGTCAATATCGAGGTACATAGAGGACAAAGAGAGAGAGATGAGGCGCACCCTGCAGGATGAGACTCCAGTGTCCGAGGATGACGACGATGAGGAAGAGCTTGATCCATTTGTTTTGGGACCAGATGGCGAGCGTTCGGAGGGAGAGGTTGATGCTGGCGAGACCCACGGCGGCGTTGCCCGCAAACTGGTTGAAGGTGTAGACGGCTTGGCAGTCAATCTCTCTGTTCATAAGATAATCAGGAGTGGTTTATTGACATTTTTAAGACAACGCACGTAGTCGAGTCGAGGGCAACGGCGCTGAATTCAACCGGTGAGCAATAGTAAACATCTAAACGGCATACTCCTCACATTCCGGCCATTGCCGCCAATAACAGATATCTGTTCAGGAAGTAGAAGATCTAGGGAAAAAGGATTAGCAAACATGGGGGCGCGCGATTGAAGGGGGGAACGCACGAGTGGCCATCTGAACGCCTTCTTGCCGGTGAGGACCTCCCAGTCGAAGGGCAGGGAGATGAACCATTCCCATCTAAGGCAATCTAGATTAACGAGCTTCCCGACCTGGAAGGCACAAGACCACGCACGCATAGACGCCGAGCAGCGAGTGCATGAACTTGAGGAACACGGTCGCATCGAGGATGAGCTCTTTCTGGGAGGCCCAGTCGGGCATGGTGGCAAAATGAAGGGGCGGCGGGGTGGGGTCGTGGGGACAAATCCAACGAGTAAAAGCTTGGTGCAAATGCGGTATTTAATCATGGCGGGCCGTTCGAGACGGCAGAGTCGCGTTATGGTTCGCGTGCTGAGGTGGTATATGTAAACGCATGGGGGTACCTACTACCGGGGCCCTGAAGACGGACAGAAGAGAAGCACGGCCCGTTTGGGCAGGTGGAGGGTGAGGTAACGCTCGCCAGTCCTCGCCGTTTGGGCGCTAAAAAGTCTAATCTGCCCGATCCGCCGAGGCCAATCGGCTGAGAACATTTGTCGTGCACGATAGACTGAGCTGGACCGGCCAGGACGCCATTTAGCATGTAGGGCATGAAGCTTCGTAGCAGAGGCGGTAGGTGGGCCGGGGGATCAGGTACACGAGGCCAGGTTGCGATGCCGCCGAGAAAAGCAAGCAAATTCTGGAAGGTGAACAAGGTGAAAGCAAAGGAGCAATCAGATAGCTTGCCGAGAACTGTCGTAACAAATTTCAGTCTCCGACTACGCAAATTGAAGCGGCGCCAGAAACACTTGTATGTTTTTCGCGGAACCACTGGGCACTCAATTGAAAAACTCAAGGCTTCATTTTCGCCGTCCAGCTGCCTATAATTAGGGTCCCATTTGGCCTGCCATGGTCCCATTCAATCTGGCGTTGTAACGGCACATGTCGTTGGCTGTCGACACGCTCCAGCGACGGAGGTTGGACGGGGCGCGGACTGGTCGATTCTGGGTGTTCAATGCTGCCGTGCGCGCCTCTGGACAAAGCAACGATATACACACCGCCCGAGCGACCGGACCACGCCATTCTGCAGGGCCCAAGTGGCCTTGTACGGACGCACCTTGTACCGAATCCAGCAGGATCAGCTACCCGAATACGGTTTGGTGAAGAGAAGAAGGTGTTCTGATGCACCGTTCGGGCCATCATGTCAGCCAGCGCTCCGACTAGCCGCGACCCGCGAACCTGTGTCCGCGCCCGCAAGCCCCCCCGGTGCTGACACTATGTTTTTCACACCCCTTCTATCAGAAAGGAGCTACCGGCGATGACCCTTACGCACTTTTTACCTCTTTATCCTCCGGGTCCTCCGGTACCCTCTCGTCGTTTCCTATTTCCTCACCCTCCTCTCCGTTCGCTTGCCATGTACCCCATCCTCTCCGCGGTCGGTCTGCTGGCAGTCTACGCCCTGATACGCGTTCCGCTCAACCGGCGCCGTCGCGCTCTGGACGATGTCCACGCGCTCCCTGGGCCGGTGCGATTGCCTTTAGCCTTTACCAAACATCTCTCTGAGTCTCATCTGCGCAGGCTGCATCCATTGCCAGCTGGATCTGGGGCCACGAGCTGCTCGTCTTCCAGCACGCAGCCACCGAGATGTATTCCATCTGGGCGCACTCCTTCGGAGGTCTATTTAAGATTAAGGGCGCGCTGTTCCACCCCGATATTGTGCGTTCTCGGCGCGGCGGGTCAAAGTTTACTCACCGACGCCACCTGGGCACAGATTGTCGCCACCGACCACGCCGCCGTGCACCACATCTTCGCGCACAGCGACCGCTACGTCAAGTCCCCCGCATTCCGCCCGCCGATCATCAACCTGCTCGGTGCAGGCCTGGTATGGTCCGAGGGCGAAGACTGGCACCGGCAGCGCAAGATCCTGAGCCCCGCCTTCTCGTGCGTCCACTCCTTATGCGGATCGGTTTCCTATTCTAAGACATCGGCACCAGGCAAGAATCTGTGAAAGATATGACTTCGGTCATCTTCGAATGCGCCGAGCGGCTCGAGACCCGGCTCACGAACCTCATCCTCGACTCGCCCTCCAAGGACGGAGCGAGCCTCAACATCGTCCACTACATTAGCGCGTGCACGTAAGCCCGTCTCACCTGTCTCCCCCACGCTCGGCTCCCGTCGCTTACTCGCTCCTGCCAGCCTCGACATAATCGGGGCCGTCGGCCTCTCGCACTCCTTCTCCGCGCAGACCGCGCGCGTCGACCCGCACTCGGACGCGGCGCAGATCAGCGCCTCCTGGGCCGACCACGTCAACACGGGCCTCCAGCCGCTCGCGTTCCTCGCGCCGCTCGTCGTGCGCGCCGTCCCCGCGATCACGCGCGCGCCCCTGCCGCTCATGCAGACGCAGGGCGTCGTCAAGACCATCGTGCGCCGCCTCGGGACCGCGCTCCTCGAGCGCGAGCAGTTCGCCTTCACGGCGGCCGCCAGCCAGAGTGCGCCGGGTGGCGCCCGGGTGGCGCGGGAGGACGGCGCGCAGGCGGCGCGCGGGAAGGACATCCTCAGCGTGCTGCTCCGCGCGCGCCGGCTGGGCAAGGCGGACCAGGCGCTCTCCGACGGCCAGATCCTCGATAACGTACGCGCGTTTTTTTTTGGGACGTGATGATCAGCACTGACAGTTCGCGGCACTGGTAGATATCCACCTTCACGTCCGTCTATTTCCGAGTTGGACCCACGGTCAACAGCTAACGTTGTTTCTATTTTGTGCGTGTAGGATGGTCGGCCACGAGACGACCGCGGGAAGCCTGACGTTCACGCTGTGGGAGCTTGCGCGCCACCCCGCTGTCCAGGTTTGTCTTAATCACCTGTCTCCCGGCGGTAGCGATACTAACAAGCACATGATGCAGGACCGCCTGCGCGCTGAAATCCAGTCCTGCGGGCGCGACCTGTCGTACGACGATATCCAGAAACTTGAATTCCTGGACGCGGTCGTGAAAGAGGGGTAGGGCTTGTCTCTAATAATAAGGTTGAACTGACCACCATGCTCGTAGCCTGCGCCTCCACCCCGCCTCGCCGCAGACGGAGCGCCTCGCGCTTGAGGACGACGTCGTCCCGCTCTCGACCGCCCTCCCCGGCATCGGCGGCTCCTTCCGCATCAGGAAAGGCCAGGTACGTCCAACACAAACTACTACCCTTGGTTCAACCATATCTTGATGAATGAATTCAAGGTCATCCACTTGCCGTTCATGACGATGAACACGGACACGAAGGTGTGGGGCCCCGACGCGAAGGTGTTCGACCCGACGCGCTGGCTCGTCGCGCGCGACCCCGCGACGCTGCCCAGCGGCTGGAGCGGCCTCCTCACCTTCTGCGACGGCCCCCGGAACTGCATCGGCTGGCGCCTAGGTGCGCAAACTTCCTCCCTGCTTTCAACTTGGACTAAACGCATTATTCGCAGCGGTCCTGGAGTTCAAGATCATCCTGGCGACGGTCGTGCGCGCGGTGGTGCTGCTGGACACGGGCGTGCGCGTCGAGGAGAAGATCTCGCCGACGCTGCAGCCCGTCGTCGACGGCAAGGGCGGCGTCCTGCCCCTGCGCGTCCGACTCGTTTGATTCATCCGACGCAACTCGATTCAACCTTGGTTCGATTCCCGCCCCGCCCGGCCCGCGACATTATTCCCCGGCCGCCCTTCCTTCCCCCCCCATCACCCTCCTTACCCTCGCATTCCCCTCGCATTACCCTCGCATCTGCGTCCGCTGCGGCATGCGGCACACAGACACGCTGCATGTACAGCCAGAGAGCGCCGCGTCCCCTCGTTTTCCTCGTTTTTTCCCTCACTTATTGGATTAAGATTCAATTGTAGCTTAGTTAGTAGCTCGCCTGGTTGGCATTTGGGTTATGACTTCTGTGAGCATCCATAATACGACTGCGCATCGGTGTCGGTATATCGCGCGGGTGCACAATGCAATTTGCTTTTGCTCGACTTGCTTTGTTGGAACTTGAAATAACTGTGAAAAATCAGCATCGCCGTTCTTTCGCGACAAATTCGATTCGAATCTTGCACAGAAGTTCTGGCAAAATTCAATTCCGATTCCGAACACTGAACAAAGACTCGCGTGCGCATCAGACAGCGTCTGAATCAAACACGTCCGAGTTCATGACTTCGAGTTCTATGTAACTTCTGTGCGACCCTGCTGCTGACTTGCTACGGAGCCGCGGAGCTGTCGACGTCGAGCCCAGTCGAGCCCTACGCGCGCGGATGCTGTCCGACAGACATCACGCCGCTCAGCGCAAACCCATGCGGAATTCATTTACTGTAGTACTCATGTCAGATATTTATTGCGTTGTTAGATGCGTACCGCGTTGGTTTTGCCTATACTTCCGGGCTCGTTTTTATTGGGTTGGGCTGGAAGATGGGCGCAGTGTTTGCGGTCCGCCTTCAAGTTGGCGCAACGGGCTACGGGCTGATCCGTATGTAAAAGATCTGCGCACGCCGCTAGACGCCGCTCGGAGGTCCGGGGACTAATAAATACACGGGAATCAAAGTTGCTATGATCCCACGATGTTGATTTCGGTGTCGCGTGCGACTTTATTGCCTTGATTGCCGACCCCGGGCGCCGCATGCGGCGCCGGGTCGCTTAGCGTCGTTGCTCTTCTGCATCTAAATCCCTAGATCTAATTCAATACGAGGCGAGGCGCACCGAGCAAGTTTTCTTCGCGAAGTGAGAAGACGGGATTTGCGCGCTTCTTGTAGCGATGTGGAAGATCCAGGCACGGAACAAATTGCAGGCGTCCTTCAAGTTGACGAGGGAGGTCGGCGAGGGGGAAGGATATGCGGCGGAGCAGTGGGGCGAGCGCCGGTCGCCGAGGATGGCGGGCGTAGATTCCTCCGGATTGTGACGTGCGCTGCCCGGCGCAATCAACGCAGTTCGCTAAGCGCGACATGGTAACGACAGTAAAAGACAGTGACGACCTTGAGCCCAATTGGGAGCATTGCTTGTTCGATGGATAAAATATAACGCAGCCCCGAGCCTTGAAATTTTGAAATTTGAAGACCAACGGGATGGCTCCCTTGAGCACCGAATGAGTGCTAGCTTCAAACACCAGAAAGCAACCATATGGTCACAGCGAACAAAGGAGCGCACAAAGGCAAGGCGAAATTGAGCCTGGTGCGTTTCCAATATCTATGTGAAGTACGGATCGATGAAGCACGTACGGATCTGTCGAACTTGATGATGGACAAGCTGGCGACGCATAGGAAAAGGAAGCCATCTTCGGAATTCCTGTGATTCCAGCAAAGGCGGTCGACGAGGGCAGTTCACAGCAACGGGGCGAAGGCCGAGAAGCGGGTACACCGAGACAGTTGCATCTGATAATTCGCAGTCCGACCATCGCTACTCGCTGAGGCCGTATATGATCTGAGTCAAGGTAAAGCTGCCGCGTGGAACAGAACAACAGAAGGTCGACGTTGGGTCGACGTCTGCAAGTGGATTGATCGTCACAACAACGAAGGGGTGAACTTGAAAGACCAGGGGCACAGTCGCAAGATGTCTGGGGTGTGAACGGCAGGGGAGCTTCCGTCTCAATCCAAGGTCTTTACAACTGCAGTGGCACTGACGTGAGCGAGACGTCGAGACATTAGACTCGGACCGTGTCTAGTCTCTCCTAGACAGACGCTTCAACAAAAAAAAAATGCTCGTACCTCACTTGTTGAAGACCGTGTCGGCCAGTGATATCGATCTCGACCTCGAGATTCTGTCGTTGAAGCGTCGGAGCATCGTGGCTCGAAGAAAAAAAAGGTCGGGTGTAAAGGTGGGCCATGGCTGGTGGCAAGCTGGTGGTGGTGGTTCAACTTCAAGTTCAACTTCAAAGGCTGTGAAGTCACGTGTCAATGTGAGAATTGATGCATTGATGATCAATCCATCATCCAGCTCGCTGACCCTTCCAGCCATGGCCGACGCGAAAGGGAAAGGGAAAGCGCGTGCGGACCCGCCAGAAGACATCCCACAGAACCCATGTCTCATCCGAATCACAAACCACGGTAAGATCAAGCCGTGGGTCGCGTTCGCGCTCGATTTTCTCGAGGTCCGTGCCACCCCGCACTACATTTTTTTCTTTGACCGTAACACTTGTCTCTGATCCGCGCCGCGCAGAAACACGACGACATCCCGGTCGTGCTGCATACCCTCCCTGCCCCTCCGAAACCGGGCCCCGCCCCCACCCCTGAAACTGAGCGCGCAGCAGGAGGACCAATTCGGACCGCAAAGAACGCGAACGCGAAGCCCGCAGCTGCGATCTCGCCTTCTACGTCTACGGTGCCGCGCCTCATCTCGGTGGTCGAGATCATAAAGCGCGAGTACCTTAAGAAACTGGAGCTGGAGCACTCGAGCACGCTCGTTGGGCTGCACCAGTACAACGAGGTCGGGACGCTCGAGGCGCTGGGACTCGCCCCTGTCGACACGGACGCGGAAATGCCGCAGGATGCGGAAGCCCGCCGGGCGCGCGAGATTATGGCGGCGCTAGAGGGGAAGAACTAGTGAGTGGACGCGCTCTTACGGAGGCGGAGCTGATACCTCGTATTTCTAGCGTGAAAATCAAACAGACTGCGTTCATGAAGGTTACGCTAAGCCGCGTTGAGCTGACTGGTCTCTCTGCGGTGACGTGAGTAGCAGATGGATTTGCGAACGTCTCGAGCTCTGATCGTATTCAAAGACACCAGCCCCCGGCGGTGCGGAAGCTGTCCAAGTCAGCGAAGGCAAGAGCGAAACGACGAGAAAAGAAAGCCGAGGCTGCGGATGGCGTGGAGGCCGAATGATCCAGATATCTCACACGATGCATAGACTTTGACGAATTCGAATGCTAATGCCTCTGAATCCAGGAGCATGTCTACGTGACTAAGGCCGGCCAAATAAGTCGCATACGGAGCGCACATTTCGGAGAACAGACAAACCAGTCCTAATACTGACCCAAACCCGTTCACCAACCGCGCGGAGATATGCTAGGCAATGCGAGGGAAAACCTGCCCGGTCAGCTGCAGAGATGCGTTTCTCTCAGCTAACGACAACACAGGACACGCATGCTTCATAGCTAAGCCGAGTCTGTGCCAGTCTTCCCGACTGGATGCACCGGAAATCCCCGTAGAGGCAACTTGCGTGCTCGTCCGACATCCTGTCCGAGTCGAGGAGCGCGGCAGCAGACTGGCCGTTCAACGTCAACGTTCAACTTCCGCAGCGAGAACCTCATGCACTCGTAAGTATCACAGCTCGAACGCTGTTGGATCCGCCTCTTCCTCTGAGCTGGCATGCGCCGGTGATGCGACGAAAGCTCTTTTGCGACTGCCTTATCCGCCTGTCTTTCTTTCTTTTTGGGATGGATACGTTCAAGGTTAGTTATCCATCGAAATCTGCGGAGGTTGAGTCAGGCTTCGGCTTTCAGCGATGGGCACAGTATCCTTATCTATGGACGTTCCGCTGCTAGACAGACACTCGCGGTCCGTAGATTAAGCGCAACATGTGCTGCCATGGCGGTCTTTGGAGCCTTCGGATTCCTTAAAGTCATGGACCCATGGTCCCCGACTCGGTCCCTCGGTCAAACGATCTCACCTTGTTTGTGGTTCATTTCCTTGAAAACACTCCGCCTCATTCCGCGATGATGCAGCTAAGATTTAGATTCTTATAAGGCCCCTCGACTGCTTGCGATTTTTCTATAACTTGCTGATCATGAAGTCGAGAACTGTCAATATTGATCCCTTCGGATTCACACGGAGCGAGCCGTAGCCGATGTCTCAGCATCTTTGACACATCGCACATGTATCATATGATGCGGTGCAAAGTACCCGCTCTTGTTTCCGACGACCATGGCGCTCGCAAGAAGAACCCGCAGGCAAACCCTGACAGAGGACCAGAGACAGATGTATGCCTCCGAGAAACTGATGAATTTCCGCTGGATCTCCAAAGTCATAGCGACGTACTCGCCCTACACGCTCTCGTCGAAGGACTTCGCCCCAGCGGAGATCAAGACGTATCTCTCCGAAATCGGTGCGATCCTCTGCATTTCGAACGCAAGTAAGGGCCCTCACGCTCTCAAATGTAGGCCAATTCGCGGAGATTGCCTATAGTGCAAACGCTATCCCGACGGAATTCATCTTCGACAACATGACCTCGCTTCTGGAGCCGGATTTCCCGCTAGAAGAATACCCTTGTCTACGGGGCGCAGTGCTCATCTCAGCATTCAAGGGCACCGTTGCGGATCTTCCGGGATACATCGCGTACCAGCCGCACACCAAGCAGCTCGTCGTCGCGTTCTCCGGCACCTGGTCAGGCATGCAGGCGCTCTACGATGTGCACGCGCTGAAGCACCGCCACCCCTCGCGCCACGGTCGCGTGCACTCTGGGTTCTGGCAGCTCTACAAGGGCGTCAAGGCGTTCGCATTCGGGGGGATTCGGAAAGGCCTCGCTGAGCATGAAGTAGAGGAAATAGTGATCACTGGGCACAGCATGGGCGGGACCGTCTCGCAGTTCCTTCTCCTTGACATCCTCCGTGACGAAAATCTCGTCTCCGCCGGCTCAATTCCCTTGAAACTTGTCGTGTTCGGGGCCCCCAGGTGCGGAACGAACAATCTGGCGAACTACTGGCAGGAACTCCTCGCCAAACGGCGCAAACAGTACGGAGATGCGTCCATATCCGAATACTCTGTCAAGACTTACAACGACGGCGAGTCCCAACTAAATCCGAGAGCATTCAAGCCGCTGACCCAAAATCCCCATTACCTAGGCGTGCCCTCACTCCCCCCGCTCTCATTTGGGTACCACCACTTCGCCCAGTCGCCCCTTTATTTTGTGCACGGAAACCTTTACCAAGTGCCCCCGGAGTTTTGCGAACACGCGCTCTTCCACGTCACCCCAGATACGGGGAACGAGGACGTCCGCCCGGAGCACCCGCGCGGCGGACACAACTACTACAATGGGCGCGATATGGAGAAGCTCGCGCGGCGCCTTAATTGGCTTAATAAGGCGATCAAGGGCAAGGGACACTGGAAAGAATTGTACCGCGCCAGGGTGGCGAGGCACACCAAGAAACCATCCGTGCTGCTTGCCAGTGGCGCAGACTGATCCAAGTCCCTCAATCGTTGGCTACCGCTTGAGCTTGCAAACTGGTGGGGAGTACTGATCCCGGTCGGGAACCAGCCGCCTTCCGGTCGTCCCTCAATCCGTCGACGAATCTAACGAACTAGGAGATAGTATAAATACCTCTCATTAATCAGCTATAGCGCCGACGACTGCAGACAGCAGTCTCGATCTAAGCCATGCTACTGATAATTCAACACCGTACATATGAGGAGAAACGCAACTATGAAACCTTTCGAACAATAACTTGATTTTCTTTTGCTTTTTCTTCTCATTCACGTTGTTGCGAATCAGGATGCTGCCCTCACGCCATCTGTGCCTATAGCTAATCACACCGCAGGATTCCGATTAAAAGGCCGCCTGAAGTTTGATTTATATTGTAGATAACAGGGTACAAAATAATTTTCTATTTAAGTACATAGTTATTCAATTAAAAGGGCCCATTAGTATGCAGCCCAATTCAGCCAAAATCAGTGTGCAAAACAGTGTCCATCATCTTCCAAATAAAAAGCCTGGGTCTAAACGGCCCATTTCCATACATATTCTTTTTCCGTTTTGTACCCGAATATCCCAAATAAAAATGAAACTTCAGGGAGCCTTTTAAGTGCAGTCCAGCGCTGGGGGGTACCATTTGCCTGCTTATTTTTCAATACAGATGACACTACCACGGGGAACCACACTTAAAAGGCTCCCTGAAGTTTCATTTTTATTCGGGATATTCGGGTACAAAACGGGTAAATAATATGTGCGGAAATGGGCCGTTTAGTCGGCATCGCTTTATTTGAAAAATGATGGATACTGTTTTGCACATTGATTTTGGCTGAATTGGGCTGCATATTGACAGGCCTTTTTCATTGGGTAATTAAGTACTTCAATAGGAATTTATTTTCTACCATGATTTCTACAATAAAATCCAAACTTCAGGCAGCCTTTTAATTGGGATCCTGCGGTGTGAATGATAACAGCCAATGTGTCTGGCAATCAGACGACGACGATCTGCCAGGTTGCCAGGTTGAGCGATCCCGTAGCCTATTATCGTGCGCCGGTGAGTTGGCGAATATTGTCTGTGTTGTGCATCAGCCTTTCTGCAGATTTCTTGAGTCTTGCAAGCTCTTGAACACACTTTTCTCTTGAATTTTTTTTTTCAGGAAAAAAAATATATTGTCATTGATGTTGAAATTGAGTCTCCGCTCTGTAGGCAAAAGTTTTTTTTTTCAAAAATTTTGACTTGCAGATAATCAGACCTACCTTGAGCTCTTGCGACTTGCGGTCTGGAACGGCCGATTCCAGAGCGTTCCAGAGCTCTCCAGAAATCTGCACAAAGGCTGATGTGCAGCGCTGGGGAGTGCATGCTGCCCAAAAGGTTAGCAAGAGTGCATCTGACTTTGATATCCGAGTCATTGACATACAGGTGCTGCCGTCGGGTCACCTCCATCTCTGAATGGAACAATGGCGAATGAATCCTGATAGACCGAGGCCCGATGCCCGTTTTCCATCTGTAGATATTTAAAAGGATCAACACCGAGAAGACTAGCCTGTTTACCCCACACTTAGTCTCTCTTGACAAACCCCCTCGCTCGTACCTCGTTCTGAGCCCCACACTTACTCGTATCGACCTTGCATAACAGACCACTAACCGTGGCAGCCAAAGGCCGGAAAGAGTTACTCATGGAGCCACGCGGGAGCCACAACTTCAGAATACACGGTCATCTCGTAGGGAAGGAAATCGACAAACCGAGGCCAGCATTATGTTCAATGACTTGTTTTCCATAAATCAAGGCCTTGCGCAGCGGCGACACTCGACGGGGATGGCTGGTGCCCTCCTACATGAGCGAGTGTATAAGCAACAGAGTCTATGGATCCACAGCACTTACCGTGACCGAACTTCGCGGCTGCGCAGTGCGCGTGCAGCCAAAACTTTACGCTCGTTGTATTTATTGAATTTTATTCATGAGCGTTGGTGATGTTGGTCAGGGCGAGGGGACTCTGTGGCTGGGCGGTTGGAGGGACTCCTTGCCCGGGAAGGTTGGAAGTGCGGGGATCTGAGTGAGGTGCCAGGAGTGGGACTGTGGGAGTGGCTTGCAAGTGGCTTCAAGTTGAACCTTGGTGACAGGCTGTGACGAGCCGATCGCGATGTTTGGCTCTATTATCTAAGTTTTCTTCTTGTTTCTTGACCACCACCACCACCTTTCTTGAATATCAACATCATGACCAATAGCCTATCCCTCTCGGGCCCTATCTTCAAGTTCAGTCGCGAGACTAACGCGGTCCGCGTCGAGAACATTCCACAAAACGGTAAAATTATCAATATCAGGGCGACGCGACTCGACATATACTCATACTTGACCTCCGACGCGCTAGTGAATCGACTGGAGGTGCTCGCACTCTTTAGTACCCTCATCGGCGACATCCGTGCGTCGCAGGACTCGGAGGAAGCCCTGGAGATCACCTTTTTCACGGCGGATTCTGCTCGGTAAGTTTGGCGTTCCCGCCGTACTTCGGTTTCGCTGATGTTTGTTTGGAATATAGCAAGGCCCTGTGCATGTCTGGCTATAATGTTGCGGGAGCAGCCCTGTAGGCGTACACCACGATTCTCGTGTCGCATGAACTTACGTCGCGTAGACTCGTTTCACCCATAATGCGTACGGCCTCGCCCGCTCCGTTCCACGGCGCTTCACAAGGGCGGCGCACCGACATACGGCGGAATCTCTACGTACTCGGCGTTCCTTTCGGCATGACCAAGTATGCAATTCCCTGCCATCGCGCATACACCCTGTCTGACGCTATTCTACCAGCCAGTCGCTCGCCACCCTCTTTGCTCCATATGGTACCGTATCCCACTGCGTCATCCTCGCGACCCTCGATGGCGCCTCCCGGCGACGTGGTTTTGTGGTCATGTCCACACACGAAGAGGCGAGAGCTGCTATGACGGCGTTGGGCCGCACCAGTAAGGGTGGAGGAGGGATGGATGTTTCCTGGGCAGTCGTTCAACGCTCGAAAGGTGCGGCTTCGTCTTCTATGTTTCTTAATCTGTGGAGCTCACTCGTACCCGCTTTCAGGCTTCTTGGACGGCGGCGACCGCGCGGGCGTTGTACACCCACCCTCTTCCCTCAGCTCGCCTTCTCCTGCCCTCGGTAGTCACCTTCCCGCCGATAGCCCAGCGTTACCGAGTCTGAGCGCGGTGCCCACCAGTACGCTTCTGCTCACCAGCTTGCCCTCGCTGCTGTTTGGGTCGGAAGATGACTTGAGAGGACTCGTCTGTCCATTTGGGCGAGTGAAGACCTTGCGGATGGTCACCTTGCCCGCGTCATCTCCCTTCTCAGTCGCCCCCGCCCCCGCCCCCGCCTCCGCCCCCGCCTCCCTCCTCTGCTCCCTGCCACCATCCTCCTCGACTCCTGCACCCGTTACGCCAACTACGGCCGCAATCGTCGAGTACATGGGCCCGACCCCGGCCCAAGAGGCCCGCCGCTCTCTCAACGGCGAGTCGTACGCAGGGTGCACGGTGCGCGTGTCGTACCTCATAGAGCCCGAGGACGAGTCCAAGTCCGAGCCAGAGTCGCCCCTTCCCGAAACGCCAATTTTCCCCGCGCAGCTCAGCTTCCCCCCGCCCTTCTTTCCAGCCGGCGTCCCGCGCTGCGGGCTCCCTCCGTACAAGGCCTCGTTCGACGGCCGCGATGTCGGCAACCACGCCCTGGGCTATGTGCACCCGGGACGCCAGTGGGAAGGACTGCAGCACCAACCCCTCTACGCAACGTCGCCCCTTTCCCCTTTCGAGGTGTATTCTGGCCACGGGCTCGGCAACGTGCCTCGCGGAAGGCATATCTTTCTCTCCGCCTGTCCTGCAGTTGCTGACTATATGCATACATCCACAGATGGGTCCCCGACTCGATGTATGCGCGCACCCTGGCGATACGCGACACGGGCTACTACCTTTAGCCCCTTCTATCCCACTATTCGTACTTCTTGCTTCTTGCTTATTTGTCTGCTCTGCTTGCACTGGATCGTTGCTTGGACTGGACTGAGACTGGCTTGCTCTTGCTTGGGATACAACGCGCAAGACCTCGACTTCAAATGCTTGTGATTCTGCTGCTCCGCTCTCGCTCTCGCTCCTTATACTCGCGCTCCTCAAAAATGGATGGACTGTCAATTCGATTGAAAGCAAGTTCGCACAAGCACATTACTATTCCCGGAGTACATTACTGCCATTGGGTTAATAGGGTCAATCTTGGTGAGTTACCATCCCCGCGATTGGGGAGATAGCTGACCGCCGCACAGGTCGTCAATCAAAAGCTTCAAGATGATAACAACTCAAGCTCAAACGATCCTTCCTGCTCGAATCGTTGTCGGCCTTTTCACAGCTCTGCCTCGGATCCCACCATCGGACAACACCTCGAACAACACCACCCGCGACACCTTCAGTATCCTGCGTTCCTCTTCCTCTTCCTTGTGCGTTCTTTCTGTTTTCGCACTAGACGCATGTTAACGTATTCCTTCACAGACTCCGCGAACACCCGCGACACCTTCAGTATCCTGCGTTCCTCTTCCTCTTCCTTGTGCGTTCTTTCTGTTTTCGCACTAGACGCATGTTAACGTATTCCTTCACAGACTCCGCGAAACCGTAAGTAATCTTCCAGCCTGCGAGTGTATATCCGTTTCTAGCCTGAGCGCAGTCAATTAAGTGCATGCCACTGGTGAGTCCCTTACACCCGTCCCCTTTGACGACTGCTGACGTTCTCTTGCAGGCTTGTCGTCGTACGTTATGGTTAAGTTGTGTTATCTGTGTACAAAGAATGAAATCATTTGTAACCTAGCAAAGCGCAGTTGCTGTTGTGGCCTGAGGACGCGTTGATTCTTACTCATAGCTGCGCGAAAACAGGTTGGGCCGCTCGGCCCAACGCTTATGATTGCGGAGTGCCAGCTAATTTTGGACGAGCCAACGACGAGCCCGCATCACTTGATTGAGCACAGCACCAACAGAATTTAAATGCGGATCGTCCGCAGCCGCGTATAAATCGCGAATATCGATGGCTGCTGAAGCTGAAGCGCTGAGGTATAAAGATGGCCGGCCACTTTGTTAACACCAAACACTCTAATGGCCTCCTCTTCTGCTATCGAACGACGAGCTCCGGATATACCCATTCAAACGTACCCGCCTCCCAGCAGTCCGCCACCGTCCTATAGGGATGCTCCGGAGGGGGCCTCCACTGGTGTTCACCTCACCCGGGACGCAGAGTACCTGATCCGGTCTTTCCTCCCCGCCGCAGAGTCGGTCCCGCCATTCGAGCCTCCGAAACTCCCTCTGCCGTATTGTGCTCCCCAGCTCACCACCGGCTTCGACGCACCATTCGCCAGAGGCTATAATCCGCTCCTGGAAGACCTCCATATAAATCAGGAGCAGCTGCTCGCGTTCATCGATGGGCTGAACCTAGGTATGCGGATTTCTTGACCGTGAAACTATCAGCTCAGTCGAACAAGCGATGACTGCCAGCCCGCCTCTCCGCGTCGTGAACCTTGCTGGGATGGTGATCGGCTTCGTGTAAGCCATTGCCTCCGCGGCCCATCTACACGTCCTCACCCTTCCACCTGTTATTCCACAGGCCATACCACTGGGCCATGATCGCAGGCGCCGCGATCCAACTCGGCGCCCGAAGCGGCATGAAGGTGCTCTCCAAGACGCTCACGGACCGCTACCTCCGCGCCGCGAACCTCCGCCTCTTCAAGCCGCGCGGGCTCTCCGCGCGCATCTGCACCGCCGCCGCGATGCAGCACCTCGTCTTGCACGCGCCAGCCGCCGCACCGCCCTCGAGGCGCGTACGCATCGGCCGCGGCGTCGGTGCCGCGCTCATGAGCGTCCCCGTCCCACTCGCCAGCGTCCTCGTGCACGCCGTCGCCGACGCGCCGCCCCGCGTCCCCGCGCCGAGCCCGGGCACACCGCCGGTATCAACGCGGCTGCGCGCGTCGCAGCGCCGCGTCGCCGCGCTCGGCGAGCACGCGTTGCCGCTGGACTTCGACGTGCCCCCGCCCGCGAAGGCGCAGGGCGTGATGGACACGATGGCGAGCTGGGGCGTCCGGTTCGACGCGTGGAAGGACGGGCGGCGGCAGAAGGAGGCGGAGGCGCGGCGGCTCGAGTTGGAGCAGGTCGAGCGCGGGGAGCGGCCGCAGGGGGGCGGGGGGCGCGGGCGGCACGGGGGCCTCCTCGGCGGCGGGAGTCTGCTGGGGATGGGGATCAACCTTATACGGGGCGGGGGCGGGGGCGGGGGCGGGGGCAGCAGTGATGGGCGTGGGGTGGGTGGGCGCCTCGGGCGGGGCGGTGGGGGTTTGGGACGGGGGGAGCGCTTTGGGCGGGGCGGCGGGGACCGTTTCGGCGGACGCGACGAGGGAGCGGGGGGCCTCCGGGAACGTCGCGGAGGTGGCCCGATCAACGGGTTGGTCGGCCTCGTAGGCCAGACAAAGCTCGGCGGCCAACTCAAGGCAGAGCGCGGGAGCGGTCCCATCGGCAAGGGAAGCCTCAACCTCCAAGTCGCCAATGCGGACCTGCGCGAGCACTGGGAGTCCGCCCAGGTGCTGTGGATCGTCATCATGAGCTCTGACATGGGTGCGTTCCTTTTCGTTCGCGGATGCAATAATTGATTGCGCTTCTTTGTACAGACGAGGGCATCGAGGGCATCGAAATGGCGGAGAGCCGCGAAAACGAGGAGCACGTCGACGAGGGGGCGTGGCTGGCGGAGATGGCGGTGGAACGGGAGCAGCTGGAGTTCGATGCAGAGGTGGAGCGTGCTGCGCAGGAGGAGAGGACTGCGAGACAACATCACTAGGAACATTGTATTTTGAATCGGGAGGGTCGGCATCGTGTCTTGTCTCGCGAACACTCCTTGTAGAAACGCAGTCGAGACTGGGGTAAGAATCATCTGGAAGCTCCCCGGACGGCTCGTATCGTTCCCCCGCAAGTTGTCCCGACGACACAGGCGAACCCAGCCTTATTTCGTAGTTCTTCCAATCTCAAGCATGCTGCGCAGACGGAGTCGGTCGAGTTTCAGTTTATGAACACCCCGACAGGAACTATTAGGAACATTATAAGTTAACGGGACTCGCGGAAAATTATTACGACCGGGTAGGCATCGGGACCAGCGCCCGATCCCTCCTTGTAAACTTGGACAACGGGAGAATCATCATTCTTCCCTCCTCCGAAAGCGCCCCGGGTGAGTTTTATCGTTGCAGCCGCAGGGTCTTCTCGTGCTGGAAGGTGCATCTCTACGCCCAGCCTTCTTCTGTTTTGTAGTTCTGCCATCTGAAGTACGCCGGCTAGCCGACGCTGAGGCGGGCATCCAAGCGGTAGGTGCACCAGAACTGGTCGACGGCTAGCCACCCCCAGGTGCCTCGAAACACAGCAACGAAGCGCGACCAGCGCACGCATCATTCGCCATCTTGCTTGACGCCATAAGCCGCGCGGTTCACCAGGCCGATCGGAATGTCGTACAGCTCCGGCACGACGCTGCTGTCCGCATACGCGGCGTACGCGTTGCGCCGCGGGTCCGCGCTCACGGGGGGCAGGTGTGCGCGCGAGTCTGCAACACACCGCGTCAACAAACAAATAATCGCAGGGTGAAATTGAGACGCACCGGTGACGGCGCACATGTCCCCAAACGCCGGCGTGCCGAACAGTGCGAGCGCGAAGTACACGAAGTACGTCAGGAGCGCGACGACGACGGAGTACGCGGGGACGAGCACCGCCCACTCCCTACCGAACACAAACACCGCATCGCATTATATTACTGCCATTTTTGCAGGGGAGAGGACGTGCCGGCTGGGGTACCACGCGATGCCGAGGCGCTGAATGCATGCGTCGGGGAGAAGCGCCCAGAGGAGGTAGACAACGTAGAGGAAGGCGGTCGACGTCCACGCGACGAAGCCGTAGAACTCCGGGGCGCGGCTGCGGTGCTCGGGGGCGGGGAGCGGGGGGTACGGCGCCAAGGGCGAGACGGGCGACGTAGGGTCCTGCTGTTGTTCCTCCGCCATGTCTTGCGAATATTGAGATAATTGACAGAGGTTTGGAGGTTGGAGCGTTGTAGGAGGGCCGAGGCAAGAGACCGTTGCCGGTGGCAGTGCAGTGCCCGCCCATCATCCTCAGAGTCCTCAGTCAACAGTCCTCAACCCGTGCTCGCCAACGATGGCCGCCGCCGCCGCCGCTCTCCAAGCCGAGAAAAAAGCCCTCCGAAAGTCCATGGCCGTCGCCCTGCGCGCCATCTCCCCCACTTCAATCCAGGACCAATGTTGGCGTTGGCTCTAATCCCGAACCAGCCTCGTGCGCTTACAAGCACCCAGCCCGCGCGCTGACCGCGCGCGTCCTCGCCCTGCCCCTCCTCGCCCCCGCCCAGTCCGTCGGGTGCTTCCTCAGCATGCCCACCGGCGAGCCCGACACCGCCGGCCTCGCCCATGCGATCCTGCGCGCCGGTACGCGGCGAGTTGAAGTGAAACTGAAATCGGGCTTGAATTATCGATATCGCCAGGGAAGGCGCTGTACGTGCCGAAGATCGACCCCGCCGCAGGGCGCATGGACCTCCTGCGCGTCTACGACGCGGCGGACCTCGACGCGCTGCCGAGCGGCGTGTGGGGCATCCGCGAGCCCGAGCGCGTCCGCGCGGATGGCGTGCTACGTGCCAGTGGTAAGTGCGCCCTGTATATGCGCGCCATTCACTCACGAGTCTGCCTATGCTAGCGATCGAAACTGGGCTAGATGTGCTCCTCGTACCAGGTGCGTGACATTTATAATCTGTCTACGCAAAAGCGCACCTGCTTCGAGGGCTCGCGTTCGATCGCTCGTTTGCCCGCCTCGGCCACGGGAAGGGGTACTACGACCGCTTCATCACGGCGTACGCCGAGGCCCACCGCCGGCCCCCCATCCTCGGTTCGTTCTTGCTTTTCTGCACGCCGACGCATTTTGAAAGAAAGAGTGTAGTGGCCCTCGCGCTGCGTGAACAACTGCTCGATTCACAGACCGTGCCGATGGGCGCGCACGACTGGAAGATGCAGCACATAATTACACACGAACACACGAGCACCCGTGCTGATGATAGTGATGTACAGAGGGAATAAATCGTCCTGATATCGTCCTGAGATGCGCGTGCGCGTGGCCCCTGCCCCGCCGCCGCCGCCACCACCCCGCCCCGCCCCACGTCACGCCCGCTCAATCCGTATCCTGGTCCGAGTCCTCGTTCCCGTCGTACCCCGCCTTCTTCAGCGCCGCGGTGAACGGCGACACGACGCTCTCCTGCGCGGGCGGGATCAGCATGCCCGGCGAGTTCCGCAGGACGCTCTCGACGATGTGTGCGTTGACCCTGCACGCGCGTCAGCCCACCCCGCCAACGAACGGCGCAACTCACTCTTTCGGGTGCGAAACGTTCCCGAAGTGGAACGCGCCCGGGACCTCGACGAGCGTGGCGTCGGCGCCGTTCACCTGCAGCAGCTTGAGCACCTCGGCGCTGTACTCGAGCGCGTACGCGATGTCCGCGCCGCAGTGCACGAGCTTGATGGGGCACACGATCTGGCGGATGGCCGCGGGCGGCTGCGGTGTGCGTCGTACGAAGAAGTCGACCGTCGCCGTGCGGTACTCGACGAGGTGCTTCGGGCCCCAGTTGCGCAACGCGTTTGGAACGGCGCGCGTCGTGAGGCTTCGGCGGGTTAGAAGGCGGGTTTGAGCAGGAGTGGGGCGGGCTTACGCGCTGATGAGACTCGTCTGCTGGCCGCTAAAGCCGAGCTGGAGCGCGCCGCAGACGGAGTCGAGCAGCGCGATCTGGTCGACCTTGCCGCCCTTGAACGCCTCCACCCAGCAATCGTGAATCTCCTCGCGGCCCTCGGCGACTTCCGGGGGCTGCGCGCGGGTCAGTCTCAAGGCGGATGCAAGGCGGGCGGAGGCACCTCGGTGAGCGGGAGGGGCGAGATGAGGGTCACAGACAGCGCCTTCTGCGGGTATGAAATGGCGACCTGGAGGGAGATGCAGGCGCCCATCGAGACGCCCGCGAAGTGGCAGGCCGGGAGCCGCAGGGCCTCCTGCGTCAAGCCTCGTCAGTCGACCCTCGGTGGAGCTGGAATGCACAAACCATGAACTTGACGATGTCCGCCGCGGCCTCTTCGCGGCCGTACGAGGGGAGGACCTTGGCCGACGTCTCGCCGTGCAGGCGCAGGTCCAGCGCCACGAGGTTGAACCGCCGGAGGTTGGGATCCGCGAACTGGACTGCGGGGGCTCAGCACGGGGACGCAGCGGGGGGCGCGGCACCTACGCTCAAATAGCTCCGAGGCAATGTACACCGGGTGGACGAGGATGACGGTGGGGAGGGTCTTGTCAATGGCCTTGGCGGAGGGATTCTTCGGGGTCGAGATGGTGTAGTGGAAGTTGCCCGAGCCGGCGATGCTCTTGATTTTGATTGTGGGCATAGTGGCGAGGGAGAGTGGGGTAGAGGGGAGTGGCTTGAGGGGAGAGCGAGCGCCCTCATGTGTGGCCGGCCCAGCTTATATGTTTGTGATCGTTGGATAGGGGGCTCACCCTTGGCTCACACGGGCGATCGTATATCACCACCGAAATAGACCGGAATACCACATTTACCTGCTGTGTGCCCACTCCACTGACACAGAGGTCTGACCTGCCTTACTTTTTTTGTGTGATATGGGAGCGGTCCAAGCGGCTCTGGGGATGTTCGATGAGCGGCGAGCAAGCGGCGTTCACGACTGCGCTCAATCACAAGGCTGCGATCGATATTGTGCCTCGACACAGGGGGATGCGCGCACTGAGTGCTCAATTTCATTGATTTTATTCATCGTCCATATCGAGATCGCCTTCGACGCCTGCGCCTTCGCCTTTGTCGTCAAAGTCCTCTCCATCATACTCTTCATCATTGTCCCAGTTCGCACCTGTGTCAACCCTCCTGTCTTTCGGACGCGCCGTGATGGTGTTTCGCGTCTCAGACGGCACCGGGTCGAGCACGAGTGACGCCTGAACGTGTGCGATGACCTCCTCCATGCGCTCCGCGAGCCTGTCCTCCAGCTCCTCCACAATCTGCATACCTTGCTCAGCACCGTGACGAGCCCACGTGAAGAGAAACGACGCACGACATAGAGCTCGATGTGATTCTGCGGCGCGAGGTTGACGATCTGCAGCGTCTCCGCCTTGGTGAGGTCGTACGGCTTGAGCGCATTCACCAGCGCCGTGATGGCCTCGGGCGTCTGTGCCGCCGTGGGCTGGTACTCCGCAGAGAGGTGTTGGATCGCCTGCGAGCGCGTTAGCCGCGGCGCGTCGCGTCGAGAGACCAGCCCACCTCGAACGACACCGTGCGCAGGTTCTCGCTCACCGCGACCACGGTCGGGTCCCTACCGCCGCCCGCGGGCACCGTCGGGCTGAGCCCCACGGCCTCCTCCTCCTTCTTGATGCGCTGCGCGGTTTTCGTGCGCGCGAGGTGGTCCGCTTCGAGGTCGCGCAGCAGCGACAACACCTCGAAGTTCGACAGGAGCGCGGCCCGCGGATTCACAACCTGGAGGTGGGGTCACACGCTGCTTGCATCGGCGCAAGGGAAAGACGCGCCTCCATCCTTGGTCTGAGAAAGGAAGGTCACGGTGGGCTTGGTGGCAAGCTCTGCCAAACAACCGTGTAATCCTACCTTAGTACCTACCTACCTGTACCTCTCGGTGAGGGAGGGGCCTCCGAGCTCAGCGCGTCGCGTCGTTGTCGTGTTCACGTTGGCCGGACCCGGACCAGGACGGCGAAGATGAGAGCAACTCAGCAAGAGGGCTTTGTCGTTGTTGTCTTCGGCATGCTCGTGCCGGTCGGACCGGTCCACTGCGCAAACTTGGCGCAAACCGTCAAATGCATTCGAGAAATTGTCGTCAAAAAGGACAACTGATACACTCAAATGATACGCATATGCGTTTCTCGTCGACGTCGCGGTCAGCCCAATCTCATAAACTCAATCCGTCCAGCAAGTTACCGATTGCGACCTTCGTCTGGAAACTCTCTGGCTACGAGGAGCCTCATCCATTCCTACGGTACATTCCAAGGACCAACATTGCTTGTCGCTCCTGCCAGGAGGTCTCAACAGCGCCTTATACCTCGAGGTGCCGACTTTGAATTGGCGATCTCATTTGAATCGTATGAGAACTCCTCAGCTCATGATCAGGAGGCGGTCCCGGATGTTCAAGAATAATCGCGCAATTCAAGTTTCCCGGTGCCGACGCGAATCTGAATCATCCCTATCGTCCGTGCACAATACGAGGCCGTCCCGGATGTTCAAGAATAATCGCGCAATTCAAAGTTTCGCGGTGCCGGTGCGAATCTGAATCATCCCTGTCGTGCACAATACGAGACATTATATTGATTCAGACTCGGAGCCGGTTGAACAAACGTCTGGAAATGCACGATGGGTCGGGAAACAAGATCATCTCCGCCAATCCTTCGTCTTTTCCCCCGGAGTTTCCTGGGATATCTACCTCTCCTAGGAGGCTACAACCCTGCCAAACGACTTAGGTATACGAGAAGAGCAAGGTGTAGAAACTCAACTCAAGTCCTCCGCTATTCAGCAAAACCGGGGAAAGCTGATCATGATGATGCCAATGTGCTCATTCAGCATCTGCTGCGCAGAGAGCCAGTGTGTATGTGGTCTCAAGAGAGCAATCATGCCTTTATATCCAGAGGTAGCGGGTCAGTCAATTTTCTTTCTTTTCAGATGTTGCTCGTTTCAACCAAAAGACGACTGATACACCTCAATATTAGTAATGAAACGCACTTCTCGTCGCGGTCAGCCGGAATAGTCCCTCAGTTTGAAATCCGATCCAACAAGTCAACCGTCTCAGAATAGTACTACCAATTCTTTTTTTTTGAAAACGAGACTCCGTCGATTCTTAAAGGCCGTGTATATTGAGGATACAGGATACAGGCTACAGGCTACATGATTAGATTATCGTCTCACCCGCTGTTGAGAGCCCCAGGCCCTGCGTGAGGTGGAGCAGCTTTTTTTGGAGCGGTGCCCCAATGCCGTCACTCGTGCTGCATGCCGCCTTCCCTGCGCGGACCCAGAGCCACCGCCAACACCGACGCCAGCCGCTCGAACACGTCAATGCCCTACCCTCAACTCGAGCGGGGCGGGGCAGCTGGCTCCAAGGCAATGTTTGCCGCGCAGGCCGCGCAGCCACGAGGAAGAGCAACGTAAGAAGAAGAACGGAAAAAAACAAAGACAGCTACAAATATCAAGATGCAGGCACAGGTACAGATACATGTGAGACAGATACACGCTGCCGCGCAGCCCGTCTGATTTACTCACTGGACGTCGGCGGACGGCGCGTGCGCAAGGGCACGCATACGTAGAGCAGAGCAGTCAGAGCGGAGAAATGTCCAGAACGAGGCGATATCAGCCGTCCCTGCCGGCGCGGATGAGCGTGCACGACGGGCGAGAGAGCGAACGGGCGCACGGGGGCTGGCGCGCGCCGGCGGCCCAGGGGAGTGGGGGGTCGTAGTAGTCGTTGTCGTTGAGGTCGTAAGGGTGCAGCGCAGGCACAGCAGGCGCCGCGTCCTGGCTTTGCGCCTGCGCCGCGCTGGCGTCGTGTGCACTCGTCGCGCTCCCGCCCGTGTCGCCGAGCAGCGTGCGCGAGTAGAGGTTCGGCTTCGGTGGCGCCCAGCGCACCTTGAACGCAGCTCGCCCCTGCTGCTGCGGCGGCGTGGGGGCAGGCGCGGGCGCTGCAGGGGCCTGCCAGAGGAGCGGCGGGGGCGGGCCGGGCGGCGGGCCTGTGGGCGGGTCGCCGTCGGAGTGGATGCGGTAGTGCCGCCGCGCGTTCGAGCGCACGCTGAACCGCTTCGGGCAGCCCGGGAACGCGCAGGGGTACGCTGCAAGGCAGGGGGCGTCAGGCGGCGTGTGTGTAGAGGAGGGGGAAGCGCGACGTACGGCGGACGTGGTTGTGCATGTTCATGTGCGTGCGGAGACCGCTCGGGCTGTGGACGGACGCCGTCAGAGGGGGATGCGCGGGGGCGCGGGGGCGCACCGGGGAAACTCCTTGCAACACACTTCGCACACGTGCATTTTGGGTGGGGCCGCCTTGCGCGGCGGGATCCCCTCCGGCGACGGGAGCGTGTCGGCCGGAGGGGGAGACAAGGACGTCGAGGACTGGGGCGAGCCCGCCTCGCTGGCGTTGTAGGCACCGCCGTAGGCGCTCGACGAGCTTGACTCTATAGGTACTCTGGAGCAGGTGTTGGAGGGGCGCGCACGACGGTTCGCGGGGCACGCACATGGGAATGAAATTCGACCGGTGGTGGCTATACGGCGCTTGGTAGCGCTCGTCGTCGCCATCCGGGGACGGTTCGCGATACGGCGGCGCGTAATCGCTCGCCGAAGGTGGGAGAAAACTGGGGTCGTGAAACGAGTGTGCTTGAGGGCGTGTATACGGTGGATAAGATGAAGACGGTTGGTCGTGTGCATGCATTGGGCGGGCGAAGTGCTCGGGAAAGGAGTGTGTATGTGAAGCTGGTGCAGGCGGCGGCCGATCCGACGGAACGGGCATCGGGGAGTAGTCGTCGGCAGAAAACATGGGATGCGCGTTACCTGGCAAGTGAAAGCCATTCTGGCCTTGATTTGAAGGGTCAAAGTCGGGTGGGCTGGTGCGCTGCGAAGATTCGGGATACCCCAGGCGTGCGTGGTGGTAAGGCTCCAGAGAGGGGTCGTAATTGTAGTCGGTTGCAGCCGGGGCCGCAGAGTACTTTTGTTGGCGGGAAGATGTGCCAGAGAACATACGGCCCTACCTCGTGGTGTTCAGCGTGAGATGCCCGTACTGGAGGTCCACTGCTCGACGTGAGTAACGCGTCTGGAGGCGTTCATCGTGACTGACCAAGGACCGAGAAGCCGCCCAGATGTTGAAGGTGGTCTGTCCGAGTTGAATTCAACGACCCCAGCTGGCGAATTCGACACATACTCTGTGACGCAAAAAAACGAACTGAAGACGCCGAATCAAGAAGGCAACCTTCGTTCAACTTCAAGCGCCGAGAGGATGTTCGGATGGTCCCTAATCGGCAGCTGGACAAAGATTGGTTCAAGAGTCGGGTCGAGAGTCGTCAGCAGTCGTAGAAAGTCAGACGGTCGCCGGTTTATGACCAGCGGCAAAACGAAGAGTCGTCTACCCCACAAATGTTCCCACGGTGAGGCTATTCTGCCTTTCAATCTCCGCAGCACTTCGAACTGACTGCGAATCTCTCAAACCAGAAACACATCCAAATTTCTTCAAAAAACAAACGATAGCAGACTATCAAAGCTATGATTACGGGCCTCGCATTATATGTACATACACTCTGCTGTAAAAAAACGGTCAAGGGCGGCACCTGGACTTCACATGAGCACCGCTGTCTTCCAAAAAAAGCATCAGGGACGAACCTATACTGAGCGAGCCGCATTTGCGCCCTCGCTGCCGCCTCCTCACCGTCGTCGCCATCGTCAAGCAGCGGCCCCTCCTGAGCCCGCCCCAGCAGCCCCTCCGACGACCGCCCTCTCGACTGCCTCGCAGGCCGCGCAGGATCCAGAAACGTCAGGCTCCGCCGCGTCTGCAGCGGCCGCGCCTTGCCCTTCCCCGACCCACCGACTCCACCCGAGACAGTCGCGTCGCGTGCATACGGATGCCCCCGCACACTCCCGCTCGTCGTGCTGATAGGCAGATGGCGCCCCGCAGGCGTGACGTTCGTCTCCCGCCGCCTTAGCGTCGGCGTCGCCCGCCCCTTCCCCAAATTCGGATGCGCATAGACGTTCCGCCAGCCCGCCGCGACAGCCTGCACCCGCGCCGCCGCCTCCGCCTCCTGGGCGTCCTCATCCATCACCAGCGCCAACCCGCCGCTCCCTTCTTCGTCCGGCGTCCGCGGCGACGGCGACGGCGTGGGCGTCGCCCCCGACCCAGCAGCCTCGTCCTCGTCATCAAAGCAGTCAATGTCGCTCGTTCGCTCGTCCCCGAACGCGTCGCGCAGGTCCGGGCCCACGAGCACCACCTCGGGTGACGCACCGACGAGAACAACACCCGTGGGGCTGCGCGAGCGCGAGCGGGACCGACACAGGGCGAGCGCAGGCAGTCGTACGGGCCTCCCCCGCGCCTCCGCCGGCGGGCTCGAGACCGCGTCCACCTCCAAGTCGCCCTCGGACGCGTACACCGCCACGCGCTCCTGCTTGACGCGTTTCCTGGGCGGCGGGGTCGCGCCGGGCCGGAGGGGCGACGAGAACTCCTCCGCGTCCCGGGAGCGCGACGGTGTTGGCGATATATACCCGTCCTCCTGCTCCACACCATCGTCCGGCTCCTCCAAGTCCATCTGCAGTTCTGCGTCTCGGTCGGGCAGCGCCACGAGCGACAGGCTGTCCCACTCCAGGTCTGCGTCGAGATCCGTCCCCAAATCTAGATCCAAATCTTCCTCGTCGTCCTCTGCGTTCGCTACGGGTACGTTCTCTTTCAGTGCTTCAGGATGCGACGGGCCGGCAACAGGTATGTCCATCTCGTCGCGTGCTTGCACAGGCGCAGGGAAAAACCGCGACTGCGTCGCCAACGGTGCTGCCCGTTCCTGCCGCTGTCGCTTGGCCGCCATGTCGCGCTCCATCTCAGCCGCCAGCGATCTCTTTCCGCTCGCCTTCCCGACAACCATGCCTCCTTTAGCGGCCTTGGGAGAGGTTACCTTTGCGCGGGGCGGTATCGTGGAATTGAGAGCAGGACCTGTATGTACCTCAGCAGGGCACGTAGAGTAATAAAGCCTGTACACGACTGACCAAAAAAGCCGAGAATGCCGGTGGCCTTGCCCTTGCCCTTGCCCTTGTCTGGGCGATTAACGCCGTTTGCGACGAAGGGGAGCGGCTTGAGCACGCGAGGGATGTATCGGGGATTGATATCTGACATGGGGAATAGGGTAACGGGGTCTAAGTCGCCTTCTGCCAGCATCTTCGCCACTTTGGGCTCCAGGTCCCTGCAGAGATAAATCAGTAGGGTTCTCAGCGAGGAAATGCGACTCACCCCCCGACATACGCGTCCGCCTCCCCATCCCAGTCCTGGTCCGGCTCCGTCAGATGGACGAGTCGCTGCGCCCGCGGGTCGTACACGCGCTGGTGCAGAAAACACTGCTCCGCGAGGCGGAAGCTGCGCATATACCCGCGCGGGACCGTCTTCTTCCCCTCCATCGCGATCGCGCGCAGCACCTGCTCGACGCCCTTCCACCGCCGCAGCAGCGCGCAGGCGGTCTTGAGCCCGACGCCGGGGATGCTCGGGAGGTAGTCGCACCCGCTCAGGATCGCCATCGCGCGGAACTGCGCGTCGCCCCACCCGCCGAGCGCGACGCCGTCCGTGGGCGCGACGCGCGCGAAGTCCGCGCGGTCGATGCACACGGCGGTGCTGCTCACCGCGTCCATCTTGAAGAGCACCGTGCGGCACCCGAAGACGAGCAGGTCTGAGTCCTCCGTGATTATCCCGTCAACGAGCCCCTCGCGCTCGAGGTAAGCGAGCTGCGCGTCAGCCTCGTACGGCGCGACAACGTACGCGACGGCCTCGGCGCGCAGGGCCTGCGGTAATTAGCTAAGGTAGTCAGAGCAGTAGTGTCCAATGCACCTTGATGAGCTGGAACGCCATCTGCGGCGTCACGTCGATGCACTTAACGTAGTGCTCTCGCGCCTGCGAAGTCTTCCCCTGCGCGGCGAACGCCTTCCCGAGCGCACGGTGCTCCGCGCGCTTCGCCTGACGGTCGCCCTCCGTGCCCTTCTTCGCGGGCAGCGGCCCGCCGTCGAACACCACGTACGGCTCGATCTTGTGGTGCCGCAGGAGGCGCACCCGGTGCATCGCGTAGTCGACATACCTGCCTCTTCAGTAAGTGAGGTGCCACCCGCTTTGTGCAGCGCGACTCACTTGTGCGTGTCCCGGCCGGTGGCGAGCTCCGTAGCGCAGGTGAAGATGCCGCGGTGGAGCCACACGTATGCGTCGACCGCGAGCGTTTGGCCCGCGAACTCTGAGAGGTGTTTCTGTGTCGATATAGATTTGAGGGCGGGAAGCAGGCCAGAAATTCCCATTTGAGGTCTGCTAGTCGGGCGGGACGAGGCTCATGTAGTTTTGAGGATGGGGGCCGGCGTTTGTGGGTAGCAGGCTCGGGGTGGTGGCGAGAAGGAGAAATGACAGCGGCGACGATGCCAGTGATAGCAGAAACAAACAACGCGTAAACTCGCGCGTTCAGTCACGACGCTCCAGACGCGTTGACGCGTCAAATTGCGTACATTGGCCTACTAAGGATATCACAGGGCATCTAGAAACAATAGGAAGCTGTGTATGTGCACGGTGCTACATTGAGAGGAACTGGAAGAAACATGTCCGCAGTCTCTCTTGACAGACTCCCTCGCTCGTTCCTCGTTCTGAAAATTGCCCACAGAACGGGGCATCGCAAGAGATACGTATCAAGCGCCATCGACTGTGTATACACTGACAGGGATCATCCGGCGCACAGGCTGCAACAATATCAGCACCTTCAGCGCAGAAAGTAAATTCAGAGCTCACGATATTATATGATTCCTCTTTGAACGCCTCGCCCTGCGGCGCCTTCCCCTTCGCTTGCCCCGGCGCCTGCAACAGCCGGAAGACCCTTCATCAATACTGCGTCAGTCGGATCGACGGGATAGGCAGAGGCACGCACCCGGCGAAGCGCTCTTGCGGGCAGATCATCACGCGGAAGGAGAGCGCGGAAGGGAGATACGAAGGGGCTTCGAGCACGGTGAGCAGTGACTGGTCAGACATCTGGGGGCACGCATACCTAGCTGCGGGACCATGACCGCGCGTGTACCGGTGTCAAAGGTCGCGGGCGAGCCGTCTGGCCCGAGCATCTTGGTTGCGAGCTGGCTGGTCACGACAATCTGGAGACATAAGTTTATACCAGAAAGTCTTCAAATAAAACACACCGTAAGTCCCCGCGACGCGAGCCTGACGAGCACGGGCTTCATGTTTTCGAGCACGTCGTTCTTCGTCTTGGGAGAGAGCTTCATCGAGGACGTCGATTGGAACGGAAAGTGCAGCGATCCGAGCACGAGCAGGCCCAGCTGGCGGTATCATGAATCACCGGAGGGAAGAAGGACGACCATTACACACCTTGGGGTGCTTATCGTGGAAAGATGGCAGCGCAACAACGAACGACACGAGCTCCGGCAGCGTCTGCAGGACATGATGGAACACCCGCCCCACCGCATCTTCCGGAATAGTGCGGCGCAGCGCCGACGCCGTCGTCATATTCTGCGTGTCTGCCATTCGCGTCCTCAGTCTGACTCGAGATTCCACTGCAACGTTTCCCCGCACCAAGAAACAGCACCTGCTCGTCGGCACTTTCCTTGAGGAACTGCCTGACAATGCCAATAGCAATCGCGCCCTTCGGCGTCCCCGGCGGGCCCGAAAGCTCCAGGATATGCCGCCGCGGCAGCCCGCCGCCAAGCAGCTTGTCCAGCGGCGCGCACCGCGTGGGGATCCGGCGCACCTCTGCGGAAACCGCCGCAGCCGCTGTCTGCGTCAGCGGGGCCGCTCGGCCCTGCGGGTTCCGCTGCGTGAATATTGCCTGCGACGATGGCAGTGGTATTGATAAATCTGCCCGTGAACGCGCCCTTGAGACTAGACCGCCCCAGTGTTGTGCCCGCACGTACCCTGTGCTAGCTTCTCGGCATTTGACGCGTCGAGGTCTTCTACCGTCTCGTATCCCGCTCGGAGAAGGGCTGAAAGCGTCGACGTGGGTATGGACAGTGATGTAATTGGTCTGTTCGTCAGTTGGGACGACGCCATACTGGAGGATACGCGTCAAAGTGCTATCAGAGACCTGGCGAGTGCCGCTAAGGATGATTTCTGCGTAGTTGCATGCAATATCGCGAGGAGATGGAAGTCTTGTGCAAGGTTTGCGGTGCACGTGCCACACATTTTGCGTTCCTCAACCCAACCTCCACCTTCCTGAACCCATTCGAATGAATGAATGACCAGGTCGACCCCGAAGACATCCTCAACGATGCCCTGTCGTTTCTAGGCGGAAGCAAGGTCGTCGAAGACGAAATCATCACATATGGGGAACTTCAGCTCACCGTCGCGGCCAAGGTGACTCCGCTACCGGGAGGGAGCGATTTTCGTTTCTGATTTGAGTGAACAGGAGGGCAAGGTATTTGAGACCCCCCATAATTTTCCCGCTGTTTCTGACACTGCGAAAGGCCAATACGCTGCTTGCGGACCATTTGTTTTCTCCGGGCCTCTTTCTCGCAGAAAGGATTGAGAGAGGATTACTGCCCCTGCACAAACGGAATGGTACGTTTGAATCAGAGCACACTTACCTCGACCACGCTAAACATACTTTATGTTAACAGTCATCGAGCTGGGTGCGGGGTGCGCGTTGCCTTCGCTGCTGATGTCGAGTCTCACGGCGCCACCGACGTCAATCGTCGTCACGGACTATCCGGACCCCGGCATCCTCGGGAACCTCGCGCGCAACGTCGAGCGTAACGCCCACCTCGTCTCGCCTGGATGCACTGTGCGCTGCTGTGGATACGAGTGGGGCACGGACGTCGCGCCGCTCTTGTGCGTCTCGCATAACGCGCCGTCAATCACCAAGTCATCGCAGCCGCAGGGCCTACCCTGAGATTTCGGGCCACGGCTACGATCTCGTCATCCTGTCGGACCTGCTGCACTTCCACAGCTCGCACGACGTCCTGATCTCGTCCACGGACGCGCTTCTCGCACGCTCGCCCGATGCACGGGTCTATGTTGCCGTGAGTTCAGTATTCATCCATACCCCGTGCATTCCTGACAATGCGCGAATAAGGCGGGGGATTACACGAAGCCGGACGTGTGCGACAACTTTCTCCTCCTCGGTACACAGGCAGGCTTTACCTTTGACGAAGTGTTGCCTACGGAGGGGCAGCGTGAGTGGTTGGGCAGCTCCGCGGTCAGCGGTCTGGACAAGGCGGCCTTGTCCACGCGCAAAGCGGCATGTCGCTACTGGGTAGGTCGCCGTTCAGAGTAGTTTCTGCCATCCTACTTGCCCCCAAATTGAAAATTCTGTATCCCCTTTCTTCTACTGAGCACCCTCGAGCAGGCAGCGATCACAACAAATCAGGATGCAGGATACTCTAGACCGTAACCTGCCTCGGAGACTTGTGGCCGCACTCCATGGCATACTCCGCTCCTCCTTGTTTCTCTTGATTCTCTCAGAATCTCCTACTCAATCGCTAGCTCCGCAGCAGATCACGTAGTTCAGTGATCTAGTCTCCGGGGCCACTCTCTGAAGATCTAAATACTCAGTACTGAGTCTGAGTACTGAGTCTCTGAGTTTCTCACGTGTATGAGCGGGCGCTAGCGCGTTCTGAGGGCGTTTGTAACGTAAAAGCGGCCTTCACAGCTTTCCAGTTGGGATCTCTGCTTCTTCCCGTCAAGTTGAAAAATTTGCATGCCTTCCGAGCCTTTCAACTGGATCTGTGTTCAGTATACAAGCAACCTCCAGAGTCCTTGAAACTCAAGCTGCGCCCGGCTATGTCCGCTTGGCGATGTTCCCATCTTTGCAGCGCAGTTACGCGGCACGTGGACAGAATCACTGTATTTCGACTTTCCCCAGCACGACGCCCCCCGCGTACCACCCTCGTTAAACGACAATCATGCACTCCCTGGCGGTTCTGCTCCCCATACTGTCTCTCTCGCTCCCCCTCCTCGTCAACGCGGTCGCAACATGGTGAGCACATCTCCTCGGCTGGCCCGCAGGTTCCCCTGACCCCGCTCGCCCAAAGCAACGTCACGACGGCCTGTCCCACGAGCGCACCCTGTTGCAGTGAATTCGGCTTCTGTGGCTCGACCCAACCTGTACGCCGATGCACCCGCTCCTCGGTTTCCAGCTGATCCGGAATGTGGCCGCTTGCTTCTAGTTCTGCCTCGGTGGCTGCAACCCGCTCCACTCGAATAAGCTTGACTCGTGCAGTCCCAACCCCATTTGCAAAAGCGCTGTTGTGAGTCTCGCGCGAGCTCTTCCTTGGTCCGATCGCTTGTACTAAGTCGGAATCTTCCAGCACACTTTTGCTGACAACTCGCACGTCCTGAGCAACGCCTCTCTCTTCGATGGAAATGCGAGCGCATACGGTGCGATCCCCTTTCCCTTCAGCGAATAATCGCCTAAGCCGTTTCCCTGCAGACTTCATTGTCGAGAGCGGAAACATCATGAACACCGGCGGAGATCTCGCCATGCTCCTCACCAAGGAAAATGGGGGCACGCGCATCTCGTCCACCCGCTACCTCCACTATGGAACTGTCACCGCTCGCATCAAGACCGGTCGCTGGGCCGGTGTAGTCACAGCTTTCATTACCATGAGCAATGTCAAGGATGAAATCGTCGGTCCTTCTACTACTCATCTACGAAGCTGTGAGCTTAACCGCCTTGCAGGACTGGGAATTCCCTGGCAACTCTACGACTGAGGGGTGCGTCCAACCATTCTATTATTGTCCGTACCTGATCGCAACAAAAATCATCTTGCAGCCAATCCAACTATTTCTGGTGCGTAATCGGCCCGCCGAGATAAAAATAACGCCGCTCCAACGGACGCACAGGCAAGGGCTCGTTACTCAGCCCAACCACGGAGACATTACCAAGGATCTCACCGACACGTTCCAAAACTACCATGATTACACCGTACGCTTCACTCTTCTCGCTGTTCCTTTTGGCTGCCTTACTCCGGTATCGTATAGATCGACTGGCAGCCCAACACTTTGACGTTCCTCGTTGACGGCAAGGTCGTCCGCACTGTCAAGAAGTCGGACCTGACGGTGGACGGGGTGACCCAATACCCGACCACCCCCGCGCGCGTCCAGCTCAGGTAAGCCCCGCCTCTCCCCAGTATCATACCGACCCTCGCCAACCACACCCGCCCAGTCTCTGGCCCGCAGGAACGGCGTCCAGCGCTGCAGGAACCGTGCAATGTACGCATCTCCCACTCCCCGAGAACTCGGCGCTGACGCAGGCACGCAGGGTCCGGCGGGCTGATCAACTACAACGACCCCGACTACGTCTCCGCCGGGCACTTCTACGCGCTGATCAAGTCCATCAACATCACTTGCGCGGACCCGACGCCCCCTGGCGCCGACATCACCTCATACGTGTACGGCCCGAACTCGTCCACGAACACACCGGCAGTCTTGCTCAGCAACACCTCGACTAACCTCGGCGGTGCCATGGGCATGCACGGACACGCCGGCGCGGGGCTGCAGCTCCTCCTGGTCCTTGCGCTCGCCGCTGGTGCCCTGGGCCAGCTCCTTTGATCACGAGCTTACGAATGACGGGATATCGGATATGTTCCTTCCATCTACTGAGGATTCTAAATGTCCGCGATATACCTCTAGCTATATCCTAATCTAAATACGAGGGGCAATGACGATGGATTGATTATAAGTTAGCCCGAATCTGGGATGTACGAAGATGAGTACAATGACGATGTTACATATGTAGAACCCACAAGAGATAAGTTACTGTTAAGAGTCCAGAGATCTAATACGACGCTGTCATACTCTGATCAGGATCCACGACGACCAGATCGTCCGCTGCGCTCCAGAACGCCTCTTCGAACTCCTCCATGAGTCCTTTTGTTTCCTGAACAACAGCGTCTAATGCCTGGGCCTGCGTCCACGTCGGCAGCGCGTCCTCATACGGTGCTTCAGCGCCCCGCAGCAGCTCTCGATCGTACCCCATGGCAGTTTGCACTAACCGGATCCGCCGATACGTCGCATGGACAAGCACAATGGAACGAATTTTGGTCGACTTGGCCATCATGCGGATACGTCCCCCGCCGGGCGATACCGAGCGGCGGTCAGGCTGCGCTACAGGGCCAAGATGCACGATTCGTCCCGCGCCGCGTACATCGTGCGGCGATGAGGGCTGATAGAAGCCTGCCTGCCGGCTAGTGTCGAGCGAAAGCACAGACGGGTGGCCGATGTTGATGAATGAATGGGTGGGGCTGAGAGCAGGGGACGCCTCGGGGGAGGGGATCATGCTGCGTCTCCGAGGTTTGGAGAAGGCCGTTGAAATAGGACGAGAGGCGCTGGAGGCGTTGCTGTATTGACGGAGCTCGTCATTCAACGCCACGACCTTCTCCGTAATGAAGAGGCGCATCTGGAGCATCAGTGGACTCCGAAAAGCACATATCAGTTCCAGAAAGGACCATAACGCATAGTCCACGATCCGAGGGCTAGGAAGTGGCCGTCCTTGCCCAGAAAAGCTGGAATAAGAGGCAAGCTGTCCATGATCGAATTGCGAACTGTTTCGGGGGGAGCCAATGGGTGACGTGGCTGGAGAGAAATCGCGAGCGGCACGTAGTGCAAAGCTGGCGCTTCCTTCATCTAGGATGGTTCTCAGAAACCGAGCGATCCGACTCCATATGCCAGGCAAGCAGGCATCGAGATCTGCCTGCCCGCGGACAAGGATGGCCTTCACTACTTGGAGCGCTGCAATGAAGGTAGTTACAGGTGATTTGTTGACTGCAGTCGACGAACGCCGCCGATCAGGGGACTTGGAACGGTCTTGAGGAAGGTTTGTATCCGCATGCGACTGACATGCAGCCATCGCGTACGCCAACAGGCGGATCCAAGTGTTCGTGTAGGCTTGGCGGTGCCATGGCTGAGTCCGGACTCTACTTGATGCAACCTGTTCTCCGGTCTTCAAAGTCAATACGAGAGGGAGAACGAATCCTGCTAGGAATTCGTAGGACGGCTTCCGCCGCTCCAATTCCGCAATAACGTCAGCCCCACGCAGAACGATGGCTTGCGCCACCATCGTCACCAGAGCGGAGCGACACGGAAGGGAGAACAGCAGTTTCTCGGACGCTGCCAGCTCACAAGCAGCCAGTGCGGGACCGCATATCTGTGTAACGACGACGCGCGAGAATGCTGGTTCTTCTGCATAGGTAGATTCCATCGACAGTTTCGTCACTGTGTCGAATACGCCCGAAAAGTCGAGGGTCACTGTATATGTATTGACAAGGGGTGAAAGGTCCGCCAGAAAGGCAGTCACAGATTTGACTGTCCTCTGAGTTGCACCGTCTCGTAACAACGAATTCTTGGTGTAATTCACCAGGAAGGAGGAAATCGGGTCCCTGATTTCATTCCCAGTTTCGCGGAGCATATGCTTTGCCAGCTCGAGAGCGCGATGGGATGCAGGAGGGGATACTTGACCCCCTACCCCCGTGAAGTTGACCATCAACAACAGATAGTCCAGCCGCATCGCAAGTGAATCGCTTGGTGTTTTAGTTTTATCGGTTTGCTGGCTTTCGGCAAACCCGGAAGTTAGTGATTCCATGGACGGCTCCTCTTTTGTGTCCGCGCCCTTGAACTTGGCAGACGGCCGCATGAGTATGACACCCAACGCATCAATACCCTCCTTCAGCACCAGCCGAGTTGATGCTGACGCATTGTACAGGTGTGGTGCCAGATAACGAAAGAAGCGCAGAAACTGCTGAGCTCGAACAATGGTCGGATCATGCGCAATGACGGTCAGAAAGAGTCGGACTAAATTGTCAAGTCCGAGGCGCTTTGTTTCATATTCCTCCGGAAGGTCCACTATGACCCTGGTTTTGTCCTGGGCGCCGCCTTGCTTCAGCGATTCCAAGAAAGTCTGAGGTTTTTCATCGGCAGTGCTGAACATCAGAGCCTCTCTTTCCTGAAGCTTATTGGCACCGGCAATGGCGGCAGCATCGGGAGTAGAGGGCGCAATGCCCCGAGTGAGCGTGGAGAGCAGCGCATACAGATTTCTGGCGATCCAATCCCCAGAAATGTCGGGTAGTGACATCATCATCGCCATCGAGTCAACGCATTGGAAGACGAAGGCTTCCCTGTGAAGAGCGTAAAAACGGTTGACGGCGTACTCTATCGCCAGTCGGATGCCGTTGTGCAACTCAGACTCTGTATAGACTTTGATTCTGGGAAGACATGAGACATGCGTGTAGGAAAGGGCAGTGGACGTACAAGATCGGCATAAAGAGGGTATAGCCTCCCCCGGTGGTGAAAAGCCGTCGGAATCGTGTGCTTGCTACCATCAATGCTACAGGAGACTTCAGTTTCGTAGGAACTTGGAGAGACGCAGAACCTACCGATCAAAGCATGCGCGACGATACCAATATCCGATCCATGAGCAAGTAATATCCGATTTAACCCGTCGATAAGCAGAGCAAGCTCCGTCCTGTCGCTCAGGTGCCGAGACATCGAACGGAATATCTGAGCTACGAGGAGCAGGTAACTGCGCGAAATGATCATGGAGAGGTTCTCTACGCGGATGACACTGTAGGCTGGATGATGGCGGGTCTCCCTGGACTGCGTCGGTGCAAAATCCTTCATTTCCATGGGTGGTGCATCTGGGAGCTGGTCGAGCGAAGGCAACACAAGCCGTGTCATGCTCTTTCGGATCGCCTGAACGTCCTGGGGGTTCCGCTTCAGCATCGCCAAAAAGAGCATGTTCTGAGACAGTCTGATCATCGATACGTATATAAGTTCAGGAGGTACGTCGTCCACGGTGGGTCCTAGTTGACCGATGTGCCTCGGAAACATCGTTCCAGTAGGAGCTGTCGCCTGAAACCAGAGGGACCCGGAGGGTATCAGGAACGCTTCTACCTTCGCACGACGAATCTCCCGAATCGACATCTCGCTGACTTGCGATACCAGCTTAGCCAAAATTGGAATCGTAAGCGCGAAATCGTGCAGAGAATCGTCTCCTCCGACGGAGGATTTCAGGTGCGATTTGAGAAATCCCGCGAGACTATTGAACACGTGGTGCGTCATTGGGGGAGGAAGAACTCGACGGACATGGAGGAATGCGCGGAAGGTGGAGATTGCCGCGGCCATGTCTTTGTGTGTCCCCGTGAACAAATCCAGAACAGGGCGAGTTAGCAATGCAGGGTCGTTCCGCATGAGGTCAATGATGGTACTGCGAGCAGTCGCAGCGATGAGAAAGTTAGGGTCGAAGACGGTTGTCGCGAGCCGGGGAAAAATGAGCGCCAACGATGGAACGAATATGGGCCGGCGCTTTACGCCGTGCAGAGGGCCGCCGGAGCTGGAGTTACGCCTGAGGAGTGTGGACTCTTCGGGCTTGTCGCGCGAAGAAGGCGACGGCGAGCCTCTCGGAGTAGTTCCAGGGGATGGCGGGATGGATGCGGACGTCGTAGTGGGTTGCTCGGATGCGGGCAGTTCGAGACGGTCGAGATAAAGAGCGGGAAGATTGGAGATAGGCGTCCGTATCCATTCGAGATGCTGGTCAACAGGCGCGTCATCCTCCGCCCACCCGATTTCGACAAGCCGTTTACGCAGTTCTACAGGAAGATTGTCCTTGGAGTCGCCGAGCTCCTGGTCGCGCACAAACTGCCCAGAGCCGATATCTGTGGCCACGAATGGAAGCGGGCCTCGTGCAAGCTTGAAAGCACGGTGCGCCCTATCCACAATCACCTGCTGCGACATGATTTGGAACCGCCAGTTGGAGAGGGTATTGATGCGCCGGACAGCATTTAGCCTCGTCGTGTCGTCAGAGCTAAGTGATATGAATACAACACCGTCTTGCAGAACATGCAAAGCGTACCTCCGAAAATCGAGTTCCATGAGAACTAACATCTCATCTGGCGTCTTCTCCGCACATTGCATGACGAGGAAACAAGCCTGGTAACAAAAGCTCAGAAAACATCGCCGAAAGAAAACGCCCAGTCCCTACCGCAGAAACAGCACTCGGATCACTGCCGCTGAGATGATGTTCCCACACCAAGGGCCCGATGCATGATAAGTCGTCAACGCTCAACATCGCCGACATCGTCACTAGCAGCTTCAACACCTTGGGCGCAAAGCCCTTCCCCAACGCCACCACCAGCTGCTCCTTCTCCGCGAAGACGCTCGAAATACCTGCCTTCGGATCGCTGGCTGAATTCTGATTGAACGCGCCGTCGTACGTCGCAGAGATTATCATTGTGCCACGATTCTGCGCGACGATGTTAGCAAATGCGGATGCAGCCAAACGTCTGGAAGGGTACCTTTTGACGCGATGAACCGACGTTATCTCGAGCCGATGCGTACAGACCTTGGATTTGCGCGATTGCATCTACGAATTCCAAGTCCGAGTCGTCGTTTAATTGTGCCTCGGCGTGCGAAGCCTTGAACCACGACACCATGCGCGAAAGCCAGCCAGGACTGCGAGCCACCATATCAATAAGCCTGCGTCATGCGATAGCGGCCGTACGTACGTCTTGAACGACCGCGTTAGAAGCCTGATCTCGCGAAACAACATAGCAAAGAGCATCCGCTGGGACGGCGGCACCAAGGCGGTGCGTTCCTGCAGCTTTGCGTAAGAATGCACAGACGAAGAAGGGTTCGCACCGACCTTCACGTCGAGCAAGAGCCCGAGACGCGTCTCGAGCGCGAAAGCGAACTTCACGATGTCGATGTACGCGCTGTCTGAGTTCTAAATATCTGATAAGCGCGGGCAGGTGGACTATAGAGGTAAACAATCGGGACGTACTGAGGACCCGTCCTTAGCATGGCGCACAGCCTGTATCCGTCCGATCATCTCCACAAGTAGCACTGACTGTCCTATGCGCGCAGTCCCCCATACGGGTACCACATCATTGCCCGCACCTGCCTTGCCGCCGCTCAGGAGAGCCACGGACATCATCTCCGCGTCGCGCGTCCAGAAGTCGGGCAGGAAACGCGCAATGGCGGTGAGCGCGCACAGGTGGTTCAAGACGGTCACCTCCTTGTTCGACGCGGCGCAGGAGAAAAGTGGTTTGTAGAACAATTGCGGGTAGAGCTGCGACACCTTGTCCAGAAAGACGGTGAGCGGAAGGCACGGGACCGGAGGAGGGTCGTCGACCAGGCGCTGCGTACAAGATGCATTAGAGACAATCGATTATGGGAGTCTCGGCTTACGTCTGCGAGTGTCGGAAGCGCGACGCCAATGAGCGGCTTGCGCACGTCGTCCGGAAGCCCATCAAGCAGCGTCGACAAGATGGTGAGCACCGCCGGCCACGCGCTCTCTGACACCTGCACACGCGGCCTTTCAGCCAATAGCAAACCAGCAAAAAAACGGTTACAGCTTGCTCACAGCTCGCAGCACAGCCCCGTCGATGTTCGCCTTCCACTCGGTCTCCACTGCGCGGTACCACTGCGCGAGTATCGTCATCGCCCACAGCGAGAGCTCTCGCGGGGTCTCCGGCACCAGCAGCTCCAGCGCTATCAGCACCACGTTCCGTCTCGCGTCGACCGCGTTAGCGATATTCATTGCACCGAGCTCGGGCACCACACGCGTCTGTGTGAAGTGCACGACGAATTCAGCGCTCTCCGCGCGCCGCGGCTTCGTGCGTAGGACGCCGAGCCCCATGCGCGTAAAAGTCGCGAGCTTACGCGCTTGCACGGCCCCAAGGAGTGGGGTGAAAGACGCGTCTTCCGCTTGGCGCGGCCAATACTCCTATTGCATAGGGTAAGTGGTGGATAAATGACCTCGTGATATGCAAGAGGCACCTCGACAACACTCTCGAGGAGCCATCGCCGTGTGAACTCGGCGCTGTTTTCAAGACAGGACATCAGCCCATCGAGAACAAGCGCCTGCCGGACGGTGCTGTGGGTGTCTTGCGCGATGAAAAGAGCGTTGAAGTGTTCCTCGAACGCGACGGTGTCAAGAGCGCCGTAGTCACCCGCCAGAAGGTGGACAATCGACTCGGAGAGGATTGTATGCTCTTCTCCCGATCCGTAGAGCGTCGGGAGGAGAGTAAACAGTCCAGTGGCGAGCGTCAGGATCGACTGCGGGGTTGTTGCCTGGTAGGCGAATTCGACAGGATTGAGCATCGCCCGCAGCGCACGCATGATGCGTAGCCGAAGCGGGGAATGTGGGATCAGCGCCGCTTTGCAGCACCACTGGCACCGCTCCATCGCGACGGCCTTCAGCGGATCAGCGCGGGGTTTTACAGCGGAGGAAGGGGTGTACCTACGTCAGTGGGCGGGTTCCACGTCTTGGTGATGATGTCGAAGGCCTCGAAGGCGAACCATCGGTCCTCGTCCACTCGGAGGGCTTTTTCCGGGTTGAGGAACGGGGAAAGCAGGGTGGAGAGCACTTGCGGCTCCTGCGGAAGAGTGGGCACCGGGGGGATGCCGTCCGGGGACGGAGTCGAGTGGTGGAGGAGCGTGTGGTAGAGCGGCTTGAGCGACGGCGCTGCTTGGGTGCCGCGCGACGGGACACCGAGGGATTGAACGGAGGGCGGGCGGCGCAGGTCGGTTCTGGGGGCTCCGGCAGGCAGGTACTGGCCCGACTTTGAAGCAGGGTCGACGGAGCGAGCGGCCCAACACGCGCGCTGGAGCTCGGTCGCCAGCTTGCGGGTATCGTCGATAACCAACTCGCGCGCGTGTTCGACGACCTGGCGGAAGCCCAAACGTTGAGCGAGCCTAGATGGTTTGGGTACCTGCGAGCGGGGTGGAATCGACGGGAAGGCCGAGGATGAGGCCGAGGACGGCTGTTGCGAGTGAGTTGGCGCGGATGGACTCTCCGGAAGGACGTGCTGTCGGAGGTGGTCCCAGCGCAACAGTGATGGAGAAACAGGCGGTGCGGAACCATTGAGAGTGGCCGAGCGGTCTGTAACCACTGGATGAGGTCTCCGTAGTTCTAATCGCGGATTGGGGCGTGATTTGTCTGGCTTTGGGCTACCAGAACGAACTTGAGGGGCTCCCTGGAATGTCCCCGCACGCCCGCTCCCTTGGGATACCTCGTACTGGCTCTCATCGACCTGGCCAAGTGTAGGTCGCGAAGGAGCGCGAAAATGGCGCCAACTTGAAGCTGACTCGGTATCTGTGTTTACGCTGGACTCTGAAGCCGAGCGCTGCGTCGAGGAGGTCTTGTTAGAGTCGAATGAGAACAGACGGCGGGGAGTTTTCCGTGGTGTGGCCTCGCCCTTTGGTGCCATTACTGCGACACAAGACTGTGACTTTGAATGGCCAACGTGGGGAAAGTTCAAGTTGACGCGTCAAGGCTAGCGGGGTGTGCAGTACCACACGAGTTCGCCAGCGTACCGGTTGGGCGGACCCAGAGTTGAGATGGTCTTCTGCAAGTCTGCAGATGAAGACGGTTTGTTTCTGTTTGGCTGCGGCCTGCCGGGCGATCCTTTCCCTCTCCTTCCATCATCTCGCCTCCAGTACCTGGCTTCATCTCATTATACCTGAATTCAGACTTGGTCTTACACCCGATGAACTGCTGCTCAACACAAACTTTCCTCTGAAAAAGTTTCATTGTTCAAACGTTCAAGTCGCGATTCGATGCAAGCAAAGGATCTACAATCAAGTCGACACGCTTCATACCAGGGCTCTCGGTCCGGTGAGGCCCCTGCCAAGTATACCACATCCTACTTGGGAATAGATTTGCACTCGCATTCGACTCGCATCTGTCCGACCCCGAATACAACTGTAACTCTATCTACAAGGCGTCGACTAGACCGATTTGGAGCTGCTCGGAATCGTGAAGCTTGACCGATTCGATTCGTCGCTATTCGCCGCATACTTGACTTGCGCATAACGGGGTAAGTACCGATGATCATCTTAATACAGGCTAAACTGATCTGGATTAGTCTGGATTCCGCAAGGACTCCGGAAGTTTTATCGAATTCGCCAATCAAACCTTTGAGCTGTCGGGACTCGCTACCGCTATGTATCATCTTTTAATTTGCACCGCCGGTTAATTTTTTTTCACTTCCGCCCTTATTGCAAAGCATAAACCGTTATCGATGAGGTGTGTTGACTTCATATTCAGAGGCTCACAACTAGAAAATTCAGTTCCCTGAGTATCTCACTTTGAAGACCAAAACGCGCCGCAGAATTTCGTCTTGTTCGTCAACGTATACCGGCAGATTCCGGCACACCGGAGCGCACCGGGCGCATGTGGCAGGCTGGTTGAGTTTCGCCTTTTTGGGCCTTACATAACAGCCCGATCGACCCTGCGTTCGTTTCTGATTGGTGCGCGTTGATACGACCTCTACGCGACTTGCATATAATGCTATGATGCGACTACATCCCGATGTCCTTGCGCTACTATGTCTCCGCACCCTGCCTTCGACACCCATGCTGTTGTCTTCACTGCCGGTCTATGGGGTAAGCTCGCTCCCCTTGGTCTTTCGCTCTCATCTCTTGCTCATCTCCCTTCCGTTGATTTACAGGACACACCCGGCCTATGTGCGCGTTTGCCGCGCGCCTGGTGAACGCGCGCCCGAATCTCGTCTTATCGTTCATGACCATCCCCGCGGTCATTGAGAGGAGCCGCGAAGAAGTCAGCCGGTTCTTCGCTCCTGAGAATGCCCACTTGCAAGATTCTATCAGGGGTGTAGCATCTCGTCCAAAAAACTCGATACTCATACTCACACAGGTTTATCGCACTTCCGGAGGGTGTCAACTTTTTCAACTCCAACCTTGAGGGTGTTGAAGATGACTTTGTGAAGGCATATGAGGCGCTACTAGCTGAGGACTTCCCTTTCCCTTCTATCTTCGTCGTCGAGGTTAGCGGCCGTCCGCTGGCGCCATCAAGTCAATTATCTGAAACATTCTACGCAGATGTCGATGCCAGTTGCTCATGGCATCGTCCGAGCACGGTCCAAAGGAATCACCAAAGTGATTACCTGGTGCCCAATCTCGCTTCCCTTCCTTGTGAGCTCAATAAAGTCGCTCGGAGACGAGTCGATAGACTCCGTCTACGAGAGGTTGAACGCGGAAGCGTTGAAAGAAGGAAAAACCTATCAAGAGCTAGCGGACGATGTGCGTAGCAATTTTATCAGAATATTATATGAGACTAAACGACACCACCATAAGCTCTATCGCAAGCCGCTCAGAGGCATGGTCTCCAATCCCATTGATCTGCCCCAAATTTCCGATTACGAACTATTCCCGCAAGAAGTAGAGGTGCGTTCGGGTGTATCTACTGTATCCAATCATGAAGTTGACTTTGACCAGGACGCTCCGTTCAGCCCACGCGGAGAAGTCATTCTTAGCGCGATACGGTAACTATTATTTGTCTTCAGAGTGCGACGTATTCAAAGACCCTCTCAGGGGACTATTGAACTGCGACGGCTCCCTGGGCGTCTCAAGCCCAATAATTGAGCCGGAGACATGCGACTGGGTGCAATCGATATTCAGCAAAAAAGGCGGCGCCTTCTTCCCGATCGGTCCTCTTATGCCCGCGGCAGCCTCAACAGCAGTGGGAGGCACCCTCAAAGGCGAATTTGCGCAAGCCGAATCTGAATCGACGGACGTCAGCAAATTTTTGGAGCGCATGCACAAAGAAAAGGGACCGAACTCCGTTCTTTATGTGCGTTCCCCGATGATCTGCCTAATTCCGGCGCTGAGAAATTTGAACCTCCAGATATCCTTTGGTTCAATCTGGCAGCCGCTACAGCCGCCGAAATTCTGGGCATTCTTGGAGGTCGTGGTTGAGAAGCAAATCCCTTTCGTCCGCCTTCTTCGCTGCTTTTCTTGAACAACAAATTGAAAGCGCCTATAGATTCTCACCGACCTCGGAAGTCACCCGCCGCTTCCTGCCCACCTGCAAGCCGCGGTAGCCGACGGGGCGCTCGGCCTCCTTCGAAAATGGGTGCCGCAACAGTTCATCTTATCCCATCCCGTGCGCTGCGCTGCTATTTCTCCGCCGATTCTTTCAACTTCATTCGATACAACAGGCCACCGGCTGGTTCCTCACGCACTGCGGCGTCAACGGAACGCTTGAGAGTCTGTCTGCGGGCGTCCCGATGTAGGTACAAACCACATACACCTCGCTTGCAACTTAAAGCCATCGATAGGATCTGCTGGCCCTTGGTGTACGACCAGCCCGCGCTCGCTATGAGCGTGTCCAATATCCTGCAGTGCGGCTTTGAGCTCGAGGAGGTGCGGCAGGGCCTGGGGCTCAAATACCGCGCGAGTACGGGCAAGACGCCTGTCGGGACTGTCGAGGCGGTCAAGGTGGAGGCCGCGGAAGTTTTGACAAAGGCATTCTCAGGGGCGGAGGGCAAGGCGGCACGGGAGAAGGTCCAGGAGGTTGCAGCTCGGCTGGGGAAGGCCTGGAACTCTGAGAGCGAGGGCACTGACGAGGGATATGCAGCTGCGAACCTCAGGAAATTCATAGAAATGTATCTGCCGATCGTAGGTTGATTCGTACCAGATAGATATACCATAGAGATACACCGTGCAGGAGGTATTAGATTCGCGACCAAGTTTCACCTTTTCAAGTTGATAGTTACACATGCACCTTTGGACAGCGCAAACTCTCATTTCGCTCCTTAGCAAATGCATCTAGTGACTCCGGTCTAGGTGCCATGCACGAGCAAAGTCGACTATACTAGTACAACGGTTATGCGATCTTGTTGAACGTTCAATTATCGACTAATTCTTTCACTGCCACTGTACTGTGATACCATTCATGATTTTTTCTACCCCTAAACCAGCTTTGGGTCCTTCGACAATCTCACTCATGATTAAGACAGTATGTGATGGACGAGAGACTCTTATAGTTGATACACTACGCACTGAGTTTCAATCGACAACAATTCAACTCGAACACCCACATCATTCAATCCAGGACAATACTATATTGTATATGAACTTCGCAAGCTTCTCCCCATGCTCCATTCTCAATTGGCAACCGCTCATACCATCTATGAGGCGGCTCCACTCGTCTTCTCCCATTTTTCGTCTGGGTCACGATCGTGCCAGAATCTTTCTTCGGGTGTCATGGTCGATCCTTCCCACTGCTCCACCGTGGTGTTGCATTCCTCCATAAATCGTGCGTCGTTCACCGAGTCTTCGAACGCCAACTTTATCCAGTATGTCCAACTGCTACACACCCCTGAGAACGCATAGTCTCCTTCAGGTTCCGGTGGCACCCAGTCCTCTTCTTCGTCCTCATCTAAATCAGGAAACTGATCAGGATCCCCGTACTCGGCCATTCCGTCATAGGTGGCGTTCGAGAGGGAGTATATGGCATGTGAACAGACAGGCTTTGCTCTGAGCGCGATCCACGTTTTTCCCTGGCCATCCTCCCATGCCAATAGTGCAGGGACTTTCAGCTCAACCTCCTCTTCCGACCGTCCGATCCGCGTAAATACAATGGTGTGCACGACGGGAGGGATGCAGCCGAGAAAGTTGCAGCCCACGAAACTCCCGAGACCAACGCTACGAAACTCCGAGAAGTATTTGGCGGGGAGACCAGGCCAGTGGCACCCGATGACAGCCTTGGCAGGCCATTCAAGGATCCAGATGCGAAAATCATCCGGGAGATAGTCGTGCTGTGCGAGGAGCGCGTCGATATACGCCTCGCGATCGAAAGGAGTGAGATTGTCGAGGAGCCATGGACGTGTCTGGTCGAATATAGGCGATTCGATGATGTTGAAGTAAAGATCGAGGAGCCCGCGACGAGGAGGGCTGATATCGGCGATGGGCGCGAGATGTCGCCATAGCTTGCTGACACCATGCGCCGCAATGAGAGACTTCAAAGTGAGTTGTGGAAAGATCTGGAGCAGGATCTCATTCGGAAAGTCTGTTAGCTCGGTCATGGTGGACCCAGGTGGACCCACTGCAGCGTGACCTCCGTGACGTTCGAATTTCGGTTTGAAACGCTGGATTACCAAATGCGGTAACAAAACTCCGGTTTCTCTTCAACCCGACCCGGCGACCCGTCGAGTCCGTTTGGGAGTTGGAAAATCCGGGAGATTTCGACGGCCGCCGGCCATGACGTCATATGTCGGAGCTTGAATGTATGAGTTCCGGTTTTGATAACAACACTGACAAGCAAAGTGCGCGTCTGAGGCGCGTCCTCCCCAGTCAGCATGGCGTCCCCGTTCCGAAGTGATAAGGGCCTCGACGGCATTTCATTGATATTATCTACTAGAGCTCATGACAGCCACATGCCTTCCACGACGCCGCCAGGCGCCCACGCCCTCGCCCTCGACCCGCGCGATCGCCGCCGCCGCCTTCACGCCTCCACCACCCTCGACGCCCATGCTTCGAGCGCTCTACTGATCCCGCTGCGTGCAGAGAGCGTTGGCGGAAGCGCGCTGGGCATATCGCCGGCTGCGGACGGCGTGAGCGTGGTGTTGCCGGGAGTGTGCGGTGTGCAGTGTGCGTCCGAGCGACCGAAACGATTCGTCTCGCTCAATTCGACGCGAGAGCAGCCCGATGCTACATACATATCCGGTACGTCAGTCACTTTCAGCGTCAATAGGCAGATACCTACAACTAACGACGAACTTTGGCGCTGTGCGCATCCGACGCGCGCGCGGGGGATGCCGTGGCGGCGGACCGAACGGGGGAGGACGCTCGCGCGCAACGCCGTAAGAGGACGCGTCGGTGGACCTCGCGGGCGTGCGGTAGGGCTCTCTAGTCGGCGGGGCGGGATGAGGGTGTCGCCATGGACTTGCCCGCGGACACTCCGGGGGACGGCGTATTGCAGTAGCACGCAACGCAGTGACCGGACGCGCCGGTCACGGTGGACTTGATGCGCGGCGCAGTGCTACGGCGGGGTGGGATAAGTGCGTTGACTGTATAAACCACACCAGAAATCGACGAGCAGTGGTTGCGCCAGCGAAGCCGTGAGCAGGCGCGATCAATACAAGTGACCTTGTGGCCCAATTTTGCGCATCTCGGAAGCGAGGGGTTGGGACATAGTCAACGTGGGGGGGAAGCAGAGGGGACTGTCCAGTGCCAACGTGCTTAAAGTAGACCTCGCCTTTGTGGAGGTCCGAGGTCGTTTGCACACTAGTTTACATTAGAATTTAGCCTGAGCGAGATGCGAAGGGAGGGACCTGAGCAGGCAGGAAGAGGTACTTACTCGGACGTATCTAGAGCCAGGCATCTCCCCGCCGATAGCCGTCTTGACTGCGAGGATGTTCCTGCACCATTTGCATTGATACATTACTTCGGCCATGGCGAGAGGAGGGAGGTGGAGGGAGGAGGTGGAGGGAAGGAGAAAGGAGACGCGTGTTGAGACTCCGACTTGTCCGGCCGACTGTGCCGCCGGTTCTGATGGCGGCCGTTTTCCCGGATTTTCCAACTCCCAAACTTTCTGGACCCGTCCCGATAGTCCCGACCAAGGCCACGACCATCATGTCCTTCGCGAAATGGCCTGGTTTACCCTCGGGAATCGAGTCGCGAACATTGACAATCAACGACCTTGAGATGCACATCTTGGAGGCGCCTGCGGTCTCGAGCGGGAGCCTGAAACCTCAGCTGGTCGTCCTTCTGCATGGATTCCCAGAGCTCGCATAGTGAGTCGGCGCCGTGCGCAACTTGGGCACATCCTAACAGCCATCGGGAAATTGAAAGCTCATGGCGGAAAGTAATCCGCCCGCTCGCGGAGGCGGGATACCACGTCGTCGCGCCCGATCAAAGAGGCTACGGGCGCACAAAGAGCGCGCAGACCCCCGATTCCACGGTCAAGTACGAGGACGACATGACCCCGTTCCGCATGACGAATCTCGTGAAGGACATCCTGGCGCTCGTCTTCACGCTCGGGTACGAGTCCGCGGCCGCGGTGGTCGGGCACGACTTTGGCTCCGCCGTCGCGGCGTACTGCGCGCTCATCCGTCCAGACGTCTTCCGTGCCGTCGTGCTGATGAGCTCGCCCTTCACGGGCCCGCCGAAGGTTGCCGGCGGCGCGGCGCAGCTCGATCTGCGCGCGCTGGTCCGCGACCTCGCAGCCCTGAACCCCCCGCGGAAGCACTACGTCGCATACTACTCCATCCCCGAGGCGAACGCGGACATGACGGGCGCGCCGCGCGGGCTGCGCGCATTCTTGCGAGAGTACTACCACGTCAAGAGCGCGGACTGGGTGCCGAATGCACCGGGCGCGCTCGCAGCGCCGACGGCCGGCGCCATGGCGGCGCTGCCGCACTACTACGTTATGCCGCTGCACGCGACGATGCCTGAGGCCGTGCACGGCTTCGGGCCATCTGAGGAGGAGATCGCGCGCAACGCGTGGCTGACGGAGGAGGAGCTGGGCGTGTATGTCGCGGAGTACACCCGCACGGGATTCCAGGGCGGGCTGAATTCCTACAGGACTGGGAGCAGCCCGGCATGGTCGGCCGACCGCGAGCTCTTCTCGGGGATGCAGATCGAGGTGCCGGCGATGTTCATGGCGGGTAAGCAGGACTGGGGCACGTATCAGTTTCCTGGCGCTGCGGACGCGATGCGAAGCCGGGCATGCAGGAAGATGGAGGACTTCGTTCTGGTCGACGGCGCAGGGCATTGGGTGCAGCAGGAGAAAAGCGAAGAGGTGGTTAAACAGTTGTTGATGTTTTTCAGCAAGTGCGCTCGGGGAAGATAAGGTAGGAATACGTTGCGCTGTGTAAGTATATTTAGGGTTCTGTCCTCGTCAAGAAATCAGTAAGTACAAGTAGGTAAAAGACGCGCCCTTTCAGGCCTTCTTTGGGTGATACACAGTTACTTTCACTCGCTGCCCGAGCCAGCCCAAGCGGTGCGATTTGTCGTCCTCCGCACTGATCTCAATTCGTCCCTTACACGTCGCCTTCGGTTTCTCCTCCGCTTTTGGCGCGGTCTTCGCGAAATAAGACGAAATATCGCCGCTGCTGCTGCGTTTGAGCGCGGAGGGGGCGGCATGGCAGGTGCACTTGTATCTGATGGTGTACGTGTTGTTCGCGTCGTTGCTTCGCATCGACTTTCGATCCTCGGGACTGTAATAAGAGGTTTCAGCCTTTACTGCGCAGACACGGTGCAAAACGCACTCGAAATGGAGCGATGTGTTGGCCCTGAGATCGCGCGCAACGGCACGCGCGCGCTCCTTGTTGTCGATGGTCGGGAGCGCAACGATAGCGTACGTCCCATAGAAATGCATCGAGGGACTGGCGATGGCTTGGTGGCGTTTCATGTCTTTGTAAAGTTCTGCCGCGTTGATAAATTTCACAAAGGCGCGTTCGGTCTCGACGGACGCGACCGGCTGGAATGGAATCTTCAAGTTTAGCCGTCAGTGAGGGGAAAGGACGTACCGTGGGGGCCTCGGACTTTGCAGCAAAGGGCTTCATCGTCTTGAGCCGCTTCCTCATGCGCTCCATCACATCTGTCGAGCTCTCCTCGTCGGCCTTCCTCTTCAAGCTCTTGACCACGCTGCTGCTCCCGGCCAGCGGCGGGGGCAGATTGGTAGAGAATCCTCCCGCCCGAAGGAGAGCCATCCTGACGGCCAGCTTCGCCTGGCGCTTGTTTGCGCTGCGTTTGTCGCGACATGAGCGACAAGTGACATACATACGGCTTGAGACGGGCGCCTTGTGACATAAGTTGCACATCGGGAGGGCGTCCGCAACAGAGGCGAGCACGATAGATGCGGTGGGTGCGAAGTCGTTCATGGTGGTGGGATGAGAGTGCTTTGAATAAACAAAAGACCAAATGCGTTACATAGTCACGTGATCGTGACTATGCGCGCGGCGCGCCCATCTACATCTATGCACGGACCACCTGAGGTTGATAGTTATTTTTCCATCTTCAGCTCATTAAATTTGTATTCGAAGAGGTTTTGAGTCACTGACCGATCGAGTGTAGTACTCACTTCCAGGTGATTTCCTTATCAAAGAAAAGAACTTGTTTATTACCTTTTACATACATGATACAGACTGTACGTATCAACGGGATTTCGTTCTCAAGCAGCCATGTCCGAGCGTTACCACTTGAATCTTGAAGAGTCTACTCTCATTTTCTTCCCTCCTCATGGCCGAGGTACTCGAGGCCTTCAGGAGCCATACGTCGTGCAAGTGATGATCAAACCTGAGACGAGGTTCAAGTCAGGCCGCGCGTTTCTTCGGATGGGAATCCGAGTCTGACGCGTCGCGTCGCAGGTCTCCGACACGCGACGAGGTAGCGTCGTTTTATGACGCGCAGGAGGACATCACGGTGCGCGTCTGTCTGTTTGAGGATTTCTCCGACACCTCACGCGTCAGCAGGCTGCAGTGGAGGCTATCCTTCTGAAGAATCTAATCGAACCCCTCCACAATACTACGATTGTAGCTGATGGGGATGGCTATGTTCTGACCGGTGGTGAGCACGTCTTCCTCGCGACCTCGTCCAAGTTAATTCAGGCGTAATCAGTAAAGAAGGAGTGGGTGTACGGCCAAGGCCTTGAACTCAAATGGGGTGATGAGGTAGTTCGCACTTGCAAGGACAAATGGGTTTTCTATTTCCGCACTGGCACGGGCAGCGAGCATGTAAAAGATTCCTAGATAAATCATTGAGATCGCGCGTAACTGTTGTATGTAGTTGTGAATGTACTTGGACCGGCAGTCAGCAGACACATTCTGAGGAGAGAGCGGGCGCGATTAACAGAATTCAAAAGCGTAACTTTCCATGATGAATCTTACGCGAATCTCCCCTTATCTCTACGGTCTCCTCTATGGTCTGAATCAACCTACGATCGGCAAGTACATTTCTGTGAATCTCCAGTCGCTCCCAGAGCTCCTGGCCTTCCCCAACCGGTACGGTACCGAGCTGCAACCTCCTGGACCTTCTCTCTCGCCGCCTTTCCCTCCGCGCCTAAATATGCCTTTGTCAAAACTTCCGCGGCCTCGGCCTTGACCGCCTCGACCGTCCCGACAGGCATCTTGTATGTGCTCGCACCTCTTCGAGCTCAAAGCCGCACTGCATGATATTGGACACGCTCAGCATAGCGAGCGCGGGCTGGTCGTACACCAAGGGCTAGCAGATACTAGCGATGGCTTGCAGTCGCAAGGTAGGTGTATGTGGATTGTACCTCAGGCTACATCGGGAAGCCCGCAGAGAGAGTCTCGAGCGTTCCGTTGACGCCGCAGTGCGAAAGGAACCAGCCGGTGGCCTGCTAAATCGATGGAAGTTGAAGGAAGCGTCAGGGATATAGGATGAGCGCAACGCACGGGATAGGATAAATTGAACTGTTGGGGCACCCATTTGCGAAGGAGGCCGAGTGCGCCGTCGGCTGCCGTCGGCCACCGTCAAGCCACCGTCTTTCCGCCATGAGCTTACAAGTTCCCGATGGCTGATGTGCTCAAGAGTCAAGTTGCACACGGCGCCGACTCACTATGCGAGCGAAGGTCGTTGATTGTCAGCGTTCGCGACTCGATGCCCGAGAATAAACCAGGCCATTTCGCGCAAGATTTCGCGAAGGAGTCCGAGTCGTGATGGACTTGATCGGGACTGTCGGGACGGGTCGCCGGGTCGGGTTGAAGAGAAACCGGGTTTTTGTTACCGCATTTGGTAATCCAGCGTTTCAACCATATGTAAATCGAACGTTTGCAACCATAATTATATTGTATGTCGTTCCATAAGCATATGATAGTCCCCGAGCTGTCTTGATAGTGGTCAACCCATGGGATATTCAACCCTGTACACAGCCGACGTCCCCATAAGACAGAATAGTTATATCTGAAATATCAGCCAGGGCCCAGGGTGGTTCTCATTCGTGAACAAGGGCCGGAACAAACTCCGGCAGGCAATGGGAGGGCACCAGACGTTTCCCGAGACAAAGGGGAAGATTGATCGCCTGGGAGGCAGGCGAAGAGTGCCATACCCCTCTACTATGATGGATCTTAGGCTAGCTCCGAGTCGTTGACTCGTTCCTCGCTCATCTCAAGAGTCTGTTAGTTACCGGGTATGCTGTTCAAATTGTAAAAAAAATAAAAGCATAGCAAAGTTTGTTGTTCAGATACTTGCGAGAACTGTTGGGAAAAATCGCGAGATACATTGCTGGAATCCGCGAGAGATTAACAAGTTCCAGCGAGAGATGATCGCTTAAATGATCGGGCCGGTCTCCGATGACCCATTAGGGAGATCCCGTGTCTCGGCGTCTTCCGAGCGCGCTCGTTGCGCACATTGAGTCATTGACACGCACGGACTCGGACTGCGAGGTCCGCCCGGGGTGCGACTCTGAGAGGAGCGGGTGTACGCGAGCGCGTACGTCGGTGGGGCGCTGCGACAACGATCATGCACGTACGCCGGCGATCTGCAGCGCGGACTCGACGGCGCGGACTCGACGGCGCGGATGTGGACCTGGTTTTCGGTCGCGCTTGGGGTTCCGGGTTAAAGCTCTGCGGCGGCGGCCCGAGCGGCGGGAAGCGGGCGCAGCGTGCGCGCAATTCCGCAGGGCCTGGATGTCGCGCTTGCAGTAAATCGGGGAGTGGGAAGGCGGCGGGCGGGCACGGATGCGCAGCGCCGCCGTGAATTCGCGCCGAGCTACACCGCGATACGGAGCCGCGCGCGCATACCGGCATGCGAATTCGCAGACGGCGTGCGTACGCGGCACGGGGGTCGCGGCGTACAGTGCGCGATGGTGGGTTGTTGAAGGCGCTCGAGGCACGGGGCGTGCGGCTCGACGGCCGCGCCGGAGCGTGTCTGACGGGGCCCGGGGATGTAGTTGTAGTACATCTATTCTCTGTGTTATTGCAAGATTTCGTTGTCCAACGGCCCACTGGAGACTGAACATTACTTGCGTTGAACACCCCGCTTGCGCACTGCAGGGCGCGACAAGATCGGGTGCATGAGCCCCCAGCCCAACTATGTGCCCGATCGCGACCGCACAAGCTGCAGCGTGGTATGGGACCCGCAAGGTAGGATGCGCCCGCAATGCAGCAAGACTGCAACACGCATGGTCTCTCTAGACAGACACTTTATCGATACAGTAACTAACCGTCAAGCGAAACGGTCAACGAAATTCGACATTTCTGGGATGATGACAGGTAAGTTCCTGGCGGAACTTGGCTTGAGCACATAGCCTGGCACTATATCTATCCCCTACAACAAAGTTTTGCATGAATTGACAATGTTCTCACTGAGAACGAGCGCAAAAATTCTCAGACCCTATATGTCCCGTTTTCACGTGAGAGCGAAACACTACAAAACAACATAGTTTGGTCAAACTACGAGGTTTTTGACTCCAGGTTGCTCGCGGGCGTAATGGGGGATCTCTTAAAACCTCCTCCAATGACTTTGTTCAAAGTTTCAGGCACTTTTACGCCCTGCCACCTTCTTGGCATCGATGCCGGGAAACTGTCGTAAATACACCCAATCAAAAAAGTGGATCGCATGAGCGCTATAGCAGCTCTTATCTCGATTCCTTATATGCAGGGGAGTTCTAGATACAGGAGAGCCCACCACTGAAATATTGGGGCCATTGGCCTTTGTTAAGTGTCAAAACAAGCCATCGTTTCGCTTCGTGGTGATGTTTCGCTTGACGGTTAGTTACTGTAGTACCAAGTTATTACCAACTCGTATCTCGTTCGATACAACACGTATGGAAGAGATGCCCGCGTTCCTTGCTAATCACGAATGTGTTCCCGGAGATGAAGCGCGCGTAAATGTTCGCGACGACGCCGACCGCGAAGGCGCTGGAGATGGCGTGAGCGGGAGGGTGGCGGGAAGCGGTCCCCGACGCGGCCGCGCTGATGTGACGGTTACTTTCTGGATGCCGAGACGCGTGATCTCCCTAATGGGTCATCGGAGATCGGTCCGATCATTTAAACGATCATCTCTCGCTGGATTTTATCAATCTCTCGCGGATTCCAGCAATGTGTCTCGCGATTTTTCCTAACAGTTCTCGCGGGTACCTGAACAGCAAAGTTTGCTGTGTTTTTATTTATTTTACAATTTGAACAGCATAACCGGGCCCTATATTACATTCGCACTTCAGGTATCATGAAATCAAAATTAAGGTTTGTGTATATTAAAACAAGACGATCATATATGTAAAAGACGGAGTGAGTCCTTGAGCAGTACATGTCAAGTAACAGAGAAGGAGTGGGGCTCATAGCGGTCAGTGTCTGAAGATCAATATCAATACTAGTAGCGTAGAGTAGTCTTGTTGCTCTTCGACCTCCGAGTCGACTTCTTGCTTGATTCGTCGGTGTTGGATGGGCCAGCCAAAGGGAACGTAGGAGCAGATTGGGTTTGCTGGTAATACTTGACTGTCTTTGGCATGGCACTTTGCGGAACCTAGAACTACCTTTCAGGACATGCAAAAAGGTATGAACTGACGGGGATAACTCACAACCGAAAGTTGGGACATCTGTTGAGCAAGATACGCGTCATGGGATATCTTTTGCTGCGCCTGTCATAAGTTTGATCAGTAATGACGAAGTATCATGGGCACTGGGACCTTACAGCCATCTGTTGCTCCTTGAATGCTTGTTGGGCTGCGGCCGTCGCGAATGCAGCTTTCTATCGCCATTTCCACTGTCAGTTAAGGTTGTGGATAATTTGCATAGACCTAGTGCCCACCGTTTGATCTGATTGATAGATCGTGCCAGTTACGGTGTCGATGATTCGCAAGCCAAGAAATTGGTTTGCGGCCTTCTGAGCAAACTCTTCGCAGTTTGGACAAAATCTCCGGTCCTTTCCGTTCCGAGTCTCCCGAGCAACCGCATTGACAGTTCGGAGTGTCCCTTCAGTGTCCAAGAAGTAAGGCTGGAGAGTTAAAATTTCGCAGCAGGCTCCAACTACGTTCCCATGACCTCCCCTCCCAGCGGGGATGGACGTATAAAGATAATGGGGTTCTATAGTCCCAAGGCGCCCATCGATGGCTCTTTGGCGGGCCTTCTTCGAAGGGAAAGTTCCTCTATTTCGGGGGGCAGACACACCATACGTCGTCTGATAAGTTGCCACATCATGGGCCTGGCCGGCCATAATCGGGCGTGCCCTGGAGTCGGGGTAAGCCTCCTGTATGCCGCTGACGAATTCGTCGAATCGCTCCTTGGGGTTGGGGTCGTTAGGGTGCTCCAGGCCAAACGCGATAGCGCGTCTGCGATCCACATCCCCGCGTGATTTAGGGATATGGTGTGCTACCAGAGCATCGAGACTGGGGGGACCTTGGTTAGGGTGTTGATCTTTTCAGTCAACATAGGCAGTCGTCAACAACGCAAGAAACCGGGTGCAGAGTTAATGCGTACCGGACCAGCGATGCATAATGAAGGAGACGCAGTAGTTGCAGTGAGGGAGAGACCGGGTTTGCTTGCTTTCACTTTTTACCATCCGAGAGGCTTTTAACACTTTTCTGGACGCGCTAGAGAGAATAACAAGCCCGGGCAATTGAGCGGTTCCATACCAAATAGGGTTGAATGGACAACAGCTAAAGGATAGAGAACAAGCCAAGGGCGGTGATTCGAATGCAGAGCAACCATATGACGAGGAGAGAACAAGCAATTTGCAACGATAGGTCGCCGGCAAAGCCACAGAACAAGAAGATGAACGGATTTGCGCCGGAAAACTAAATGGGGTGCACTCAGAAGTCCGTAGGCTGACCATTGTATTCAACATCGGATGGAATGAATTCTTGCCCCGATCAACGGTGACTCCAGATTAGACGCTCGGTACTGGCATGTGCTTGACGACACACCCACACGGAGTCGGGGATGGGTTGCAAAACACAAGGTCCTGAAACACAGGAAATGGAGGTATGAGGATATGCCGATCAGATAATTCTAGTAGTGCAAATATGGAGCGATTGTGTACACAGCAAGTACGCACTGAAAAGGGTTTGAAGGCAAGCCGTAGGCCAGATCCCGATATCACTGACAAAGTTTTCACTGGGTTTGGAGGCGTCGAAAACTTATATTGATTCCGAGTTCAACTTAGCGCCAAAAGGTATTTTTAGATTTGTTACCGCATTTGGTAATCCCGCGTTTACAATCATGATGCGAACGTCAAGGAGGTCACGCAGTCCTCACGAAGTCCTCAGAGTCACTTCTCCTGGACCAGGCCACCATGACCGAGCTAAACGACTTTTCGAATGAGATCCTGCTCCAGATCTTTCCCAAACTCCCTTTGAAGTCTCTCATTGCGGCGCATGGTGTCAACAAGCTATGGCGACATCTCGCGTCCATCGCCGATATCAGCCCTGCTCGTCGCGGGCTTCTCGATCTGTACTTCAAGATCATCGAGTCGCCTATATTCGAACAGACCCGCTCATGGCTCCTCGACAATCTCACTCCTTTCGATCGCGAGGCGTATATCGACGCGCTCCTCGCACAGCACGACTATCTCCCGGATGATTTTCGCATCTGGATCCTCGAATGGCCTGCCAAGGCTGTCATTGGGTGCCACTGGCCCGGTCTCCCCGCCAAATATTTCTCGAACCATCGAATCGCCGGTCTCGAGGCTTTCGAGGGCTGCAATTTTCTGGGCTGCATCCCTCCCGTCGTGCACACCGTTGTATTTGAGCAAATCGGACGGTCGGAAGAGGTGGTTGCGGTGAAAGTCCCTGCGCTATTGGCATGGGAGGATGGCCAGGGAAAAACGTGGATCGTGCTCAGAGGAAAGCCTGTCTGTTCGCATGCCATATATCACCTCTCGAACGCCACTTATGACGGATTTGCCGAGTACGGGGATCCTGATCAGTTCCCTGATTTAGACGAGGACGAAGAAGAGGACTGGGTGCCGCCGGAACCTGAAGGAGACTATGCGTTCGAAGGGGTTTGTAGCAGTTGGACATACTGGATGAAGTCAAAGTTCGACTACTCGGTGGACGTCGCACGATCTAGGGAGGACTGCATCATCAGGCGGGAGCAGTGTGAAGGATGGACCATGACACCCGAGGAAACATTCTGGCACAATCGTGACCCGGATGAAAAATGGGAGAAGTCGAATGAAGCCTCCTCAGAGCTGGTATGAGCGGTTGCCAGTTGGGAATGGAGCATGGGGGGGAGCTTGATATGCAACATACTATTGTCCTGGATTAACCGATGTGCAGGCGTTCAAGTTGGATTTTTGTCAATTGAAACCCAGAACATCTTGTCGTTATCATGAGTGAGATCTTCGAAGGACACGGAGGGTGACGGAGCTGGTTTAGGGTAAAAAAGATACATGAATGGTGTTACAGTGAATAAAGTTCCTTTGAATATGCAACTACATAATTAGAGCTGACGAGTATAGTAGTTCTCGAATCGCACATGAGCCCAGGGGACTGATTGCTCAAATCCGAGATGATGGATCGCCGGCGTTCGTTTGTATTCCAGGGCGGGGTCCGAGTCGAATGTCTACCGGCTTGGGCGGTGCGCAACTTTCGGGTGTGGATCGCAGCAGAGCCGGGTAACCGCGTTTACGGCTCGGGGCTCGGGCTCCAGTTATGTTTCTCTACCTTGGCGCGATACATTTCGCGCCAGTCGCCGCCTGCGTTCATCTTCATCGCCTTGGCGAGCCAGCGGAGGCGCCGCGCGAAGCGCTCCATGTCCCGCCCGTTGTAGTAGTTGTGCCCGCCTCATGGGTGCTCGGGACGGAAATCCTCGTCCTTGGCGCTGGGGGCGACGCGGAAGAGTGCATACTCGCGCGACCCGCGGGGTACGCGGTAGAGGCGCCCGTGGACGAGGTAGAGCGGCGACTGCGCGTAATGTCGGTAGCCGAAGGCGCGCGGGGGGAGCGAAGGTACGCCTGTGATGCAGAGGGTCAGCGGTGAGAACGCGCGGCATGATGAGACTTGCCGTCGTTGTAAGTCTTGACGGAGTATTCGACTAGGGACGCGTTGCCGTACTTCCTGCGACGCTTGTCGAGCAGCTCCTGCCAGTATCTGGATAAGCTTCTGGTGCCAGACCGCGGAGCTCCGAATACAACGAGTTTCATGGGAATTGAACCGGTGGAGACCAGAGTTTCGTCGCGCAAGATGTCCAGAAGTAAAAGATTCGATACAGCACCGCCCATGCTGTGCCCAGTGATTACAAGCTCCGTAACGCCGTGTGCTGCTAGGCCCTTTCGAATGCCCTCAAGTGCAAACGCTTTGACGCCCTTGTAGAGTCGCCAGAAGCCGGAGTGCACTTGTCCGCGGCGCGACGGATGGCGATGCTTCAGCGCGCGCACATCATAGAGCGCCTGCATAGTTGTCGCCGTGCCCGAGAACGCGACGATGAGCTGTTTCGTATGGGGCTGGTACGCAACATAGCCGGGCAGCTGTGCAGTGGTGCCGACGAAAGATGAGACAAGGACTGAGTCGCGCAGCGACTCGTAGCCCTCTAGCGGGAAATTCGGCTCCAGAAACGTGGCAAGATTCTCGAAGATGAATCGTGTCGGGATTGCAAGTTTGTAGGCGACCTCGGCAAATTGACCTGTGCTTCGTCAGAAGCGCTTGATCCTCGCCCGCCAAGAGGCATACCTATCTCAGAGAGGTAGTTCTCGATCTCCACTGGAGCCAAGTCCTTCGCCGAGAGCACGAAGGGAGAATACGTCGCTAGGATTTTGGATGTCCAGCGGAAGTTCATGACTTTTTCCGAGGCATACATGTGTCGCTGTTCCTCCGTCAAGGCGAGTTTGCGGGTTTGTCGTGTGAGGGTCATGGTGGTGGGAAGAAACTTAGAAAGCAGCCGAAACTGAAACGAGTAGGATCCCCCTTGAAATTTGCGTCATGATACTGATGTCACCGGTCCGCTAACTCCGGGCCCAAGTAAATCCGACCAACGAGAAGATAATCGGGAATTTGGAGGTGCAGGTGGCTAGCTTGAGCTTTCTGGAGCAGATATCAGGGAATATTCATTCCCAAGGAGAAACCAAGGAGAAACCGGAAGAAACGGGTGGCCTCCGGTGTGTTCGATTGGGTCTGTCTCCGAGGAAGTAACTTCTGAGAGTCAATGTACATAAAAAAGGTTCCAGACGAGTCGAAAGTCAGGGCGACGAGCGCAGCGCAGGAGCAGTGTCATGTAGACTGGTTGGCTCTCGGGAGCTCCGAGTGTTTTGCACAAGTTTTGCAAGCCAAAACTAACTGGGACAGGCACCAATACCTCTATGCAGCGTTGTCTCGTACCGAAGGCAATGTCGGAGCGCTGAGCCATATCCAGGAAGATATATGGTCCTGTGATTGAAGCTAGATGTGGAATCCAGTAGAAACGTGAGAGAGGTGCCTTGTTTGCGCCTTGTTTCAAGTTTTGTCATGGTTTTGTGATGCCAAAGGCCCGGGCCGCGCGGCCGCAGCACCGCCACTCGATTCCCTTTTGTCCTGAGCAACCATGTTCTCCAGCACAATTCAACCAGAGCTAGTCTCGTTGTTCTCTTCAACGAGCTCGGATCCTTTGAGTTTATTCTCCACGTCGTGCGACACAACCTTGCCCTCGGATTCTTTCATCCACCTGCTTGTCGACAAATCATCGCTTCCCACACCCTCTGCACCAGCCGTGGCTATATCGCCACCCAGTTCACACGAGACTTCAGATGACACCGAATCCAAGTAATCTATAGGTTCTCTACCGATATTTGAATTTACTTTGGGTTCAGTACATCGGGACTCTGTCTTGGACAAACCGTCCTTCACATGCAATCGCCGACTCTGCGGACCACATATATCCGATGTCCTCCGAACAGCTCGAAGCAGCTTGGACTGAAGCATCCTTGGATACACATCCAAGTCCGGGACATGGGCAGGGAGTGGTCTCTCGAGGTGGGCCTTGTCGATCGGTCCGGTCATGCTGGCGTCGTGCGCCTTTCGACTTTCCAGGTGAATCGGCTGGCAGAACCAGGTCCCTCTCAACCACTTTTGCATATGTCTTTGCTGCCCCACTATACTAATACGCTTTATTTCCAGAAAGAGCCACGTCTGAAGCTGTCGAAACGGCCTTCATCTCCTCCTCTCCTTCATCTCCCATTATCATTCCCCCCGATCTCATCCCGACCGCTCACCGCTTGGTCAACGGTTACCTTGCACCTTCCCTCGTTACTCCCCCACTTTTCCGCTTCCTCCCTCCTGCCCCGCGGGCCGGAAGACGCACACATGCCGATGCTAGAAGGCAGCAGCGTGCCCAGCGGCGCGTTTTCACACACATCCTATGTCAAAGTCTATGCGACATGCCGATTGCGGAGGATTTGGTTCAGTCAGAGTGGTCCCAGCAAACAGGCACCTTGGGAATTCGAGCTCTACGGAGATGAATACCGGTGACAGGCCCTTCTGACTGACATCCGCCGTCAGGACGCGTCAAGTCTCCCCCACTTATCTAAAAGTTTATCATGCAGACTTTTGTGTATCTGATCGATCGACTCTGTATTATTAACACACGAAGCTTTTACCTGGGACGGAAACACAGAACAAGCCGTTATGAGCCCTGAGCGCTTGACAGGTCCGGTTCTTTTCTGGCCGTGTTTTGTGGACGCATCTGCAATCAACCTTCGCTGAGTCGCACACGTTGTACTCCAACAGCAACCCGTAAACCCAGCGAGTAAATGTTAATTTCCAGCCCCCTTCGCTGTACTTACGAGTCTTCCTACCAGTAGAGCAGGACTTCGGTTGATCGCTGTTCGAGTAACAAATTAAAAAATCCACCGCGCCGCAAGATTGAGGGTGGCACGAACCTCTGAAGTTCCCCCTCGATCCAATCTGGTACTCGCGATAACGGCAACGCGAACTTTATAGTATCCTTGCCCTTGGTCCGACATACCCAAGGTTAGGCAAATGCGCACTTGATTATTGATCGTACACAGTGCCTTGAAGAACGTAACGAGGCAGCGCGATCGTCCTCGGTCTCAAGGACGCCGAGTCGGAGTGCGAGCCGGAAGAGTTTGTTAATGAAATGTGACTGGGCGAAGCACAATATTTCGGACCTGGAGTAAAATCGCCATACGGAACCCGTCCTTGAATCGTTCGTGCGTCTAAGCCCGGTATTAAATACATGAGGGTCACGCATGTCCCGTCCGGGGCGAACCCACCTCGACGAAAAAGTTGCCGATGTAGACCTCAAGAATCTGACAGCAAGACGTCTTGCCCGATTAATATTCTGCGACAGACCGCCGACGGGGTACATAATATCGTGTCCCGGACGCCAGAGAGAACGAATCGGTGTCGCGCGAACTCGCGATCAGCTGCGCACAACGCAGTGCTTGCCTGGGACGCAGGAGTTAACGAGGGTCTGGCACGAGAGGAAGCGAAGCTTACATGGCAGCTATCTGGTGCGCGGGGTTCTTCGGGGTGCCGCACAGCGCCTTCACCGCGTCGTATTCCGGTCATCCACGGAAGTTGGAAGCCTACCACCCGAAGGGGGGTCCGGATAGGCTGCGGAATGGGCTACAGCCTACCGCGGTATACATGGCCGTGACGATCTCCGACCGACTGCGAGACTCGTACTTGGTTGTGCGAGGAAGTAGGGAATCGGCCCGCGAACTACTGGTTGGCCAGCTTCGGTTAGCACGACATAAACGAAGAAAGGCTTCAGACGCTTTGTCCAGATTCATAGCCGAATCGGTGGGACCCAGGCCAAGCCTTGGTGCCAGTGGAAACAGCGCCTGTGTAGCATATAGCGCACCGTGTTCAACAGTTTCACGATGCGTTGTTGCACCAGATAGACACGAAGCTCGCAAAATTTAGAGGAGCAATAGCTGCCAATTTCTCGCCGGTGGAGATGCACGTCCCAGTCTGAATTCCCATACTTGTACTCTGCGAGCGCCACGGCGCCTCCAGCTTTGTGCCCGACGCAATCTGCAGCACAGAACGCAGAGTCCTCCTTCGAGGCGCGCCGAGATCGATAGCCTTCAACCGTTCAACCGCGGAGAGAACAGAACTTTGTCTAATCAGCAGGAAGCTTTAGCGCGGTCGAGGAAGGTTAAATGGTTGAATCAAACTCACACTGAGTCACAGGACCCTGTGGGGCCAGCCTTGATTTTGGATGCCTGGGCTGTATCGAGCGGACCCAACCGTCCGCGCTCGCGTATAAATCGATTCAGATGCATGTGGTCTTGAACGCGAACGTTTCCTTGAAATTGAGCGTCGACGCCTAGGATTCGCAGAGCCGTGTTGCGCGAGTGATTGGTACTCAAAAACTTTGAAGAGCTTGCGGTTTGCGTCCCGAGCACGCAGAGCGAAAACGCCTGCTGGCGAGGAACCCAGCATCGCGCTTCCAGATCCACAGAGTGCGAATTTCACGGACGAGACTAGTCGTTGATCGGATGGCCTACGCTGGCATGCCATGTCTGGAACAAATGAAGCCATCGCGCCGTGAAACTTGAGCTACGCAGCGCACCTCCAATGATCCCTTCGCCAATCTGCGGGTCGCGTGGACATCGGCACTCGTAGTCGCTTGCCAGTTCAACCGTCGAGCGAACGAACCGACGCCGCAGAGCCTGGTTGGCGACCTCCTGAGTATTAGGGCCGGCGGGGGCGTCTAATTACTCGGGTGTGGCCGATCAAGTCTGCTCCCTGCAGATGAAGGTACTTAGGCCCGCCAGCTGGGCTTGCGGGAGTACTCGGCCGGGTTGTGCGGGGAGCCTAAGGACTCAAAGGAGCCAGCGAACCTCTGTGCCGTGATCTTCCGAACCACATGTCCGCGATCTCGTCACTCGTGGCTCTGGAAAGCCACGATTCCTCTGCGGACGTAACATGGAAGGATGCGTGGGGAGGTATCCGCTCTCCCGGCCCGCGAATAGTCCTGTCCAAACGGGTAAGATTCCATTCCGAGCCTTGTCCGAGTCAGAAATTTGGTAAACAACATGCATGGCATACCCCGATTTTTGCATAACTACGCTCGGAGGATATTAGAGATTCATATGAAGGACGGAGAACATGGAAGCACATACACGGACGTTTAAACACCAAACTTGAAGACATCCACCTACGCCACGCCCATGGAAGCCCCATTATCAGCACAGCGACCCAAAAAAGAACCCAGGACGCTCAATTTCGGCACTGCCGTCGGACTCAGTAGCATGATGGCAAACATGCGCTGACGCGCGCAGATCCGGTCCGGCGAGGCAGCCTGAAGTTCTCGCGTTCTTGCGTTCTTGAAGTCAGCAGTGCACGCGATTCTCTTCTGAAGCGGATACGCACGAATGCGCCACTGCTGCGATGGATCTGGGCCGGGTAGCGCGGGGCTGGCGAATCGTGATGTGCGCTCGAGGCTCGAGGCGCTGGAGGTTGAAACGCGTCCGCGACGAGCACCGTCTCAAGTCGCGGTATCTTTGATCGAGGCCGGCGTCCTCCGAGCTCTCGTCCTCGTCCGAGGTCAGGAAGTCAAAAAAGACGCGACGCCCGAGCGCCTCGCTGGAGACGCAAGGCTCCTCGGGCTCGGAGGCTGCCGGCATCCCGTGGTGCTTAGATTGGATTCGACGCAGTACCGGTCCGGGGGAAACGAGTTGCCAGTGATCGAGTCGCGAACGCGGGTTTGATGTTGAAACTTGAGGGCAGCTCGTCAGGAGTGACCCGGGTACGCTAGCAGAATATTAAGATAAGACAGAGGGCGCGGCGCCTGCCCGGGCCTCTTGCGTCTGCGGTACTTCTTGTCTTGCGAGAGTCGGGCCCACCGCGAGCGCGACGAGCAGGCGTGCTGGCGGGAGTCGGAGGACGAGACGAGCGTGGGCGTGGGCTCGGAAAGTTTATCTGGCTTCGGAAGCTCGAGTCCGAGTCCGAATCCGAGGGATGCCAAATGGTTGCATGTCCTCCGAGTCCGCTGGGGAGTTCTGGAAGCGCCGCAATGTCCCGAAGCTCGCGCCTGGGACGGCGAGCGACTCGTGAGTACCCTGAGTTGGGTCTGCCGATAGCGAGATCGGCTTAAGTGCCTGTGTTTCCTGAGAACTTGAACACGGGCTTCAAGTTGGCTTCGAGCCTCGAGTCTGCCCGGGCGACTCCAGCGACGCTGCGACTCGGAGGGCCGCGCGTCGATGGAGAACTTGAACGACCCGGTCCGCACTGGCAGGACTGTGGGCGTCGACTGCCTGTGTAGCCTGAGATAGCACTGTTGCTTGAAGCGCGGTATCCGAGCGAGGACGACACTTGGTCGACACGGTCTCCGTCACGGTGAAAGATTCGCACACCACACAAGTTTCTGACGGACACGGAGTTGGCCGAAAGTCTGACAAACGAACATGTCGTGAGAGTCTCAATCCGGGTGTTGGGATCATAGCACGTGCAACCCTCCCACGGTTGCACAGTAACAGTTCGAAAAAAAAACCCCCGCGCGCTCCAGCCCCGCCAGGTCTAATCCCCACCGCAGTCCCGAGTCCGGCTCGGGTCGGGTGGCTGCTCAACATTCCACGTGATGCACCAAGCCAAATCGCGACCGCAAACCGGCGCCTCCCGCGCTCGCCGCCTTCCCCCCGCGTCGACGCGCGAACCTCCCGCTAGTGTATGTAATATGTAATACTAACGCTAACTCCACGTCCGGGCTCGGGTTCGAGAGCAGGTTCTGTCACGGCCCGGGCAGATATGCTTTTAGGCTCGGGCCTTTCAATTCCAAGGTTGATCAGTTCGTTCGGAATCGCGCGGCGCCACCCGAGTCCGAGCGGTCTCTTGTGGAAGGCTGGTTTGGTCTCCGAGTCCGCGAGCGCTGGGGTTAGTAGTCTAAGGGAGGACGCGTCCGAGCCGAGCCGAGCCGAGCCGAGCTAACAGCAGTCGAGACTCGACGCCCACCGCCGCGGCGCTCCGAGTTGTTCAAGATGGCTCGCGGCGCATCTCAGATGCATATCAATGAATGCTAAACTCTCGACGATGATCATGATCATCGACATAGATACTAGTACCGCGCCGTCCCAATTGTCCAACCCGACACAACAGTCCGTATCGCTGCCGCTAGATCCCAAATTCCGTTCCATTTCCCGGCCCCTAGTAGCACCGGATCCAACAAGTTGAACTGCCCCCAGTTGCAATTGGCGTTGACGCAAGCGTTCGATCCTGGCTCCGAGTCCGCGTCTCAGGCTATCGTAGCTGGGCGCTACAAGCCAGCCTAGCGATCATCATCGCGAGTCTAATCCCCTTAGACTCACATCTCATCGTCATGGACTAGTGACTCGCGGTGCTGTGCTAGAGCGCCACCGGGGCAGTAATTTCCGGGCCCCGCCGCGCGCGTCGGACGTCGGACGTCCAAGCTTTCAATTGTCCAAGCTTTCGAGTCGAACGAACTTGCGCGCGCCGATCCATCAGCAGATCATGCCGTAGATTCAGGTGCCCTGCAAGTCAACTAGCACCAAGCGAACAGAAAGCGCGTCTGGCCCTCCGCGATACGATTAAAGTCTGCAGCGAACATAGCGTACATACTACATACAAGATTGGGCCGGGCGAAACCTAGGACTACAACAACTACAACAACAACTACAACAACAACAGCGGCCGGGATTACTTACCTATTATCGGGATGCGGGTATGGCCGGGGTCCACAGCAGCGGTGGGTGCAGGGTGCAGGGAGCAGGGGATAGAGGGGTGCAGGGCGCGGGGAATGAAGCTTCAAAGCCTGAGAGGTGCAGGGCGCGGGCTACATCGACATGGGCATGGACAGGGACATGGCGTAGGGGTCGTGCGGGTGCGGGTGCGGGTGCGTCCAGCGGCGCGGCACGGGCGCGAAGCGGCCCTCGAGCTGCAATTTGTGTCAGCCTCCGTGCACACGCGAACGTAGGGGACTCACGGTGTATGGATGTAGTGCGCGGGGGTACGCGGCCACGGGGTCGAACGCGGAGAGCGCGGGGTACGCCGCGAGCTCCCAGTGCGCCTCCTCCTCCCGCTCCCTCTCCCGCTCCCGCTCGTCCTCCGGGTCCCGCCGCCCCCCCTCCACCTCGAGCTCGAACCCCGGCTCGAACCCGGGCGAGAACGCGCGCAGCCCCGCCGCCCCCAGCCCAAGCTCCCCGAACGGGTCCTCCACCTTCTGCGGCGCCGCGCCCGCGAGCTCGAGCTGGAACTCGAACACCCTGGGTTCCTCCTCGAGCGGGCGCGCCTCGCCGCCGGCCCACGGCGCGGGGACGCCGCGGCCGCCGCGCGCGTGCATCGCGAAGGGGTTGAGGCGGAAGACGCCCATCATGCGGCGCATGCGCGCGGAGGCCTGCGTTGCGCGGAGGGGCACGGCTGCGGGCGGGGCGCGCGCGTGCGGGGGCGGGGAGGGCGCGGGGCGGAGGGCGACGATGAAGCCGTCGTCGTCGGGCTGCTCTTCTTTGATGGGGGTTGGCGGCGGGGAGGCGCGTGAGGCGGGGGTGGGTGCGGCGTAGGAAGGGGTGTACGCGTCGGAGGTGGAGGCGGAGGCGCGCGAGGCGGGGCGGGTGTAGGGCGGAGAGTAGAGGCTGATCGCGTCGAGGAGGGACGGCGGCGCGTCGGCGGGCGCGTCGGGCGTGTGGTACTGCCGCGGGGCGAACTCCTGGGGACACTGGGCAAAATGCAGCGCGTTCCAGGCGGGGGCGACGAAGGACGCGGGGGTGGGGATGTAGTGGTGGTGGTGGTGGGCGGGCGCGGGTCGGGGGGCGGCGTCGGGGGCCCACGATTGGGACGCGCGGGGTGTGGTTGAATAATATGGACGGTCCTCGGGGAAATACGGGAGATGGCGGCGGTCTGCGTACTGTGCCATGGATGCTAGGCAAGTTGAAGGGTTCTTCAGGATTCTGAGCGTTCAGTTAGCTTTATAGCAAGGCAATCGGTTGGCCGTGACGGGCGTCCATCTGCAACGACCCCATCATGAAATCGAGATTGGCTTACATCAGCAGCAGTGGTTCGTCGATGGATCCGCACCACGCCGCAGCGATGTCCCCTTCCACGCTTCCCTCCGCATTTGGCCCACCCACTCCGCCATATTCCTCCAAACGCCCGACAAAAACAGAAACAGACGGAAACCCTCCGCCCACTGCAGCGTGTCCCCCCTCCTGCCCGTGCGCTGCCCGCTGCCCATGCCCATCGATTCGCGAAGCTGTCCAACTAGCTATAGCTACGCGTATTTTCTCGCCGCCACGCCCCCAGCGGCTGCGAACCGCGATGCCAGCACGAAACGCTGCCCTAAATCAGTCCCAGTCCCGGGCCTCGTGCCGGCGAGCGCCGAGAACGCCCGAAGCCCAGGAACCGAGCGTTTGCATTCTCGTGTGTTCGTCCTGCGTATTATTATGATTTAGTGGGCGAGCGAGAAGCAGCGCGCAGTCCGGTCCGGAGATGCGAGGTCGACGCGCGACACAGTAAATGCGCGTCCCCCGTACGTACGCATGTGCCAGTGCGTGGCGCAACATGGCCATGGCGGCGCGCTGTGGTGAGCCCAGCGCCTGCCGCCGTTGGAATGTGCGATTCGATGCGGCGCACGGCGTCCGGTTCCCGCGTGCAGGGCTGAAATGACACGCAGGCGGAAAGGACGCGGACGCGGACACGGACGCCGCAAACATGAAAACATGGCTGCAATAGAGTGTATCAGTTTCTGTGCAAAGAATGTTATATGTAGCTCCCCCATTGGCTGCCCCACGACTTGCAGCCAATGGGAAAGCTCAGAAGATATCGGCTAGATCCACTGATACATCTAATGCAACGTACCTGATCTGCGCATATGGTCTCCCACGGCCAAAACCAAAAAAAATTGGCGCCGGAAAATTTTGGATGATTGGTCAGCGGAAGAGGATGGACGGATGATGCATCGATGCGATGGGGTTCGCTATCTGAGCTTAAAACGGCGCGACCCTGCGCGATCAAAGTTAGTTTGCGCGAGGGCCGCGATAACGCCCTGAGCTGTGCGGATTTCGCTGCTGCATCAATCGCAGTTGCATCGGGATGATTTTCAACACGCACGGGTTCGAGATTCAACGAGCGTCGCGGAACGCGGGGGACGGGGGATCACCTGCCCATGATCGCTGGCCGTGGCAGGTTCCTCCCGCTCGCTGCGCCGCGCTAATCGCTGGCTGGCGCCCGGGGTGCCCGAGGAAGAGGGGCGAGGACCGGTTCACGGGGAAGGTCGGCTGGTGCTCCGACTCCGACTTCGACTCGCGCTGCATTGATCTGGCCTGCGAAGACCCGAAGGCGCGAAGCGCGAAGACGAAGCAGGGCTCCGAGTCGCATAGTTGAGCTGGGAGCTAGGAGCTGAGCCTGCGCGCTTATCAGCGCGAGATAGTCCCGCGCCTAGGTCCCACGCGAACCGAACTCCAACTCGAACTTCAAGTTGAACTTCAGGTCGAACCGGTGCGCTAGTAAGAAATTAAGAACTGCGCTGCCAGTGCTTCGCGTCAATCCTTCGTGTTCCGAATTCGCACTGACAGCGCTCGCCGGTGCACCGTGGACGTAACGCCCAGCGCTTCGCGGGACCCCCACCCCACCGCTGGGCCCTTCTTCCTTCTTCCTTCTTCCTTACAGAGTCCTTCTTGATCTTGAGCTTGGACGTTGAGCTCAGGGGCCCCGGAAGCAGGCTGGGAGGGACCGGACGTCGCGCCATGCCATTGCCAGGGCATCGCGATCATGCCACTCTGCCTGCCCAGTGCCAGCTGGAGCGTCGACTTGAAGTTTGACGCGGACGCACGACGGGTGGCTCGGGGCGCATCGGGTCGGGACGCATCGGGGGGCGAGATCCGGATCCGGCTGCTGGGATCGGACGCGCTGGGAGGTCAGGTGGGCGTCGCCCAAGTGGTGGGGAGTCGCTGGAGTTGATTGTGTTGTGGTGGGGGGAGGAAAGCGGGGACAGCGGGTGACCGGGCCGGTCACGGATCACGCACCGTGACGTTGAGTTTGAATTTCGACCACCACCACAACCACCACTGGCAGTCTGGCACCGGGGGCGCTGACGGGCCCCATGTTCAAGCCATCTCTGCTAAACAAGCGCGCTGGCTGGGGATTTCACGCCCAGAAGACACAAGCGCTGCCTAGCGCTGCGCTAGATTTTAAAATGATGCATGATGAATCTGGCAATCAACTTCTAGCATCGAGCCATGGACTCCCGCCTCTTCCACGGCAGCTACGAAACAAAACAGCGGACGGTGACGCAACCAGTCCTCGGAAGCCTTAGACTCGGAGTCCGGAACGGTGGGCCCAGTGGATCTATCGCCTCTGGGTCGGAACACCCGCGGACCCCACTGGCGCTGGCGCTGGCACCATCCTCCAGCGCAGCCTGAGCACGAGCTCGGGAATCCGACCCGCCGGATCTCTCTCTCCACTGGGGAGATGTTCGACGCCGCTGACCGCTGACCGTGACCGCCGCTGCCCGCTGACCGCTGGCCGTGACGCGACTCGCACTTGTGGATCGCTATCCGGTGGGGCGACAAGGACTGCTCCCGAGGCCCGAGCGCTGAACGGTCGACGTGGTTGTGCTCTACTGCTCCTTGACCCTGGCACGCGGCGTTTGGTGGAGGAGCGCACCGGTTACTCCAGGCTGCGCGCGACAGCACGCGCTGCCAGCGCCTTCTTTCTTCCATCTGCCGGCGCGGCGGCCAGTCACGATTCCAGCTGGCGGCGGGCGCGTGGCTCGCTAGGCCCATCGCGTACCCTGGGAAGTCTCTCAGCTTCTACTCAGCTTCCACTCGTACGACGCCGCGGCGCGGGGCGCGGTCACGGTGGGCTGCGCCATGCCCCGTGCGCCACCAGTGGGCAAAGTGCGCGCCGCGCCCAAGCCCGAGCCTCGACTCGGCGCCAGCCGTATGACCACCAGTGCCAGCCCTTCTCCCGCTGCGCCCGTGCGAGCCCGCGCCGTCCATTGTGCGGCGCGCGCGGCCGCGGCGGGCGTAATCTTATCCTCTCTTCTCTCCTCTTCTCCTCGCGTTCTTTCATCCGACCCACCGCCCCAACGCGCGGCGCCCAGCCTTGGCTAGGGCCCACGGTGCGTCATCCTGCTCCCGCGACGCGCGCCCGTCGTGGCGGCGCAGACCGAGTCGAATTGAAGTGCAAACGCTAAACTACCTCAGACTCAGGCTTTCATCGAAATCGCATCATTCATATCGTCGAGATGAACCCGTCCCGTACTACGTAGATCAATCCCTTATCATCGCTGGTCCATAACGTACGGCGCAGATTGGAAGGCGGCGCGCCCGGTTCGGTTCGGGCTGTCTGGGGATAAAGGCTTCAAGGTCCAAGGATCAGGATCATAAATTAACTCGAGAGTCGAAAGCTTCGATACGAGATACTTATTAGAGGCCAACGTCGGGCTCGGTCCGGACTGCAGTGGTGCCACTGGTATGCACTAGCACGGAGTCGACGTACGCTTCTTGCAGGTTGTCTGCCTTGGGTTTTCAACCGTGCGACTGTGTCAGACTCAGGACTGGGAGGGTTGCACGTGTTGTGATCCGGAGGGACGATTTGAACTCTGACGGCATTCTCGTTTGTCAGACTTCGGCGAACTCCGTCGCCTCGGAGGCGGAGACTGTGAGTGAGTCATGGAGTGATCTCTGCGAAACCGTGCTCCTCGGATACAGTGATTCGGCACAAAAATTGCTGTCTCAGTCTGCCGCAAGTAGAGTCTAGACCCCAGTGCGTACCGCATGCGCACGACTCGGAGTCGCCCGAGAGTGAAAGAAAATTGCGCGGACACGTGCACAGACACAGCCACTTCCAGTCGCGTCTCTTACCCAGTTAGGGGTCCAAGTTGGGAGAGAATTTAACGCACATTGGGCTCAACACTATAGGCGGCACAGCTCTTTATCCCGGCTGAAGCATGGAGTTGATACTTGTGGAGTAACAGTTCCATGTTTGAATCTCTATTTATGAGTTGAGTAGGGATTGTTAGTAAGTACAAACTTGGTAAATCCATCTACTCTATGATTCCTCTACCACGGATATTCGCCGTCCGCGTGAATAAATACACCGCTTTTCCCATCCTTGGCCAAGGCGGTCTTGACAATGATCTTGCACCCATCCGAAGGGTCAAGCGTTCCGGCGTATTGGTTCATGTTCGTCGCGTTGTATCCTGGGATATTATGTAGGTCAAGCTGACTGATCCTGCTGCGCAATCGTGCACATACCGGGGCAGATCGACACCACGAGGATCCCGGAGCCCTTCTCCTCCTCCTGGATCGCCCACTGCAGCGTTAGGGAGTTGATCGCGGCCTTGCTGGAGTTGTAGGCAGGCACGATGCGCGGCGGCGGGCGTTCGGTGAACCAGGTGAGGGAGCCGAGCCTGGACGAGATGTTGAGAATCGCGCCGCCGTTGTTTATCAGGGGGCACATGGCTTCGGTTAGCGCGGCGGTGCCGATGACATTCGTGGTGAACACTTCCGTGAACGTTCCCCAGGCGATCGCAGCACTGGATCTCGCGTCGGCGGGGTGTACATTGATGGGAACTATTAATGCTTACTTGTTGACGAGGACGTCGAGACCAAGGTTCTTCTCCTTGAGGACCTTGGCGACCGAGTCGTGCGCGTTCTTGATGGACTCGGTGTCGCAGATGTCAAGCTGCACGGGCACGACCGACGATGATGCGTGGATTTCGCTGGCAAACTTTCTGCGAGCCTCCTCAGCGGCTGCCAATTTGCGGGAGCCTATTGAGTGTCCCAGTTACAAAAAGCGTGCCGTGAGAAGAGTGTCGCGCACCCATGAACACAAGCACGTTCGGCGTCGCCGCGAGCTGGCGGATGGCATGCATGCCAAGGCCTGAGGTGGGGTTAGCCCTGATTGATGCACGTTGAACTCGGGCTCGCCTTGGTTGGAGCCAGAAACGAAGATGGTGCGGATGGACATGATAATTGAAAGAAGAGTTGCTGGATCTTCGAAAATTGAAACAAGGTTTATATGTGGACAGAGGCTGAGAGACTCCTCGGCACTCTTCCGAATCTCGGAAACATTACGGAAACATAATAATAGCCTTCTGGGAGCCGCAGACGGGGATTCTGGGAGATATGCAGGCGGCCGTGAGAGATTGGGTGTATGGGGACAAGGGATCCTGTCGTGGTTCAAATTTGGTGCTGCGCCACAAATCACCTGCCACATTGGTTCAACACGGGGGAATGGATTGTTTACCTGTGCACCGGCCCAGCACTTAGGTGGACTACTAAGGTGCTCGCGCAATGGCTCGCAATCTTCGTCATACAGTGATCTCTCTACGAAACCGTGCTCCTCGGATACAGTGATTCAACCAAAATAGAATCACTATCTCAGGCTCTATTGTCAGTCTACTTACACCCACAGCTCTACGCGACTCGGAGTCGCCTGATGCTTGAGGCTGCACTGAGACAAGAAGCCAGAATTTCAACGAATCTAACTCCGCTCGCTGCTATCGGCAAATCCAACCCAGCCTAGAATTCACGCATCGTTCTGGACGTCGCCGAAGCCAACTTGGAGCTTCCCTTGAGGATGGGCGCGATCATTCATCTTATCGCCGACTTGGAAGGCTCGGACTCGAGAGGGAATGAAGTTTCGCGGACCGTGAAAGTTTCGCGGACACGTGTCACGTGCATAGACACAGCCACTTCAAGTCGCGCTCTCACTTTTGGGGGTTCAAGCTCAAGCTGGGAGAGAATTTAGCGCACACAGGGCTCAACAACAAGCGGCTCAGCTCTTTCTCACAGCTCAAATGTCGACGTGATACTTGCAAAGTAACAATTTCATGGTTTGGTATAAGGTCTCCACTAATGAGATAAGTGGGTCGGAGTGTTCGTAGAAATGTAACTCTACCACGGATGTTCGCCGTCTGCGTGGATAAATACACCGTTTTTTCCCTGCTTGGCCAAAGCGGTCTTAACAATGATCTTGCACCCATCCGAAGGGTCGCCCGCCGTTCTGGCGTATTGGCTCATGTTCGTCGCGTTGAATCCTGGAATGTGTAAGCTGACCGATCCTGCCGCGTGATTGTGCACGTACCGGGGGATATCGAAACCACGCGGATCCCGGAGCCCTTTTCCTCCTCCTGGATCGCCCACTGCAGCGTTAGGGAGTTGATGGCGGCCTTGCTGGAGTTGTAGGCAGGCACGATCCGTGGCGGCGGGCGCTGGGTGAGCCAGGTGAGGGAGCCAAGCCTGGACGAGATGTTGAGTATAGCGCCGCCGTTGTTTATCAGGGGGCGCATGGCTTCGGTCAACGCGGCGGTGCCGATGACATTCGTGGTGAACACTTCCTTGAACGTCCCCCAGGCGATCGCAGCACTGGACCTCACGTCGGCGGGGTGCACATTGATGGGAACTAGTAATGCTTACTTGTTGACGAGGACGTCGAGACCAAGGTTCTTCTCCTTGAGGACCTTGGCGACCGAGTCGTGCGCATTCTTGATGGACTCGGTGTCGCAGATGTCAAGCTGCACGAGCACGACCGACGATGATGCGTGGATTTCGCTGGCGAACTTGGCGCGAGCCTCCTCAGCGGCTGCCAATCTGCGGGAGCCTATTGAGTGTTATAGTTAAAGAGCGCACCACGAGAAGATGATCGCGCGCACCCATGAACACGAGCACGTTCGGCGTCGCCGCGAGCTGGCGGACGGCGTGCATGCCAAGGCCTGAGGTGGGGTTAGCCCTGATTGGAGCGCGCTGAACTCGGGCTCGCCTTGGTTGGAGCCAGAAACGAAGATGGTGCGGATGGACATGGCGGTTGAAAGAAGAGTTGTTGGATCTTCGAGAATTGAAACAAGGTTTATATGTGGACGGAGGCTGAGAGACTCCTCGGCACTCTTCCGGATCTCGGAAACATTGCGGCAATATAAAAATAGCCTTCTGGGAGCCACAGACGGAGATTCTCGGAGATCTGCATATGGGGACAAGGTGTCCTGTCGCGGTTCAAATTCTGCGCTGCACCTGCATTGGTTCAACACGGGGGAATGGATTTTTTACCTTTGCACCGGCCGAGCACTGCTTGGACTGGCCCGAGACGGATTACTGAGGTGCTCGCGCACTCGCTCGCAATCTCCGCCACTTTTCTTTTGCATACGAGGCGTCAGTCGTTCTCCGTCAGATATTGTGAAATAGCTCACTGATGCTCACAGTTGTCCTGAGTTGAGATGGCGTTTATGATCTGACGCAGTTCGAACTCCTGCCTCGCTAAGGATTCACTTGGTTGATCCGCCGGCGCCGTCGAGCCACTGGCAGGAACCGTCAGAGTCATATTTCTGCTGTGTGGATCAGATGTTCAAGCGTTTCCAAGACGCTGATAGGTTGCAGGCAACTGGAGAGGCGCAGAGATAGCGATAGCGATTGTCGAGCGCATCTAAGCCAGGTCCAGTTTCCAGATCCGACTAGGATGTCGTGAGCTCGACTCAATTATGCATATGCTAGACAGCCCCGCCAGCGTAACGGACCGCTCTAGCTTTGGTGACCATTATTATGGTGGCTGCCAGAGATAAGCGTCAGCTGGTGTCGCACAGTCGCTGACTCAGTAGGCGAGAGAGACTGACCAGCGAAGTAGAGGGACCCTGAAGTAGATTGAACATCGTTTAAAAGGCTCATCCCTTCGCTGGCAAGGTTCGAGCCAGGGGTTGAATTGAAGCAAGTACATTCTTGATATCGTCCCGCCTTCGTGAGAAACCTTGAGTGCACGGGGAGGTATCTTCTCGAGTAATGAAGGCAGAGGCTCGTAACCCCGATACGCGGCGGATTACCCAACTGCCTGCTCTCGCGGGAACTCCGGCATTTGAGGTATGGCACCGATGTCATACGGCAGTACCCACACCGACCTATATACGGCTACCACGGGCGAAATCCGATCAGGCACTGTGGAATACATAGTTGCTCAGTCATCTTTTATTATTGCTCAGCGACTCACCCACTCAGTGGAAGTGTTATCTGGCAGTCAGCAATCCGTGATCACCTTGGGTCCCGACAACTCTGTGCAGTGTCGACAGAGCCTGCAGCAAAGATATCTAAACTGTCGGTGCTCAGACCATAATTGCCACTACTCGCCATGGACATATGTAGACAAGTTGAAGGCTGCGCTTGATCCGGATGCGCAGTTTTTCCATCGACACCAATAAGTTTTGGGCGACGCCCATCCAGGTTGTTATAGGTACAAAACTAGCCATTTCTGTTACTTGGGGATTCTGAAGACGACATATGAGTGGCAGATCGTTGCGGGCCTGAGTCGCCATTGTGATCGACCGGCGTGTCAGTGTCAAGCCCGAGGTGGCCTAATGAGACTTGGACGAAACTGCTCCTAGGAGTTTTTGACCCTGGGTTAAGCACCAGTAGACTTTGAAATGGGACAGGGTGAAGCTGAAGAGCAAGACGCTTGACAGTCTTGACCACATAAAGTAAAACAGTGACACGGCATGTGATCTGCCGCCGCCCGTCATTCCTCACCTCGACACTAGAGTCTCTCAGCGACCTCTTATCGCTCCTGCGACTCAGTCGAGCTCTTTCAAGACCATCTCTCCCTCCTTGCAGCTGCCCACGTGTATCACGATGGGCAACTGTCTGTCCCAGCAAAACGTTGCCGAGAAAGAGCGCAGCGACGCGATCGACCGCCAGCTCGAAGAAGACAGTAAAAAGTTCAAGAAGGAGTGCAAAATCTTACTGCTCGGTGAGATCTCCTTCCTCTCCTTCCCTTCATTCCTTTGTTCCCTTGTCCGCATGTCTTTTGTGCCGCGAAGGACATGAAAGACCGTATAATGGCTTCCGTCCCATGATTGGCCCTGGAAACGAATTGCTTTCTCTTGCGGGGACCGTTCAGAATTAGGATAAGGTTCCTGCATTGGGCCACGGCATCGGGTGCGGCCGGATGACGCGGCTCACCCCCTGCGCTGTGACCACTTGTCGGGCGACGAGACCATCCTCTGAATTCGTCCGTCGATGGCCTTGTATCACGCATGTGCTTACCTCAACCCGCAGGGTCTGGCGAGTCCGGCAAGTCGACGATCGTCAAACAAATGAAGATCATCCATCAGGATGGATTTTCGCAGAAGGAACTCGCTGCATACGTTCCCGTCATACACAAGAACGTCCTCGACTCAGTCCAGGCCATCATCCTTGCCATGCGCAAGATTGGTATCGACCCTGCGCGCTTCGGGAACCGCGTGCTTGCCGACAAGATCCTCGATGCTGCGTCCTTGACCGACGCGCCCGTGTTCCTGTCCCCGGAGATCGCGGATGCAATCCACCAGCTGTGGCACGATCCTATAATTCCGAAAATAATGGACGAGCATGCAAACGAGTTCTACCTTATGGACAACGCCGTCTAGTGTGTCCTTCGCCAGTCTATCCCAAATATCTCGCTAACAAAACCTAGCTTTTTCACGGAAGTCCTGCGCATCGGGGCACCAGACTACGTCCCGACGGAGACTGACGTGCTGCGTGCACGAGCGAAGACAACTGGCATATCGGAGACGCGGTTTAATATGGGCGGTCTGGCGTACGTCTGTTGCTGTTCCATCAGAGCCCCCCGCCCTGACTTTGACGCACAGTATGCACATGTTCGATGTCGGTGGACAGCGCTCCGAGCGCAAGAAATGGATACATTGTTTCGAGAGGTCGGTTGTGTCTCCGTCTTCATCGCACGCCATGCTCAGTTCCGCCCCAGTGTGACGAGTATCATATTCTGCACGGCCATCAGCGAATACGACCAGGTGCTGCTGGAAGCGCGGGACCAGGTCCGTTCCTCCTTTCGCTCGCGGCTCATAGCTTATCGCCACGCAGAACCGGATGAAAGAGTCGCTTGTCCTCTTTGATTCTGTCATCAATTCACGCTGGTTTCTCCGTACCTCCATCATCCTCTTTCTGAACAAGATAGATGTCTTCAAGACAAAGCTACCCAAAGTACGTACATCTGCATGTGCATGCCCTTGGGCAGTATCTAATGCGACCCACAGGTGCCGTTACAACGATTCTTTCCCGAGTACATTGGCGGGGACGATATAAACAACGCCGCACGCTTTATCCTATGGCGGTTCATGCAGGCAAACCGGGCGCGCTTGAGCGTGTATCCACAGTATGTACCACAGCATGATGTCTACCTCGTGGGCTCACGTGTACACGACAGTCTGACGCAGGCGACGGACACGTCGAATATCCGACTAGTGTTCGCTGCGGTCAAGGAGACCATCCTGCAGAACGCACTGAAGGACTCGGGCATTCTATGACCACGGCGCTGGTCCCTTCTTTCTATTTCTATTGTCTTGAGTTGTATCGGTGCGCGCGCCGCCCATCCGCTGCCATTCCTGTGCTAATCCATCCATCCCTCAGTCGCATTCACAATTGTACCAACACCCATCCACACACTGCATCACACCTTCTCCCCCATTCCCATCGCATTTGCTTTCGGTACGATGCCATGGCGATTGATTCGACCTACGCTACATTACCACCACCGCATTCCACACCTGCTCAGCGCTAATCCCCCATTGCTATCCTCTGTTATCGACCGCCCTACGCCCCACACCCGCCTCATCAATTCACCTTACGAAACCCCTGGACACGACGACGTTACGCCCCTCGGCTCCCTATGTAGCATGACCCTCGTGTACTAATATCAATGCTACCACCACATGTACATCCGTTTGCGGTCTATCGCGGCCAAAACTCGCCGAAAACGGAGTATGTATTGCCTTTTTTGGAACATGGATGGTGCGCGCATGTATGTTTTGCAACCTCGATGGAGGTGGCAAAGCAGCTGGGAATAGATGGGGACGACGGGTGGCGATGTTCTTCTTGTTCCTGGCGAGCAGCGCCGGGACAAGTTGCACCAGAAAGCCACGAAAAGAAAGTCACGAAGAGACCTAGCCATGAACTAATTCTCGCTATTAAAAAAAAGATAGGAGGCTAGATCAAGGATAGATCGGGTAAATTTCAGAGATATGCAGAGCGTTGTCGGCGACGAAGGTGACAAATTCCGCCTCCTTGTACTACTGATTAGTAAGTAGTATACTACAATGTTCAAGTTACGGTGGTGGGGCCGGAAAGGGGTGGCTGTCAGTGATAAATGTGCGTTGCCCACTTGCAGGCATCTAGTGTGTGTAGGGACGCCCGCATCCTACGACATGATTTATTGAACATGGAGGTTCGCAGGGCCTGCACATATGGTAAAGGTCAGCGTACCCCGGAACGAGAAGCAATTAATATTGCCCCAGACTTAGACTGATATCGGACCGGAAACGTTTCGGGCCTTTTGGCGGATTCAGAGGTACAATAGGGACAAGTCCGCCGTCTGCCAACGCGGAGTCTCGGACCGCTTCATGTCAAGTGCCGTTCGCGTGCATCGCATCGGCCTGCGTCAGATTTTGTCGGTGAGTTCTGCCAGATCTGCGTTTCAGAACAGTGGCTCAAGACACCACCTCCGTTGCGCATTGTATCCTTATTACTCCAATTGTACTCCAATCAACACTTGACCGGAGAGCATGGCACAGCTGAACCTCCCGAGTCCCCGCTTCCGGCTTGGTAGTGTAAACTTACTGGCCTGTATGTATTTCTCTAAACAGTCTCTTAGTATCTGCATCATTGTTACATGTTCGGTAACTCGGCTGAAATGTCCCGAAACGGAGAGCGGGCGGTAGTGATTTGGCTCTGTTGACTAGTCACTGCTTTCCTCCGCTTCATGCAGACCAATGTACGCGCATTCCAACCACATCCCACAGCCCCCGCACAGCGCTGGAAGAAGGTTAGAAGGTATGCACTTTGAGAATTGCTCAACGTAGCTTATATCTGCCGTAAGGATTTCGGAGGAAAATCAATCCTGAACAGATTCCTTCGGCCACGGCAGCCGTTGACTTCGACCGCCACCAATGGGAAGATACGACCCATCTAAATCTCCCTGGGGAGCATGTTCCGTTCTCCACTACTGATTTTGTTGGTCTTGACCAAGGTTAGTCTAGACGATTGGCCTTGGCTGGTGGCATTGTAGTTGACACCTCCGCAAGGCAACTCCTCTCCCAAGTTCGTCAGAATGACAACTTGGAATATCCCAAATACCTCGCGGCTCGCGGGCGAGTGCTCTGTGCCCATGGCGGCAGTTTTTCAGCCATTCGCAGAGTTGGACCCGCGAGAAGAACCTGTGCCCTTTGTCGATTTCGGGGAGCAAGGTCCCGCACGCTGCGAGCGATGCAGAGCATATATAAACCCATGGTGCACGTGGACCCGAGGCGGGAATGCTTGGAAATGCAATCTGTGTACCCATGAAACGGAAGGTGCGCACCGCCAACGCGCCCGTTTTCGTTGACGTATTGACGCGTCCTCCCAGTATTGCCAGACTATTTTAGCAATCTGGACCCAAATTTCCAACGTATGGACCATCTGCAGCGTCCGGAACTGAACCGCGGTACGATCGACTTTGCAGTACCCCAAGAATATTGGGCATCGCAACCCCCACAACGACTGTCCATGCCCTACATCCCAACTGAGCCCCCACCCTCTGGTCCGCGGCATCCTCTGCCCATGAACTATGTCTTTGCATTAGATGTGTCGAGCGAGTCTCTGCGCTCTGGGCTGCTACACGCCGCATGTGTTGCCTTGCGCGACGTTTTCTTCGGCCAAGACGCCTCATTCCCTCCGGAGAGCCAAGTCGCCATCGTCACATTCGACACAACCTTGCATTTCTACGACCTTTCGGTGCGCCCGGTTGTTCCGCTGCTTCCTCTCGTTAACGGAGCGCCCAGTCAGATCTCGTCCCGATGCTAGTTCTCGCAGACATCGATGAGGTGTTTATCCCGCTTCGTACCGGGCTTTTCGTAAAGCCGACGGACAGCCAAATAGCAATCGAGGGGCTTTTGGACGCGCTGCCTGAGCGTTTTGGCCGGATGACCTATCTGGACGCAGCATTGGGCTCAGTGCTTCGTGCGAGTCTCGCGGCTCTTGTGATTCTTCTCCTTTGCTCCGTTTGTTTTCGAAGTTGACGCTCTTCTAGGCAGGACGTGGGGGGCACGTCGTGGTCTTCCAGAGCACCATGCCCGGTGTTGGTCCCGGCGGTCTCCATGGCGAACCCAAGGAGGCTGATCTGTACGAGACGCCGAAGGAGACTTCACTGTATATTCCGCGTGACAACACATGGCGAGATATAGGTACAGAATGCGCTGAGGAGGGTATCGGTGTAAGCATGTTCCTCGGTATGAGCAAGTACATCGATGTGGGGTCAATCGGTGCGGTGGATCTCTTATCCATGCTCCCGTGTCGACTAACATATAACAATAGGCGTCGTTGCATCGCTAACAGGCGGGGAGTTATTCTACCACCCGCGCTTCACCCCAGGGCGCGACGGCGTGGTCCTCCTTACGCAACTGCAGCGTCTCGTACGACGAGAAACGGGCTACAACTGCACAATGCGCGTGCGCACCTCCAAAGGTCTCGTCGATTCCTCTGTGTCGCTAGAGCTCCACTTACTCTCTTGAAAGGAATCCGGGTGTCCGAACACTGCGGTAACTTCCTCCGGAGCGGACCTACGGACGTGCAGTTTGGAGTACTTCATGCAGATGCTGCCGTTTCGGTAACATTGCAGCACTCAGGCGGCGCCCTGGACACGCGGGGATACGTGTTTCTGCAATCGGCTGTACTATACACCACAATCGAGGGGTTTCGACGGGTGCGGACTTTCAATCTTGCGCTTCCCATCGTCGAGCTGGCGTGGAACGTGTTCCGCCTGTCTGACCTGGACGCAACAGTGTACCATTTCGCCCGACACGGTCAGTGTGGAGTTCGTCATCCTTTACTGATATCTGATTGAGGAACGACGTAGCCATCTCCCAAATGGGCTCCGAGAAACTGGCAAACATCCGGGAAGACCTAACGGAAAAATGCGCGTCCATACTGTTGTCATATCGGAACAAATGCTCCAACGCGTCTTCGGCAGATCAGGTACAATATCAGCGAAGTCGATCGTATAGTGTATTGACGATAATACAGCTGATACTTCCGGAAGCATTCAAGGGACTGCCCATCTACACTCTCTGCATCCTCAAGTCGAAGTGTCTCAGAGGTCGCTACCATTGCCCCTTGGGATTCTCTCTGGCTAATCATTGTTTCCTCAGCAGCCCGAACCGTGTCCTCAGATGTTCGCAACTACTTCGCTCACCGGATGCGGTCAATGAGCGTACGTAACCTCATGCAGCTCCTGTACCCGCCGCTGCTGGCGCTGCATGACCTTAGTGACGACACCGGGCTGCCCGATCCCACGACGGGGCGACTGGTGCTTCCTGATACCATGCGCGCCAGCCATCTGTTTATGGAGGCGCATGGGGTGTACCTTATCGGTGCGTAATGCGCCCCCGGCCCACACACGTCCCGGCTGAACCAGTCCAGACAATGGCGAGGCGATGATCATATGGGTCGGCGGAAGCGTATCGCCGCAATTGCTTCGGGATCTCTTCGACGTCGACGATCTGCTGGCGCTTGATGCGCAATTGGTATGCAATGCTTATACCAGAACCGCGCGAGTATTGATATGCTGTGCGTTTGTGCCCAGAAAGAGCTTCCTCAACTTGAGACGCGGCTTTCTATGCAGGTGCGCAACATCGTAGCGCACCGGCGGGCTCAGCGTGGCGGGCGCGTGCCGAAGTTCTTCATCTCGCGACAAAATCTCGACGCGGCAGAACTCGAGTTCAGCGACATGCTAGTGGAGGACCAGAATACCGGAGCTATGGCGTATACCGACTGTGTGTTTCCTCCGTAGTGTTATCCCTTTGCTGACGACGTTGTCAGATTTGTCTGTTGTGCACAGCCGGATTAGGCAAGCAGTGAGTGCAAGCTGCCTTGCTCGAGACGCAAACTGACTGCCGTTGAATCTAGCTTGAAGACGGAGGTTCGATAGGTGGAGGGACCCTCCGCGGTTCTGTTTGGTAGTTGCGAGGTCCTCTTCGACTCGGCTGTACAATGCAGTCTTATCTTGGATACATAGATGCAGGATGCCGCTCCCCCCGTAGATTCTACAGGCATGTACAGTTTTCTGTACTTTTAAAAGCTTGACGACGGGTTCGGAAGCAATGCCGCGGTAACCTTTCTACTCACATGGCTCGAGAAGGCTTCGAACAGAGGGCGGTCCTTTCCTTGGATCCACTGGTGTTCCAGCGCCCATGCACCATCCTCCTGGATTATCCATTGGGTGCTGCACACGAGATTGGTGGTAAACGGCACAAGGCTGTCGTGATCCTCGGCGCCGAGTTTGAGTTTCCGTCGTGCTCCGCGCGACCAAGTATTTTTGGCCGCGGAGATGTGGAAGCAGGAAAGCTTTGGGGCTCCTGCCTCAGGTTTCACGACCCGAGCACCGTCAACTGATGCCAGCACCACGGATAGAAGGTCGGTGAGCCCCTGGGGATCCTTTCCCGCGAACGTGAAAGGTTGTCGAAGGGTGTTTCGAGGTGGCATAAGGCTATGCAACTGGGGATTGCCTATTCGAGCTACAGCCTGAAGCGAGCGATTAGGAATGTGGCTCGGCTTGAGCGGAGTCTCACGTCGGGAAGGCGGGAATCGCTGAAAGACCAAACGACGGCCCATCGCCTGGTCGAGCCTTGCACAAACTCAGTGATGCCGTAGTTCTCAATCTGTTTGGGGGCGTTAGTAGATTCATAGAGGAGCAGACAATGTCCACTTGCAGCATGCGCGCGGAGTGCTCCGACAATCTCAGTTAGAGACGACATTTTGCCAAGCATCGAGGTGTACCAGCTGAGTCTGTGTAAAAGCACCCAACAGCAATGTATGCATATCTCACCGACAACGGTCTCCGAGTCGGATGCTTTCGCCAACCATGCGCTGCACGAAGGAAGATTCCCCGCCAAGCGTGATCATTTCCACGTCCGCGCCGGTGCAGACCTTGACTGGAAGTGAGAATAGTAGGGAAAGACAGACGAGCGTTTGACTGACGGCATTGGGCTCGAACTCTTTTGCATCGGCTGATGCAGCTACCTCTTCACGGCTGCGGTAGAACGGAGGATTGCACATAGTAAAGTCGACCCTAAACAGACATCAAGCAGGCGGTAGTAGCGGTACTGCGGTTTATCACCTCAAGCCTGGATCCTCATCGAGGGGCGCGAAAATGGGAGCTCCGGGCATTGTTTCGTATATTTTGATTCGTTCCGACAGACCATTTCTTTCCACATTGGAGCTAGCGCTATTCAGAGAAAGCTTGTCTATATCTGGATTACGATATGCACCAGTTGGAATCATATAAAAGAGAGAGAGGAATGATACCTGTCGCGATGAAGGAGAAATTTGGGTTAAGCTTGCAGGAAAGAAGCGGGTAGATTGCGGATGCGCCTGTCCCACTGTCCTTTCTTAGGACTTTGTCCGCTGATAGAAGATTCGACGCACATATCTATCCCCACGATGGGCATGCTTTGCAGAGGGTCTGTTGAACGAATCACGTCCTCTATCCAGAGAACATAATTCAGCCTGAGATATGATGAGCATCCTGCTAGGACGATGTACGAAACGTAAACCTGTTCGGCACCTTGTCCATCCAGTGAATCCGGTGAATTCACAACTTACAAGTGAAAACTTACCGGAGGACATAAGCGATCCATCGGTACATCGAGGGAGATGCCAAAATCTCGATGGAGCAGAGCTTCTGTCAGGCGTCTACCCACAATAAGATGCACGTGTGCGATGCGACAATCTTCTTTACCTCTGGGAGAGCTCGTCTTTGAAGTCGATCGAGAAGCTGCCGCTATGAGATATCAGACTAACAAGCTCAGTTAGGCGGCTTGTGTCCATCGTAGGGCCACACTGACCACGGCTCCAACGGCGGATATGCATCGGCCAATGCGCGAAAATCCGGAGGGATTCTGTACGGGTTACGCGGGTGCATGCAGGTCAGCGTTAAACGCCCATGCTGTGATAACCGTTGAGAAATAAGAAAAAGCTCAGATCAGAGAGAGGCTGAGAGCAAGTTGCTAGCTTTAGCCTTTAGCAAGTTGGTGGATGGACGCGGCTCCGGCCCGGGATCCGAGTCACAGTCACGCTGAGGCTGGCAAACGGAACTTGCCAGAGCTTTCTCATGACATCCACTCGACACAAACTCAATTCACGCGTTCACGACCTTTCGACCCATCCAAAGTCGCATCCGTCATCATCTATATCCCGCCACGGATCACAACCCTCGCCCTCAACAACAAATGCATCCAGTGGAACAACTTGAAGTTCAAGTTCTTCGCAATTCCTTCAAGTTTTAACTTCTGGCACTTGCCTCTACAACGAGCGAAACACCAGCTCAAAATGGTGTAGGGTCTGTTTTCAAGACTAACGTCCCTCTGCGAATCACTGAAGCCCCAATCAAACCCAGAATCTCTCTTCCAGGACGCTACCTTTCGACCCCGGGCCTTCTCCTTTCATGATCTATCTGCACATGTCAACAAGACTCGTTCAACCCGATCTGCTAAACCTGACTCTCAGCTTTGTCTCAGCTCCTCGGCGGCAACTTGGACGCATCGGAATGTTGTCGGAATGAAGACTCTAGAGCTCAGGCTCATTGCTCCATAGCCATACGGGGAACTTAACGAGGAACATACTCGGATCCGGGACGACTCGGAAGATATTCCTTGGATATTCCCGCCTGGCATGTGAAGCTTATCCATCAACGGTCAGACCAACCCCCAAGTCGAGCGGCCTCTGGCTCCCGGGAAGGCTGATCGCTCTCCACGGCATCTTGAATACGCAACGGTCGATGACCCCTACACATGTCGGGCGACCTACGCCGCTTGTGTTCTCCGTATCAAGAACTGTACAATGGCCGGAAGTTAACTCGATACAAGGTCGGACACCATCCGATGCCCCCAGGCGACCCGGGGCCCAACCCCGAAGCTTTTCCTGTCGGTGAACACAGGATGATCTGTTATATCTGAGCCTTCGGGCATGGGCGGCGCGGCGTCTCGTGAGCTAATCGGGAGCGTGGACAAGGCCACCTCGGTCCCCGGGGAACCATCCCTGTGAGCCCGTCCAAGGGGAAGCAACTAATATGAACTGAGCATGCTTCCAAGTCAGCTCGATAAATCAAGCCCAGCGTGGAAAGGTGGACTCGTTGCATGATCGGAGACTTCCGCCATGCCCAGTGCCATGTGCTTCGGAGTTGATAGATGCCGTTGTGTTCGAAGGATTCTCAGCCTATTATAGACCAGGTGTCGGCTCTCGCCGCCTAGAACCTCGCTTGAAAGAACGTGGCGTCCCAAAAAATAGCTTGGTAGCTTTCAGAAACCCGGTATTCAAAAGACTGTATGCGCCCGTGAGGCTCCTAGTGCTACGATCATCAGCCGTCCCGCGTTTCCTTCATTTTGCAATGTACCCCCGCATATCCGTACGCCAGCACTGGGGCCGCGACAGGATAAGGCTTTTGAGGGGGTTCGAGACATCCCTTTTCACGACCCATCCGTCGGAAGACTTAAGACACGAGGACACTCGACTGGGTGCGCTGACGGCGGAGACTATGAAGCAATGGCCTGCAACTCATCCAACTTTTTGTAAATGTATAAGCGTAGCGTATGGAATATAGCTTCGGGATGAGTCTCGAACATACCCAACCCTGTACAGAGCCAAGGTCCCCTTTAAAATCTAACACGACTTATAGCACGACTTAAATTGGCTCAGCATGACGTCACTATGTTTAGCCTTATTTGCGACTGGCAGACGACAATTGTCGCAAACCGGGTCGCTGGAGTATTTGGTTGTATTGAATCCTGGATGGTTTGTGTCTGTTTGTTCCTGGCGGACAGGGAATTGTCGCTGAGCAGGTCGCTGGAGTATTTGTTAGTGTTTAGTTTTGGCAGGTTTCGGAAGCATTAATTGTCACAACGGGGGACCTCGACAAGCGAGGTGATCAGTTTACACCAGGACTGCTGAGGACTTTCGCCATGTGTACGCGGCTGGAAGCTCACCGAGGGCCTTCGACCTGATGTTCGGAGTTAACTTCTTATACAGACATTGGCATCAATATGTGAGGATATTCAGAGTAGATCCACGAGCCCCGTGAGCCTTAAAAATTCTGTTAAACCCAACAGATATATGCACTGCTGAGACGGTATCTTTGCATAAGGCCGACATCCTCTTGCATCTGGTGCATCACAGTCTGGATCCTCCTAGGATAGTCGGTCGAGAAAGTACCGGTACCAAATGCAAGTGAAAAGATCACTCAAAACCTGCTCAGAACAGTGCCAGTGGGAGCAGAGCAGAAGCTGAAGCTGATGACGTCCGGTGTGGTGGTGGGCACCGGCCCACACCACGGCGGTTTGGCCTTGTTGGGCGGCGGCATCGTGTAGATTAGGTCAGCTTTGTGCTTAGCTCACGCCATATCCATTGCTTTGGCGGGATCTCTCGTGCGGCCTCCTAGTGACTCGGTTGGCCTGCCCCATAGTGGTGATTGGAGTGCGATTCGTCCCCACGCCTTCCGTCGGCCCAGATCTTCTCCGCGACTCGGATCTGCTTTTTTCTGTTTGCGGCGACATCTTCCCACTCTCTCTCTGCTTTTCGCTCGTTCCCCGACCGACCGACCGACCGACATACACCCAGAACGAACGAGCGACAGAACGACCCCCGAGACCCGAGACCGAGCTCGTGACAGCACCGACGAGTGCTGATTTGCGCGATCTGCGCGATCTACGCGATCTATCGCGATCTGCGCGACCTACGCAACCTTGACGCGAACTACCACTTCCACAACCCACCCACGCACCCTGGCTTGACATCGATCCCCTACTATTCTTGCGATGGCGACCCCGATGTTTCCGATTGAGAAAACCGACGCAATGTTAGACCTGCTGGTCTCTGCCGATGCGAGGAAGGAAGGTGGACCACGCCTTCAGGAGCGCCTCCGCAATATATTTGAGCTGGCATGCCGAATTGGACACCAATATGGGGAGAAGGAAATCGCTTGCGTGAGGAAGGAAGCTTACGAGGCTGGGCTGAAGGACGGGCGAAGAGTCGCGCAGGCATCTGAGCAGAAGGCGAGTGCCCTTGAGCCTATCCCCTTCCCTCCCCCTCGCTCTCTGTCAACTATCGCGATACAGACCGACCCCTTCACCCTGCTTCCTCCTCGTCCTCCTCCGGTCACGACCACTGCGACTCAAACGGACCCCTTCTTGCCCCTTTCTCCACCTCCGCTCCATCACGATTCCCTTGCAACCCAAACCGATCCATCTGGTGTTCCATCGCCCCATCCAGTGCCCCCGTCCGTATCTCCACCTTCATCTGCATACTCCCCACGTGATTTTTCTGATCTATCGTCCGGGACATCACACCCGTTCGCAAGTCTGCAGCGCCGACACCGACGCTCTCACCGTACTCCTTGTTCTCGTTCCCCACCCACGCCACGTACTCCTCGACGACAGACTACTATCATCTTGAAGATCTCCGATTCGACTTCGTCACTTACAGAAGATCACGACAAACCCCCTGCCTTGGTACCTCCGTTGGACACCCGATCTTCTCCATCTCTCGAGTGGCATTGCGATCCACGACTTCGTGATCTCAGCCGGGCACTTACGGCGTTGGGATGGGTCCGGCCTGGTTGAGGGTCGGTTTGGCTTGTTTTTTGGACATTGTTGTGTTTCTTGTTGATTTCTTGGGCTTCTGGCAGCGCGGACGCTGCCTTTCTGTGGTTGGGCACATGTGGTGGTGGGCACCGGCCCACACCACGGCGGTTTGGCCTTGTTGGGCGGCGGCATCGTGTAGATTAGGTCAGCTTTGTGCTTAGCTCACGCCATATCCATTGCTTTGGCGGGATCTCTCGTGCGGCCTCCTAGTGACTCGGTTGGCCTGCCCCACCGGGCGAGTCGATTATTACTGCGCATCGGTCAACCATGAGAGGATCCTTTGGCCTCGAAGTACAACCTTCGCACCGTCTTCCCTATTCATTGTACTTTGAAAATTGAATCAAGCAAAAAGTTCGAGGGGGCGATTCCCACGGTTCAGCTTACCCCTATTTCCTGACATGTTACGGCAAGTTCTGCCCCGACGAGGTGCTATTCTCTGGTTTGTTTCAGTAGGCCGAATAGATATATACAAAGAGATAGAGGCACAGGGAATTAGTGGTTTATTTAAATACGAACGTCGACGGGGTCATGTGGTCAGCGCATGCATCTACGATTCAGACATTATTGGATCAAATCGCTCTCCTTTTGTTTCCGCGAATAGATTGGAATTCCGGGCGAATTGCTGGGGTAAGTTCACCGCTCTGCTTCAACCTAGAGATATGCTGCATCACTGTAGGCTGAGGCCGATCATCTCGGTCGAACAGATTCCAGAGGGCTGTATTTCCACTCGCTCAGAAAAATTAAAAACAGTCGGCCGAGACCATTTCGTGTCGCGTAGATATCAGTTGGACTTCGTATATCTCCCCTAGGGTTTTTGGTTGAGCCTTACAGAGCCATCAACCTCGGAAAAATCGACTGGTCCCCGCCTGAGATGGCCAAATTCACAGTACTTCCTTCGTATCGATACGCTGGACTGATAACAAGATGTGATCGCTTGAGCATCCATGGCCTCGAACAAGCTACTGTATCAAGGAAGGAGAAACTTGGCAGGCTTCGCGAAGGTTTGTTCCAAGCCTGTTCCCACGGTTCAACAAACCCTATCGCAGATTCCTGCTTTGAGGCGTTTAAAATTTTACGGGTACTACGATTAAGCTCTAGGTTTCGCACTCTGTATGCTCAACGGGGTATGGTAGGGATAAGCCCGCAAAGTTAGTTCACAGACGTATGTGGGTGGTGTAGATGGAAGGCAGTGGACGTATAAGAGATATTGTTGGTCCAGCACTAGCGGGAACCGGGCTGCATCTGCTCAAACGCCGCACTTAAAGAAAGAAGGTTCTCTGCATAGAACGATAGAGTGAGACTTGGCGAGCGATGTCATGATTGCTGCAGCGAAGAAATGCACTGTATTGGCGCGAAGGAAACGGCTTGCCGCGATCGATTTAGATACGCTGACCGTAGTGCTTGGCATTCAGAAAAGTGCATGCCAAAAGTCGAAGCCAAGGAATTCGCCAGATATTGTTGGTATCGCGCTACCACCTGAAGCAGTAAGACAACCGCAACAGGTCGGATAATAGACATAGGGGTCTCCGGTTGACAGGAACGATGCTCGGTCACGGAGAAGAGCTGAGAAGAGGCAGGACGAGGCTCCGTCGGGTGGAAGTTTGTTGGTTCTGGCGCGCTCGAGTGCCCCACACCGGGGTTCGGGCGGTGATCATGGGTCAGACTGCATCCGTACCAGTGCCCGAGAACTGCCGAGGACGGGTACTGAAGCTGCAGACAGTTGTGAGAGGTTGCGAGACGCCGCTGCCAGCAAGATATGACGATGAGAGGTGGCTTGCTCATCCTTTTGTTACTTTCAAGTTTAGATTTCGTTCGACCAGTGTAGCTGTACGATTTGCAAAGCCACTCACAGTTGATACCACGCTGACCCGGGCCTATGATGCTTGATCTTTGGGTGATCTGGGGTGCTGCAATAGATTGAGCAATTTGTTGCCAGTCGAACACGGTGAATGGTATCAGTACAACAGCTAACAGCTCAACATACCCAAGTGGCCCTCATCGCGATTCAATCGCATCGATATCTGGAGCGTATATCCTGTGGGCAGAATGAATTCCGAATGGATGTTTCACGTATGTACGTACCCATCCATGATGCCGTGGTGCCCACGATGCAGCTCTCTCACCTGCAAGTCGCCCCACGCCACGAGAGTTGGGGTGAGTTCTCGACGGGTAGACGAAGTCCGGGTCCTTATATGGGCGTGCTCACAAGAGGTGACGGAACGGATATTCTTGGGAAAAGTTCCAGAAAAACAAAGCGGCATTATTTAAGCGCTGCCTGCGCGGTCGGAGGTTGGTTGGAGGTGCAATAACCCTTTGGGAACAAGGTGAGACACAACGTTTTGCACAGACAATGGAGATGCCTGATATATGCAAGTCGCAGCAGCTTGCGGCCGAAGGCTCCGGGAAGGGCTCAGTTACATAAGACGGATAAGAGCACGCGAGATCCCTCGTGGCATCTGGTCCGGCTTCATCACCCATTTTTTCTGGTATCCATCCTCGACAACCTTCCCGTCCCTTGCCCGCCACTTTCGTTTCCCCTCTACCCACCATCTGGCCGCTGCGGTGGCACCGGAGTAGCGCAATGTGCGGCAAGGACCGTCTCCTCCATCCACCCCCACGCAACGGGCGCCGACGAAGCGCAGACATCGGCGGACTCAGCCTGGCGATGCGGAACGCCGGCCACGGACAGGGCTGGCTCGGGCACTCCGATGAGCTCCAGTACGCTATCTGCCACTCAGGACCGCGAGCGACACCTGACAGACAGGCGTTTACTTCAGAACCCGCTTTGCAGAGTTGCTCAGTGACATGTACACCCAGACGCTGCATGCCGTCAACGAGTACACCTCGGACGGGCAAGCCACCAGCCTATTCGCTCTCTTCGTTGCTGATAGGCGTTTAGCGTGTCGACTGATCTCCCGCCGGAAGCTAGATCCCGCCTCATCGCGTCGTTGGACCGCTGGAACTTCGAGCCGCGCATGCTCCCCAACGAGGACCACGTCGTCGCCTGTGCCGTTATCCTGTTCGAGGGACTGTTTCGTATCCAAGGCATGGAGCAAGCTGTTGGCATCTCATTAAGTACGTATAAGTCTTCATTGCTGCGTTTGCGCGCCTAATTATCAACCTGCAGCTCAAATCACCCCGTTCATCCAGCATTTGCGTCAGATCTACCGCTGGCAAAACTCGTATCACAATTTTGAGCACGCGCTCGATGTTCTCCAGGCGTCGTACTCCTATCTGCGCTCGGCGGGTATGGTTCCGCCGCTCTCCATTCTGCTCACGGAGGATATGTGGAGGCCGGCCCCACCCTCTGCGACAGGACCCCTTCTGGCTAGCCTCGGACTCAACGACCTATTCATCATATACATCGCTGCAATCGGACACGACGTCGGCCACCCTGGCTTTACGAACCTCTTCATGAACAACGCCGCAACACCGCTCTCTGTCGTGTTCGACGGCAAGTCTGCCCTCGAGCAAATGCATTGCCAGCTGCTACTCCGCGTCATGCGCCACCACGGCCTGGGGCACCTGCTCGATGACCCAAAATGTGGCGTGCACAACCGTAAGCTGCTGTGGGAGACCGTACTTGCCACCGACATGAGCGTCCACGACGCGTTCATGAAGCGCTTCACGGACCTCATCGCCAACCGGGGCGAACTCTCCCTCATGCACCGCCGAATAACGATTTGCCAGGCCATCATCAAATGCGCGGATATCAGCAATCCAAGCCGCCCTTATTACATTTCCCAGCACTGGGCCACGGCGCTGATGCGCGAGTGGAACTCACAGGCGATACTAGAGAAGCACCACCAGCTCCCGCCGACTGTCGAGTCCTCCAACCACCCGCTCAAGGAGGTCCACTCGCAAATCTTTTTCATCCCGAAGTTCGCCAAGCCGCTCCTTGATCTTACGGTGCAAGCCGTACCGGGTAAGCTCGATGCTTCATTCTCTTCGCAACCGGATGTTGAGACCACCCCAGAAATGCAGCCATACGCCTCCCAATGTGACCTCAACCTGGTGCTCTGGACAGCGCGTCTCGCGGCCCTCCAAGGCGACACTCCGCGCAAGAACAATAAGGACAAGAACCCGCCGCCGCAGCCACGACAGCCGGATGACTACAACTCTGCGTTCCCACTCACGCTTCCCCCCACGCACTCCCGCACCCCGCCCGCGCGTGACGTCCCGGACTTCACCTGGGCCACTCCGGCCCCAACACCACCCCTACGCGCGCCCGATAGCATCTGCCCCCTCGCACGTCCCTCATCGTGCACACTATCGGAGGACGAACCCGAGTCGGCGACCTCCGGATCAGACATGGTGTCCTTCACGTTCTCGCATGGGGCGCGGCGCACCTCGAGCGGCGGCACCAGCGCGCCGCCCCCAAGCCCCAGCCCATACGGCACGCTCGATAACGGTACAGCCGCGATCCGTGCGGCGGCAGGGCGTGCGGGGCTGCGGGCATGCCGCCGCGCGGAGCACCGCAACTCGTGGAGCCCGCAGCTGCCTGCGCCTGTTTCCTAGCTTGTGGGGGCATACGGCGGCACCGCGTGGTGGGTGTGGGGCGGGCTCTGCCCGCCGGCGACCCGGAGCGACCCAGGCCAGCGCGGAGACATGGCATGTGCCCGACTTGCGCGCCGCCCGCTTCGGTACGCTCCTGATTCTGCCTCCAACTTCGACTTCTCTCCATCTCACTGGACATCAGCTCCCGCACGCGCTTCTTGTTGTGTTTTTAGGTCCCATCCCTCTCCTCTCTTCGTATTCCCCCTGGTCTCCTCCCCATATTTTGTTTGGTACATCACACATATATTGCGCGCGCTGTACTATAACGACTCCCGATGTATCTGGTGTATTACTACGGCTTCCTCCAGCACTTGACGTGAATCAAAATGAATCTTTGTATCTATCCATATTTTGGTCACGGTGAAGACCACGCGTCCTCGGCAGACGTTCTACTGCTCGAGCGGACAGCGCCATGCGACGGCTGGACAAGGAGTCAGACCGACACTAGTCAAGAGGGGGTCTGGACAGCTAGGATCCTGCTCATCGAAGCAGCTCGTCGTCAGACCCGGCCGCAGCTTGCATTGCCTGGAGATAGTAGATACAGGGCAGTGTTCTCGCCCCCCGCCGTGAGTCCGCGGTGGGACAATCCCCTCATACTTAAATCCTGTCACTCAGCACTGTTACCTCAGGCTATCTCACCTTTCGCCGCGCGGTACCATGTACGACCTCGATGTGTATCATGCTGGCTTCTGACCTACTGCTACATGTCCTCGACCAAAGATTTTTGTATCGGTGTCCACGTTGACGCCACGTCTCTCGCAAATTGCACAGCGTTGAGCACTTTGGGCTCGGAGCAGCTATCGACGATTAAAACGGGTAAACGTTTAGAATGTTAGCAATTGAGTAGATATTTATTTTCGCCAAGCCTGGGTACATGGCTCATGCATTCCCTGATCTTTTTCTCCTCCATCCGCCTAGGCCGCATCGCCCTCCTTCTTCGCCGAGCCTCTCCTAGATCTCCGAGGAGCGTTGACTATCTTGATGTCCCACACAGATTTTACGTCCTCGGGGAGGCCTGGGCTGGAGACAAGGGGAAGCGAATGTTGCTTGGCCCAGTTTTTGTTGAACTCGGCCTCGAGCTCAATGGCAAAGCGCACGTCGACAAGCGAGACGCCCTGCTTTTGGCCCTGCGGCCCGGGCGCGGCGAGGATGCTGGATGAGTTGATGTCGATGGTGAACTTGCCCGTGGTCTTCAAGTTGGCCCCGGCCTGTGTCTGGAGGTTAGCACGCTGCGCCCGCTCGGTAGATTCAAAGACGCACGAGGGGGGTTTTGTGGAGGGCGGGGATGACGATGTTGTGGAAGAATTCTTTGGCAGAGGTGGCGTCGACGAAACGGTACGTGCGGCGCAAAGCGGGGCAGATGTCCATCTCCGACGTCCCAGTCCCGGTCTCAGTCTCGGACTTGCTGCGAAGCTTCTGGCTGGTCCCGATGTGCCATTCGTTCAAGAGCAATGGCTTAAGATAGGTTTCCACGTCATTTTCGTTGACCGAGGGCGGGGGCATGGCTGGAGCGGGCGGCGGCGAAGGCAGCGCAACGGGCTCTCGTGGCGTTGACGGCGATGGGGTCCGACCATGTTTCTGGTCCAGGTAGACTTGCAGGGCGCTAGGCGAGCTGAGCTGGAAGAGCTCGGGTACAGCGGGAGCGGGAGTATCCGGGCACGTCTTCTGGTATTCTGTCTCGACTTCAAGGGCGGCGCGAAGCACGCTTCGGGTGACGCCTTCCGGTGAGGAAAGCTCGACTCTGGCCGAATGGTCCGGTACCACGCTGACCTTGAAGGGTGTTAGACTGGATCATGTTAGGTGGCCAGGGCGTACATTGTGGAGGATACCCGTCGCTTTGCTAAGTTTGCCAACGAATGCTAGCGACTCCTCCGTCGAAGAGAAGAAGAAGGTGCGCTGCAAGAAAGGGGGGGCGGGGTTCCTGGCCAAACCAACGTGAAAGAACCAGCCATTGCCGTACAAGGGCGTGAGGTAGTCAGCGAAATCCGACTCCACCAGTGGTGCTGTGGATGCCTTAGGCGCAGCAGGGAGAGGCGGCTGTTGTGCAGACGTATTAGATGAATCTTTGAGTAGGGGAAAGGGTATAGCTTTCCTTCTGGGCAGGGCTCTGAGGTGGGATATAAGATTGAGACACGAAGTGTGAGCAAAGCCACTCACGGTCGACGAAGCTGAGAGAGGCGACTGCTGCGGAGGAAATTAGATGGTGAGTTCGAGAGCAATTGGAAAGGGCTTTCCTCCTCGCGAGCTACCTGCGGAGGATACATCTCGTCAAGCTGATGTCTCGCAAGTAAGAAAAGGGAAGACTCACCGGTGTCGGCGAACTGTATCCCCTAGCCTGGACAGGTAGTGCAGACCATCTAGGCCTTTGAACGGCGGAAATTCCGGCGCGAGCAACGGGCCTCAACGCCGTTAACGAGCGAATGGAGTGGCGAAACATGAAGAAAAACTGGAAAAAGCTTTGCTCGTTTGGCTCTCTTTGTAGTGGCCGAGACAGAGCCGAGCCATACGTAAGCCGGGTTTACCCGGAAGCCACACACACACACACACACACACACACACATGGTACTTCAAGACTTGAACTTTCGTTTATCTGAATCTGTGTTCTCGGGGACGCGCTGTCTTCCAGTAATATGGCCTCCGTGTGTATAGTTTACAACGTTGGAGTATGTCTGTATACGTAGGTATGGTAAGTGAAGTGTAAGTACTTGGGTTGCCCGCCGTACAAATTGACAATATGCTTACGGCGTACGGGCCCATCAGGAAAATGTTTTTGAGCTGGCGGAGCTGGCACCAGCTCCGCCAACTCTGCCAGCTCGCCATAATCCGAGCTGGCGGCATAATACGATAAGGGGCGCCATAAAAATATAGTGGCGCCAGAACTTCTCCTGGCACCAGAATCTTTGCCAGTTCTGCCAGTTCCGCCCGCCAAAACCGATGCCAGCTCAGATCGCACAATATATAGAATGCGATGAAATTCATTTATTGGTACTACAACAAACATAGGAAGGTAGGTAGAAGAAATAGTAGTACATAGGACCCGCTGACCTAGACGACCTCTCCTTCCAATTCAGCTCCACCGCCCTACGGTACAAGGTCGGTCGCTAGCGGGCGCCGATACAGCAGCACCGACTCGAGCTACTGGCGACTATATAAGCCCCAAAGCAGCGGTGGCTCCGGATTTGAGGGGACGTCGTGCGACGGGCGCAGCCTCCGCATATCTACACGCTGACAGCCGGTTCAGGCATGCGAGGGAGACTGTCGAGCGCACGTTGTCGCGCTCGTGGGCGGCGGCGGGCGGAGGGAGCGCAGATGCAACGCGTGCAACAGGGGATGTGGTGGCGTCGCGGCGCTGTTCCTTCGCATCGGTGAGTGCTCAATGCGCGCGTGGGAGGGAAGACGGGCGGCATACGAGATAGATTAGCGAGAAGCGGTAGCACGATTCGAACGCAGCAGGCGCAGGGCTATGACGTGCATGGTGAGAAGTTTTGTAGTATTGTACAAGGGCGCTCACAAGGAAGGGGATGCGAGGGACTCCAACTGGCGCTGTCGTAGTTTGCTGCGTAGCTTGAGGTCGCGAGGTTTAGAGGATCACCAGCTTGACGGCACAAAGCGAAAGTCACCCTGGATAGCAGTCCAGATGCTTGAAGTCTTGCGGCGGGAAGCTTGAAGGCCCTGGTGTTGCTTGAGACGGCGAGGAGTCATCGCAAGCGAGGTGTTAGAGCAGCAAGCTGTCAGGTTTTGGGGCAGTGCGAGACAAAAGTCTTGAGAGGAAGTTGTGGATGGTGCTTGTGCGAGCCCAGACAAGAGGCGAGCGAAACCTTATCGGCGCACACAGATCAACTCGCGTGGCAAAGCTGTGCCATTCCCTTTTTTGGTCACATTTCCGACGGTCGACGCCGTTTCTCATAGATTTCAGCAGCCTGAGTGCCAATGGTACAGTAAACCAAGTATTGTTTGTAGTAAATACAAGATACGACCATCCATAATTGCCCTTGGGGGCGGGAGAACCCCGTTCTACTATTCACAAGAATTCAAAACTTAAAGTCATTCAGGTCGTGACGTGGCAAGGAAATTCCGCACCGAGGCATAGGGGATGGTCGCAGGTGACAGTAGAGGGTCTAGCCGACATAAGCAGCGCTCAATGAGCTCTTGAGAGCAGACGGAGGTGAGGCAAAGGTGAGGAGAAGCTGGTCGGAGCTGTCCCGATTTGGGGGGGGGGGGGGGGGGTCTCGTCACGTGTGTTGATCTGTGTGCGCCGATAAAGTTTCGCTCGCCTCTTGAGCCCAGACACGTACAGAAGAGAGCGGTGGGGAAGGGGGACGGGGAACTTGAAGGAGGAAGATGGGGGGACGACAGAAAGATGCCACGTCAAGACCGATTAACAATCACGCAATCGTGATGCGCACGGACCCAGAGCGGAGTTTGCCGGAGCTTGCCGGCGGCCTTCGGCAGCTGCGTCGACTCCAAGCTCGCAAGCCTCGCACGCCTTCGTGTCAGGTTAGGTACTCGAAAGTGGAACAAGAGCCACAAGAGCCTTCTAAATATTTGCTTCTTGGTGTACCAGCCGGCCGAGTCACTGGGGCCGTAAACTTCAATTAAAGTTCACTGAGTAAGTTGGAGTAAAAGTCATTACACTGTTATGGAGACTCATGGATGAAATTTGAGCTGCAAGAGTGACTGTGCAACATGCATTGGTGGGATAATTGGGAATATATGAGCCAAAGTGCACCTTGAGTGTGGTTGCAGTCTTAGGCAGAAATTCTGGTGGGTCTGGGAGCATGGGCCGCATGGCCACCAAAACTGGCAGATTCAACAAAAGTGGCACAAGCTGGCAAGAAGTCGCCATGCCTGCCATACCCGCCATGCGTGCCAACGATCTGCCAGCTCTGCCAGCGAGAAAACATTTTCCTGATGGGCCGTCAGCTAAAATAAGAAACCACGACACATCCATAGGCTAAAAGCTGGGACTGCTGGCGTCGGCAGAGTGAAACGAGTACACCCAGAAGGGCAGCCATGCAGGCACAATGAATACAGCCACCAATAAGCGTTCTTATTATGGTCCGTTTGAGAGTAATCTACAACAGATCCGTTCGCTAGGGGTTGCGGACGACTGGAGAGGCGATCAGAATATCCCGAGGAACAAAGAGAGTAGAGTGTTCCGACAAGATAGGAGCCAAAACAAGTCACAGACACCGCTGTCCAATAGATGAGGAGCAGGGCAGTGGGCAAGATACGTTGGGGTTCCAGTCAAATCTCCCGTGGTACGTGATGAACGGTGTAGGATGAGCATTAGAACCGAGCCTTCACGATGGAGAAAGATACAAAGGTGGGCAATCGTGATAAGTTGACCATAGGCATGAAGTTTCCTTTTTAGATGAATCGTCCGTCCACTATTACAGTCCTCGCCGTAGACCAGTCCGAAATTTCGGAGGAGCTACAGTAGATAAGTCTGTGTTTGTGGAACGTATCTGATACCAGGTTCGCTGCCAAATGTGCCGGAGGGCGTTGCAAGCAAGATCGGTCGCTAATAGACACCAAGACAGAGAGAGTACAGCAGTGCGTTATAGCCCTGATACAGCATGAAGCCTTGTGCTGTTCGAGGCTCTTCAAGCCCGTTATTGAAGTCGGGGTCCTTGCGTAATTCTGGCGATCTGGCCGCTGCTCGCTCCTCTGAGTCTTTAGAGCGTCATTGCTCGGAATTAGAGTTGTTGACGGAACACTAACTTGAAGTTCTACTTCTAGACCTTGAACCTTCTAAGTATGGCGGCGAGGATTAGACCCGGGAAAAGAGGGCGCATGTTCTCGCTGGCTTGAGGACTCCAGTTTTTGACCAGGTGTGGTTGCGGTTTGCAATGAAGAGGGTTAACGGTGGCGGTGCATTTTGATGGCAAGCATTGATCGACTCCGAGACCAAGGTCCATGCTTCGTCAGGCCATCCGACGCGTTAATCACGTCTTTCTGAAGAACGCGGGACCACGAAGGCTTGTCACTCCCCTCATTCGACGAAGGGAATTCACCGCGCCTTCTCCGCGGTCTGCTTCTGCCAGTCAAAATCCGGTTCGGGTTTGGTCTTTTCCCTCTCTTGGATTCCATCGCCTAAACGGACCCCGCGATCTATCCGATAGCCTACTACCTCTCGGAACGCTCTTCCTGACGCGCCTGAACCGTCCGCAGAACCACTAGTCGAATCCGACTTCCCGCAGTACCTGCAGCCATTGTACGAACATGGCTGGGCCTTCGACCTCAGCCGCGAGAAATACCAGGTCGGGGATGAACCAGAACATTTCAGCACTTTGAGACGGGCTTTCCTCTTCCCGAACATCGCGGCTGTGGCAGCATTCACGGAAAGCACGCGATCCGCGCCGTGGGGTACTGTGAGCCTATGACGCCGCTAAAATTCGTTGTACTTCCCTCCTCTCAGATACTCATATTCCGCAATCTCACTGGGGATGTCATCCTACGGTCCCCACACGGCGTTACTCGGAGCACGATCCGTCTTGCCATTGAAACCGAGGCGGAATATCAGAAAATCGTCGGCGGCAATTTTCAGCCCTCGACAACGCTCGGCCCCATGTCGACTGAGCAGACGCAGGCACTAGTCCACAAGAAGACGCCCCACAAGCCCCGCTCAGTCGCCCTTCATCCAATTACACCTGTTGCTCTTCCCCCCGCCCCACCTGCCCCCGCCTTACCCCCACCTTCAGTCAGCTTCGAGGATCTTGAGACATATATCAAGCCTCTCGTAACGAACGGCTGGCGCATCGGGGGTATCAAGCCCATGAAACCGGCATTCCGCGAAGCGACCAATGCTTTAAAAAATCAGCCATGCATGCATCGCACATACTATTTTGAAGACTACGCATCTGCGAGGCATTTTCTGCATGCAGTTACGGCGGCGATTCCTCCGCCAGCTCCTAACTCTTTGGTGCCTTCCTCTTTGTAACTTCTTCACAGAACCGGGTCCCAATGCATTTTTAGGCAGGGGTCGAAGTGCGATTGACATCGGAGACACTTGCGGTGGATATATGGTCGATCAGCGAGCTCGCCGAAGACGAGTACAAGAAGTATGGCATTTCGCATATCGACATCCGCTTTGCTATCGAGCTCGAGAACGAGTTCATGAAGAATTGGGCCGTGCATGCACGACAAGTCGCACCTGCCAGAAAGCTTCCGACTACATTGTACCAGTTGTGGGGATCTAGTCCAAGGACCGTTGTACTTGGAGGCGAGAGTAGCCAGAGCGCCACAGAGGTTGACAACGAATGTATAGAGTAGCCCTTGCACATGGGATCTACACGGGATGCGCGACAGAATAAAGGGAATGTAAAAGACATAAAAGGTCATTAGGGATATAGAGTAGTCTCGGAGCAATGAATGTGTAAGGTAACGCAACAAGCGACGAGCAATCAAGAGAGAGGGAAAATCCATAGAATCTATCCTAGGCGACTGGCGTCTTGGCGGACCGTCGAGAGCCAAAGCGCATCTTTGCGCCCTCTGACCGTCCCCAGGTGAAGATGCTGCCACCCCCGTCGCGCGAGTTAGTACTCCCAGCGCGTGAGCGGAAAGACCAAGCGGACGGCGAGACTGGGCGCGCGGGCATCCCCTCTTCGGGGGCATTCTCGACGGGGTGATGGTGATGGTGGTGCCCAACAGTGTGCTTGCCGTCGCAGCAAGCGCGCACGTTCTCCAGGCCCTCGAATCCGTTCTCGTCCATTGAGTCACCGTGCAACTCGAAGTCCAGGTCCTCCTCATCGTGCCCCGGGACGTCGACAAACGACTTGGTCGGGCTGTATGGACTCTCGGGCCCATTCCAACGCAGATACTCGATGGCTGGCGTGCCAGAACGTTTGCCGACTGACCCTCCGACAGACAGCTGCGACCGACTGCGCTGGCCGCGGGGTGTTGTATTCCAGGTATCACCTCTCTGTACGCTCCGGGCGCTCCGCTGACTCTGGGGACTGGTGTTCACCGGCCGTCGCTCGTCATCAGTAAAGTCGGACATGGGACTTGGTGGAACCTGCAACGCATTCCCAGGAGAAGGGACGTTCGGTCCGTTTGGACGAGCAAGCAAGTATTTCAAGGCCTAGGAGATACGTCAGTTGCAGCATGGAATGGCCCGATGAGACGAACATTGAGCCAGATATCATGCCGTTCCTTGGTCGGCGCGGTGATTTTCATCTCTCGCTGAGGAGTCGAGACGACAACGCTATATTGATAGAGACCCGGGGGCATAGGGTTCGGGTCAAGCACAGATCGCACGCCGTCGATATACGCTGCAAGAACCACTCAGCTACGGTACCAGACCAAGCACATATCGAACGTACCGCTCTTTGCACTCGACTCGGACACATTTGACGAGCCCGGATCCGCTGAGCTCCAATACAACGTCTTGGTATAAGGATGCACCCAGAAGAAGCGCTTATGCCGCCGCTCGCCATAGCCCTTGCCAATCGCCTTGCGCGTATACTTGTACAAGAACTCGCCTATCATCGTCTGTGTGATGGCATGGATGATAGTAGGATCCGTCGCAGAGTTGGGTCCAATCGTGCGCGCGGAAGTGTCTGCCTCTGCGGTCGTGTTACCCACGCGGTTATTCGGGGTCAGAGGCGCGCCTCGCGGCGCGTGCTGCAGCTGCATCACTTGCGCGCGGTTCATCATGAAAGGGTTGTGATCAGACGACATCGACGAACGCGGCGACGCGCGGCTGCGCTCCGACACCAGGGACACCGTCGATTGCTCTTTGCGTTCGCGGAACCCCGAGCCAGGTGATAGTGCATGCTGCGCGTAAACCGCTGCGTTCGACGCAGAGCGGAAGCTGCTTGTTGACGGCGGCTGGCGTAGGCTGTGCTGCGCGGAAGGGGGCATGCTCGATCCATGCTGCCGCACATAGCTGCCCTTTCCGGCGCTGCCTGGGAGCATCAGCATGGAGCCGAAAGTTGGCGTCGTCGCGCGCTGGATGAGTTCTGGCGGGGGCGGGGACGATGGGCGTGGGGGAGGCACATCGTATCGGCGGTCGGGGATGAAGTTGGGCGGCGGCATGCTGCCGGGGGGCGGGGGTGCACGGGGGGGCGGAGGAAGCGCCATTGTGGGTGGACGTGTCTTATCCACGACGGACAGGCCGTCGCCAGAAGGGACGCGCGAGCGCGGCGGTTCGTCGTGCGCCGACGAGATGGCTGAATCGATCGATTGACGGTGATCGTCAACGGAGGCACGTCCCCGTACGACACGCGTCGTGCTGGAGTCACGCAGGACAGTCGAAGCGGGAGCGGCCGCCGCTACAGCGGCAGCCACGACGGGCGCCACAAACTGGAACTGCTGGCCAGCGGAGCCAACACGATACAGGCCCGGCGACGTCGGTGGAGACATAGACACAGGTACAGGTGTTGACGATACGACAGCAACAGGAGCAGGCGGCGGGGGCGGGGGACTCCACTCGTCAGTCTGGATAGACATTTCCTTCAGTTCGGGTGGCGGTGGCTCCGCCTTCACCGACTCTTGCACTGCCAGTGGCTCATCGACCGAAGGCGGTATGAACGCCGGCATGTCCGCTACCACGGGCGTTTGTGGGTCCACACCTTGGTCGACGTACGTCTTGGAAACTGTCGGGGCGTAATACGATGATGGGCGGCGCAAACCCGACGCCTTGATGCTCTCCTCCGCCTCGCTGCCCTCGCTTCCGCCCTCCGTCATCGTTCGGACCGAATGGAAGTCTTCCCGCGACGAGAAGCCCTCTGGCGCGCTATGGAAGTCCGTCGAGCGCGTGGAGTGGATTTCGTCCCGCGACGCGGACGCGACAGAGTGGAGGCGCAGGCTCTGGCGCGCGTCCTCGTAGTCCTCCATGTCCGTCTCGCCCTCAGTCTCCGTTTCCGCGCAGTCGGTTTCGGTCTCGTCCCCGTCGTCCGCCTGTGTAAGAAACGCGCTTCGCCGGAGAGTAAGTGTGTTGCTTCCGATAGACCGCTGGGGGATGAGTGTCGTGCGCCGCTCGCGAACAGGCGACCCGTTGGCGAGCTTTTCCACCTCCACAATCCGCTCGACCTCCACAATCCTCTCCACTGGGACCTCGACGATCTTCTCCACAATCCTGTCCACCGGTACCTCCACGATCTTCTCCACGATCTTCTCCACAGGAACCTCCACGATTTTCTCCACGATTTTCTCGACCTCGACGATCTTCTGTACCGGTACCTCAACGATCTTCTCGACCGGCACCTCGACCATCTTTTCCACCTCCACAATCCTTTCTACCGGCACCTCAACGATCTTCTCCACCTCGACGATACGCTCTACTGGCACCTCGACGATGCGCTCGACAACCATCGACTCGACTGCGTCCGTCTGGCACGAGAACTCCGCTGTCTCCACCGGCGGTTCCCCATCCTCGAACGCACCAAGCTCCGCAGCGAGAACGCCTGCGGCACCGACGAGACTGTCCGGCCGACTGCCCGGCGCAACATATGCACGTCCTCGCCCACGCCCGCGCCTCGGCCGCGCTCGAACGGCAGGTGGCGAGACGGACATGTGCCGCAGAGGCGACGACACAGACGGCGCGCGCGAAAGATCGTTCCCGTACGTGAACGCAGGATCCATCCCGTTCCCGTCGACACTGAGCCGGTGGTTTTGCTCCTCCTCTTCCGCGCCTTCGTCGCCCTCGCCATCGTCCTCGGCGTCGCCGCTCTGGAAGAAGGCCGACTCCTCCTCGTCTGCATCCGTGAGGCGCATGGAGGGCACGGGCGGCACGTCAGCGTCCACCTCGAACGCCGACCCCGTCTCAGAGGCGGCAGGTGAGGCAGCCGCCATGCCGAGACGTTGCACAAGCGAGAGTCCACGCCCCCCACGTCCACGTCCACGAGCACCCGCCCCACGCCCGCCAACCTTGAACGGTGTCAGCCTCAGGCGCCCACTCTTCTCCTTTTCGCCGACCGTCGCGTCCGCCGCAGTGTCATCGTTGTCGTCCTCGTCCTCGTCCTCTTCCGCAACGCGCCCAGTCATGGGGCTCGGCATGGGGCTCCCGCGGCGCCCCTCTTTCTCGCGCCGTAGTGTCCCCTTGAGCGTGCTGATTTGCCGCTGCGCGTGCCCAAGCTTCTGGCGCAGCACTTCGAGCTCGCTCTCCTGCCCGCGCGTCGGAATGGGGCTCGCATCGGGCGAGTCCGGGTCGCCTTCGCCGTCCGCGTCGTCGAAAACCGCGCGTCGCCGCGTTGACGCACCACCGGTTGCGAACACGTCATCGTCACCCGCAGGCGTGAGGAAGTCGGACGCGCCGCCGTTTGGCGTAACGGGCGAACCAAATTGCGAGGAGAGTAGGCCGCGGCGGCCGGCGCGTGCGGCGTCAGTTTTGAGGCGGTCTACCGTGCCCTGGAGATCACTCTTGTCGCGCACCAGACCCGCAGCAGCCTTGCGATGGTTGGCCACATCAGCCTCGTGCTTGGCCTTCATCTCGACCATGACAGTAGCGAGGCGTTCTGACTCATGCTTGGCCGTTTCCGCCGCCTGCAGGGATGCAGCAAGCTGGGCAGCGAGGCGCTCAGCCTTGAGGGACGCGGCAGACTCAGCCGATGTTGCGGCGGAGAGCTGGGAGCGCAGGTCCTGGAGGGTGACTTCAAGATTCCAGTTTTCTTCTTTGTATTTGTCTAAGATGGACGTATGTAAATTGGCGGGGAGGCAGAAGTGCGGGGCAAGGGCAAGACGTACCAGCACTGGTCTCCTGCTGGCGCAGGGCGGCGCGCAAGTCCTCGACGCTCTTCTCGAGATCATCCTTCTCCTCCTTCATGTCTTGGATGGCTTTATCGCGCTCACCGAGCAGGCTCTGGAGCCGGCGGACCTCGGTGAGGAGGCCGGAGCCAATTTCGAAGGCGAACTCTGATTACAGTTGAGGGGACCGATGTGTCAGGAGAAGCAACGAACTGACCAACGTCGTCTGCGCGATGGGCGGCATTCTTTGCGCGGCGGGACTGGGCCGCTGCGTTGGTGGCAGCAGGCGCTTTGGCATTGGGGCGCTCGTACTCGGGAGGCGAAAAAGACGTCGGTGGCGATGGAGGCCTCTGCCAGAAAGCATGTTCAAGACAAGCAGAGGACGGTGTAAGGTGTGCCACCCACTCTGGAGCCAAAGGCACTGGAGAGCTCAGCATTCTCGCTGTCCCACGACATAAGGGTCTCGGCGAGCTCGCGATAGCGGTCCCGGGCATCGTCGTCAACCGTCTCGTCGTCAAGCTTGTCTGCATCGAGTTCTTGGAGCTGGCGGATGCGCTCTTCGAGCTCCATCTGCTGTGCGAGCACCCGCTGGCCCAGGGTGCCCGCCTGCTGGAGCTGCTTTTCCTTGGAATCTAGGAGAGATTGGAGGTGATATTTCATGTCGCCAGCGGAGGAAAAAGGAGTGGTGAGCATGCCCGAAAGGCCGTCCGATGAGGACGCCATAACGAAGCGTCAAAGCGAAGGTTATCACACAAAGTGACCAACCCTCAACGCACGCCCGGTCACGTGCTCGCGTCCAAACAAGCCATAGCACCGTCCATAGGCCGAACAAGGCAATTTGTTGTCTTGGGGATCAATATTGGACGCAGGATCCTAGTATCGTGTGCGTCCATGATAGTTGAGCTGAAGCGCCGTCGGCACAACCTAAAAATTGTAGCTTGAGTCTTGACAGCTAAAATGGCAATAATAGCACGTATTGACTCGAGATATTGAAGCCTAATCTCTTATAAACAGACGCTACAATAATCTGAAGCTCGTGCCTCGCTTGTTGTAAGCCTGAGTCATTGATTAAATTGGTTTGATTGAATCTTTTCCGAACAGGCCCTGAAAATGCATAGCCACGAATTTCCGGATGTTCGTACTTGTAACCCCAGGAGCTCTATGGCACGTAGAAAATGCGGCTCAAATAATCCCGCTTTCGCGCGGGATATGCGCATCGCTTCACATTCGTACTACGGGGTTGCACATTGCGCAATGACCAGGAAATGAATGATAAATATGTTCTAATCACCGATGCAGACAAGCCCCCTTTGGGAGCCTCTGATGAGATGTTACATACATACTTCACTACATTGACTCTGTTTGGGTTATTTGCAACGAATTATAATCTCTTTGTAAGACCCAGTCTCAAGAAACAACGGCCACTAAAGAAATCCCTCAACCATCTATCTAAAAGCCCTGTAGCTTAGCAAAGTCTGTGAGGCGTGATTACACCTTCACTGGTGAGTTTCGCTCTTGGTAGAATCTGTCGGAAACCTAGAAGGGATCCAAACTCGGTTAAGGTGGCGACTCCCGTGGGCCGTACCGAACAACTAGTGGCGGTTAGACTTACATAAGAGAAAAGGCCCTGGTGGCGGGGAGCACTGAGACGAGCATTGGCTAAACAGATCAGAATGAATGAAGCCAAGGGGTCACGGAAAGCTGAATTCCGGATATTGACCCCCCCGCGCACGTGATAGGTACACGGGGTCCGAGAAAGGCCTATTTCGGACGGTACACTGGGTTCTATACTATCGCTCGTCCCTCTACCCAGTGGTAACACAAATAAGTGGCTAATAAGGCTTTTGAATGCTCTATGTACCGTTGTCTGACATATAAATGCAATTTGTTGAGTCATATGAAAATCAACAGCCATGGATGCTTGTAATTCTCTGCTACAAAAGATACACGGAGGTTGAGAGTTGCTCAAATCAAATAGTACACTTGCACTTGCCCCTTTACTTTGTTCTTGAGATTTTGAGGCCATCCACACGTTCAGCAGCAATATTTTCTTGTAACCGACCGCCGCACGTTGTACTAACCGAGCAACAATGCTGTAACATAGCCGAGGATCATCCATATAAGGCGACTCGGATCACTCCGAGAGGTGGTGGTGGTGGGTACGGTTCCGGGGTCCTGATGGGAGGTTTTGGGGGGTTAATGCCAAAGGTTAGGTTTCGGCTACCCCTTGAATGAAGCTACTTATATCACACCGCAGGATCCCAATTAAAAGGCCGCCTGAAGTTTGATTTTTATGTGACAAAACCCAGGCTCAATCGGGTCACTTTTTATTGAGGCAAAAAAGGTCGTCCAAAAGCAGACTAGTTCATGCAGTAAAGTAGAAAGCCTGTTTTGTACCAGAATATCTTGAATAAAAATGAAACTTCAGGGGGCTTTTTAACTGGGGTTCCTCGCGGTGATGTCATTTCTGCTACTTAATATGCAGGCACCTGGTACTCTTTGACGCTGGACCACAGTTAAAAAGCCCCTTGAAGTTTCATTTTTATTCAAGATATTCTGGTACAAAACAGGCTTTCTACTTTACTGCATGAACTAGTCTGCTTTTGGACGACCTTTTTTGCCTTAATAAAAAGTGACCCGATTGAGCCTGGGTTTTGTCACATAAAAATCAAACTTCAGGCGGCCTTTTAATTGGGATCCTGCGGTGTGTATATGTATCCCTAGTGTGCTCGGCAATTCATCTCCATCGGGCCGAGTACGCATCACGCCGGAGCTTGCACCACACCCATGTGCAAGCGGCATGTTGATAACTTAATATCGCTTCGCGTCGAAGCTCGGAAAACGAACGGAACTTGACAAGATCATAGCTCCATACTGTAGCCTCAACAACTGCCCCTGCCATGGAGTGTGAGTACTCTACAAGGGGTACCCACTCTCGAAATCTCCTACACGGAGTCCTAAAAGTGAATTAAGCTGCTCCGGGCCCCTCCCTCCCTCTTTACGTAAGCGCACCGCCACTCCCCAAATAGCAATTCCCATCAATTTCTTCCCGGATCGAGCCCAAAATCGCCCAGCGCGCATCTACAATGAGACTTGTTGTTTAGATATGCTCTTGAACCCACAAGAGTCTATTCCAGACAGTTTGGACCAGAAATATTGATGTAACGATCTCAACTGTATGAGTCCACATCCCTTGGGATCAGCCTCCATCTTCCTGATTCTGGCTGAAAAAAGTCCACCATCAGCTCAGCGGAATAGGAATCAAGAAAAAACTAATGGATGACCACCTAAAAAAGGTAAGAAAATGTTTTTATCAGTGCAAACACGTTATTGGGCCGGTCCACAACTTTGTCCAAAAAGTGAAATAAGGACCTCGGACCCCCCCCCCTCCCTCTGACACCACGTCTCGGCATTCTCCGGCGGGTACCTCTTGGTACTCTAGCATAGTTATAAGATGTCTATTACTTCCTGAGCGGCTTTATGGGATATTGGTGGGTATTGGTTGCATCATCCCAGATTCCCATCGTCCTAAAGCAAGTTGGCACGGTTGAAAAATCGCTTCTCGGCAAGAGCGGCATGCTGACCAAGCCTTTTCAAACCAGTCATGTGACCTTTCGCACACCTTCAAACTTTCACCCACTTAAGACTAAGAGTCAGACGACTGAGAGGCGCTCCCGCCCCACAGCACCCCACCAACCCTGGTCACGAAACGGGGAAACCCTTCTCAGTTCTGACGACCCCGCGATGTTAGGTCAAGTCGAGATTGCCAGGTACTTGGACCAGTGCAACGGCTCTCCACTCGCAATCGAGGAAGTTCTCAGCGCGTACATCTTCTGGTGAGTTTCGGGGCGGAAAAAGCGAATCCCGGATCCTCGAGCTCGAGCCAAGAACACCTCGACTCTGACTCTCAATCCCAGGAAGTACATCAAGGGCGCCACTTCCCAACGCGTCCTCGTCAAACTTCGATACCTGACTTTATATCTGCGTGTAACGTGCGAAGTACATCGCCCATCGTGAGCCGACTTCTCATGATTCTACTACTAGGGGTCGCGGCCACATTCTGGAGGCAGGAGCGGACCAATTCAAAGCTCTGTCGGCGGAGGTCGTTCATGGTGGAAGTCGCATTGGAGCGCTGCGGAGTGTGTTTTTTTTTTTTTGCGGGCTAAGGTCATCTTACTCAAGTGCTATTGCTACCTAGGCTTCACCGAACCCGGGAAAGCAGTGTGGAACCAGCTCCGTCGTGCGGCGCCATCGTTGCTCACCCACTCCATGTACGGCGGCCCTGGATCTATGCACGAACTTTTGTCTCGGCCGCAAAGTCACCTGCCCGCCTTCGGTGACACGGCGGAACGCGAGCCTTGGCTGGACAGATAGTGCGCACAAATCGTCTGTTTTGTCGCGGAATACTAACCAGGGGCTAGCTTTGTGGCGAGGCGGCAGATTCTTGCGTCGAGTGATGCAATCTCGGCTCGAGTTCCCTCAACGACGGACTGGGAGAGAGTGACTACGCTTCCCGAGTACTCTAGTCTTGACGAAGCCGCGAGACCTGTCATGGTCGCCTAAGACGATCCAAGGATCTATCATTAGGGTTTCAACTTGGGGTCTATGCATTTCCATTTTCAAGGGTTATACACGGTTCCATTGACAGTTTTGACTCTCTCAATCCTGTATTTCGTCCAATTTCACGAGATTCACTGCCATGCCCATTCATTTATCTAGGATCTTGTGCCATGGATATTTTCCCCGCTCATATTCACCAGGACAAGTACAACAAGCGAGGCACAAGCTCAAAACATTGTAGCGACTGTTTTCAAGATACCACAGGACAAGTGGGCGGCGCACGATCACGTGCAAGTCATCCTTCTTCTTCTCCCCTCCTCCTTCCAGCTGCTCCCGCGATCCCACAACTCGCCTAGCGTATAACTATGCGGAATCCCACCTACCTGTACTTGACGCTTTTGGCGGCGGCTTCTTTGCCTGTCCACGCGACCTCGAGTTCTTCAGTGAGTTGATGCCCCGCCTGCCCCAAATCGCTGAGACAGCGCCACATTCTAGGACTTCGACACCACAACGCTCTCCGCACCCGACGGCTCGATAAACGCCACGTTCGTCGCGTTCGGCAGCACGCTCACGTCGCTGTGGGTGCGGACCAAGGACCACACGGCCGTAGACGTCGTGCCTGGGTACGACGACCCCTCGCGCCTGCGCACGGACGAGGGGCATCCCGTTCTGATAAGTACTGCCTTCTGTCTTTTTCGTGCAAGCGTGCTCATCTCCCTCTACAACCCGCTCGTTGGCCGATACGCGAACCGCCTCAAGAACGGTACGTTCGCGTTTCCCATGCTGTTCAGTATATTGAACTCGCGAAGGAACGTTCTCGATCCCGATTACGAAATACCCCCAGCCCGACGCGCCGAACGTGTACCACACTCCGCTGAATGACCACAACGGTATGTGCCCCTTTTCCCTTGTTCAGCGCTCAGCGATATTGAGCTTGGTCACCAGGCGAGGTGAGTTTCGCGCTAGAGAGAGACCGCGCGCCTGATTTTGTGCGCAGGATACACTCCACGGGGGCATCCACGGCTGGGACCGGCGCAGCTGGACGCTTGTGCGCGCCTCGCCGACGAGCGTCACGTACCGGTGCGCATGAATTGAGTTACATCCAACCCGCCGACTCACAGATGCTTCTGTGCAGGCACATCGACACCGCCGACGAAGGATTTCCGGGGACCGTCACTGTTGTTGTGCGTGCATCTATTATCTTGAATAAGCGCGGGTCCGAATATCGCGTGCATAGGCGACACACACGGTCTCGGACGGCGGGGTCCTGCTCACGACGGTGCACGCGACCGCGACGGAGAAGACGCCGATCATGCTCACACAGCACATCTACTGGTCAGCCATGCACAACGCACGCTATATTTCCGGCGACTCATGGGGATAACGCTGTGGTTTTAGGAACCTCGACGGCTTCGAATACGGCAGCGACGACATCCTGGGGCACGAGCTGCATATCCCGGGAGGCGCCCATGTGATCGAGGTGGACGGGGACGCGGTGCCGACAGGCGCACTCATCCCGGTGGCCGGGACGCACTTCGACTACCGTGACGCGCGCCGGATCGGGGCAGCTTTCGAGGCGGATCCGCGTGCGTGTGCTCGGTCCGCTGGAGCCTCTATGCTAACGCGCCGTAGACTTCGTGGGATACGACAACGCGTGGATATACGGCGACGGCTCCGGCGGCGGGCACACGGCGCTCTGGAGTCGGCTGTCGGGCGTCCGGTGAGGGCCCTATGCGGGCCTCTTCATCCTCTCCGTCGACTCATGTCCGTGCGTACAGCCTCGACATCACGACGGACCAGCCCGCGGTGCAGGTGTACACCGCGTCGCTCAATATGCCGCGCAAGGGCGTGCACGGCGGGCCGGCCAAGCAATACGGCGAGCGGTCGACGGTCGCGATCGAGCAGGAGGGTTGGCTCGATGCTATCAACACACCGGAATGGGGCGTGAACCAGATTTGTGAGTCTTGATTGGGGTTTTCGCACGGTTGATTTTGATTTTGATTTGGCATGCCAAGACGATCCGGGGAGAGAATTTCGGTGGAACACGAAGTACCAGTTCTCTGTGTTGAGTTAGGGTTTTGGGCTGTATAGATTTGTATTTTTTATGGATATTGTATCATGTTGGTCTTAGTACTGCCATCAGTTGTAAATTCAACACTTGCGGCTGAACTCGAGTTGGACCGAAGCAGAACTTTCTTGAAAGTGCTTACATAAGCTTGTGCCGAAAAAGTGACCCAGGCTTGACCCAGGCTAGGTTTTCAACTTCAAGCCTCAGCCTCACCGTTCTGTTGGCTCTCACAGTGGGTCTCTGCTCACACCTAGATGATTTTCCCGATTTCAACTGTAGGTTGAACCGTTAACGTTGACCAAGTCTAAGCGGCGTGCCGACCAACGACTCGGAGACTTGATAGTTCGCCAGCCGCGGAGGACGTCAGCTCAGCGAGTTAGTGCGCGCCGCATCGGAGCGCCGAGCGCGCCGTTAATCAGAGTCCGGCGGACGTCGAACATTCAACCTTGCATTCAACAAGTCAGCTGGCGTGTGGATTCAGAAGAACTCGAAAAATTCCGGCGTCCGGATCCGTCGGGCAGCGGTACATATCCAGTGTGCGGAATGCGGTGGGTATTCGTCAAGTCGGAAGGACGGATGGGCGGGAAGGCGCGGGCTCGGACTCGGATGCTACGCCACCGGGTTCACTTTCGCGCCAAGCCAGAGATTCATGGAAGTCACATTTCACTTGAGCTTGCACCCGTCCGCTTTCTTTTCTTACTTGCATGTTCAGATCACTCGATGGGAGAAAGACGCGATTCATTTCTAGCTAGGTACAGTAGGGTACACTACAGTCCGTGTATTTTGAAGGAGAAGGAGTAGATTGGGTAGGGAGCGGGGTGTGTTTGGTGAGAGAGATAGAAAGAGAGATGAGATGGTAGGGAGTGGTAGCAGCAGGCGGGAGCCTCTCGCTGCTCGTAAGGTTGTGCGCGGTGGAGCGCGGCGCCGACCCGTTCGTTTCGGGCTGGGCTTGTGTCGGTGGGTGGGTGTAAAGCGAAAGGCGACGAATCGCGGATCGAGGGTGTGCAAAGTCGAAGGCGGTGCGAAAGGCGCTAGTGCACGGCGACGCGCAGGCCGGGGGGGTACTGGTGCGGGACGGGGTGCGGGACGGGGAACGCGCGGAGGAGGTCGTGGAAGGACGGCGCGGGGGCGTCGTACGCGTCTTTCGCCTTGGGGTGCGGGCGGGGGGAGTTGACGCGGTGCGGCGAGGCGGGGGTGCGCGGGGACATGCTCGCGGCGCTGCTGGCGGGGCTGGACGGCTCGAGCGCGGGGACGCTGGGTGCGCGGGTGTGCTTGTGCGTTGGGCGAGGAACGGCGAGGTGGGCGCTCGGGACCGCAAGGTAGTGGCTGCGCGCGTGCACTTCGATGTCCGCAAGGGCGGCATGATGCGCGAGGAGCTCCGCTCATCGGTATGCCCTCCCCCGATGTAAATCTTGTCTTATTCCTGCTTTCAGCGCCTCGTCTCATTTCGGCACTCCCAATCCCGGCCGAGTCGCCGCGCGCGCCGCATGCACATGTCCCATATCGAGTTTATCACTGGACATGGTACGTCCCTTTGCTATCTATCAAGTTCCTCATTCTGACCGAATCCCCGTAGATTTCGATTTTCATGGAAATTTGTTAATTACTTGTTCAAGCAATGTTACAATTTTCAGTTGGTTGCTCAGAGTACATTCACTATCTCTAAAAAACCCTTCATCCTTCACAATCTGGCTTAGTCTGACTTGAAGCGCATTAACACTGCTTCAAAAGTCTTAGAGTATGTCAGCCTGATTCTGATTTAGTTTGTTCGAGTCTACTGACTGGCATTCAGATCTAATGGCTATCAATGGGCGGATTGATGAAACGGGTCATTAGGACATTGAACGGTTCGTACTATTCTTCAAAGTGTCTTCAATTTCAGCTAACTTTGCTTGTTTAGACCCTGAACATCGGTTCGAAGCCGTCTCCAGTTCATCTGGCTTCAAACTCACACTAACATCCTTCACGGCTTCAGCCCGCCGTTCAACTCGAGGCTATGGGGTGACTTTGAAGTTACCGCGGTGCTTCGACTGACCAAATGTATGTTGATCTATCGCCCCGTTCATTCGAACTTACTGACTTTCAACCAGATCTAAGCAGCATCGGGGTGTTCGAACTTATTCTATGCAACTCGGCTCATTACAAGGTCCGTTCTTTTCCTATTCAAACGACCTTCAATCTTAGCTGACTTGTATCTAGTAGCTCTTGAAAGGCCCGCTCGATGCATCCTATAGCTAGTTGAAGTGTCGACTTCGTACTGAGTGATACACAAGGGTACGTCCAGTCAGCTATCGAACTTTGGAGTCTACTGAGCGAGGCCTTAGATTCCAACTCGGCTTCAGATATCTTCGTAACTCCACGAATACATACATACAAGCTATCAGTGGTCCATTCATGGTATGCACTCTATTATCTGTTTCATTGTACATTCTGACAATACTATCAGATCTCAACTATAATCCAAAACTGCCGCTTGACCGGCTTTAGCTTCGAATGGCATATTAGTACGTGACATTCCATTATCTATCTATCGCAGCCTTCGTTCTGACTCGTGGCAATAGATTCAGATGTAACTCCCCTTCAAAGTTGAGCCCCACCGCTTGACTTGTCAGTCTTGCCTCATCGAAATGAGCTACCGGTATGGATTCTATCTTCTATCAATCACATCCTTTATTCTTACTTGAACCATTGGATTCACTTCTAGCCGCCTTCAAGTCTGTCCGTCAGTTGAGTTTACTTAGTTGACTTCAAACGAGTTGAGTACTGGTACTGCATATCTCTATTTATCCCATCCTTTGTTCTGACCTTTAGCAAGTAAATCCAAGTTCAAGTCCAACCCTGCCGCTTGGTTCGATACTCTACTTTAACTATAAACGAGTCAGATTTAGCCGTAAATATTTTGTTATCTAGCCATCGCATCCTGCAGTCTAACCTGAGTTCTCACATTTATCCTTTGGTTCATGTTCCGAGGTCACTTGGAGAGTACGTCAATTCGTCTCTAAGCTTGTTTGTCCACTCTTATTGACTTCCTACAGTGCTCAACATTTTCAACCACTCGAAGTCTTGATACACCCGAGTCTAAATCAACACAAACCGAAACCATGGCGCTTCGAGTTGAGGTACGCCCCCTTCATTCTCTGTGAATTGAACATATTCTCAGTTTCTTTCTCAATTAGATTCCAACACAAGGGTTGAATTGGAGAAACAGCGAGACTGTGTCCGTTGGGATCGAGGTATGCGCTTATATTTGTACTTGATCTCTAATTGACGGATGCATCGAATCGCTGATAGCGGGGACCGCTCTTCGGCACTGGTTGTGCCGGAACTATGCAGCCCGAGGGCTGCGGTCCGTTCGTTCATTCTGACTCGTCCTAGCGCCGAGGCTGCGCTCGTTCGAAGGTAAACTGCCTCCATTCTTTCATGTTGTGTCACTCACCAATCCGCGCATTAGAGATTCAACAGGCCTATGGGCCACCGGCAAGTTATGGGTCCGTACCTCGAGGTATAGGCCTTCGATATCATCGCGGACACGATCCATCGGGCGTCTTGAACTGGGACAAACACTGGATGCGTTTCGAAGGTCAATTGTGTTGAGTTTCTTTACATTTGAGCTCTACTGACCTTGCTCAACAGCGACCGCTATCTGCGACCTTCGGACTTGTTCAGCGCGACGCAAGTGGAGCGGGGCAGCGCAGGCGTTCCAGACGCAAGCGAGGTGTGCTGCGCAGGCAGGATTGGGCGGACAGGGAGCGCAGGTGCGTCGTTTTCGCTCCACATCCACACTGGTTGATTTTCCCACAGCGCGAGGGACGCTGCCGAACGCCGCGCACGCACGACGTCCCGCGCATTCGCGGACGGCTCTGCGTGTGCGGCTTGCGGCGCGATCCAAGCGCGAGGCTTCCTCCCCGCTGAACGAGCGGAGACGATCGGCCTCGAACAACGCGCTGGGCGCGGGGCGCGGAACCTCGTGCATCCGGAGCGATGGGCGCTTCGCAAGAGCTTCCTGCGAAGCTCAACGAGTCAGTGCGCGCCGCCGAGCGGGGCAGCGGCATCGAACGCAGAGCCCTCGCGCTCGTGCTCCCCAGCCCACCGACGACCCGCAGCTGTCGACGCTGCTGCAAACGAATCGCAAGTCAGTTGCGTTCAAGCTTTTGCAGCCCGAGCCCTACTAACCTCGTCATTCGCAGCGTTCAGGACTTGTGCAGCGCGGCGCAATGGAGCGGGGCAGCGCGGCCGTTCCGGGGTGGACTGCGCCAGCAGGATTCGGCGCGAACGCGCGGGGACAGCAGGTGCGTCGCTTCAAGTTGCGCTGCTGCATCGATGCGCGAGGTGACTTGGATGCAGCGCGAGACCCGAGGCTGGAAGCCGCGCACGCACGACGTCAGCGCATTCGCGGACGGGTCTGCGTGGGCGGCTTGCGGCGCGAGCGCTCTCCCCGTTGAGCGAGCGGGAACGGGCGGGGTCGGGCAAGGCATCGGCGCGGGGCGCGGACCTCTTGCATCAGCGCGATCCGGAGCGGCGGCACGCCGACTTGAAGCGCCGAAGCTCAACAAGTCAGCGCGCGCGAAGGGCCGAGGCAGCGGGCGTCGAACGAGTCTGCGCTGCTCGTTCTCCCCACCGGAGCCTGCCGCGCTCCCCCGAACCGTCCCAGCGCCGCGTTCCCTCGCTCCAGGACCCTCCCCGCCCCGTCGATTCAGCGCCGTCCCCTCGCCCCTCGCTCGCCTCCCTCGAGTCGCCGCTACTGATCCCCGCGGCGCCGCTCCGCCATTCCGACTCGGGGGGTCCAGTTTGCAGGCCGGGCCGGTTTGCGGCGATGATTTCCGAGGTGCAGGCGGGGTGGGATCCAAGCGCGCGGGGATTTGAGCGCGAAGGCGTGCGGCTCGGAGGGGCGGGATGGCGGGATGGCAGACGTCAGCGCTGCGAGTGAGCGTGCGCGCGGGGCGGGCCACGGGTCAGATCGGACATCCAACAACTTGAAGTCAGCTGGCGCTCGGGCGGGATCCGGAGCGCGGAATGCGGTGGGTATTCGGGAAATTGGAGCTCGGACTCGGAAGGACGGATGAGCGCGACCCGGGGGCGGACTCGGACTCGTGTGATACGCCACCCGATCTGCGCGCCAAGCGAGCTGGTCAATGAATAACGCTCAACTTTGCTCCCTTTCACCGTGTTTCTTACTTGTACCTCACACCAGATCCATTCAATCAACGAACCCCAATTTTATTCTCAGCAAACTGTGTGTATGGAAGGTAGAGAGATTGGTAGGGAGCGGGTATGGTAAGTAAGCCTGAGACTGCATCAGGAAAAGTTGTCTGGGGATTTGTTGCCCGGCTAGATATGTTGTACATGATAGCACTCCGTAGACGCACGATAATCTCCGTAGGTCACGTAGGCTCTGTAGCATCATGGCACCCAGATGTAGCACATCATTGATGTGCGCTGTCGATATGTTGTGCTACGCGCGCAGCCCGCCAAGCTACGGTAGGCTATGGCGGCAATCTAATTTCATTGAGCAGATTTTGTCTTGTGTTCGAAGGTGAGTTTAAGTCACCGGACTCATGCCCAATGCACCCAATAACCCCTGCACCAAGTCGACATTCCCCCACCAACCACTTGAGATTGCGTTGAGACAGGTTGAGACTCGAGAGCACAAGTCATTCAAACTCCGATGGATCATGATGCGGATCATGGTCCGGGACTCCGTTGCATGCTGACACAGCTGCAAATGGCAACGATCAATGGCGTGATTCGAAAATGGTTGGTCGTCTCTTGTCTTCTCCCTTCATCTCCCCAGACTGCCCTCGCCCTCCTAGTCCTGTCCTCACTGTGCCTCAAGCTCCTCCAGCTCAAGCCTCAAGGGCCTCAAGCATGAATGCATCTGAACCTTTCGCAATCCCGCCTTCTCGCTGACCTGGAAGACTTCAAGCTTCAAGCAGCCCAACTTGCCCAAAATCCACCAAGCCTCGTCAAGCTATTGCCAAACTCGTAATCTACTCGTCGCCCTCGCCATGGACGGCAGCCTGCACGACCTCTCCGAGCCCCTCGAGTTTCGGCTTGAAAATGTCCCCGGCAAGGTGCGCATCCAAATTTCTCCATACTTCTACGGTACTCACTCTCGAGACCCCCCCGCCCACAGCCACACACCCGCACACATACACCGTGCGTGCCGTTGACCTGTGCCACTTCACACGCGGCGCGGTGCCTGGTGCTCCTGCTCGACCCCGCCGCCGCCGCCGCGGGGAAGCGCGCAACCGCGTTGCTAGCCCCCGCGCTGTTCGCCGCGTGCGGCGCGCTGCCGCATCGTGCAGTGCCGCTGAGCTGCTTGCGGCGCGGTTGCGCAGGCGCTTGAGACATGAGATGAGGCGGGGCAGCGTGGGTGCGCGTGCTGGAGGGGGGTGCAGGGGCGCGTAGTTGAGTCGGCGGGAGGGCGGGGTGCTCTGGAGTAGCCATAGACCGTCGTCCCACATGAATTTATTCTTATATTATCATTTCATGCAACCAGTTTCAGCCCCACAATGAACTTCGCAGTGACTACTACTGTGTGCTACGACAAGCTATATATGCTATATTGCTGGCTGGCTACGGCGCTCTGTAGACAATGCGCGTGACTATGTAACAAATATAGCGTGATGTAGTCCCGGGCCAAGACTATGGATTACTATATTTCAGGGGACAAACTACAGTGATACGGCAGCTACATGGGCTACATTGGGCATCGTAGCTAGTCATATTTTTCCTGATGTGAGTCCGAATGAGATGAGGTGGAATAGAAAGGAGTGGTATGGTAGCAGCAGGCGGGGGCCTCTCGCTGCTCGCAAGGTTGTGCGCGGTGGAGCGCGGCGCCGACCCGTTCGTTTCGGGCTGGGCTTGTGTCGGTGGGTGGGTGTAAAGCGAAAGGCGACGAATCGCGGATCGAGGGTGTGCAAAGTCGAAGGCGGTGCGAAAGGCGCTAGTGCACGGCGACGCGCAGGCCGGGGGGGTACTGGTGCGGGACGGGGTGCGGGACGGGGAACGCGCGGAGGAGGTCGTGGAAGGACGGCGCGGGGGCGTCGTACGCGTCTTTCGCCTTGGGGTGCGGGCGCGGGAAGTTGACGCGGTGCGGCGAGGCGGGCGTGCGCGGGGACATGCTCGCGGCGCTGCTGGCGGGGCTGGACGGCTCGAGCGCGGGGACACTCGTGTGGCGCTTGTGCGTTGGGCGCGGGACGGCGAGGTGGGCGCTCGGGACGGCGAGGTGGTGGCTGCGCGCGTGCACTTCGATGTCCGCAAGGGCGGCATGATGCGCGAGGAGCTCCGCGGACGCAACAGCGAGCTCCCAGTCGAGCACGGCGAGGAACTCGCGCTCGATGCGGCCGACGTCGCGGCGGCCAAAGACGCCGCTGCACAGCGCCCAGTGCACGTTCTTCAGCGTCGAGTCGTTGGTGTAGTTGCGAGGGAGACGCGCTGGGAGGTGCGGGCGCGGGTGCGACTTAGACGAGGGCGGTGATGAGGGAGCACGCGCTCGAGCATGGTGGAGACGAAAGCGGTGAATTTGGTGTGCAGGGGCGAGCGCGTGGCGGAGCGGCCGCGGGGGGCCGGCGCGCGGCCGAGGGCGTGGTCGACGGCTTCTGAGACGCAGTCAACGACGTATTCTGGAGATGAGTCAGGATGGCGAAAGGCAACAATGGAAGACAAAGACGAACCGACGACAGGGCACGAGATCTTCAACGACATGAGCTGGAGGAGCGAGCAGTTGAACTTGCATGTGAGGGCTCGGAGGTGCTGCTGGTGCTGCTCATCGATGACACAGATGACACGGAAGCGCTGCTCAATGCGGAGCTCGAGTCCGAAGACGAGGACGGCGGCGAGACAGGCGAGAAGAACATATCGGGCAGTGGTGCGAGGGCTGTGGAGGGTGCTGTGGACGACGAGGGGCAGGGGAGCTGTGTTGACTCGACATTGGGACGGGCGAGTGTGGTGGGAAAGAGCAAGCGGGACGATAGCCAGTGTTGCCATCACTACGATCGACCGCTTGACGACGATCCATGTAGATCCCTGCTCTTGGCACTCCTTCTTGCGCGCGTGCGCCCTTCCCCTCCTGTTTGCCAGTCTCAAGCCGTGTTCTCTCACCCTTGGCACTGATTTTGAACTTCGTTAAGCTTTTTTTCAAGTGGTAAGTCGAAATGGTCTATTTTTAGAATTTTGACGATAACCTCCCCGTCCCGAAGGTCGGCAGGCGTTCAGATAAAAGGGTGCGGTACACGGCATACGTGGATCTCGATACATCTAGTAGATCTCACCGGATCCCCCGATGCATCTCCTATCGGTGCCTGGGGAGGGTGGGGATTGCGGGGCATCACTAGCACTGCCAACACACCAATCAAGCCCGAGTTTAATTCAACACACCCGAGATGCCCGAAAACAACGCGTTGAAGGGCTTGGGGGCGCAAAACAACAAGTCAGTCAAAAGTGTTGTTAGTACAGCTGGAAAGAGAAGCACTTACAACACTGTGCGCAAAAGGCCCTCACCCGAGGTCCCCGAGTGCCCGTATAAGCATTCTAATGGTAACTGGGCTTGCGCGCAGTCTTTGCTCTTGAAAATAAAGTCAGTCAAACAGCTAAATGAGCAAATGTGAGCTTATCAGTTGAGTTGAACCAGCAAACCAAATGCCGGTGTCTACTCTGGATGAATTTTGATAAGCACAGAGAAATCTAATGAAAAACTTGAACTTACCAATGGCGCCGCATGAGAGGTACATCGCTCTAGGTGCCCGGAACTCGAAAAATCGGAAAATCACCGGGATTATTGTTCAGTTGAGAAGAAATTGAACAGGCCTTGCGCGCCGCATCAACACAACGTCGGGATCGCGAAAATTCGATACAGGACACCCGGGGCGGCGCGCGCGCATCTAGCGCATCACATCGGTGACGGGAACACCAAAAACCGAACAGGAATGCCGCGCGCATCAACACCGCGGCGGGAACTCCAAAACTCGAATCGGAACATCGGGGGTGGCGGCGGCGCATCAGGGATGCCGTGCCTCGAAACAGCTCGGTCGCGGGACCGCGAAAGATCGAATAAAAATGTTTGGGCCGCGTCGGCGCATCGGGGTTGGCGCGTCAAAGCGGCAGGACTAATTGGAACGTTAGGCGCATCACCCCAGTGGCGGGAACGCGAAAAATCGAGTCGGAATATGCGGGGCAGCGTGCGTGTCGGGCCGGTGGCGGGGACACCAAAAATGGACTCGGGATTCGGCGCGCATCGATGCAGCGGCGGCGCGTTGGGGATGCCGGGCATCGAAGCGGCTCGGTGTCGGGACGGCGAAATATCGAATCGGAGTGGGCGGGCCACGTCGGTGCATCGGGGTTGAGCTTGTTGGCGCGTCAAAGCGGTGGCGATCAGAACGTCGAGTAGCCGGTGGCGGGAACACGAAAAATCGAGGCTCGAGCGCGTCAGATCTGCGCGGGCCGTGTGAGTTCGCGCTGCAGCTGGGATCGTGCGGCTTACCGACACAACACGGCACGTGTATCGCCGCTCGCGGGACGCACGAAAATCGAATAAAAAATCGGGAGCAAGCGGTGGGCTAGGGTGTGCGTGGGTGGATGGACGTACACACCCGGTCGCGGGAAGCACGAAAATCGAATAAAAATAGAAGTGCGCGGTGAGCACGGTGAGCGCTGCTGACGCGCGCGGGACCGCGTCGGACGTGTCAGGACGAGGGTAGGGAGCACGGGGAGCAGGGTATGTCGCGCCGCTCGCGGGAAGCCCAAAAATCGAGTCGAAATTCGGGCGCGCCGCTGATGGGGGCGGGGACTCGAGCTGTGTCACGGAGACGCATGTCGAGGAGCCTGTTGATTGTTGGACGCTGAGTTGGGGATCGAACGAATGGGGACAGCGTACTTGGTACGAGACTCCCGAGCCTGCTCTATGCCGCTGATGCATTGAGCAACGGTCCCGGCATGTTGCGCCGCGCAAGGATTGATGGGTGGCGCTGGCGCGCGAGCCGGATATGCTGCCGATGGGTGAGGACAACACTGAGGGAGAGGAGCGATCACTTACGGCGCACGCATTTGCATTAGCCCCGAAGTGGGGAGACCAAAAATCGAACCAAATGCAGAGCTGCTCGCCGGCGCCAAGAATGCGACCGGCCCGCTCGCACAGGGCCGTTGACGAGCCGTAACGGGGACTGGACTCATGGGATTTTTGCTCGGGTCGCGGAGAGCGAGCTGGCTCGGCCGCTGGAAGAGGAAGTTGAATGGGAGGCAACAAAGACTGGAGAGCATGATCATAACTCACAGTGTGCTCTGAGTCAATTCGAGGTTGCGAGCTCGTGGGCTTGACCGCATGCTCGAAAGAGCAGCCGCTTCGACGTCGTCGCGGCGCCAGAGCAAGACAGGCGAGGGCAGCGGGGGCGAAATTTCGGTGGTGTGAGAGAAAGAGAGAGTCAACATGATGGCTTGTTTGGTCCCGGCTAACACTTCGCACGCCTGAGATTCAACAAACTTGTAAGCATGCATCTATTAATATTATAGAAGCGCCGCTGAAAGTCCACCCTCGCTATTAATATGCGGCTCGGCGGATTTGCACTGCCTGAATAAGCGGCAGCCGCACTCACTGCGGGGATCTTTGTTCCCTGGACATAGATCTCTGCATTTTCGGCCAGTTAGCTGGGGTCATCCAGCTTTACTTTAAGCTCTACGGGGTTTGGAAGGCATGCGCTAGACTCCGTAGCTGGATTCCGCTCTTTTCCGGTCCTGAATAGTTGAACTCGGAGCTCCGTAAATAGTCCAAAATGTTCAGTACTTTGAATCAGGGGGTTCAATGGTAGAGCCTTGAAAAAAAATTGATGGATTTGTAGGTTGCGGCGGCTGCTAATGCTGATATCCCAGTGGCAATAATCCGCCCGGAGAGGTACAGATGCAGCCGCGAGATCGGGGTGGGTGATCGGAGCACCGGACATTCCCGCGGAAGACCAAAATAGATTTAAACAACCTCACCGTGAGCAGTGCTTGTTTGAGCACGAATATGGGCCATATCCTCTCGAAAGATGTGGAACGGATGTGCGGGCCGACACTCCTCAAACTACCTAGCTGCATTCCGTTCTTTTTTCGGTCATGGATTTGGTTGAACTTGGAGCTCCAGAAATTATTCAGTACATCAATCAGGGGGTTCAACAGGGCCATGTGAGAATATTAATGGCTTTGTGGGCTCTTGGGGCTTCTATCCCAGCCGAAGTGAAGTCCCCGGAGGCACAGATGCAGCCGGGAGATCGGTGGGTGGACGAGCGATCGGAGTACCGGACATTTCCGGGGCAGACAAAAATAGATTTATCAACTTCACCGCAAATAGAGCTCATTTGGAGTCGAATGTGGGCACCAGAGCCTGAGTAAGTGCGGCGCACATGTGCAGGATGGCACTCTACTGAGCTGCATTCCGTTCTTTTTTCGGACTTTGATTTGGCTGAACTCGCTCCGGAAATTATTCAGCAGTTTTGGTCAGGGGCTCAACAGGACGGGGTCACGAGCATTATCAATAGCTTCGTAGGCCTCTGGGGCTTCTATCCCAGCGGAAATACGGCCCTCGGAGGCACAGATACAGCCGGGAGATTGTGGGCGATCGGGGCACCGGAAATTGCCGAAGGAAGACCAAAATAGATTTGGTCTACCTCGCCGTGAGCGGGGCTCGCTTGGGACCAAAAATGGGCTCGATGGGCTCAAAAATATGGTGCGCATGCACGGGCCGGCGCTTCGGGCGTTGCCGAGGGCCCCGGCACGCTGTTTTTTTTTTTTTGGCGAAATAGCGCCGGTTCCGCGCCGATCAACATCGCCACCTGCCAATCGAAGCCTCGGACCGGGCGCCGAGAGCCGAACTCAACACCGAGCGCCTAATCCGGATACGCCGTCTCTTGCTCCCGACCACCACCTCGATTTTCGTGTCTTGAGATGCCCGCGCCTCAGGCTCTCAAGCATCGAACCACATCACTGGTACTATCACGCGCACACGTCTGGGTCTTCATCTCCGCCCTCCGTCCGCCCCAATGGGCGCAAATCTGCTCGCATGCAGAAGTGCATCCAAGGTCGCCGCCGGCCCTAGGTGCGTCTTTCTCCCGTTCCAACAGCGTTAATCCCTCAGGATGATTCATCCGCAGCGCCTCCGCTTCGCAGAGCCTATCGGAACGAGCGAAGACGCGGCGAACTCGAAAAAGCCAAAATCCGCATATTCGATTTCTTAGCGAGTGTCAGGGGATGCCTCCGGATCAGCCCATCCGGAGGCCCGGAACCGTCACCTACCACCGTCCACCGCCGCTCCTACACCCGCACTCCAGCCGCATGGTTGCCCGCGGTCACCCGCGCTCATTATGGTCGCTCCAGTCGTGCGGTTGTCCTGGTCGCGCGGCCGCTCCGGTCCCGCAGTCGTTCCGGTTCCGCGGTCGCTCCGGTTGCGCAGCCACTCCGGTCATCCTGGCCATTCCGGTCACGCAGCCGCCCCGGTCCCACCGTCGCTCCGATCGCATGTTCGCTCCGGTCGTGCGGTCGCTCCGGTCGTGGTTCCGGTTGCCCCGGTTGCTGCTCCGGTAGCTCCGGTCGCTCCGGCCGCTCCGGTCGCTCCGGTCGCCCCGGTCGCAGCCCCGGTCCCGCGCAGTCACGGTTCCGGTCCCCGCACGGTCCCGCGGTCCTGCGCCCCGGACTCCAGCCGCCCTCGCCTCACACCACTCCTCGCTCCGGTACATCGGCTTCCGTTGGTCCCCCGGAAGCCTCGGTTCCTACGCAGCGCATGCCGCCTACCCAGTCCCCCATCTTCCCCTTGCCGCTTCCGCCTCCTCCCTGCCACCGTCCCCGAGAGCGGTATCTCCGGGAAGGCAGTCGTGCCTTCCCGCACCCCATAGAGCTCCAGCTCTACACCGGACGTGGTCTACTGCCGTATAGGCTCGCACCAGATACCACCACCTCCAGTGGTACGTCCATCCCCTCCCCCGTGCCCGGCTTCGGCAACCGGTGCCTCCGCCCTCCTTCCGGTCTAGCCGTTGACCTCTCCCCCGGATGTGGCCTACTGCCGTATAGGCTCGCGCCAGACACGGCAACTCGGAGTTGCCGTACATCCACCTATCCCTTCCGACCCCGCCTCCTCCGTCCCCTCTCCTTGTTGTCCGGCTCCGCCCTTCGACCGCCTAGCCCCGCGGTTGCTCCGGTCGCGGTTCCGGCCCACGCGCCCCGCGGTCCCGCGCCCTAGGCTCCTGCTCGCGATGACTCCCGCTCCCCCCCGGTCGCGCGGTCGTTCCAGTCACGCAGTCGCTCCGGTCGTTCCGGTCGCGCAGTTGCTCCGGTCGTTCCGGTCGCGCAGCCGCTCCGGTCGTTCCGGTCGCGCGGCCGCTCCGGTCACTCCGGTTGCGCAGTTACCCCGGACACTCCGGTTGCACAGCCACTCCGGTCGCGGCCCCGGTTCCGCTTCCGATTCCGCGCCCGGAACTCCGACCCGCAGGGGCTCCTTCCTCCTGGCCGCTCCCGTGGGGCTCCTCGTGTGGGCTGTGAGGTATGTTACGTAACCGGACCTCCGGTCCGGTGGCCGCCCGGGCCCTCCGGCCTTCGCCCGACACACCTCTCCGCCAACTCGGACCACTTCCCCTCCCCTTCCGGGCTTGATCCTCTCATCCGACCGTTCCCGCCGGATGACCACCTCGTTGCCACATGTCCGACCCCGTGCAACTAGCTAGTCACATGTTCTTGACAGTCACGCGTCACGCCCTAGTAAAAGATGTGACACCTGGGCAGGGAGCTCCTTAGCTTGTTCTCTAAGGATCTCCCTTCTGCCCAGGTGAGTAGCTACCTTGCCCCTGTATTAGGTAGTGTCTAAGGATCTCCCTTCTGCCCAGCCCAGCGCCCCGTGCTCCTGGTGAAGTTGCCCTTACAGCGAGCGCAGGCCCAACAGCCTTTGATGAACAGCTATTATGGGAGCGGCGGAAGTGGGGCTAGCACGGATTTGTGCTGTGCGTCACTGTGCTTCCCCTGTTCGTTCGAAACTAATCTTAGCACCCCCAGGAGTGCCTCCCCTCCTATGGGCGGTGTGGTCCGCCCACCCCGCCCATACCTGCCGTGCACATATTTATGGATTCAACCCATCGGCTCGATGCAAAATTCTAGCTCCCGAACCCCCATCACTCTCAATACACCCTATGGTTCGTTTTGGGTGGTCTCCAAAATATTCGCTACGGGGGCAACTCAGTGCCGCAGGCCGCAACAACTCCAACGCGCGATCTATTCCAGGAAACGAACAAGATTGCGGCTTCCATTGGGCCAGAAGAGAAGCGCTGGAGCAGTAGGGTTGGTACAGGGATCGGCGGCGACTTCGTTTGCGGGACCTATTCCTGCTTCTCAGGTGCGTCGCAACGCTATTCTTGTCTTTCATTTCACTTATGCGAGCCGTATTCCGCCGCCCCAGAGTCTATAAGAGCTGGGGCGACTCCGCCGTTCCTTCAGTCAGCTGCCCACCTCCCACTTCGCCTTCCCCACTACCACTGGGGCTCGGCTGCTCTCCGCCGACTCTGCCGCATCTTCACCACTCTCTCGCATGCCCTCGGCGCTCTCACCGCCGTCGTGGGCATCGCGGTGAGCGGTGACGTGGCTGAGCCACTCGGTCTCGACGACGCTCCCGAGTCGGGATTTTTGCCCGTAGCACATCGGGATTGGCCGGGAATGGATCCCGATGCCTCATTTGTACGTGCTAGATCCACCGTAGCCGTTTTACTCACCCAATATCAGCCCCGCGACCACCCCGAACTCGGCTTCAATCCCTTGTCGGCATTTTGTTGCCCATCGCACATCAGGATTGGCCGGTTATGGATACCGATGACTCGCCCGTACGCTATAGACCTTCCGTAGCCGCTTACTCACCCCCTCCAGTCCGCGCGCATCGAGCACCCCGACCTCGGCTTTGCTCCCTTGCTTCTGCACACATGGCCGTCAACTTCGGACCACTCGGCTCGAATCCGGACTACGCCCACTGTCGCTGCGCTCAAAATTGCCGCAGAATCCTTCTGACCGCTCTCCCCGAGTACCCGTTCTGCCGCACCCCATCTCAACAATTGCCGTCATTCGGAGAGATGCCGCCACGCTACAACGGATCCCCGTTGAACGTTGATATCCGAGCATGCCTGGTATGTTGCAGACCTCCCGCCGCTTGTTTACTGACTATCTTACTACTTAGTCGCTCGACATCGGGATCGTTCGGCGGTGATTTTCGTGCTCGAGCTGCGGGGCTCGGCACCAAGATCATGATTCATCGGCGCACCTCGCCTGCGCCACGGACTCCGTAGGCCGCGCTCTCAACCTCTACTACGTTCCTCTCCGCACGCCACCGCTCCCCTGCCGGCCACTCTCGGACCTGCCATTTTGTCGCACTGCCACCGCCGCCACCGCCGCTTCCCGACTCGTGGCGTAGCTCGGGGTATCCCGCTTCGCCCCGAAGTCCTGCCGGCTCGCCGCCGCGCCAAGATTTACAGAATCTGAATCGAGACTATCACCCAAGTAAGTCCGCTATCTATATGTTATCGCCTGTTCTGACTTTGGGCCTTAGAATACAATCGAACTTCAAATCTGGCTAATATCCAGCGACGGGTCATTGAAGTCATAAGTGTGTTGTTATTGGTGCGTCCGCTATGCGTCTATCGAGTCCTTCAAACTGATCTGAACCCTTAGACTTGAATGGCCTCCAAATTCGAAGGCCTCGGGCTCTGGTTGGGACTTCACATACGGTATGTCCTGAGTTATTCCGTCGAATCCTTCATTTTGATGTTGTCAGTCGGAGAATAACCCTGCGATCTTAGCCCGCCGCTTGATTTAAGTGCTGGTTTGACTTCAAACAAAGGATGGTATGTGGTTTCGTATACAACGCATCCTTCATTCTGACTCCGACCCTTGGATTTGAAGGACAATCTTCAAATTTCCAGTCCCCATCCAAAAACCCCACCCCAGTCCTTGAATTTCCCTTTGCTTGACTTCGAATTGAGCTATAGGGTATGTCAGTTATTCATTCATCTATCGGTTCTTTCCTTCTGACTTCAACCATTAGCTTTCAACCCTTCAATTCGAGCCTGTCGCCCGACTGCGTCTCCTTGATTGACTTTAAGCAAGCTATTGTATGTCCTTCAATATCCGTTGCTTCCTTATTTCTGACTTGGCCTTTAGATTTCGACTCTAACGGGCTTTGATATTGGCACGTTGTTCGAGTTGACGTCCTGGATTGACTTGGAACGAGTCATCGGTAAGTGATTCGATTATATCGATACCCGCGTTCTGACTTTGACCATTAGACTCCAACTTCAATGACCTTCGAATCCCAAGCCCGTCCCTTGTAAGTACTGAAAATATACACCACATCCTTCAATTCTGACTACGCCCATTAGACTTCGACTCTAATAGCCTCCAAATATCGGACCCGACTCTTGAGATTGACTTCGAACGAGCTACTTCAGTGCCGTCACACTCTCAAACTATTAGATTTCGTGCAGTCTGAGTTCAGAAGAGCCACGGTATGTCCTCCAATATCTATTGCGCCCTTCATTCTGACTTGCTCATTAGACTTCAACTCCTACTGGACTCAAATCGCAAGTCCGGTGCTCGAGGTTGGACTGAAGTTGGCCGTATTCAACTCTGCCCCCCAATTGAATCCAAAGTTTAGTTTGACTTCAGACGAGGTTTTGCTACTGTATATCTATCTATTCTTCATTTCCTTCGTTCTGACTTTTAGTAGCCCGTAGATTGAGTTTCAACTTGTTTCACCACGCTCCTTCAACTTGGTTCGATACTCTGGTTTGACGACAAGTAAACGAGATACATGTACGCCGTCTGGTTTATCAAGCCTATCTTCAAGTCTAACCTGAATCATCAGAGTCCCTCTAACTGCCTTCGAGCCCTCGACACTTTGGGGTTGGTTTGACTTCGCCAATTCAACTTCAAATCAGTGTTTTAAAGCTCTATGTCAGTTCGCCCCTACCCTTATTCGTTCACTCCTATTGACTTCCTACAGCTCTCAACCACTTTGAAGTCTCGAAACACCCGGGGTTTAAACACCGAAACTATGGCGCTTCGAGTTGAGGTACGCCCCCTTCATTCTCTGTGACTTGAAAATATTCTTAGACTCTTTCTTTTTTAGATTCTGAGTTGCGAGTTCAAAGTTGAGCTGGATGAACTGCGAGACTTTGTCTGTTGGGTTCGAGGTATGCGGCTTCAAGTTATATCATATCTGACTGGTTGAACTTAGGTAGCATGCGTCGAATCATGCACTGTTCAAGTCGAAACTATGCTGCGCTGGACTCGACGTCTGCCGGTTCGTTTTGACTTGAACTAGCTCGTTGGTACCTAGATAAGCGCGCGCTGAGACTACGCTCGTTCGAAGGTACGCAGCCTCCATTCTTCCAACCAGTATCACTCACGGAATCAAGCATTAGATATCGAACAGGCCTTTGGCTGCCAAGTCATGGGGCTTGGTTGAGCTCGAGGTATGTGCCCTTCAATACTTCGATATGGCTGCGTCTCAACTGTGCCTGCTGGTTCATTGGATAGCAAGGCGCGGCGGGCCATCAACTTTGTCAGTTCCTTTGTTATCTTTCGGTCCGAGCTCCGGCGCTGACTTCACTTGACAGCGACCACCATCTGCGACCTTCGGACTTGTTCAGCGCGACGCAAGTGGAGCGGGACAGCGCGCAGGCTTCTAGAGGCAAGCTGGTGGACTGCGCAGGCCGGATACGGTGGGCAGGGAGCGCAGGTGCGTAGCTCTCGCTCCACAGCGACGCTGGTTGACTTGCACGCAGCGCGAGGGCTGCTGCCGAACGCCGCGCACGCACGACGTCCCGCGCATTCGCGGATGGCTCTGCGTGTGCGGCCTACGGCGCGAGAGCTCTCTCTCGGGCTGAGCGAGCGGGGACTGCGGCATCGAGCAAGGCACCGGCGGAGCGCGGAACCTCGGGCATCCGGAGCGAGGGGCGCTTCGCAGACAGCTTCCTGCGGAGTTCAGGAGGTCAGCGCGCGCCGCCGAGCGCAGAGGCAGCGGCGTCGAACACGAATCGCTCGCCCTCGCCCTCGCCCTCGTGCTCCCCAGCCCGCCGACGACCCGCTCCACCTGGCTGTCCAAGCCGCTGCAAACGATTCGCAGGTCAGTTGCCTCCATCCTTCGTTCAATCGAGCCCTACTGACCTCGTAATTTGCAGCATCAGGACTTGTACAGCGCACCACAACGGAGCGGGGCAGCGCAAGCGTTCCAGGGCGCGAGATTCGGCGTGCACAGAGCGCAGGTGCGTCGTCTCCCTTCCGCATAGACGCTGGTTGACTTGTACGCAGCGCGAGGGCTGCTGTTGAACGCCGCGCACGCACGACGTCCCGCGCATTCGCGGCCGGCTCTGCGTGTGCGGCGTTCGACGGCAGCCAAGCTGCAGCTCTCCCCCCGTTGAGCGAGGGGAAACGATCGGGATCGAGCAAGGCGCGGGGCGCGGAACCTCGTGCATTCGAAGCGGGCGCTTCGCAAGGAGCTTCGTGCGAAGCTCAGCAAGCTGCCGTGCACCGAGCGCAGAGGCAGCGGCGTCGAACGCGAACCCCTCGCGCTCGTGCTCCCCAGCTCGCCCACGACCCGCAGCTGTCTAAGCCGCTGAAAGCGATTCGCAGGTCAGTTGCGTTGATTTTCAGCCCGAGCCCTACTGACCTCGTTATTCGCAGCGTTCAGGACTTGTACAGCGCGGCGCATTGGAGCGGGGCAGCGCGGCCGCTCCGGGGTGGACTGCGCCTGCAGGATTCGGCGCGAACGCGTGGCGACAGCCGGTGCGCCGCTTCCGCTACTGCATCGATGCGCGAGCTGACTTCTCCAGCGCGAGGCCCGGCGCGGGAAGCCGCGCACGCACGACGTCGGCGCATTCGCGGACGGGTCTGCGTGCGCGGCTTGCGGCGCGAGCGCTCTCCCCGTTGAGCGCGGGGACTGTGGGCTTCGACCTGGTGCGTAGCACGGACCCTCGTGCAACGAGCGCGATCCGGAGCGGCGGCGCGCCGACTCGAAGCGCCGAAGCCCAGCAAGTCAGCGCGCGCGAACTTGAAGCGCCGAGGCAACGAGCATCGAACGAGCATCTGCGGCTCTCGTTCTCCCCACCGCAGCCCGCCGCGCTCCTCCGAACCGTCTCAGCGCCGCGTTCCCGCGCTCCCGTACCCTCCCCGCCCGTCGATTCAGCGCCGTCCCCTCGCCTCGCTCGAGTCGCCGCTGCTGATCCCCGCCGCGCCGCTCCGCCGTTCCGAGTCGGATGTGGTTTGCGGGTGGGGTGATTTGCGGGGATGAGTTTCGAGGTGCAGGCGGGGTGGGATCGAAGCACGCGGGGATTTGAGCGCGTTGAAGGCGGACACGGATGCGACTCGGAGCGGCGGGATGAGGGACGTCAGCGCTGCGAGTCAGCGCGCGCGCCGAGCGGGGCGGTGTCAGCTCGGGCAACTAACAAGTCAGCTGGCGCTCGGGCGGGATCCGAGCGCGGAATCTTCGCTTGCGGAGAGTCGGAAGTCAGGACGGATATCGATGGGCAGGACGGGGCGGGGCGGGGCGGACGCAAATGATACGCACCGGATTCAATTTCGCGCCGCGGCCAAGCCAGAGATCCTCGAAGGACTCGGAACAGGCTTGTTTCAACTTACATCCTTTTCTTACTTGCATGTTCAGATCACTCCGAGTCGATGGGAGAAAGACGCGATTCAATTCTAGATAGGTAGAGTAGAGTAGAGTCGAGTACACTACAGTCCGTGTATGTGTAAGGATAAGAAAAAGTAGATTGGCTAGGGAGCGGGGTATGTTTGGTGAGAGAGATAGAAAGAGAGATGAGATGGTAAGGAATGGTAGCAGCAGGCGGGAGCCTCTCGCTGCTCGCAAGGTTATGCGCGGCGGAGCGCGGCGCCGACCCGTTCGTTCCGGGCTGGGCTTGTGTCGGTGGGTTGTAAAGCGAAAGGCGACGAATCGCGGATCGAGGGTGTGCAAAGTCGAAGGCGGTGCGAAAGGCGCTAGTGCACGGCGACGCGCAGGCCGGGGGGGTACTGGTGCGGGACGGGGTGCGGGACGGGGAACGCGCGGAGGAGGTCGTGGAAGGACGGCGCGGGGGCGTCGTACGCGTCTTTCGCCTTGGGGTGCGGGCGGGGGGAGTTGACGCGGTGCGGCGAGGCGGGGGTGCGCGGGGACATGCTCGCGGCGCTGCTGGCGGGGCTGGACGGCTCGAGCGCGGGGACGCTGGGTGCGCGGGTGTGCTTGTGCGTTGGGCGAGGAACGGCGAGGTGGGCGCTCGGTACCGCAAGGTAGTGGCTGCGCGCGTGCACCTCGATATCGGCAAGGGCGGCGTGGTGCGCGAGGAGTTCTGCCGAAGCGACGGCGAGCTCCCAGTCGAGCACGGCGAGGAACTCGCGCTCGATGCGGCCGACGTCGCGGCGGCCGAAGACGCCGCTGCACAGCGCCCAGTGCACGTTCTTCAGGGTCGAGTCGTTCGTGTACTTGCTTGCGACGATGAGCGCGCCGAGGAAGACGCGCTCGAGGGCCCACTCCTCGAGCGCGATGGAGAGGTGCGGGCGCGCGCGGGCGACGTAGACGAGCGCGGTTAGCAGAGTGCCCGGGGCGACCTCCGCGCGGGAGAGAATGGTGGAGACGAAAGCGGTGAACTTGGTGTGCAGGGGCGAGCGCGTGGCGGAGCGGCCGCGGGGGGCGGGCGCGCGGCCCAGTGCGTGGTCGACGGCCTCGGAGACGCAGTCAACGACATATTCTGGAGGCGAGTCAGGATGCGTGAAAGGGGAGAAAGGAAGACAAAGACGAACCGACGACAGGGCGCGAGATCTTCAACGACACGAGCTGGAGGAGCGAGCAGTTGCACTCGGAGGTGCTGCTGCTGCTGCTCATCGATGACACAGATGACACGGAGGCGCTGCTCAATGCGGAGCTCGAGTCCGAAGACGAGGACGGCGGCGAAGCAGGCGAGAAGAACATATCGGGTGGTGATGAGGGTGCTGTGGACGACGAGGGGCAGGGGAGCTGTGTTGACTCGCCATTTGTGCGGGCGAGTGTGGTGAGAAAGAGCAAGCGGGACGACAGCCAGTGTTGCCATCACTACGCGACGGCGATCCCTCTGGTCTTGGCACACTTCGCCAGCCCCTTCGCGGCCTTCTGCCCCTGTTCGCCAGTCCCAAGCCGCGTTCTCTCACTCCCACCTCCACCTTGGCACTGATTTTGCACTTCGTTAAGCTTTTATTGGAGTGCTAAGTCGAAAACGTCTATTTTTAGAAATTTGCCGATAATTTCCCCGTCCCGAAGGTCGGCAGGCGTTCAGATAAAAGGGTGCGGTACGTAGGGAAGGGACGATCTCGATGTATCGAGTAGATCTCACCGCATCTCCCGATGCATCTCCTGTCGGTGCCTGCCAACACTGGTCCAAGCAAGGAATTCCTGCAGGTCACAGGTTAGCATCATGTTCGGCCTTTTAGGATCGGGACTCACGCGCACGGGGCCACAGGCCACTTAGGGTTAGAAATGTGAAGCTATTGAAGTAAAGTCCACAAGAACGAGCTGTAAAACAAAACTTGCCTTAAAAATGGACTGTGCACAACTGGCCCGAGATCCCCGAAAGGCTATAAGGCTGGAAATCTCGGAGCGCGACTGGATTTGTAAGGAGAAAACTTTGAACGAAACGAAGCGGGAAATCACTGGAACACCAAACATCAAAAAAGCTTGAATTTTGCGGCCAAGGTTAGCTCTAATCAAGCTTACAGGTGTGTCCAATCAAGGTTTTGGGGCCGTCGGGCACATCAAAGCGGTGGCAGGATCGCGTCGGGGAACATGAGAGCTAATATGGATGAGTTGGCGTTGTAAACAGAATGTTGAAGTCACCCTGATGCATGTGACATTGATTTCGGGACCCCCAAAAAACAGATAAAGTTGGGGGGGGGGGGCAATCGATCCAGGGCCGCGTAGGGAGCATGTCAACAGTGATTCTAACACGGATTGGGTAAGTTGGAATTGAAAGCAACATGTTGGGACTTGCGGGATTTACGTGGTCAGTGTAGAGCTCAGGTAATCTGATGCAGCGGCGCGCCAACTTGAACTCATCAGGGAGCATGTCAAAGCGATTGCAAACTGGACAGTTGTGAGGTTGTGTTGAAAGCAGAACATCAGGAAGCACGTACTCGCTCGCGGGACCCCCAAAAATCAAATAAAAAGTCGGGGGCATGCCGACACGTCGAACACCGACTACAAGGTAGACTGGGAGCCTGAAATCATTGATATCAGTCAGCGCAATAAAAAAAACATGTCGGTACTTACGGATACGCGTGACCCAGCTCGCGGGACCGCGAAAAATCAAATAAAAAAGTTGGGTGTGGCACTTAATCGGGAAGCGCACCGATGTGCCGGATGGCGTCCCAGAGGCTACACAGGAGCCGGCGTGAGTCGGAGATACATATGACGTGTTGGCTGCATTGGACCGGTGGCGGGAGTCCCGAAAATCGAACCAGAACTCCGCGCGCATGGAGTCAACGCAGCGGCGGGAGTGTGAACATTCGAATCAGATCATTGGGGGCATCGGCGGCACGTCAGGGATGCCGTGCATCAAAGCGGCTTGGTCGCGGGAGCGCGAAATATTGAATGAAGATGGGCGGGCCGCGTCGGCGCATCAAGCGCATCCCCGGTGGTGGGAACATGGCAGAAAATCGAGTCTGAATACCCAGGACGGCGCGCACGCATCGGGCCAGCAGCGGGAACACAAAAAAAAGCGAATCGGGATGTCGCGCGCATCAAAGCGGCGACGGGGACGCGAAAAATCGGACCGGAGTACCGGGGCGGCGGCACATCGGCATCGAAGCGGCTCGGTGGCGGGAGCGCGAAATATCGAATGAGGATGGGCAGGCCACGTCGGCGCATCGGGGGCTGAACCTGTTTTTCGGCACGTCGAAGCGGCGGGACTGGGAGCGTATCATGCCGGTGGCGGGAACGCGAAAAAGCGAGTCAGAATCTCGGCGAGCGCGTCAGATCTGCGCGGGCCGTGTGAGTTCGCGCTGCAGCTGGGATCGTGCGGCTTACCGAGGCTACACGGCACGTGTATCACTGCTTGCGGGATGCACAAAAATCGAATAAAAATTGGGGAGCAAGCGGTGGGCTAGGGTGTGCGTGAGGAGGACGTGTGTGGGTGGATGGACGTACACACCCGGTCGTGGGAAGCTCGAAAATCGAGTCAAAAATGGAAGCGCGCGGTGAGCACGGTGAGCGCTGCTGACGCGCGGGAGCGCGCCGGACATCTTGGGGACGCGTCAGGACGGGGACAATGGAGCAGGGGAGCAGCGGACCTCGCGCTGCTCGCGGGAAGCCCAAAAATCGAGTCGAAATTCGGGCGCGGGCTCAGGTACAGGCAGGGATTCGAGTGCCATGTCACGGGCACGCGACGCGTAGCAGAGGGTGCTGATTGGTTAGTTTGAGGGTGAGGATCAAACGAAAGGTGGGCAGTGTACCTTGTACGGGAGATTATGCTGCTCCCGCACGCATCAACACATAAAATGCACGTTCCGGCATGTTGCGCCGCACAAGGATTGATGGGTGGCGCTGGCGCGCGAGCCGGATATGCTGCCGATGGGTGAGGACAACAGTGAGGGAGAGGAGCGATCACTTACGGCGCACGCATTTGCATTAGCCCCGAAGTGGGGGAGACCAAAAATCGAACCAAATGCAGAGCTGCTCGCCGGCGCCAAGAATGCGACCGGCCCGCTCGCACAGGGCCGTTGACGAGCCGTAACGGGGACTGGACTCATGGGATTTTTGCTCGGGTCGCGGAGAGCGAGCTGGCTCGGCCGCTGGAAGAGGAAGTTGAATGGGAGGCAACAAAGACTGGAGAGCATGATCATAACTCACAGTGTGCTCTGAGTCAATTCGAGGTTGCGAGCTCGTGGGCTTGACCGCATGCTCGAAAGAGCAGCCGCTTCGACGTCGTCGCGGCGCCAGAGCAAGACAGGCGAGGGCAGCGGGGGCGAAATTTCGGTGGTGTGAGAGAAAGAGAGAGTCAACATGATGGCTTGTTTGGTCCCGGCTAACACTTCGCACGCCTGAGATTCAACAAACTTGTAAGCATGCATCTATTAATATTATAGAAGCGCCGCTGAAAGTCCACCCTCGCTATTAATATGCGGCTCGGCGGATTTGCACTGCCTGAATAAGCGGCAGCCGCACTCACTGCGGGGATCTTTGTTCCCTGGACATAGATCTCTGCATTTTCGGCCAGTTAGCTGGGGTCATCCAGCTTTACTTTAAGCTCTACGGGGTTTGGAAGGCATGCGCTAGACTCCGTAGCTGGATTCCGCTCTTTTCCGGTCCTGAATAGTTGAACTCGGAGCTCCGTAAATAGTCCAAAATGTTCAGTACTTTGAATCAGGGGGTTCAATGGTAGAGCCTTGAAAAAAAATTGATGGATTTGTAGGTTGCGGCGGCTGCTAATGCTGATATCCCAGTGGCAATAATCCGCCCGGAGAGGTACAGATGCAGCCGCGAGATCGGGGTGGGTGATCGGAGCACCGGACATTCCCGCGGAAGACCAAAATAGATTTAAACAACCTCACCGTGAGCAGTGCTTGTTTGAGCACGAATATGGGCCATATCCTCTCGAAAGATGTGGAACGGATGTGCGGGCCGACACTCCTCAAACTACCTAGCTGCATTCCGTTCTTTTTCGGTCATGGATTTGGTTGAACTTGGAGCTCCAGAAATTATTCAGTACATCAATCAGGGGGTTCAACAGGGCCATGTGAGAATATTAATGGCTTTGTGGGCTCTTGGGGCTTCTATCCCAGCCGAAGTGAAGTCCCCGGAGGCACAGATGCAGCCGGGAGATCGGTGGGTGGACGAGCGATCGGAGTACCGGACATTTCCGGGGCAGACAAAAATAGATTTATCAACTTCACCGCAAATAGAGCTCATTTGGAGTCGAATGTGGGCACCAGAGCCTGAGTAAGTGCGGCGCACATGTGCAGGATGGCACTCTACTGAGCTGCATTCCGTTCTTTTTTCGGACTTTGATTTGGCTGAACTCGCTCCGGAAATTATTCAGCAGTTTTGGTCAGGGGCTCAACAGGACGGGGTCACGAGCATTATCAATAGCTTCGTAGGCCTCTGGGGCTTCTATCCCAGCGGAAATACGGCCCTCGGAGGCACAGATACAGCCGGGAGATTGTGGGCGATCGGGGCACCGGAAATTGCCGAAGGAAGACCAAAATAGATTTGGTCTACCTCGCCGTGAGCGGGGCTCGCTTGGGACCAAAAATGGGCTCGATGGGCTCAAAAATATGGTGCGCATGCACGGGCCGGCGCTTCGGGCGTTGCCGAGGGCCCCGGCACGCTGTTTTTTTTTTTTTGGCGAAATAGCGCCGGTTCCGCGCCGATCAACATCGCCACCTGCCAATCGAAGCCTCGGACCGGGCGCCGAGAGCCGAACTCAACACCGAGCGCCTAATCCGGATACGCCGTCTCTTGCTCCCGACCACCACCTCGATTTTCGTGTCTTGAGATGCCCGCGCCTCAGGCTCTCAAGCATCGAACCACATCACTGGTACTATCACGCGCACACGTCTGGGTCTTCATCTCCGCCCTCCGTCCGCCCCAATGGGCGCAAATCTGCTCGCATGCAGAAGTGCATCCAAGGTCGCCGCCGGCCCTAGGTGCGTCTTTCTCCCGTTCCAACAGCGTTAATCCCTCAGGATGATTCATCCGCAGCGCCTCCGCTTCGCAGAGCCTATCGGAACGAGCGAAGACGCGGCGAACTCGAAAAAGCCAAAATCCGCATATTCGATTTCTTAGCGAGCGCAGGCCCAACAGCCTTTGATGAACAGCTATTATGGGAGCGGCGGAAGTGGGGCTAGCACGGATTTGTGCTGTGCGTCACTGTGCTTCCCCTGTTCGTTCGAAACTAATCTTAGCACCCCCAGGAGTGCCTCCCCTCCTATGGGCGGTGTGGTCCGCCCACCCCGCCCATACCTGCCGTGCACATATTTATGGATTCAACCCATCGGCTCGATGCAAAATTCTAGCTCCCGAACCCCCATCACTCTCAATACACCCTATGGTTCGTTTTGGGTGGTCTCCAAAATATTCGCTACGGGGGCAACTCAGTGCCGCAGGCCGCAACAACTCCAACGCGCGATCTATTCCAGGAAACGAACAAGATTGCGGCTTCCATTGGGCCAGAAGAGAAGCGCTGGAGCAGTAGGGTTGGTACAGGGATCGGCGGCGACTTCGTTTGCGGGACCTATTCCTGCTTCTCAGGTGCGTCGCAACGCTATTCTTGTCTTTCATTTCACTTATGCGAGCCGTATTCCGCCGCCCCAGAGTCTATAAGAGCTGGGGCGACTCCGCCGTTCCTTCAGTCAGCTGCCCACCTCCCACTTCGCCTTCCCCACTACCACTGGGGCTCGGCTGCTCTCCGCCGACTCTGCCGCATCTTCACCACTCTCTCGCATGCCCTCGGCGCTCTCACCGCCGTCGTGGGCATCGCGGTGAGCGGTGACGTGGCTGAGCCACTCGGTCTCGACGACGCTCCCGAGTCGGGATTTTTGCCCGTAGCACATCGGGATTGGCCGGGAATGGATCCCGATGCCTCATTTGTACGTGCTAGATCCACCGTAGCCGTTTTACTCACCCAATATCAGCCCCGCGACCACCCCGAACTCGGCTTCAATCCCTTGTCGGCATTTTGTTGCCCATCGCACATCAGGATTGGCCGGTTATGGATACCGATGACTCGCCCGTACGCTATAGACCTTCCGTAGCCGCTTACTCACCCCCTCCAGTCCGCGCGCATCGAGCACCCCGACCTCGGCTTTGCTCCCTTGCTTCTGCACACATGGCCGTCAACTTCGGACCACTCGGCTCGAATCCGGACTACGCCCACTGTCGCTGCGCTCAAAATTGCCGCAGAATCCTTCTGACCGCTCTCCCCGAGTACCCGTTCTGCCGCACCCCATCTCAACAATTGCCGTCATTCGGAGAGATGCCGCCACGCTACAACGGATCCCCGTTGAACGTTGATATCCGAGCATGCCTGGTATGTTGCAGACCTCCCGCCGCTTGTTTACTGACTATCTTACTACTTAGTCGCTCGACATCGGGATCGTTCGGCGGTGATTTTCGTGCTCGAGCTGCGGGGCTCGGCACCAAGATCATGATTCATCGGCGCACCTCGCCTGCGCCACGGACTCCGTAGGCCGCGCTCTCAACCTCTACTACGTTCCTCTCCGCACGCCACCGCTCCCCTGCCGGCCACTCTCGGACCTGCCATTTTGTCGCACTGCCACCGCCGCCACCGCCGCTTCCCGACTCGTGGCGTAGCTCGGGGTATCCCGCTTCGCCCCGAAGTCCTGCCGGCTCGCCGCCGCGCCAAGATTTACAGAATCTGAATCGAGACTATCACCCAAGTAAGTCCGCTATCTATATGTTATCGCCTGTTCTGACTTTGGGCCTTAGAATACAATCGAACTTCAAATCTGGCTAATATCCAGCGACGGGTCATTGAAGTCATAAGTGTGTTGTTATTGGTGCGTCCGCTATGCGTCTATCGAGTCCTTCAAACTGATCTGAACCCTTAGACTTGAATGGCCTCCAAATTCGAAGGCCTCGGGCTCTGGTTGGGACTTCACATACGGTATGTCCTGAGTTATTCCGTCGAATCCTTCATTTTGATGTTGTCAGTCGGAGGAATAACCCTGCGATCTTAGCCCGCCGCTTGATTTAAGTGCTGGTTTGACTTCAAACAAAGGATGGTATGTGGTTTCGTATACAACGCATCCTTCATTCTGACTCCGACCCTTGGATTTGAAGGACAATCTTCAAATTTCCAGTCCCCATCCAAAAACCCCACCCCAGTCCTTGAATTTCCCTTTGCTTGACTTCGAATTGAGCTATAGGGTATGTCAGTTATTCATTCATCTATCGGTTCTTTCCTTCTGACTTCAACCATTAGCTTTCAACCCTTCAATTCGAGCCTGTCGCCCGACTGCGTCTCCTTGATTGACTTTAAGCAAGCTATTGTATGTCCTTCAATATCCGTTGCTTCCTTATTTCTGACTTGGCCTTTAGATTTCGACTCTAACGGGCTTTGATATTGGCACGTTGTTCGAGTTGACGTCCTGGATTGACTTGGAACGAGTCATCGGTAAGTGATTCGATTATATCGATACCCGCGTTCTGACTTTGACCATTAGACTCCAACTTCAATGACCTTCGAATCCCAAGCCCGTCCCTTGTAAGTACTGAAAATATACACCACATCCTTCAATTCTGACTACGCCCATTAGACTTCGACTCTAATAGCCTCCAAATATCGGACCCGACTCTTGAGATTGACTTCGAACGAGCTACTTCAGTGCCGTCACACTCTCAAACTATTAGATTTCGTGCAGTCTGAGTTCAGAAGAGCCACGGTATGTCCTCCAATATCTATTGCGCCCTTCATTCTGACTTGCTCATTAGACTTCAACTCCTACTGGACTCAAATCGCAAGTCCGGTGCTCGAGGTTGGACTGAAGTTGGCCGTATTCAACTCTGCCCCCCAATTGAATCCAAAGTTTAGTTTGACTTCAGACGAGGTTTTTGCTACTGTATATCTATCTATTCTTCATTTCCTTCGTTCTGACTTTTAGTAGCCCGTAGATTGAGTTTCAACTTGTTTCACCACGCTCCTTCAACTTGGTTCGATTACTCTGGTTTGACGACAAGTAAACGAGATACATGTACGCCGTCTGGTTTATCAAGCCTATCTTCAAGTCTAACCTGAATCATCAGAGTCCCTCTAACTGCCTTCGAGCCCTCGACACTTTGGGGTTGGTTTGACTTCGCCAATTCAACTTCAAATCAGTGTTTTAAAGCTCTATGTCAGTTCGCCCCTACCCTTATTCGTTCACTCCTATTGACTTCCTAACAGCTCTCAACCACTTTGAAGTCTCGAAACACCCGGGGTTTAAACACCGAAACTATGGCGCTTCGAGTTGAGGTACGCCCCCTTCATTCTCTGTGACTTGAAAATAATTCTTAGACTCTTTCTTTTTTAGATTCTGAGTTGCGAGTTCAAAGTTGAGCTGGATGAACTGCGAGACTTTGGTCTGTTGGGTTCGAGGTATGCGGCTTCAAGTTATATCATATCTGACTGGTTTGAACTTAGGTAGCATGCGTCGAATCATGCACTGTTCAAGTCGAAACTATGCTGCGCTGGACTCGACGTCTGCCGGTTCGTTTTGACTTGAACTAGCTCGTTGGTACCTAGATAAGCGCGCGCTGAGACTACGCTCGTTCGAAGGTACGCAGCCTCCATTCTTCCAACCAGTATCACTCACGGAATCAAGCATTAGATATCGAACAGGCCTTTGGCTGCCAAGTCATGGGGCTTGGTTGAGCTCGAGGTATGTGCCCTTCAATACTTCGATATGGCTGCGTCTCAACTGTGCCTGCTGGTTCATTGGATAGCAAGGCGCGGCGGGGCCATCAACTTTGTCAGTTCCTTTGTTATCTTTCGGTCCGAGCTCCGGCGCTGACTTCACTTGACAGCGACCACCATCTGCGACCTTCGGACTTGTTCAGCGCGACGCAAGTGGAGCGGGACAGCGCGCAGGCTTCTAGAGGCAAGCTGGTGGACTGCGCAGGCCGGATACGGTGGGCAGGGAGCGCAGGTGCGTAGCTCTCGCTCCACAGCGACGCTGGTTGACTTGCACGCAGCGCGAGGGCTGCTGCCGAACGCCGCGCACGCACGACGTCCCGCGCATTCGCGGATGGCTCTGCGTGTGCGGCCTACGGCGCGAGAGCTCTCTCTCGGGCTGAGCGAGCGGGGACTGCGGCATCGAGCAAGGCACCGGCGGAGCGCGGAACCTCGGGCATCCGGAGCGAGGGGCGCTTCGCAGACAGCTTCCTGCGGAGTTCAGGAGGTCAGCGCGCGCCGCCGAGCGCAGAGGCAGCGGCGTCGAACACGAATCGCTCGCCCTCGCCCTCGCCCTCGTGCTCCCCAGCCCGCCGACGACCCGCTCCACCTGGCTGTCCAAGCCGCTGCAAACGATTCGCAGGTCAGTTGCCTCCATCCTTCGTTCAATCGAGCCCTACTGACCTCGTAATTTGCAGCATCAGGACTTGTACAGCGCACCACAACGGAGCGGGGCAGCGCAAGCGTTCCAGGGCGCGAGATTCGGCGTGCACAGAGCGCAGGTGCGTCGTCTCCCTTCCGCATAGACGCTGGTTGACTTGTACGCAGCGCGAGGGCTGCTGGTTGAACGCCGCGCACGCACGACGTCCCCGCGCATTCGCGGCCGGCTCTGCGTGTGCGGCGTTCGACGGCAGCCAAGCTGCAGCTCTCCCCCCGTTGAGCGAGGGGAAACGATCGGGATCGAGCAAGGCGCGGGGCGCGGAACCTCGTGCATTCGAAGCGGGCGCTTCGCAAGGAGCTTCGTGCGAAGCTCAGCAAGCTGCCGTGCACCGAGCGCAGAGGCAGCGGCGTCGAACGCGAACCCCTCGCGCTCGTGCTCCCCAGCTCGCCCACGACCGCAAGCTGTCTAAGCCGCTGAAAGCGATTCGCAGGTCAGTTGCGTTGATTTTCAGCCCGAGCCCTACTGACCTCGTTATTCGCAGCGTTCAGGACTTGTACAGCGCGGCGCATTGGAGCGGGGCAGCGCGGCCGCTCCGGGGTGGACTGCGCCTGCAGGATTCGGCGCGAACGCGTGGCGACAGCCGGTGCGCCGCTTCCGCTACTGCATCGATGCGCGAGCTGACTTCTCCAGCGCGAGGCCCGGCGCGGGAAGCCGCGCACGCACGACGTCGGCGCATTCGCGGACGGGTCTGCGTGCGCGGCTTGCGGCGCGAGCGCTCTCCCCGTTGAGCGCGGGGACTGTGGGCTTCGACCTGGTGCGTAGCACGGACCCTCGTGCAACGAGCGCGATCCGGAGCGGCGGCGCGCCGACTCGAAGCGCCGAAGCCCAGCAAGTCAGCGCGCGCGAACTTGAAGCGCCGAGGCAACGAGCATCGAACGAGCATCTGCGGCTCTCGTTCTCCCCACCGCAGCCCGCCGCGCTCCTCCGAACCGTCTCAGCGCCGCGTTCCCGCGCTCCCGTTACCCTCCCCGCCCGTCGATTCAGCGCCGTCCCCTCGCCTCGCTCGAGTCGCCGCTGCTGATCCCCGCCGCGCCGCTCCGCCGTTCCGAGTCGGATGTGGTTTGCGGGTGGGGTGATTTGCGGGGATGAGTTTCGAGGTGCAGGCGGGGGTGGGATCGAAGCACGCGGGGATTTTGAGCGCGTTGAAGGCGGACACGGATGCGACTCGGAGCGGCGGGATGAGGGACGTCAGCGCTGCGAGTCAGCGCGCGCGCCGAGCGGGGCGGTGTCAGCTCGGGCAACTAACAAGTCAGCTGGCGCTCGGGCGGGATCCGAGCGCGGAATCTTCGCTTGCGGAGAGTCGGAAGTCAGGACGGATATCGATGGGCAGGACGGGGCGGGGCGGGGCGGACGCAAATGATACGCACCGGATTCAATTTCGCGCCGCGGCCAAGCCAGGAGATCCTCGAAGGACTCGGAACAGGCTTGTTCAACTTACATCCTTTCTTACTTGCATGTTCAGATCACTCCGAGTCGATGGGAGAAAGACGCGATTCAATTCTAGATAGGTAGAGTAGAGTAGAGTCGAGTACACTACAGTCCGTGTATGTGTAAGGATAAGAAAAAGTAGATTGGCTAGGGAGCGGGGTATGTTTGGTGAGAGAGATAGAAGAGAGATGAGATGGTAAGGAATGGTAGCAGCAGGCGGGAGCCTCTCGCTGCTCGCAAGGTTATGCGCGGCGGAGCGCGGCGCCGACCCGTTCGTTCCGGGCTGGGCTTGTGTCGGTGGTGTGTAAAGCGAAAGGCGACGAATCGCGGATCGAGGGTGTGCAAAGTCGAAGGCGGTGCGAAAGGCGCTAGTGCACGGCGACGCGCAGGCCGGGGGGTTACTGGTGCGGGACGGGGTGCGGACGGGGAACGCGCGGAGGAGGTCGTGGAAGGACGGCGCGGGGCGTCGTACGCGTCTTTCGCCTTGGGGTGCGGGCGGGGGGAGTTGACGCGGTGCGGCGAGGCGGGGGTGCGCGGGGACATGCTCGCGGCGCTGCTGGCGGGGCTGGACGGCTCGAGCGCGGGGACGCTGGGTGCGCGGGTGTGCTTGTGCGTTGGGCGAGGAACGGCGAGGTGGGCGCTCGGTACCGCAAGGTAGTGGCTGCGCGCGTGCACCTCGATATCGGCAAGGGCGGCGTGGTGCGCGAGGAGTTCTGCCGAAGCGACGGCGAGCTCCCAGTCGAGCACGGCGAGGAACTCGCGCTCGATGCGGCCGACGTCGCGGCGGCCGAAGACGCCGCTGCACAGCGCCCAGTGCACGTTCTTCAGGGTCGAGTCGTTCGTGTACTTGCTTGCGACGATGAGCGCGCCGAGGAAGACGCGCTCGAGGGCCCACTCCTCGAGCGCGATGGAGAGGTGCGGGCGCGCGCGGGCGACGTAGACGAGCGCGGTTAGCAGAGTGCCCGGGGCGACCTCCGCGCGGGAGAGAATGGTGGAGACGAAAGCGGTGAACTTGGTGTGCAGGGGCGAGCGCGTGGCGGAGCGGCCGCGGGGGGCGGGCGCGCGGCCCAGTGCGTGGTCGACGGCCTCGGAGACGCAGTCAACGACATATTCTGGAGGCGAGTCAGGATGCGTGAAAGGGGAGAAAGGAAGACAAAGACGAACCGACGACAGGGCGCGAGATCTTCAACGACACGAGCTGGAGGAGCGAGCAGTTGCACTCGGAGGTGCTGCTGCTGCTGCTCATCGATGACACAGATGACACGGAGGCGCTGCTCAATGCGGAGCTCGAGTCCGAAGACGAGGACGGCGGCGAAGCAGGCGAGAAGAACATATCGGGTGGTGATGAGGGTGCTGTGGACGACGAGGGGCAGGGGAGCTGTGTTGACTCGCCATTTGTGCGGGCGAGTGTGGTGAGAAAGAGCAAGCGGGACGACAGCCAGTGTTGCCATCACTACGCGACGGCGATCCCTCTGGTCTTGGCACACTTCGCCAGCCCCTTCGCGGCCTTCTGCCCCTGTTCGCCAGTCCCAAGCCGCGTTCTCTCACTCCCACCTCCACCTTGGCACTGATTTTGCACTTCGTTAAGCTTTTATTGGAGTGCTAAGTCGAAAACGTCTATTTTTAGAAATTTGCCGATAATTTCCCCGTCCCGAAGGTCGGCAGGCGTTCAGATAAAAGGGTGCGGTACGTAGGGAAGGGACGATCTCGATGTATCGAGTAGATCTCACCGCATCTCCCGATGCATCTCCTGTCGGTGCCTGCCAACACTGGTCCAAGCAAGGAATTCCTGCAGGTCACAGGTTAGCATCATGTTCGGCCTTTTAGGATCGGGACTCACGCGCACGGGGCCACAGGCCACTTAGGGTTAGAAATGTGAAGCTATTGAAGTAAAGTCCACAAGAACGAGCTGTAAAACAAAACTTGCCTTAAAAATGGACTGTGCACAACTGGCCCGAGATCCCCGAAAGGCTATAAGGCTGGAAATCTCGGAGCGCGACTGGATTTGTAAGGAGAAAACTTTGAACGAAACGAAGCGGGAAATCACTGGAACACCAAACATCAAAAAAGCTTGAATTTTGCGGCCAAGGTTAGCTCTAATCAAGCTTACAGGTGTGTCCAATCAAGGTTTTGGGGCCGTCGGGCACATCAAAGCGGTGGCAGGATCGCGTCGGGGAACATGAGAGCTAATATGGATGAGTTGGCGTTGTAAACAGAATGTTGAAGTCACCCTGATGCATGTGACATTGATTTCGGGACCCCCAAAAAACAGATAAAGTTGGGGGGGGGGGGCAATCGATCCAGGGCCGCGTAGGGAGCATGTCAACAGTGATTCTAACACGGATTGGGTAAGTTGGAATTGAAAGCAACATGTTGGGACTTGCGGGATTTACGTGGTCAGTGTAGAGCTCAGGTAATCTGATGCAGCGGCGCGCCAACTTGAACTCATCAGGGAGCATGTCAAAGCGATTGCAAACTGGACAGTTGTGAGGTTGTGTTGAAAGCAGAACATCAGGAAGCACGTACTCGCTCGCGGGACCCCCAAAAATCAAATAAAAAGTCGGGGGCATGCCGACACGTCGAACACCGACTACAAGGTAGACTGGGAGCCTGAAATCATTGATATCAGTCAGCGCAATAAAAAAACATGTCGGTACTTACGGATACGCGTGACCCAGCTCGCGGGACCGCGAAAAATCAAATAAAAAAGTTGGGTGTGGCACTTAATCGGGAAGCGCACCGATGTGCCGGATGGCGTCCCAGAGGCTACACAGGAGCCGGCGTGAGTCGGAGATACATATGACGTGTTGGCTGCATTGGACCGGTGGCGGGAGTCCCGAAAATCGAACCAGAACTCCGCGCGCATGGAGTCAACGCAGCGGCGGGAGTGTGAACATTCGAATCAGATCATTGGGGGCATCGGCGGCACGTCAGGGATGCCGTGCATCAAAGCGGCTTGGTCGCGGGAGCGCGAAATATTGAATGAAGATGGGCGGGCCGCGTCGGCGCATCAAGCGCATCCCCGGTGGTGGGAACATGGCAGAAAATCGAGTCTGAATACCCAGGACGGCGCGCACGCATCGGGCCAGCAGCGGGAACACAAAAAAAGCGAATCGGGATGTCGCGCGCATCAAAGCGGCGACGGGGACGCGAAAAATCGGACCGGAGTACCGGGGCGGCGGCACATCGGCATCGAAGCGGCTCGGTGGCGGGAGCGCGAAATATCGAATGAGGATGGGCAGGCCACGTCGGCGCATCGGGGGCTGAACCTGTTTTTCGGCACGTCGAAGCGGCGGGACTGGGAGCGTATCATGCCGGTGGCGGGAACGCGAAAAAGCGAGTCAGAATCTCGGCGAGCGCGTCAGATCTGCGCGGGCCGTGTGAGTTCGCGCTGCAGCTGGGATCGTGCGGCTTACCGAGGCTACACGGCACGTGTATCACTGCTTGCGGGATGCACAAAAATCGAATAAAAATTGGGGAGCAAGCGGTGGGCTAGGGTGTGCGTGAGGAGGACGTGTGTGGGTGGATGGACGTACACACCCGGTCGTGGGAAGCTCGAAAATCGAGTCAAAAATGGAAGCGCGCGGTGAGCACGGTGAGCGCTGCTGACGCGCGGGAGCGCGCCGGACATCTTGGGGACGCGTCAGGACGGGGACAATGGAGCAGGGGAGCAGCGGACCTCGCGCTGCTCGCGGGAAGCCCAAAAATCGAGTCGAAATTCGGGCGCGGGCTCAGGTACAGGCAGGGATTCGAGTGCCATGTCACGGGCACGCGACGCGTAGCAGAGGGTGCTGATTGGTTAGTTTGAGGGTGAGGATCAAACGAAAGGTGGGCAGTGTACCTTGTACGGGAGATTATGCTGCTCCCGCACGCATCAACACATAAAATGCACGTTCCGGCATGTTGCGCCGCACAAGGATTGATGGGTGGCGCTGGCGCGCGAGCCGGATATGCTGCCGATGGGTGAGGACAACAGTGAGGGAGAGGAGCGATCACTTACGGCGCACGCATTTGCATTAGCCCCGAAGTGGGGAGACCAAAAATCGAACCAAATGCAGAGCTGCTCGCCGGCGCCAAGAATGCGACCGGCCCGCTCGCACAGGGCCGTTGACGAGCCGTAACGGGGACTGGACTCATGGGATTTTTGCTCGGGTCGCGGAGAGCGAGCTGGCTCGGCCGCTGGAAGAGGAAGTTGAATGGGAGGCAACAAAGACTGGAGAGCATGATCATAACTCACAGTGTGCTCTGAGTCAATTCGAGGTTGCGAGCTCGTGGGCTTGACCGCATGCTCGAAAGAGCAGCCGCTTCGACGTCGTCGCGGCGCCAGAGCAAGACAGGCGAGGGCAGCGGGGGCGAAATTTCGGTGGTGTGAGAGAAAGAGAGAGTCAACATGATGGCTTGTTTGGTCCCGGCTAACACTTCGCACGCCTGAGATTCAACAAACTTGTAAGCATGCATCTATTAATATTATAGAAGCGCCGCTGAAAGTCCACCCTCGCTATTAATATGCGGCTCGGCGGATTTGCACTGCCTGAATAAGCGGCAGCCGCACTCACTGCGGGGATCTTTGTTCCCTGGACATAGATCTCTGCATTTTCGGCCAGTTAGCTGGGGTCATCCAGCTTTACTTTAAGCTCTACGGGGTTTGGAAGGCATGCGCTAGACTCCGTAGCTGGATTCCGCTCTTTTCCGGTCCTGAATAGTTGAACTCGGAGCTCCGTAAATAGTCCAAAATGTTCAGTACTTTGAATCAGGGGGTTCAATGGTAGAGCCTTGAAAAAAAATTGATGGATTTGTAGGTTGCGGCGGCTGCTAATGCTGATATCCCAGTGGCAATAATCCGCCCGGAGAGGTACAGATGCAGCCGCGAGATCGGGGTGGGTGATCGGAGCACCGGACATTCCCGCGGAAGACCAAAATAGATTTAAACAACCTCACCGTGAGCAGTGCTTGTTTGAGCACGAATATGGGCCATATCCTCTCGAAAGATGTGGAACGGATGTGCGGGCCGACACTCCTCAAACTACCTAGCTGCATTCCGTTCTTTTTTCGGTCATGGATTTGGTTGAACTTGGAGCTCCAGAAATTATTCAGTACATCAATCAGGGGGTTCAACAGGGCCATGTGAGAATATTAATGGCTTTGTGGGCTCTTGGGGCTTCTATCCCAGCCGAAGTGAAGTCCCCGGAGGCACAGATGCAGCCGGGAGATCGGTGGGTGGACGAGCGATCGGAGTACCGGACATTTCCGGGGCAGACAAAAATAGATTTATCAACTTCACCGCAAATAGAGCTCATTTGGAGTCGAATGTGGGCACCAGAGCCTGAGTAAGTGCGGCGCACATGTGCAGGATGGCACTCTACTGAGCTGCATTCCGTTCTTTTTTCGGACTTTGATTTGGCTGAACTCGCTCCGGAAATTATTCAGCAGTTTTGGTCAGGGGCTCAACAGGACGGGGTCACGAGCATTATCAATAGCTTCGTAGGCCTCTGGGGCTTCTATCCCAGCGGAAATACGGCCCTCGGAGGCACAGATACAGCCGGGAGATTGTGGGCGATCGGGGCACCGGAAATTGCCGAAGGAAGACCAAAATAGATTTGGTCTACCTCGCCGTGAGCGGGGCTCGCTTGGGACCAAAAATGGGCTCGATGGGCTCAAAAATATGGTGCGCATGCACGGGCCGGCGCTTCGGGCGTTGCCGAGGGCCCCGGCACGCTGTTTTTTTTTTTTTGGCGAAATAGCGCCGGTTCCGCGCCGATCAACATCGCCACCTGCCAATCGAAGCCTCGGACCGGGCGCCGAGAGCCGAACTCAACACCGAGCGCCTAATCCGGATACGCCGTCTCTTGCTCCCGACCACCACCTCGATTTTCGTGTCTTGAGATGCCCGCGCCTCAGGCTCTCAAGCATCGAACCACATCACTGGTACTATCACGCGCACACGTCTGGGTCTTCATCTCCGCCCTCCGTCCGCCCCAATGGGCGCAAATCTGCTCGCATGCAGAAGTGCATCCAAGGTCGCCGCCGGCCCTAGGTGCGTCTTTCTCCCGTTCCAACAGCGTTAATCCCTCAGGATGATTCATCCGCAGCGCCTCCGCTTCGCAGAGCCTATCGGAACGAGCGAAGACGCGGCGAACTCGAAAAAGCCAAAATCCGCATATTCGATTTCTTAGCGAGCGCAGGCCCAACAGCCTTTGATGAACAGCTATTATGGGAGCGGCGGAAGTGGGGCTAGCACGGATTTGTGCTGTGCGTCACTGTGCTTCCCCTGTTCGTTCGAAACTAATCTTAGCACCCCCAGGAGTGCCTCCCCTCCTATGGGCGGTGTGGTCCGCCCACCCCGCCCATACCTGCCGTGCACATATTTATGGATTCAACCCATCGGCTCGATGCAAAATTCTAGCTCCCGAACCCCCATCACTCTCAATACACCCTATGGTTCGTTTTGGGTGGTCTCCAAAATATTCGCTACGGGGGCAACTCAGTGCCGCAGGCCGCAACAACTCCAACGCGCGATCTATTCCAGGAAACGAACAAGATTGCGGCTTCCATTGGGCCAGAAGAGAAGCGCTGGAGCAGTAGGGTTGGTACAGGGATCGGCGGCGACTTCGTTTGCGGGACCTATTCCTGCTTCTCAGGTGCGTCGCAACGCTATTCTTGTCTTTCATTTCACTTATGCGAGCCGTATTCCGCCGCCCCAGAGTCTATAAGAGCTGGGGCGACTCCGCCGTTCCTTCAGTCAGCTGCCCACCTCCCACTTCGCCTTCCCCACTACCACTGGGGCTCGGCTGCTCTCCGCCGACTCTGCCGCATCTTCACCACTCTCTCGCATGCCCTCGGCGCTCTCACCGCCGTCGTGGGCATCGCGGTGAGCGGTGACGTGGCTGAGCCACTCGGTCTCGACGACGCTCCCGAGTCGGGATTTTTGCCCGTAGCACATCGGGATTGGCCGGGAATGGATCCCGATGCCTCATTTGTACGTGCTAGATCCACCGTAGCCGTTTTACTCACCCAATATCAGCCCCGCGACCACCCCGAACTCGGCTTCAATCCCTTGTCGGCATTTTGTTGCCCATCGCACATCAGGATTGGCCGGTTATGGATACCGATGACTCGCCCGTACGCTATAGACCTTCCGTAGCCGCTTACTCACCCCCTCCAGTCCGCGCGCATCGAGCACCCCGACCTCGGCTTTGCTCCCTTGCTTCTGCACACATGGCCGTCAACTTCGGACCACTCGGCTCGAATCCGGACTACGCCCACTGTCGCTGCGCTCAAAATTGCCGCAGAATCCTTCTGACCGCTCTCCCCGAGTACCCGTTCTGCCGCACCCCATCTCAACAATTGCCGTCATTCGGAGAGATGCCGCCACGCTACAACGGATCCCCGTTGAACGTTGATATCCGAGCATGCCTGGTATGTTGCAGACCTCCCGCCGCTTGTTTACTGACTATCTTACTACTTAGTCGCTCGACATCGGGATCGTTCGGCGGTGATTTTCGTGCTCGAGCTGCGGGGCTCGGCACCAAGATCATGATTCATCGGCGCACCTCGCCTGCGCCACGGACTCCGTAGGCCGCGCTCTCAACCTCTACTACGTTCCTCTCCGCACGCCACCGCTCCCCTGCCGGCCACTCTCGGACCTGCCATTTTGTCGCACTGCCACCGCCGCCACCGCCGCTTCCCGACTCGTGGCGTAGCTCGGGGTATCCCGCTTCGCCCCGAAGTCCTGCCGGCTCGCCGCCGCGCCAAGATTTACAGAATCTGAATCGAGACTATCACCCAAGTAAGTCCGCTATCTATATGTTATCGCCTGTTCTGACTTTGGGCCTTAGAATACAATCGAACTTCAAATCTGGCTAATATCCAGCGACGGGTCATTGAAGTCATAAGTGTGTTGTTATTGGTGCGTCCGCTATGCGTCTATCGAGTCCTTCAAACTGATCTGAACCCTTAGACTTGAATGGCCTCCAAATTCGAAGGCCTCGGGCTCTGGTTGGGACTTCACATACGGTATGTCCTGAGTTATTCCGTCGAATCCTTCATTTTGATGTTGTCAGTCGGAGAATAACCCTGCGATCTTAGCCCGCCGCTTGATTTAAGTGCTGGTTTGACTTCAAACAAAGGATGGTATGTGGTTTCGTATACAACGCATCCTTCATTCTGACTCCGACCCTTGGATTTGAAGGACAATCTTCAAATTTCCAGTCCCCATCCAAAAACCCCACCCCAGTCCTTGAATTTCCCTTTGCTTGACTTCGAATTGAGCTATAGGGTATGTCAGTTATTCATTCATCTATCGGTTCTTTCCTTCTGACTTCAACCATTAGCTTTCAACCCTTCAATTCGAGCCTGTCGCCCGACTGCGTCTCCTTGATTGACTTTAAGCAAGCTATTGTATGTCCTTCAATATCCGTTGCTTCCTTATTTCTGACTTGGCCTTTAGATTTCGACTCTAACGGGCTTTGATATTGGCACGTTGTTCGAGTTGACGTCCTGGATTGACTTGGAACGAGTCATCGGTAAGTGATTCGATTATATCGATACCCGCGTTCTGACTTTGACCATTAGACTCCAACTTCAATGACCTTCGAATCCCAAGCCCGTCCCTTGTAAGTACTGAAAATATACACCACATCCTTCAATTCTGACTACGCCCATTAGACTTCGACTCTAATAGCCTCCAAATATCGGACCCGACTCTTGAGATTGACTTCGAACGAGCTACTTCAGTGCCGTCACACTCTCAAACTATTAGATTTCGTGCAGTCTGAGTTCAGAAGAGCCACGGTATGTCCTCCAATATCTATTGCGCCCTTCATTCTGACTTGCTCATTAGACTTCAACTCCTACTGGACTCAAATCGCAAGTCCGGTGCTCGAGGTTGGACTGAAGTTGGCCGTATTCAACTCTGCCCCCCAATTGAATCCAAAGTTTAGTTTGACTTCAGACGAGGTTTTGCTACTGTATATCTATCTATTCTTCATTTCCTTCGTTCTGACTTTTAGTAGCCCGTAGATTGAGTTTCAACTTGTTTCACCACGCTCCTTCAACTTGGTTCGATACTCTGGTTTGACGACAAGTAAACGAGATACATGTACGCCGTCTGGTTTATCAAGCCTATCTTCAAGTCTAACCTGAATCATCAGAGTCCCTCTAACTGCCTTCGAGCCCTCGACACTTTGGGGTTGGTTTGACTTCGCCAATTCAACTTCAAATCAGTGTTTTAAAGCTCTATGTCAGTTCGCCCCTACCCTTATTCGTTCACTCCTATTGACTTCCTACAGCTCTCAACCACTTTGAAGTCTCGAAACACCCGGGGTTTAAACACCGAAACTATGGCGCTTCGAGTTGAGGTACGCCCCCTTCATTCTCTGTGACTTGAAAATATTCTTAGACTCTTTCTTTTTTAGATTCTGAGTTGCGAGTTCAAAGTTGAGCTGGATGAACTGCGAGACTTTGTCTGTTGGGTTCGAGGTATGCGGCTTCAAGTTATATCATATCTGACTGGTTGAACTTAGGTAGCATGCGTCGAATCATGCACTGTTCAAGTCGAAACTATGCTGCGCTGGACTCGACGTCTGCCGGTTCGTTTTGACTTGAACTAGCTCGTTGGTACCTAGATAAGCGCGCGCTGAGACTACGCTCGTTCGAAGGTACGCAGCCTCCATTCTTCCAACCAGTATCACTCACGGAATCAAGCATTAGATATCGAACAGGCCTTTGGCTGCCAAGTCATGGGGCTTGGTTGAGCTCGAGGTATGTGCCCTTCAATACTTCGATATGGCTGCGTCTCAACTGTGCCTGCTGGTTCATTGGATAGCAAGGCGCGGCGGGCCATCAACTTTGTCAGTTCCTTTGTTATCTTTCGGTCCGAGCTCCGGCGCTGACTTCACTTGACAGCGACCACCATCTGCGACCTTCGGACTTGTTCAGCGCGACGCAAGTGGAGCGGGACAGCGCGCAGGCTTCTAGAGGCAAGCTGGTGGACTGCGCAGGCCGGATACGGTGGGCAGGGAGCGCAGGTGCGTAGCTCTCGCTCCACAGCGACGCTGGTTGACTTGCACGCAGCGCGAGGGCTGCTGCCGAACGCCGCGCACGCACGACGTCCCGCGCATTCGCGGATGGCTCTGCGTGTGCGGCCTACGGCGCGAGAGCTCTCTCTCGGGCTGAGCGAGCGGGGACTGCGGCATCGAGCAAGGCACCGGCGGAGCGCGGAACCTCGGGCATCCGGAGCGAGGGGCGCTTCGCAGACAGCTTCCTGCGGAGTTCAGGAGGTCAGCGCGCGCCGCCGAGCGCAGAGGCAGCGGCGTCGAACACGAATCGCTCGCCCTCGCCCTCGCCCTCGTGCTCCCCAGCCCGCCGACGACCCGCTCCACCTGGCTGTCCAAGCCGCTGCAAACGATTCGCAGGTCAGTTGCCTCCATCCTTCGTTCAATCGAGCCCTACTGACCTCGTAATTTGCAGCATCAGGACTTGTACAGCGCACCACAACGGAGCGGGGCAGCGCAAGCGTTCCAGGGCGCGAGATTCGGCGTGCACAGAGCGCAGGTGCGTCGTCTCCCTTCCGCATAGACGCTGGTTGACTTGTACGCAGCGCGAGGGCTGCTGTTGAACGCCGCGCACGCACGACGTCCCGCGCATTCGCGGCCGGCTCTGCGTGTGCGGCGTTCGACGGCAGCCAAGCTGCAGCTCTCCCCCCGTTGAGCGAGGGGAAACGATCGGGATCGAGCAAGGCGCGGGGCGCGGAACCTCGTGCATTCGAAGCGGGCGCTTCGCAAGGAGCTTCGTGCGAAGCTCAGCAAGCTGCCGTGCACCGAGCGCAGAGGCAGCGGCGTCGAACGCGAACCCCTCGCGCTCGTGCTCCCCAGCTCGCCCACGACCCGCAGCTGTCTAAGCCGCTGAAAGCGATTCGCAGGTCAGTTGCGTTGATTTTCAGCCCGAGCCCTACTGACCTCGTTATTCGCAGCGTTCAGGACTTGTACAGCGCGGCGCATTGGAGCGGGGCAGCGCGGCCGCTCCGGGGTGGACTGCGCCTGCAGGATTCGGCGCGAACGCGTGGCGACAGCCGGTGCGCCGCTTCCGCTACTGCATCGATGCGCGAGCTGACTTCTCCAGCGCGAGGCCCGGCGCGGGAAGCCGCGCACGCACGACGTCGGCGCATTCGCGGACGGGTCTGCGTGCGCGGCTTGCGGCGCGAGCGCTCTCCCCGTTGAGCGCGGGGACTGTGGGCTTCGACCTGGTGCGTAGCACGGACCCTCGTGCAACGAGCGCGATCCGGAGCGGCGGCGCGCCGACTCGAAGCGCCGAAGCCCAGCAAGTCAGCGCGCGCGAACTTGAAGCGCCGAGGCAACGAGCATCGAACGAGCATCTGCGGCTCTCGTTCTCCCCACCGCAGCCCGCCGCGCTCCTCCGAACCGTCTCAGCGCCGCGTTCCCGCGCTCCCGTACCCTCCCCGCCCGTCGATTCAGCGCCGTCCCCTCGCCTCGCTCGAGTCGCCGCTGCTGATCCCCGCCGCGCCGCTCCGCCGTTCCGAGTCGGATGTGGTTTGCGGGTGGGGTGATTTGCGGGGATGAGTTTCGAGGTGCAGGCGGGGTGGGATCGAAGCACGCGGGGATTTGAGCGCGTTGAAGGCGGACACGGATGCGACTCGGAGCGGCGGGATGAGGGACGTCAGCGCTGCGAGTCAGCGCGCGCGCCGAGCGGGGCGGTGTCAGCTCGGGCAACTAACAAGTCAGCTGGCGCTCGGGCGGGATCCGAGCGCGGAATCTTCGCTTGCGGAGAGTCGGAAGTCAGGACGGATATCGATGGGCAGGACGGGGCGGGGCGGGGCGGACGCAAATGATACGCACCGGATTCAATTTCGCGCCGCGGCCAAGCCAGAGATCCTCGAAGGACTCGGAACAGGCTTGTTTCAACTTACATCCTTTTCTTACTTGCATGTTCAGATCACTCCGAGTCGATGGGAGAAAGACGCGATTCAATTCTAGATAGGTAGAGTAGAGTAGAGTCGAGTACACTACAGTCCGTGTATGTGTAAGGATAAGAAAAAGTAGATTGGCTAGGGAGCGGGGTATGTTTGGTGAGAGAGATAGAAAGAGAGATGAGATGGTAAGGAATGGTAGCAGCAGGCGGGAGCCTCTCGCTGCTCGCAAGGTTATGCGCGGCGGAGCGCGGCGCCGACCCGTTCGTTCCGGGCTGGGCTTGTGTCGGTGGGTGTAAAGCGAAAGGCGACGAATCGCGGATCGAGGGTGTGCAAAGTCGAAGGCGGTGCGAAAGGCGCTAGTGCACGGCGACGCGCAGGCCGGGGGGGTACTGGTGCGGGACGGGGTGCGGGACGGGGAACGCGCGGAGGAGGTCGTGGAAGGACGGCGCGGGGGCGTCGTACGCGTCTTTCGCCTTGGGGTGCGGGCGGGGGGAGTTGACGCGGTGCGGCGAGGCGGGGGTGCGCGGGGACATGCTCGCGGCGCTGCTGGCGGGGCTGGACGGCTCGAGCGCGGGGACGCTGGGTGCGCGGGTGTGCTTGTGCGTTGGGCGAGGAACGGCGAGGTGGGCGCTCGGTACCGCAAGGTAGTGGCTGCGCGCGTGCACCTCGATATCGGCAAGGGCGGCGTGGTGCGCGAGGAGTTCTGCCGAAGCGACGGCGAGCTCCCAGTCGAGCACGGCGAGGAACTCGCGCTCGATGCGGCCGACGTCGCGGCGGCCGAAGACGCCGCTGCACAGCGCCCAGTGCACGTTCTTCAGGGTCGAGTCGTTCGTGTACTTGCTTGCGACGATGAGCGCGCCGAGGAAGACGCGCTCGAGGGCCCACTCCTCGAGCGCGATGGAGAGGTGCGGGCGCGCGCGGGCGACGTAGACGAGCGCGGTTAGCAGAGTGCCCGGGGCGACCTCCGCGCGGGAGAGAATGGTGGAGACGAAAGCGGTGAACTTGGTGTGCAGGGGCGAGCGCGTGGCGGAGCGGCCGCGGGGGGCGGGCGCGCGGCCCAGTGCGTGGTCGACGGCCTCGGAGACGCAGTCAACGACATATTCTGGAGGCGAGTCAGGATGCGTGAAAGGGGAGAAAGGAAGACAAAGACGAACCGACGACAGGGCGCGAGATCTTCAACGACACGAGCTGGAGGAGCGAGCAGTTGCACTCGGAGGTGCTGCTGCTGCTGCTCATCGATGACACAGATGACACGGAGGCGCTGCTCAATGCGGAGCTCGAGTCCGAAGACGAGGACGGCGGCGAAGCAGGCGAGAAGAACATATCGGGTGGTGATGAGGGTGCTGTGGACGACGAGGGGCAGGGGAGCTGTGTTGACTCGCCATTTGTGCGGGCGAGTGTGGTGAGAAAGAGCAAGCGGGACGACAGCCAGTGTTGCCATCACTACGCGACGGCGATCCCTCTGGTCTTGGCACACTTCGCCAGCCCCTTCGCGGCCTTCTGCCCCTGTTCGCCAGTCCCAAGCCGCGTTCTCTCACTCCCACCTCCACCTTGGCACTGATTTTGCACTTCGTTAAGCTTTTATTGGAGTGCTAAGTCGAAAACGTCTATTTTTAGAAATTTGCCGATAATTTCCCCGTCCCGAAGGTCGGCAGGCGTTCAGATAAAAGGGTGCGGTACGTAGGGAAGGGACGATCTCGATGTATCGAGTAGATCTCACCGCATCTCCCGATGCATCTCCTGTCGGTGCCTGCCAACACTGGTCCAAGCAAGGAATTCCTGCAGGTCACAGGTTAGCATCATGTTCGGCCTTTTAGGATCGGGACTCACGCGCACGGGGCCACAGGCCACTTAGGGTTAGAAATGTGAAGCTATTGAAGTAAAGTCCACAAGAACGAGCTGTAAAACAAAACTTGCCTTAAAAATGGACTGTGCACAACTGGCCCGAGATCCCCGAAAGGCTATAAGGCTGGAAATCTCGGAGCGCGACTGGATTTGTAAGGAGAAAACTTTGAACGAAACGAAGCGGGAAATCACTGGAACACCAAACATCAAAAAAGCTTGAATTTTGCGGCCAAGGTTAGCTCTAATCAAGCTTACAGGTGTGTCCAATCAAGGTTTTGGGGCCGTCGGGCACATCAAAGCGGTGGCAGGATCGCGTCGGGGAACATGAGAGCTAATATGGATGAGTTGGCGTTGTAAACAGAATGTTGAAGTCACCCTGATGCATGTGACATTGATTTCGGGACCCCCAAAAAACAGATAAAGTTGGGGGGGGGGGGCAATCGATCCAGGGCCGCGTAGGGAGCATGTCAACAGTGATTCTAACACGGATTGGGTAAGTTGGAATTGAAAGCAACATGTTGGGACTTGCGGGATTTACGTGGTCAGTGTAGAGCTCAGGTAATCTGATGCAGCGGCGCGCCAACTTGAACTCATCAGGGAGCATGTCAAAGCGATTGCAAACTGGACAGTTGTGAGGTTGTGTTGAAAGCAGAACATCAGGAAGCACGTACTCGCTCGCGGGACCCCCAAAAATCAAATAAAAAGTCGGGGGCATGCCGACACGTCGAACACCGACTACAAGGTAGACTGGGAGCCTGAAATCATTGATATCAGTCAGCGCAATAAAAAAACATGTCGGTACTTACGGATACGCGTGACCCAGCTCGCGGGACCGCGAAAAATCAAATAAAAAAGTTGGGTGTGGCACTTAATCGGGAAGCGCACCGATGTGCCGGATGGCGTCCCAGAGGCTACACAGGAGCCGGCGTGAGTCGGAGATACATATGACGTGTTGGCTGCATTGGACCGGTGGCGGGAGTCCCGAAAATCGAACCAGAACTCCGCGCGCATGGAGTCAACGCAGCGGCGGGAGTGTGAACATTCGAATCAGATCATTGGGGGCATCGGCGGCACGTCAGGGATGCCGTGCATCAAAGCGGCTTGGTCGCGGGAGCGCGAAATATTGAATGAAGATGGGCGGGCCGCGTCGGCGCATCAAGCGCATCCCCGGTGGTGGGAACATGGCAGAAAATCGAGTCTGAATACCCAGGACGGCGCGCACGCATCGGGCCAGCAGCGGGAACACAAAAAAAGCGAATCGGGATGTCGCGCGCATCAAAGCGGCGACGGGGACGCGAAAAATCGGACCGGAGTACCGGGGCGGCGGCACATCGGCATCGAAGCGGCTCGGTGGCGGGAGCGCGAAATATCGAATGAGGATGGGCAGGCCACGTCGGCGCATCGGGGGCTGAACCTGTTTTTCGGCACGTCGAAGCGGCGGGACTGGGAGCGTATCATGCCGGTGGCGGGAACGCGAAAAAGCGAGTCAGAATCTCGGCGAGCGCGTCAGATCTGCGCGGGCCGTGTGAGTTCGCGCTGCAGCTGGGATCGTGCGGCTTACCGAGGCTACACGGCACGTGTATCACTGCTTGCGGGATGCACAAAAATCGAATAAAAATTGGGGAGCAAGCGGTGGGCTAGGGTGTGCGTGAGGAGGACGTGTGTGGGTGGATGGACGTACACACCCGGTCGTGGGAAGCTCGAAAATCGAGTCAAAAATGGAAGCGCGCGGTGAGCACGGTGAGCGCTGCTGACGCGCGGGAGCGCGCCGGACATCTTGGGGACGCGTCAGGACGGGGACAATGGAGCAGGGGAGCAGCGGACCTCGCGCTGCTCGCGGGAAGCCCAAAAATCGAGTCGAAATTCGGGCGCGGGCTCAGGTACAGGCAGGGATTCGAGTGCCATGTCACGGGCACGCGACGCGTAGCAGAGGGTGCTGATTGGTTAGTTTGAGGGTGAGGATCAAACGAAAGGTGGGCAGTGTACCTTGTACGGGAGATTATGCTGCTCCCGCACGCATCAACACATAAAATGCACGTTCCGGCATGTTGCGCCGCACAAGGATTGATGGGTGGCGCTGGCGCGCGAGCCGGATATGCTGCCGATGGGTGAGGACAACAGTGAGGGAGAGGAGCGATCACTTACGGCGCACGCATTTGCATTAGCCCCGAAGTGGGGAGACCAAAAATCGAACCAAATGCAGAGCTGCTCGCCGGCGCCAAGAATGCGACCGGCCCGCTCGCACAGGGCCGTTGACGAGCCGTAACGGGGACTGGACTCATGGGATTTTTGCTCGGGTCGCGGAGAGCGAGCTGGCTCGGCCGCTGGAAGAGGAAGTTGAATGGGAGGCAACAAAGACTGGAGAGCATGATCATAACTCACAGTGTGCTCTGAATCAATTCGAGGTTGCGAGCTCGTGGGCTTGAGAGGATGCTCGGAACAGCAGCCGCGACGACGTCTTCAAAACGGCGGCAGAGCAAGACGGCCAAACGGGCGGGAGCGAAATCGCGGTGGTGAGAGAGAAAGGGAGAGTCAACATAGTGGCTTTGTTTGTCCCCGGCTAACACTTCGCACGCCAGGGATTCAACAAACTTGTAAGCATGGGTCTATTAATATTATAGAAGCGCCGCCGAAAGTCCGCCCTTGCTACGCGGCTCGGCGGATTTGCACTGCCTGAATAGGCGGGGGCCGCACTAGCTGCTGTGGTCATCTTGAACATAGATAGATCTGTGCCTTTTCGGCCTGTTGGCTAGGGTCATTGAACTTTATATTTTGTGCTCTATGTGCTTTGCAAAGCATGGAATAGACTACATAGCCGCACTCCGCTCTTGCTCGCTCTTGGATCAGGCTTAACTCAGAGCTCCGGAAATATTCCAAAAATATCCAGTACTTTGAATCAGGTTGTTCAATGAAAGAGCCTTGAGAAACAGTAATAGATTCGTAGGCTGCGGCGGCTGCTAGCGCTAATATACCAGCGGAAATGAGGTCCCCGGAGGCCCAGATGCAGCCGGGAGATCTGTAGGCGGGCGGGGGACCGAAGCACCGGAAATTCCCGATAAAAACCAAAATAGATTCAACCAACGTTAACCTTGTTGTGCGCGGAGCTCGTTTGGAAGCAGATATGAGCCCTATACTCTCAGATAGTGCGGCGCACATGTGCGGGCCGGCGCTCCTTATACTACCTAGCTGCATTCTGTTCTTTTTCCGGACTTTGATTTGGTTGAAGTCCGAGCTCTGGAAATTATTGAGCAATTTTAGTCAAGGGTTTCGAAGATAGGGTCTTGAACAATATTAATAGCTTTGTAGGCGTCTGGAGCTTCTATACCAGCCGAAATAAAGCCCCCGGAGGCACAGATGCAGCCGGGAGATAATCGGGTGGGCTGGCGATCGGAGTACCGGAAATTTCCGGGGCAGACCAAAATAGATTTGGTCAACCTCGCCGTGAGCGGTGCTCGTTTGAGACTAAATAGGACTAAATACGAGCCCCAAGGGCTCAGAAAATGCGGCGCGCATGCACGGGCCGTGGTTCCGGGCGTTGCCGAGTGCCCCCCGTCGCGCCAATTTTTTTTTGGACAAAATAGCGCCGGTTCCGCGCCGATCGTCATCGCCACCTGCCAATCGAAGCCTCGGACCGGGCGCCGAGAGCCGAACTCAACACCGAGCGCCTAATCCGGATACGCCGTCTCTTGCTCCCGACCACCACCTCGATTTTTCGAATCCGGGCACGCCCGCACCCCAGGCTCTCGAGCCTCGAACCACACCATCGGGACTATCACACGGATGCGTATGGGGCTTCATCTCCGCCCTCCGCCCGCCCCAATGGGCACAAATCGATTCGCATGCAGAAGTGTATCTAAGGTCGCCGCTGGCCCTAGGTGCGTCTAAAACCGGACTCCACAGCGTAAATCACTCAGGATGAATCATCCGCAGCGCCTTCGCTACGCAGAGCCTATCGGAACGGGTGAAGACGCGGCGAACTCGAAAAAGCGAAAATACGCATATTCGATTTCCTAGCGAGCGCGGGCCCAACAGCCCTTGATGGAGAGCTATTATGGGATCGGCGGATTTGGGGCTAGTGCGGATTTGCGCTGTGCGTCGCTGGGCTTCCTCCGTTGACTCGAAACTAATCATAGCACCCCCAGCAGTACCTCGTCTCCTATGGGCGGTGTGGTCCACCCACCCCGCCCATACATGTCGCGCGCATATTTATGGATCCAAAAGATCGTTTCGCTGCGAAATCCCAGCTCTCGCACCCCCGCAACTCTCAATACACCCTATGGTTCGTTTTGGGCCGTCACCAAAATATTTGCTACGGGGGCAAATCGGTACCGGAGCCCGCGACAACTCTAACGCGCGATCTGTTCCAGTAAATTAAGAAGACCGCGGCTTCCATTGGGCCAGAAGAGAAGCGCCGGAGCAGTAGGGTTGATTCAGGAATCCGCCGCCACTTCGTTTGCGGGACCTATTCCTGCTTCTCAGGTGCGTCGCAGCGCTATTTCTGTATTTCATTTAACTTACGCGAGCCGTATTCCGCCGCCCCAGAGTCTATAAGACCTGGGGCAAATCTGCCATCCCTTCACTCAGCCGCCCACCTCCCACTTCGCCTTCCCCAGTACCACTGGGGCTTGGCCGCTCTCGAGCGACTCTACCGCGTCCCCGCCGCTCTCCCGCACGCCCTCGGCGCTCTCACCGCCGTCGTGGGCATCGCGGTGAGCGGTGACGTGGCTGAGCCACTCGGTGTTGGCAACGCTCTTGGGTCGGGATTCCTCCCCGTCGCATGTCGGGAATGGATCCCGATGACCGATTTGTATGTGCTAGACCTCCCGTAGCCGTTTTACTCACCCAGTCTCAGCCCCGCGACCACCCCGAACACGGCTTCAATCCCTGGTCGGCATTTTGTTGCCCATCGCACGTCAGGATCGGCCGGTTATGGATACCAATGACTGACCCGTACGCTATAGACCTTCCGTACCCGTTTTACTCACCCCGTCCAGTCCGCGCGCATCGACCACCCCAACCTCGGCTTCGATCCCTTGTTCCGCGCATACGGCCGTCACCCTCGGACCGCTCGCCTCGAATCCGGACTATGCCCACCGTTATTGCGCTCAAAATCGCTGCGGACTTCCTCTCGCCACGAGCTCCGAGTCCCTGTCGGCCGCGCCCGATCTCACCATTGCCGCGGATTGGAGAGATGCCGCTGCTCTACAACGGGTTCTGCGAGGCTTCGAGCATCTCCGTACGTTGCAGACCTCCCGCAGCTCGTCTACTGACCTTCTTAGCCGTCCGACGTCGGGATCGTTTGGAGGTGCTTTCCATGCTCGGGCTGCAGGGCTCGACACCAGGATCATCGGCGCACCTCGCTTGCGCCACGGACTCCGTAGGCCGCGCCCTCAACCTTTACAATATCCCTCTCCGCACGCCGCCGCTTCGCCGCTGGCCCCTCTCGGACCTCCTATCTTGTTGCGCTGCCGCTGCCACCGCCTCCCGACTCGCGGTGTACCCCAGGGAGCACGCTCGCCCCGACTCAGGCTCTCCGAGCGCGCCCCGCCGAGCGACCGCAATCCGCATCCGAGCGGACCTATTGGTATGACTGTTCTCTGCTGTATACCCCCTCTAATTATCGTCCCCAGCGTGCGCCCATCGCTCGGGGTATCCCGCTTCGCCCCGAAGTCTTGCCGGCTCGCCGCTGCGCCACGTTCTGTATTGAGACTATCGCCTAAGTACGTTTGAAAGCCCCACCCGCCCTTGGATTGCCCTCTGCTTGACTTCGAATTGAGGTATGTCAGCTATTCATTCATCTATCGCGTCTTTCCTTCTGACTTGAACCATTAGTTTCCAACCCTACAAATCGAACCTGTCGCTTGACTGCCTCTCCTTGATTGACTTCAAGCGAGCTATTGTATGTCCTTCAATTTTCGTTGCTTCCTTAATCCTGACTTGACCTTTAGATTTCGACTCTAATGTGCTTCGATATCGGGCCCAGTCTTGAAGTTGACGTCCTGAATTGACTTGGAACGAGTCATTGGTAAGTACCTCAATCATATTGATTCCCTCGTTCTCATTTTGACCATTAGATTTCGACTTCAAAGACCTTCGAATCTCAAGCCCGGCCCTTGTAAGTACTGGAAATATATTCCACATCCTTCAATTCTGACTACGCCCCTTAGACTTCGACTCTACTAGCCATTGAATATCGGGCCCGACTGACTTCAACCGAGCTACAAGTAGGTACTCCAGTGCCGTCACATCCCCAATGCTCAATCCGACCTGAACTATTAGATTTCGTGTACTTAGTCTGAGTTCAAAAGAGCTATGGTATGTCCTTCGATATGCATTGCACCCTTCATCTTGACTTGCTCGTTAGACTTCAACCCCGACCGGCCTCAAATTCCAAGTTCGGCGCTCGAGTTTGGATTGAAGTTGGCCATACTCTGGCTTGACTTCAGCTTGAGCACCGTGCTTCCAGCGTCGAATCATGCTTTGTTCGAGCCGAAACTATGCTGCGCTGGACTCGGGGTCTGTCCCTTTATTTCCTCTGACTTGAACTAGCTCGTTGGTACCTAGGACAGCGCTGAGACCACTTACGCTCGAAGGTATGCAGCCTCCATTTTTTTTCCAACCAGTATCACTCACGGATTCATGCATTAGATGTCGAACAGGCCTTTGGCTGCCAAGTCGTGGGGCTTGGTTGAGCTCGAGGTATGCACCCTTCAACATTTCGATATTGCTGCGCCTCGACTGCGCCTGCTGGACCCTGGTTCAATGGATAGCGAGGCGCCATCAACTTGGTCAGTTCTTTTGTTATCTTTCGGTCCGAGCTCCGGCGCTGACACTACTTGACAGCGACCATCATCTCCGACACCTGGGACTCGAGCAGCGCGGCGAATCGGAGCGGGACAGCGCGCAGGCTCTTAGAGGCAAGCAGGTGGACTGCGCAGGCGGGATTCGGTGGACAGGGAGCGCAGGTGCGTAGCTCTCGCTCCACATCGATGCTGGCTGACTTGCATGCAGCTCGAGGGCCGAGGCCCGTCGAGGGCTGCTGGCGAACGCCGCGCACGCACGACATCCCGCGCATTCGCGGCTGGCTCTGCGTGTGTGGCGTACGGCGCAGGAGCTCTCTCTCGGGCTCTGCGAGCGGAGACGATCGGCTCCGGCCAATGCGGCGCGGTGGGGTGCGAAACCTCGTGCATCCGGCGCTTCGCAAGGAGCTTCCTGCGAAGCTCAGCAAGTCGCGCGCGCCGCCGAGCGCAAGGCCACGGCATCGAACGCGAATCGTGCTCCCCAGCCCGCCCACGACCAGCTTCTACGCCGCTGCAAACGGTTCGCAGGTCAGTTGTGTTGGTCTTCATTCCGAGCCGTACTAACCTCGTAACTTGCGCCATCCAGGACTCGTGCAGTGCACCGGGATGGAGCGCGGCAGCGCCGGCGTTCCAGAGGCGCCTGCGCACGCAGAATTCGGCGTGCACAGAGTGCAGGTGCGTCGCTCACTCCACATCGACGCTGGTTGACTTTGCACGCAGCGCGAGGGCTGCTGCTGAACGCCGCGCACGCACGACGTCCCGCGCATTCGCGGCCGGCGTTGCGTGCGCTGCGTTCGACGGCAGCCAAGCTGCAGCTCTCCCCCCGCTCAAACAGTGGTTTTGGGCGAGGTACCGGGCGCGGCGTGCGGAATCTCGTGCATCCAAAGCGGGCGCTTCGCAGAGAGCTTCCTGCGAAGCTCCGCAAGCCTGCGCACGGCCGAGCGCAGAGGCTGCGGCGTCGAACGCGAATCCCGCTCGTGCTCCCCAGCCCGCCCACGACCCGCTTCTACGCCGCTGCAAACGGTTCGCAGGTCAGTTGTGTTTATCTTTCAGTCTGAGCCCTGCTAACCTCGTTATTCGCAGCATTCAGGACTTGTGCAGCGCACCACAACGGAGCGGGGCAGCGCCGGCGTTCCAGAGGCGACTGTGCACGCAGGATTCGGCGTGCAAAGAGCGCAGGTGCGTAGCTCTCGCTCCGCATCGACACTGGTTGACTTTATGCAGCGCGAGCGCTGCTGCCGAACGCCGCACGCACGACGTCCCGCGCATTCGCGGCCGGCGTTGCGTGCGCTGCGTTCGACGGCAGCCAAGCGGGAGCACTGTCCCCCGTTGAGCGAGCGGAAACGATCGGCACCGAGCAAGGCGCCGGGCGCAGGGCGCGGAACCTCGTGCATCCGGAACGAGGGGCGCTTCGCAGAGAGCTTCCTGCGAAGCTCAGCAAGCCGCCGTACACCGAGCGCAGACGCAGCGGCATCGAACGCGACTCCCTCGCGCTCGTGCTCCCCAGCCCGCCAACAACCGTCTTCTACGCCGCTGCAACCGATTCGCAGGTCAGTTGCGTTGATTTTCAGTCCGAGCCCTACTTACCTCGTTATTTGCGGCGTTCAGGACTTGTGCAGCGCGGCGCAATGGAGCGGGGCAGCGCGGCTGTTCCGGGGTGGACTGCGCCAGCAGGATTCGGCGCGAACGCGCGGGGACAGCAGGTGCGTCGCTTGCGCTGCTGCATCGATGCGCGTGAGCTGACTTGGATGCAGCGCTGGAAGCCGCGCGCGCACGACGTCAGCGCATTCGCGGACGGCTCTGCGCGTGCGGCTTGCGGCGCGAGCGCTCTCCCCGCTGGACGAGCGGGAACGGGCGGGGTCGGGCAAGAGATTGGGCGCGGGGCGCGGAACCTCGTGCAACAAGCGCGATCCGGAGCGGCGGGCGCGCCGACTTGAAGCGCCGAAGCTCGGACAAGTCGACGCGCGCGGAGCGCCGAGGCAGTGTGCATCGAACGAGTCTACGCCGCTCGTTCTCCCCACCGCAGCCCGCCGCGCTCCCCCGAACCGTCCCAGCGCCGCGTTCCCGCGCGAACGGACCCATCCCGCCCGTCGATTCAGCGCCGTCCCCTCGCCTCGCTCGAGTCGCCGCTGCTGATCCCCGCCGCGCCGCTCCGCCGTTCCGAGTCGGATGTGGTTTGCGGGTGGGGTGATTTGCGGGGATGAGTTTCGAGGTGCAGGCGGGGTGGGATCGAAGCACGCGGGGATTTGAACGCGAAGGCGTGCGGCTCGGAGGGGCGGGATGGCGGACGTCAGCGCTGCGAGTCAGCGTGCGCGCGGGGCGGGCCAGTGTCAGCTCGGGCCTGCTTGGGCATCCAACAAGTCAGCTGGCGCTCGGGCGGGATCCGAGCGCGGAATCTTCGCCGAGTCGGAAGTCAGGACGGATACCAGTGGGCGGACGCAAATGATACGCACCGGCTTCAATTTCGCGCCGCGGCCAAGCCAGAGATCCTCGAAGGACTCGGAACAGGCTTGTTTCAACTTACATCCTTTTCTTACTTGCATGTTCAGATCACTCCGAGTCGATGGGAGAAAGACGCGATTCAATTCTAGATAGGTAGAGTAGAGTCGAGTCGAGTACACTACAGTCCGTGTATGTGTAAGGATAAGAAGAAGTAGATTGGCTAGGGAGCGGGGTATGTTGGAGAGAGAGATAGAAAGAGAGATGAGATGGTAAGGAGTGGGAGCAGCAGGCGGGAGCCTCTCGCTGCTCGTGAGATTGTGCGCGGTGGAGCGCGGCGCCGACCCGTTCGTTCTGGGCTGGCCATGTAGGTGGGTGGGTGTAAAGCGAAAGGCGACGAATCGCGGATCGAGGGTGCGTCAAGTCGAAGGCGGTGCGAATGCGCTAGTGCACGGCGACGCGCAGGCCGGGGGGGTACTGGTGCGGGACGGGGTGCGGGACGGGGAACGCGCGGAGGAGGTCGTGGAAGGACGGCGCGGGGGCGTCGTACGCGTCTTTCGCCTTGGGGTGCGGGCGGGGGGAGTTGACGCGGTGCGGCGAGGCGGGGGTGCGCGGGGACATGCTCGCGGCGCTGCTGGCGGGGCTGGAGGGCTCGAGCGCGGGGACGCTCGTGTGGCGCTTGTGCGTTGGGCGCGGGACGGCGAGGTGGGCGCTCGGGACGGCGAGGTGGTGGCTGCGCGCGTGCACCTCGATGTCGGCAAGGGCGGCGTGGTGCGCGAGGAGCTCCGCGGACGCAACAGCGAGCTCCCAGTCGAGGACGGCGAGGAACTCACGCTCGATGCGGCCGACGTCGCGGCGGCCGAAGACGCCGCTGCAAAGGGCCCAGTGCACGTTCTTGAGTGTGCTGTCGTTCGTGTACTTGCTCGCGACGATGAGCGCGCCGAGGAAGACGCGCTCGAGGGCCCACTCCTCGAGCGCGATGGAGAGGTGCGGGCGCGCGCGGGCGACGTAGACGAGCGCGGTTAGCAGAGTGCCCGGGGCGACCTCCGCGCGGGAGAGAATGGTGGAGACGAAAGCGGTGAATTTGGTGTGCAGAGGTGAGCGCGTGGCGGAGCGGCCGCGGGGGGCCGGCGCGCGGCCGAGGGCGTGGTCGACGGCCTCTGAGACGCAGTCAACGACGTATTCTAGATGCGAGTCAGGATGCGTGAAAGGCACCAATGAAAGACAAAGACGAACCGACGACAGGGCGCGAGATCTTCAACGACATGAGCTGGAGGAGCTCGGGCGAGTGAGACGCGGGGTCCACGAGCGAGGCAGGGTGCACCCGCGAGGAGGTGCTGCTGGTGCTGCTCATCGATGACACAGATGACACGGAGGCGCTGCTCAATGCGGAGCTCGAGTCCGAAGACGAGGACGGCGGCGAGGCAGGCGAGAAGAACATATCGGGTGGTGATGAGGGTGCTGTGGACGACGAGGGGCAGGGGAGCTGTGTTGACTCGCCATTTGTGCGGTCGAGTGTGGTGAGAAAGAGCAAGCGGGACGATAGCCAGTGTTGCCATCACTACGATCGACTGCTTGACGGCGATCCCTCTGGTCTTGGCACTCCTTCGCCAGCCCCTTCGCACCCTTCTGCTCCTGTTCGCCAGTCTCAAGTCGCGTTCTTGCACTCTCACCTCCACCTTGGCACTGATTTTGCACTTCGTTAAGCTTTCTTTGGAGTGCTAAGTCGAAATGGTCTATTTTTAGAAAATTGGCGATAATCTCCCCGTCCCGAAGGTCGGCAGGCGTTCAGTGAAAGGGTGTGGTACATGGCGTACATGGATCTCGATACATCTAGTAGATCTCACCGCATCTCCCGATGCATCTCTTATCGGTGCCTGCCAACACCGGTCCAAGCGAGGTATTCCTGCAGGTCACAGGTTAGTAGATCTTGCATTGCAGAGTTTCAACGCACCATATTCAACATGGCCGAGATGCCCGAAAACACCGTTTTGAGCTTGCGAAGGGATTCTGTAGGCTCAGTCAGTTAAAAGTGTTAGTACAGCTGGAAAGAAAAGGCACCTACAACACAGCGCCCGAGATCCCCGAGCACCCGTATAAGCATTCCAATAACAAATTGGGCTTGCGCGCAGTCACTGGGTTCTAAAATGAAGTCAGTAAAACACCCAAATCAACAAATGTGAGCTTACCAGTTGAGTTGACCCAATAAATCAAATGCTGGTTTGCAAACCTTGCGCGCGCTTGCTTAAAATTCTGATGAGCACAAGAAAAACAAATAAACCAGTTTAGCTTACCATTGGCACTGGACGGCGGCGCATCACTTGAGCTCCCCGGAAACCGGAAAATCGAAAAATCACCAGAGGCAGGTTTTAGATATCATCTATGCAGACAATTATCAACGGGACTTGCGCGCGCCTCATCAACACGACGGCGGGATCACCAAACAAAAACGGAACACCCGGGGCGGCGCGCGCGCATCAGGCGCATCACATTGGTGACAGAAACACCAACAAACTGAACCAGAATGCCACGCGCATCAAAGCAGCGGCGGGAGTGCAAACAATAGAATTAGATCATCAGGGGCATCGGCGGCGCGTCAGGGATGCCGCGCCTCGAAACAGCTCGGTCGCGGGACCGCGAAAAACCGAATAAAAATGTGTGGGCCGTGTTGGTGCATCGGGGTTGGCGCATCGAAGCGGCGGGAGCGACAGGAACATCGCGCGCATCACCCCGGTGGCGGGAACACGAAAAATCGAGTCTGAATCTCGGGGCGGCGCGCGCGTCGGGCCGGCAGCGGGGACGCTAAAAAACGAATCGGGGGCGCGAAGATTGGATTGGAACAGAGTGGCGCGTCGGTCAAAGCGGCCAGGTGGCGGCTGCAAAATATCGAATCAAAAGGGCGGGCCGTGTCGGCGCATCGGGGTTGAAGTTTGTCGGCGCGTCGGAGCGGCGGCGATCGAAACGGCGAGTAGCCGGTGGCGGGAGCGCGAAAACTGGTGTCGGAATCCCGGGGCTCGAGCGCGTCAAACCTGCGCGGGCCGCGTGAGCTCGGGCTGCAGCTGAGATCGCGTGGCTTACCGGGACAACACGGCACGTGTATCGCCGCTCGCAGGACGCAGGAAAATCGAATAAAAAGCCGGGAGCTCGGGTGCGCGTGAGGAGAAGAGCGAGGACGAGGCTCGCGCGTGCCCCCGCTCGCGGGAAGCACGAAGATCGAATAAAAATAGGAAGCGCGCGGTGAGCGCGGTGAGCGCTGCTGACGCGCGTGGGAGCGCGTCGGGCGTCTTGGGGACGGGTGAGGACGGGGATAAGAGAGTAGGGGAGCAGCGGACCTCGCGCCGCTTGCAGGAAGCCCGAAGATCAAGTCGAAATTTAGGCGCGCCGCCGCTGATGGATGGGGAGGGGATTTGAGCGCTGTGTCACGGGCACGCGCATCGGCGAGCCTGCTGGTTTACATGGTATGAGACTGCGATGCGCTTGATGCCCTCGACACATGAGATTGAGCACGTTCCCGGCATGTTGCGCCGCGCGAAACTTGATGGGTGGCGCTGACGCGCATGCCGGGAGTTCTGCCTATGCGTGAGGACGATGCTGAGCAAGAGGAGCGATCACTTACGGTGCACGCATTGGCCCCGCAGCGCGAAGACCAAAAATCGAACCAAATGCAAGAGCTCGCTGGCACCGAGAATGCGACCGGCCCGGTCGCACAGGTGCATTGACGAGCCGTAACGGGGACTGTATTCGTGAGATTGTCGCTTGAGTTGCGGCGAGTGAGCTGGCTCGGCTGCCTGAAGAGGTACTAGTGAACAGCAGGAGAGCACGATTGAATCTTGCAGTCAGCTCACCAAGGATAAGTTGGGATTGAGCTTCCGGGCTTGACAGCATGCTCAGAAGAGCAGCCGCGACAACGCCGAAGCGGCGGCAGAGCTAGATGGGTGAAGGCGGCGGGGGCAAAATTGCAGTGGTGAGAGAGGAAGAGAGAGTCAACATAGTGGCTTTGTTTGGCCCCGGCTAACACTTCGCACGCCAGGGATTCAACAAACTTGTCAGCATGCATCTATCAATATTATAGAAGCGCCGCCGAAAGTCCGCCCTCGCTACGCGGCTCGGCGGCTCAAAGCTTTGCACTGCCCAAAATAAGTGGTAGCCGCACTCACTGCGGGGCTCTTCAATCCCTGGAAATAGATCTGTGCTTTTTTGACCTGTTAGCTAGGGTCATCCAACTTGATTTTGTGCTCTATGTGCTTGGTAAAGCATGCGCAAGACTGCCTGGCAGGATTCCGGTCTTTTCCGATCTGGAATTCGGTTGAATTCGGTTGCTCCCGGCCGGAGTTCATTCAGTAGACTGTAGGTTCAAGTTCAATCGGGGGTTCAACAATAGGCTTGAGAGATATTGATAGCTTCACAGATCTCTGGGGCTGATATCCCAGCGGAAATAAGGCCTCCGGAGCGGTACATATGTAGCGGGGAGATTGGTGGGCGGGGTGGGCGATCAGTGGGCCGGAAATTGTCGGGGAAGACCAAAATAGATCTATCAACTTGAACCTCGCCGTGAATGGTGCTCGTATGAGACTAAATATCCCTCGGAGAATGTGGCATGCATGTACGGGATGCCGCTCCACCAACTATCTAGCTGCATTCTGTTCTTTTTCCGGACTTTGACTTGGTTGAACTCGGAGCTCCAAAAATTATATCAGCAGTTTTACTCAGGGGGTTCAACAGGACAGGGCCTTGAGCGGTATTAATAGCTTCGTAGGCTTCTGGTGCTTCTATCCCAGCGGAAATACGGCCCTCGGAGGCACAGATGCAGCCAAGAGATCGGTGGGCGGCGGGTGATCGCAGCGCCGGAAATTCCCGAGGAAGACCAAAATAGATTTGGTCAACCTCGCCGTGCATGGAGCTCGTTTGGAAGCAAATATGAGCCCCATACTATCAGAGAATGTGGCGCACAGTTTTGGGCTGGCGCTCCCCAAACCTAGCTGCATTCCTCTTTTTTCTTGACCTTCGATTTGGTTGAGCTTGGAGCTCCGGAAATAATTGAGCAGTTTTGGTCAGGGGCTCAACAGCATAGGGCTTTGAACAATATTAATAGCTTTGAGGGCTTCTAGGGCTTCTATCCCAGCGGAAATAAGGCCCCCGGAGGCACTGATGCAGCCGGGAGATAGGTGCTGGTGATCGGAAGTACCGGAAATTTCCGGGGCAGACCAAAATAGCTTCAACCAATCTCACAGTGAACGGAGCTCATTTGAGACCAGATGTGGCCCGATACCTTCGGGAATGCGGCGCGCATGTAGGGGCCGGCGCTCCTCAAACTACCTCGCCGCATTCCGTTCTTTCTTGGACTTTGATTTGGTTGAACTCGAAGCTCTATAAATTACTCAGCAGTTTCGGTCAAGGGGTTCAACAGGGCCTTGGCAGGATATTGATAGAATTTGAGGCTCGTGGTGCTTCTATCCCAGTGGAAATAAGGCCCCCAGAGAGGTCCAGATGCAGCTGGGAGGGTGGGCGATCGGAGCACCGGGAATTCCCGAGGAAGACCAAAATAGACTTGGTCAACTTCGCCGTGGGCGGAGCTCGTTTGGTACCAAATATGAGCCCCATGGGCTCAGAAAATGCGGCGCACATGCGCGGGCCGGCTTTCCGGGCGTTGCCGAGAGCCCCCCGACGCACCAATTTTTTTTTTGACAAAATAGCCCCGGTTCCGCGGCGATTGACATCGCCACCTGCCAATCGAAGCCTCGGACCGGGCGCCGAGAGCCGAACTCAACACCGAGCGCCTAATCCGGATACGCCGTCTCTTGCTCCCGACCACCACCTCGATTTTTCGAATCCGGGGATGTCCGCGCCTCAGGCTCTCGAGCATCGAACCACATTACTGGGACTATCACACGCACGCGTATTGGGCCTCATCTCCGCTCTCCGTCCGCCCCAATGGGCGCAAATCCGCTCGCATGCAGAAATGCATCCGAGGTCGCCGTTGGCCCTAGGTGCGTCTTTCTCCCGTTCCAACAGCGTAAATCCCTCAGGCTGATTCATCCGCAGCGCCTCCGCTTCGCAGAGCCTATCGGAACGAGCGAAGACACGGCGAACTTGTAAAAGCGAAAATCCGCATATTCGATTTTCTAGCGAGCGTGGGCCTAACAGCCTTTGATGCACAGCCTTGATGGAAGCGGCGGAAGTGGGGCTAGTGCGGATTTGCGCTGTGCGTCGCTGTGCTTCCTCCGCTGACTCGAAACTAATCTTAGCACCCTTGAGCAGTACCTCCCCTCCTATGGGTGGTGTAGCCCGCCCACCCCGCCCATACATGACGAGCGCATATTTATGAATGTTACCCATCGTTTTGGCGCAAAATCCTAGCTCTCGCACGCCTATACCGTGCAATACACCCCATGGTTCGTTTTGGGTGATCTGCAAAATATATGCTACGGGGTCAAATTGGTGCCGCAGGCCGCGACAACTCGAACGCGCGATCTATTCCAGTAAACGAACAAGGCTGTGGCTTCCATCCGGCGAGAAGAGAAGCACCAGAGCAATAGGGTTGGTTCAGGGATTGGCGGTGACTTCGTTTGCGGGACCTATTCTTGCTTCTCAGGTGCGTCGCGACGCTATTCTTGTCTTTCATTTTACTTATGTGAGCCGTGTTCCGCCGCCCTAGAGTCTATAAGAGCTGGGGCGACTCCGCTGTTCCTCCAGTCAGCCACCCACCCTCCCACTGCGCCTTCCTCCTCAGTACCAGTGGGGCTCGGCCGCTCCTCGGCGACTCTCCCGCATCCCCACCGCTCTTCCGCATGCCCTCGGTGCTCTCACCGCCGTCGTGGGCATCGCGGTGAGCGGTGACGTGGCTGAGCCACTCGGTGTCGGTGATGTTCTCGAGTCGGGATTTTTGCCCGTCGCACATCGGGATTGGCCGGGAATGGATCCCGATGCCTCATTCGTACGTGCTAGATCCACCGTAGCCGTTTACTCACCCAGTCCAGTCCGCGCGCCGACTACCCCGAGCTCGGCTTCGATCCTTTGTCGGGATCTCTGCCCGTCGCACGCCGAGATTGGCCGAAGATGGACGGTGATGAATCATTCGTACGCTACAGAGCTTCCGTAGCCGTTTTACTCACCAGCCCCAGCTTCGCGCCGACCACCCCGAACTTGGCTTTGATCCCTTGTTTCCGCGCGCATGACCATCATCGGACCACTCGTCTCGAATCCGGACCACGCCCGCCGTTTCTACATGCAAGATCTTCGCAAAAACCCTCTCCGCCGCTTGCACCGAGTCCCCGCCATTGGCCGCACGCCGAACCCATCCCGCCATTGCCGTGTTTCGGAGAGATGCAGCCTCGCTGCAGCGAATCCTCGTTGCTATCCGAGGATCTCCCGTACGCCGCAGACCTCCCGAAGCCGTTTTACTGATGCATTTGTAGTCCGGTCAGCCTTGAGCCACTCAGCGCTCAGCGGCTTCATCGCCGCTCGGAGGATTCAGCACCGGGCTTCGGCGCGGCCAGGGTCCGGCTCGTATGTGGCCCGATCCCGTAGCTGTCGCTCTGATCTTTCCAGGTTGCGCTTTTTTGCCGCAGTGCCCCCTCCCCGTCGCAGCCCCGGCATTTTCGGAGCTACAACACCGGGGCATGGCAGCATTTCCGACTCGCCGCAAGCGCCCAACGACCTCGCGCACCGTTGCGTCAATCATCGGCCGAGCTGTCTGTTGCCACCCACCGGTGCACATCGGCGCTGCGCTTATTGGTATGCCCTCCCCCGATGTAATTCTTGTCTCATTCCTGCTTTCAGCACCTCATCTCATTTCGGCACTCCCAATCCCGGCCGAGTCGCCGCGCGCGCCGCATGCACATGTCCCATATCGGGTTCATCACTGGACATGGTACGTCCCTTTGCTATGTGTCAAGTCTTTTGTTCAGACCGAATCCCTGTAGATTTTGGGTTTCATGGAAAACTGTTCAATATCGTGTCGCTTGTTCAAGCAATATCAAAGTTTCCAGCGCATTGCTTACAGTACGTTTGCTATTTCTCTAGTACATCTTCATTACTCACAATCTGGCTTAGTCCGACTTCAAGCGCATTAGCCGGCCTTCCAAAGTCTTACGGTATGTCAACTTGATTCTGGTTTAGTTTGTTCCAGCTTACCGATTGGCATGCAGATCTAATGACTATCAATGGGTGGATCGATGCAACGGCCATTAGGATGTTGAACGGTTCGTTAACCTATTCAAACTAACTTCCATTTTGACTAACTTTGCTTGTTCAGACCTTGAAGATCGGTTTCAAGCCTTCTCCAGTTCGGCTGGCTTCAAACTCAGTATACTACTTGCGGTGCGTCCAATCAGCTATCCCGGTTGAAACCACTGACGACCTAGGCTTAGATGACCTCAAATATGTTCGGCGCTGGGGGACGTCACTCAAGCTATCAGTGGAGCGTTGACGGTGCGTCAACTATCTATATATCGGGTCATTCATTCTCACAATAACCATTAGGTTTCCACACTAACATCCTTCACGGCTTCAGCCCGCCGTTCAACTCGAGGCTATGGGGTGACTTTGAAGTTACCGCGGTGCTTCGACTGACCAAATGTACGTTGATCTATCGCCCCGTTCGTTCGAACTTACTGACTTTCAACCAGATCTAAGCAGCATCGGGGCGTTCGAACTTATTCTATGCAACTCGGCTCATTACAAGGTCCGTTCTTTTCCTATTCAAACGACCTTCAATCTTAGCTGACTTGTATCTAGTAGCTCTTGAAAGGCCCGCTCGATGCATCCTATAGCTAGTTGAAGTGTTGACTTCGTACTGAGTGATACACGAGGGTACGTCCAGTTAGCTATTGAACTTTGAAGTCTACTGAGCGAGGCCTTAGATGACCACTCGGCTTCAGATATCTTCGTAACTCCCCGAATACATACAAGCTGTCAGTGGTCCATTCATGGTACGCACTCTATTATCTGTTTCATTGTACATTCTGACAACGCTATCAGATTTCAACCATAACGGCCTTCTAATTGAATGTAAACCCCGTAACGCCGTTTGACTTCAAACGAGATATTGGTATGCATTTTGTTGTTCATTCATCGCACCCTTCAATCTGACTTGAGCCATTAGATTCAAGCGTAACCGCGCTTCAGAGTCCAACCCCACCACTTGACTTGTCAGTCCGATCTCATTTCGAACAAGCTACTGGTGTGTATTTTATCTTATCAATCACACAATTGAACCATTAGATCTAAGCCTAACCGCCCTCAAGTCTGCCCGTTAATTGACTCTGGACAGTTTAGTCTGACTTCAAACGAGGTACCGTTATATATCTATTCATCCCTTCCTTCGTTCTGACTTTTAGCCCGTAGACTCGAGCTCAAAGTTCAACCCTGCTCCTTGATTCGATAACACTCTGGCTGGACGATAAGTAAACGAGATACGTGTACGCCGTTTAGCATCTATCAGACCTATCTTCAAGTCTACTTAATCTGAATCATCAGAGTCCTTCTAACCGCCTTCGAGTCCTCGATACTTTGGTTTGACTTCAACTTGGTCTTTCAAGCCTCTATCTCAGTTCGTCTTTAACCTTGTTCGTTCACTCATATTGACTTCCTTCAGATCTCAACGTTTTCAACCACTCGAAGTCTTGGTACACTCGAGTTCAAATCAGCATAGCCAAAACACCGAAACTATGGCACTTTGAGTCGAGGTACGCCCTGTTCATCCTCTGTGACTTGAACATATTCCTAGTTTCTTCCTTTATTAGATTTCAACTTGCGAGTTGAACCGGAGCAACAGCAAGACCATGTCCGTTGGGATCGAGGTATGCGGATTATATTTGTACTTGATCTCTAACTGACGGATGCATCGAATCGCTGATAGTGGGGGCCGCTCATCGGCACTAGTTGTGCCGAAACTATGCAGCTCGAGGGCTGCGTCTGGTTCGTTCATTCTGAATTGTACCAGCGCCGGGGCTGCGCTCGTTCGAATGTAAGCTGCCTCCATTCCTGCATGTAGTGTCACTCACCTATTCGTGCATTAGATATACAACAGGCCTATGGGCCACTGGCAAGTTGTGGGACCATAACTCGAGGTAGGGGCCTTCGATATCGTTGCGGACACGATACATCGGGCGCTGCGGGCCGGGACTAATGCTGGATGCGATTCGAAGGTCAGTTGGGTTGAGTTTCTTTTGGTCCAAGCGCAACTGACCTTACTCAACAGCGACCGCTATCTGCGACCTTCGGACTTGTTCAGCGCGACGCAAGTGGAGTGGGACAGCGCGCAGGCTCTTAGAAGTAAGCAGGTGGACTGCGCAGGCTGGATTCGGTGGACAGGGAGCGCAGGTGCGTCGCTCACACTCCAAATCGATTCGGGCTGACTTGCATGCAGCTCGAGGCCCGTCGAGGGCCGCTGGCGAACGCCGCGCACGCACGACGTCCCGCGCATTCGCGGACGGCTCTGCGTGTGCGGCCTACGGAGCGGAAGCTCTCTCTCGGGCGGAGACTGTCGGTGTCGAGCAGGGCATCGGGCGCGGGGCGCAGAACCTCGTGCATTCGAAGCGGGCGCTTCGCAAGAGCTTCCTGCGAAGCACAGCAAGTCAGCGCACGGCCGAGCGCGAGGCTGCGGAGTCCAACGCGAATCCCTCGCGCTCGTGCTCCCCAGCCCGCCGACGACCCGCTTCTACGCCGCTGCAAACGATTCGCAGGTCAGTTGTGTTTATCTTCCAGTCTGAGCCCTGCTAACCTCGTTATTTGCAGCATCCAGGACTTGTACAGCGCGTCGGAACGGAGCAGCGCAGGCGTTCCAGAGGCGATTGCGCACGCAGAATTCGGCGTGCACAGAGCGCAGGTGCGTCGTTTCCCCTCCGCATCGGCGCTGGTTGACTTGTATGCAGCGCGAGGGCTGCTGCCGAATGCCGCGCACGCCCGACGTCCCGCGCATTCGCGGACGGCTCTGCGTGTGCGGCCTACGGCGCGGAAGCTCTCTCTCGGGCTCTGCGAGCGGAATCGATCGGCATCGAGCAAGGCGCCGGGCGCGGGGCGCGGAACCTCGTGCATTCGGAACGCTGTACGCAGCGCGAGGGCTGCTGCTGAACGCCGCGCACGCATGACGTCCCGCGCATTCGCGGACGGCGCTGCGTGCGCGGCGTTCGACGGCAGCCAAGCGGGAGCACTGTCCCCCGTTGAGCGAGCGGAAACGATCGGCACCGAGCAAGGCGCGGGGCGCGGAGCGCGGAACCTCGTGCATCCGGAGCGATGAGCTCTTCGCAAAGGCGAAGCTGCGTCCAACGAGCGCAGAGGCGGGCATCGAGCGCGAATCGCTCCCAAATGCGCCGCTCGTCCTCCCAAGCCCGCCGTCCACCCGCAGCTGTCCAAGCCGCTGCAAACGACTCGCAGGTGCTTTCCAGTTCGAGCCCTACTGACCTCGTCATTCGCAGCGTTCAGGACTTGTGCAGCGCGGCAGCGCGGCCGTTCCGGGGTGGACTGCGCCAGCAGGATTCGGCGCGAACGCGCGGGGACAGCAGGTGCGTCGCATGCGCTACTGCATCGATGCGCGAGCTGACTTCAAGTTGTGTAGCGCGAGGCCCGGCGCTGGAAGCCGCGCGCGCACGACGTCAGCGCGTTCGCGGACGGGTCTGCGTGTGCGGCTTGCGGCGCGAGCGCTGTCCCCCGTCGAACGAGCGCGAACGGGCGGGTTCGGGCAAGAGATTGGGCGCGGGGCGCGGAACCTCGTGCAACGAGCGCGAGCCGAGCGGAGCGCACGCCGACTCGAAGCGCCAAACCTCAGCAAGTCAGCGCGCGCGGAGGCCGGAACAGCGTGCATTGAACGAGCATCTGCGCTGCTCGTTCTCCCCACCGGCAGCCCCCGAACCGTCCCAGCGCCGCGTTCCCGCGCTCCAGGACCCTCCCCGCCCCGTCGATTCAGCGCCGTCCCCTCGCCTCGCTCGAGTCGCCGTTGCTGATCCACCCGGGCCACGCGGCGCCGCTCCCCGTTTGGCGGCCGTTCCGAGTCGGGTGGTCCAGTTTGCGGGTGGGGCGGTTCGCGGGGATGATTTCCGAGGCGGAGGCGGGGTGGGATTGAAGCGCGCGGGGATTTGAGCGCGAAGGCGTGCGGCTCGGAGCGGCGGGACGACGGGATGGCAGACGTCAGCGCTGCGAGTCAGCGCGCCGTCTCGGAGCGGGCCAGTCTCAGCTCGGGCATCTAACAAGTCAGCTGGCGCTCGGGCGGGATCCGGAGCGCGGAATGCGGTGGGTCTTCGGGAACTCGGAAGGACGGATATCGATGAGCGGGACCCGGGGGCGGACCCGGACTCGGATGCTACGCCACCAGATCTGCGCGCCAAGCGAGCTGGTTAATGAACAACGCTCAACTTTGCTCCCTTTCGCCGTTTTCTTACTTGTACCTCACACCAGATCCATTCAATCAACGAAAACCCAATTTTATTCTCAGCAAACTGTGTGTATGGAAGGTAAAGAGATTGGTAGGGAGCGGGTATGGTAAGTAAGACTATGAGGGAGTCCGAATGAGATGGAATAGAAAGGAGTGGTATGGTAGCAGCAGGCGGGGGCCTCTCGCTGCTCGCAAGGTTGTGCGCGACGGAGCGCGGCGCCGACCCGTTCGTTTCGGGCTGGGCTTGTGTCGGTGGGTGGGTGTAAAGCGAAAGGCGACGAATCGCGGATCGAGGGTGTGCAAAGTCGAAGGCGGTGCGAAAGGCGCTAGTGCACGGCGACGCGCAGGCCGGGGGGGTACTGGTGCGGGACGGGGTGGGGGACGGGGAACGCGCGGAGGAGGTCGTGGAAGGACGGCGCGGGGGCGTCGTACGCGTCTTTCGCCTTGGGGTGCGGGCGGGGGGAGTTGACGCGGTGCGGCGAGGCGGGGGTGCGCGGGGACATGCTCGCGGCGCTGCTGGCGGGGCTGGACGGCTCGAGCGCGGGGACGCTGGGTGCGCGGGTGTGCTTGTGCGTTGGGCGAGGAACGGCGAGGTGGGCGCTCGGGACCGCAAGGTAGTGGCTGCGCGCGTGCACCTCGATATCGGCAAGGGCGGCGTGGTGCGCGAGGAGTTCTGCCGAAGCGACGGCGAGCTCCCAGTCGAGCACGGCGAGGAACTCGCGCTCGATGCGGCCGACGTCGCGGCGGCCGAAGACGCCGCTGCACAGCGCCCAGTGCACGTTCTTGAGCGTGCTGTCGTTGGTGTACTTGCTCGCGACGATGAGCGCGCCGAGGAAGACGCGCTCGAGGGCCCACTCCTCGAGCGCGATGGAGAGGTGCGGGCGCGCGCGCGCGACGTAGACGAGCGCGGTTAACAGAGTGCCCGGGGCGACCTCCGCGCGGGAGAGAATGGTGGAGACGAAAGCGGTGAATTTGGTGTGCAGGGGCGAGCGCGTGGCGGAGCGGCCGCGGGGGGCGGGCGCGCGGCCGAGTGCGTGGTCGACGGCCTCTGAGACGCAGTCAACGACGTATTCTAGATGCGAGTCAGGATGCGTGAAAGGCACCAATGAAAGACAAAGACGAACCGACGACAGGGCGCGAGATCTTCAACGACATGAGCTGGAGGAGCTCGGGCGAGTGAGACGCGGGGTCCACGAGCGAGGCAGGGTGCACCCGCGAGGAGGTGCTGCTAGTGCTGCTCATCGATGACACAGATGACACGGAAGCGCTGCTCAATCCGGAGCTCGAGTCCGAAGACGAGGACGGCGGCGAAGCAGGCGAGAAGAACATATCGGGTGGTGATGAGGGTGCTGTGGACGACGAGGGGCTGGGGAGCTGTGTTGACTCGACATTTGGACGGGCCTTATATATAGCGGTGCTTTGGGATCGGATTGCGGGTGCGATGAGTCAGAGGATGAGCCGATGAAAGAAAAAAAGAAGCTCCGCAGTGCACAGCTTTCTGTCGGACAATCTCGAACCATCTTCAACCATCTTATCTTATCGAGCTGATTCCCGCTGACTCACACCCCGCATGAATCATCCGACCGCCATTGCTCACAAATCCGAGGGTCTTTGCCATTACTTTCTTTCAGCCCAGCAGCTCAGTTGCTCTCGTCGCGCCAACCGAACGGGCGGGCTGACTTGGCCTGACATGCGTAGCCGCAGTGATCTGGGAAACTCTATTCCGCAGCCTGACAGTGACACACAATCGTGGTCAAATAAATTGCGGGCAACCGCCGAGCCGCGCATCGGCATCATGGCGGGACCAGACGGCGGCGCCGGACTCATCCGCCCCACGTAAGCCCGGGCTCGGCATTCCGTCCGCTCGACTCGGTCCCCGCCACGTCATTAATATCCAGATATTCGTGGCTTTCTTTCTTTAGGCCACGCACACTGCGCGAAATCACAGACATACCGATAGGGGCGAGTTCAAAAAATTGCCCCCCTTCGAGACACGATCGTGTCGCAGTTCCAAGTCGCAGCTGTACAGGTAGGGGGCGTAGTACTAGTGTATCTTAGCAATGTTCGTCAGCAATTGAGCATCCGGGAATTGTCAAGCCCCAATTAATGTTAGCGCGGCATACGCAAACATACGTGCTCAATGACATTGCAATGACACATGAATCTGATAACACGGGTCGGCGGCATGTCACAGTCCGTTTATCCGTTTCCGTTACCATTGGCATATATGGAGAGCCCGCGTAGCTGATTCAGCAGATTATCCCGTGACGCGTACCTTATTTCAAATTTTTCATCTTGCCTTTTGGGGGCACGTGCTTTGCGCCTATCCGCCGAGCCGTTTCCATACCAAACTGTGATGCCACGACGCCGCCCACAGGCATTGAGGCAAGCAAAGGCAAGCGACGCCTCCAGGCTCCGGTTCAATCGGTCAATGATAATTGATTTAGGGGTCAATGTGCTGGGACGATTTGGAGTCAAGCTGATAAAAACCCGAAAATTGATTGTGTTCTGGTTGAATACTAGGGGCCGCCCCTGGCGACTAGGACCTTGCTTGATTGGAAAACGAGAGCTTTCGTCACGCGAGCTTTGCAGCCTAGACATTCAATTGTACGAAACTAGCGTCACCGTATCGTATTTCTAAATTGACCGTCGCCTGGTACCAAAACAAAAAAAAAAAAGAGTGCCCGTTGGCGTAGTTCGTGTTACATTTTGAGGTTCTTCATGTAGTTCAAAGCATCGGGTAGATAGCGAGTAGACAGCAGTAAAGAAAATAAAAGCAGTGAAGGAGATAGCAAAGCTTCAAGATTGAGCGCACCCTTTTGTCTACTTGGGGAAGAAGCGGCGCAGGCGCCGGCCGACGCTGCGCAGTACGCGCCTCACGCGCGCAAACTTTCCCGCGGGCGCCGGTCCGATGGGCGCAGCCGGTCCTGCGCGAAGCCCAGCGGCGGGGCGAGACTCGATACGTCGATCGCCGCGGGTTTCGTCGGCGGCGTCGTAGAGCTCGCGCGCGTCGAAGTCGTCGGCGGCGGGGTAGAGCACGTCGCCGCCGGCGGCGGGGTAGAGCACGTCGCCGCCGCGCACGTCGAAATCGTACACGGCGGTGACGCTGCGATCGTCGTCGGTGGAGGCGCGGGAACGCGTGTCGACGGCTGCTACGTGGTCGAGGACGCCGGTCCCGTCCTCGGCTGAGGTCCCCGTGTCCGTCCCTACAAGGGTTGCGGCGTCGTCGACCGCTGCGCTGTCGCTCGCGCCTGCGTCAGTGCCCACAAGAGTTGCGGCATCGTCGTCTTCGAACGCGATGTAGGGCGGCGGCGCGTCGTCGTAGGCGGCGTCTACGTCGAGGAATTGCGACATCTGGGAGTAGGAAGTGGAGGTTGTAAGGTCAGTGTTCTCAGGCCTGAAGTTTACACACCTTGGGAAGATCTGAGCTGGCAGAGCTTGGGCCTTTGAATACTGCCAGCTGTTTGGCTGAAGAGCAGAGCTTGTAGGAATCACTGTGTGTGGGCTCTACCCTAGAATCACTGAGCCCACTCACCTTTGAGAGATCTTGCTGGATTGTGAGAGATTGAGAGAGATTGAGATGGAAGTCACTTCAGGCTACCTCAAACCAGACCTTATTAGGCTAATCTCTACCTGGTAGAAGATGGCCCTAAGGAGGTCTCATATGTGGTAGTATACCACCTCCCAGGACGTATCCACCGCGGTGGATGTATCCACTGGGTTCCACTGTGGATGCTTCCATGTGTCACGTCACTCTCCCTATGGACGTGTCCATGCTGGGGCCTGGGGCCCAGCTCGTTTTTGGGATTTTGGGCCCCCCAGGGGGGCAAAATGGTGGCCCTTCTGGGCTGGGGCCTGCAGGGTGGGCTAGTGCTTCTTTCTAGCTGCTGTACAGTAAATACAGGCACCTGTAGCAGCCTAGCTAGCGCCTGCGGCCCAGCCCGTTTTGGTGATTTTGGGCCCCCCGCAGGGCCAAAATCACAGCCCTCCAGGGCCCTGGGCATCCTAGCCAGCATGTATGGTCAATACAGGAGCCTGTAGCTGCTATGCAGGCCATATATATTTTTGCTGGTGTGTGCAGTAGCTCAGCCCATTTGCTGGAATGTGCTGGAATGTTGGCCCCTTTGCAGGGCCACAAATCTGACCTTGTAGGGCTGGGGGTCATAATTAAATAGTATTCACAGCTGCAGTTCTCCTGTACCCTGTATTTCTATACTATCTTGAATAAGCAGGGTTTTGATCTTGATACTGAATCGGTAGCCGACCTGTCATGTGAATTGTGGATCCATCCATCTATGGTGTGGATAGGTCCATCTACATGCTCAAAGTAGCCATGGATACATCCATAGAGTATGTGGGACTATCCACCTCATAGTCAATGGATGTATCCATGATCACATGGATGCATCCATTCTCTCTGAAGTAGGATGGTAGTATCCATAGTTGTGTGCATGGATGTAACCATATATTCCGGAATGTCTAGATGGATGCATCCATGTGATGTGGCAGCCATTCTAGTAAAGCTTTTTTTTGAGATAACACTCAGGTTGCCTTACATTGGACAAAAATGTTCTAATATTGCATTTTCTGTTATACTTACTTCACATAAGAGCATAACAACTCCAGTCAATAAATGCTAGAGAGTAAACTTTCTTGATTTATAGCAATCAGTTGAGTTCTTTTGGTTCATACTGATTTTGGGTGCTATGTAGTATTATTAAGGTCTTGTGTAAGTGTAACTAATGCTGGCTGGCTATCATAAATTGTGACATTTCTCAACAAATTTCCTGTTTGGGATGATATAAGTTGTTGTCATGTATTTTATTTGGCATCACTAAATAGGTCACAACAACCACTACCATCTGTATAAGGAGATTTCTTTTGCTTTTCCAATAAGTCCAGTCTTGCCAGCTTAAATGACAACTGGATTGCCTAACAAAGATAGAGCTTGACTAATCTTTCACATAAACTTCTACCATATAGTGCTTCATAGAATATTGTACCAGTGAGTATTTTACATGAAACCCCAGATATATATATTTATAATTGCATTGAGGAACTGTGGAACTACTAATCTTGTTTTGCCTGATTCTTCCTGACTTCAATGGTTCCTACTGAGGGCTATAGAACAGAATCTTCCCAATTTGGCCACTACTTCTAGTGTCCCAAAAAGGAAATTATTGTTCTTTGCAATGCCCGTGCACTCAGAGTACCTTCAATGATGGAGTTTGACATCTGGGATGGTTGAAGCAATGCATTCTCAGAGATTGGTATACTTGAAGTCCCCAATACTACAGCATGAAAGTTCTGTCCTAACAGGTTTTTCAGCTTAATTGGAAATGATGATATAGTAGTTCTGAATTCTTCTAGTTATTGAAATGAGAGCTGGTAAGCTTTGGAATAACTAATACCATATATCTACATTGACTGAACACCAACAGATAGCCTTTACAAGGTACAGCTCCTAAGCTTACATAGTGGTTGATGTAGATCCCATTGTCCTTTAAGTGGGCTTGAGTCACTCTAACAATGTCCATAGTGGCTGGGTAGATTGTCCAGTGGATTCCAGAGCATTAATGGCTTACTGTGGACCTTCTGGAAGACTCAACTATCAAATTCAGGCTCAAATCAAGAAAGGCTTCATATGCTTATTTGGGATATAGTAGATCACTTTAGTAAACACAAAACATTTCAGGTAGTGCTGTTGAGCAGTAGGGAACTAATCCTAGGGCTACCAGAGGATCCAGCATGTCTTTAGAGTAGTTGACAGTTTTGGCTTGTTTCTTAGATAGGGCCCTTCATAAGTTAGCCAGGACCATAAGAACACTGCTAGCTACTATATAATGACTTTCCCTTGCCCAAATGAGCTTACTTGATGCAATTTGGACTGCTAGTGCATCCTGGAGGTTTGGAGCTAAAAGTGTTTATATGCTAGTTTGTTGCTTGTATGGAAATATGGCCATTTGGTTGTTCAACCCTCTAGGAGTCATATCCCTTCCAAATTGCTCTGAGTAAGCTCATTTGGGCAACATGTAAGCATTATCTATCCATTACAACAACTCCAAGACCCTTATATGGCATATTAAGTGGCCTATGAACAGATCAAGCCAAAAATGTGCATTCATATATTGAGCTCCTGAACAGTTTCATCGTTCCAAATTTAGTTTCCAATTGCTTGTTAGTGCTTTACTTGATATTCCAAATGGTTTGTAGAGCATCCTCACAACAGTGGGCAAGCCTATCAAGACTTTTTAAGATAACCTATAAAGCTGATAATTAGGGCTCACAGCACCTCCGGAGTCACTTACAAATAGCTGAAAACAGCCTAGGACATCTGTAATATCTTTCTTACCACCTCAGAAATTGCTTGTAACTCTTCAAAAGCTTAAAGGTTCCAGATCTGCATATATGGAAGTAACTAGATTTGTATCCTCCAGCATTGATATATGGTGCTCTGTGTAGTCATATATATACTATGTGAATCTTATTGAGCTTTAATGGTTAAAGAAGGCAAGCCACAGACCGAGAACACTATCATATGATCATTCCCAATCTGGATGGAAGTTTGATCTGGTCTGAATGTTTCTACCCAAGCTGGGATCGATTTGAGTGATTGGAATCTTACAAGTAGGTTGCCTAAGTATATGAGACATTAGAAAAGGTTCCACAAGATATTGTGGGTCTATATGCATTGGAAAGAGAATAATTTCCGTTTTGGGCCAATAAGAGTAGTGGTCAAATTGGGAAGATTGTTCTGTGTAGCCCTCAATAGCCGCTCTCAAAATCAGAGAAAATCAGGATAAGTGTCTGTGATCACTCTCACAAGTTTCTATTGCAACCATCTATTATATACTTAACTTTTCATCCAAAGTATCAACTTGGCACAGATATCCTACAGAGTACTATAGAGTGAAGGGTTATGTAGAAGTTTGATCAAGTTCTCTCTCAATGATTCTGTTGTTCCTGCCCCAATACTATGATATTGCTGTAGCCATTCTAAAGCACAGTGTCAGACAGGAGATACCATCCATATAAGGAGATTTCAACTCATTTCCAACAAGTCAAGTCTTGATACCTCAAATGATGACAGGATTGTCAAACACAAGTTAGAACATTGTTTCCAACAATGTAAGACAATCTGATTACAGATCTATATGCTATTACAGACAAATGATTTCACTATAGTACCTAACACATTGTATGGATGCATCCACCTGGAATGGATGGCACCAGATACAAATCAAGGAACATGTGGTCGCATCCAGGCATACAACTATGGATACTACCATCTCAGGTCAGGGAGAATGGATGCATCCACCTGATTATGGATACATCCATTGGATGTGAGGTGGATGGTCCCACCTGCTGCATGGATGTATCCATCGCTATCTTGACCATGTAGGTGGACTCATCCACCATTACTACAGGCCTGCTACCCGTTATAGTAAAATCACAGCTCACATTTACAGGCAGACATCTTCCAATGTGTCTGTTTTGTAACATCTCCAAGGTGGTTGCCATACTGAGGATTATGATCAGCCTATGTAATAGCTCTACACCCGCAAAGCCCTGATTTAGATATGGTGGGGAGGCTAAGATAAGAAATAAAAAAATCAAGAGAGCTAAGCTAACTATAACTAGCAATGATATATGGCACTGAAAAAAGCTACAGGCTCCTGTATGCTGGCTAGGATGCCCAGGGCCCTGGAGGGCTGTGATTTTGGCCCTGCGGGGGGCCCAAAATCACCAAAACGGGCTGGGCCGCAGGCGCTAGCTAGGCTGCTACAGGTGCCTGTATTTACTGTACAGCAGCTAGAAAGAAGCACTAGCCCACCCTGCAGGCCCCAGCCCAGAAGGGCCACCATTTTGCCCAAAATCCCAAAAACGAGCTGGGCCCCAGGCCCCAGCATGGACACGTCCATAGGGAGAGTGACGTGACACATGGAAGCATCCACAGTGGAACCCAGTGGATACATCCACCGCGGTGGATACGTCCTGGGAGGTGGTATACTACCACATATGAGACCTCCTTAGGGCCATCCTCTACCAGGTAGGGATTAGCCTAATGAGGTCTGGTTTGAGGTAGCCTGAAGTGATGGAAGTCAGAGGCAAAGTGCAGCTGGGCGCAGCTTTGCATCAGAAGCGCCAATCACGACCAAACAGATAGAGGTGCACCACCTATAATGGTCGTGCACGCTCATGTTTGACGGAAATGTCGAAGTTTTTAGGTCAATTTTGAAAGTTTTCGCTCATTTGACCCGTCCAAAGTTGTGGGTTGCGTTGCGTTGCACAGTCCAGCATGGTTCTTCCGTGCCTGTGCCTTTTTCTTCCAGCACTCGCCTGTAGCAATAGAAACCACATTTTCAGAAGTTCCGCTTTTCGGAAATTCGCGCTTGTTTTCACTCTGATAGTCATGCGTTTGTTTTCCGGGCTAGGCGGTGTCTGCCGGTTTGTTCCTGTTCGACACGTGCCGCGCAGTTTCTACCGCGGTGGCGTCGACGAACCCCAACTCCGATTTTCTTGATGTCGTTTTTCGATCTTGCGTTATGCGTCTTGGTCAAGTCGTCCGATTTCTTTCCGTGCAGTACATGTGGCCTTCAAAATTCAAGCCTGAAGACGCGAATACCGCCCTTGTTGCCTGGAGTGTTCTCCCTTTTGCGGACAAGGAGGAGTGGAACCGAAAGAAGATATTTGCTGCTGCTTGCACACTCGATTTTTGCCATCACTCACGATCATTGCGTGTAAAGCCTAGGCCCTTTACTAATACATAAATAAAGCCAAATAAGACAGATAAATCAATTAAAAGCAATTAAAAGTTTTAAAAATTTTGGGAGCGGGGAACTCTGCTTCAAGGCGCAGTCGTCTGATATATATCGTACTAAGGCCCTCCGGGCAGGCAGTTCGTACGGTCATTGTCTATGAAATTTTCGGTGGCCAGATACAAGTGAAATTAGTTGATGTAAGAGAGCACGGCGGTAGGAGCCTCCTCTGTTTCAATAAGTGCTGCAACGGTAGCGTACCATTCCTCATCTGCTCGATGTCAGCATTATTCCCAAAACAATTCATACGCTTACTGTCTTCAGTTGATACTGGGTAGACACGGCCGCCATCTAAGATACCTGCCCTACACCCGGTCCCGCCGAAAGACCAGGTTACGCGGGCCACTGCAGCCGCAGCACCGAGTGAACTTGGGATAGTCCTGAACCTGCTCCAACCACCGTCCGTGGTGATGCGCAATGTTGCCGGGCAACTATAGGCTGCCTGCGCTCCGCAAATGTGCTGCTTATCGTTGTCGAACCGCCAACGCAGTCCTAGTTGCGTGACTTCATGCAGCAAGGTCCACGCTGCGACGTGATCCTCCAATTCCTCGCCCATGTGGAACATCGCAGGCGTGGTCAAGGCGACGCCCTCGTCCAGGAGCTGCGGGTATGCGTGATACACCCTATTAGCGTTACAGAATCCAAACTGGTGAGAAGCGGGGTTGCGCAGAATGCCGAGGATGGGGTCATTTGGACATCTAAACACCCTAATTACTGCCGTTGCTGACTTGAGTGTCGTGATACTGTACTGCGCTATGGTGATGGGCGCCGCCACCGGGGTGAATCCGCCAGCCAATTCGAGGAAACGCAGCACTCGGTCCTCATCGCGGCGGTCGATATAAAAGTCCGGCTGGTTCCTGCGGCTCCGCGGTATCGCTCTCATGATCTGTGGGATGACCGAGCCGCCCACCAACGTGTGTGTGGCGAGCAACAACAACCGCACCTCTGCGAAATCCAGCCCGCTCGCAGCGAAAGCAACGGACTGTTCGTGGAAAACGAGCGCCTCTATAGCTATCTTATGATCCCGGCACGTTCGTCCGAAAGAAACCCTGTCTTTTATGTTCAGCTCCCCCAGAATTTGAGCCAGGCATTCGGGGGGCAATTTTTTGATCCACCCGGTGTTTGACCAGTCGACTGTGACAGTGTTAGCTGATGTCGCAGATGCCATACAAACCGTACAGTAGAACAAGGTCGATGAACGAGCGTACTCCAATATCTTCTGTACGCTTGAAGGGTCCCGCAACAACACACGCAGCACCGTGGACGCGTCCACTGTTCGAAGGACTCGGCGCACCTCTTCGGCGTCACGGCAAGCTGCGAGATACGCCTGCACTCGGCGTACTTTGGAGGTCGACATTGAAGCTTGAAGGACTGGCGGGCGCCTGAACGCTGCGCCCTAGACCTCGTGGCTGCGCCTGTGGGGAAGCCCCTAAGTGCTGCGCATTCACGAATTCGAAGACGCATATATATCTATATTTATATATATTTATCCTGGTACCTACCCTTGTCGCAATATCCTGACCCATACATTCTGGTACCTATTGTTGTCGCTTCTGCTCCGACCTCAACTCTAAGCCTTTCCCCCCGTTGCGTGCCTTTCGTTGTTGTCTTCTGCGACAATGTCAGGTGTAGTGTCGTTCTGCTCGTAGTGCAGGCGGGGTGCCTTCCGTCTCGGTTGGACGTGGTCTTGCACGGCGGCCCTTTTTTTGCCCTTAGCCTCTCGGCGTTGCTTGTACTTGACCAAAGCGGGGGCTTCTTCCTCAGATGTACCTGTAATAGTGTTAGTAATCAATCCCCGTGTTCATATGTATAGTTACTGCTGGTTCCGCAAGTGAGAGCGGGATTGATACCGCCGTTCCCCTCAGAGAATAGTGACTCTGGGCTGGACGTATGTCCGCTTGATGTTCCACCTTCGGAGTGGGGCACTGTAGCCTCTATCTGCGCTGAGTCGCCCAAGAGTCCTACCCATATTGGCGTCACGGACTGCCAGACGGGTGGCCCCTGGTCCTCGAGCTCTGGCATCTCGCCCTCGTGGGCCGTTGCAGGCTGCGGCGTGTCTGTGCGAGTATCGTTGAGGTTGGCCATAGCGGGAGGTGTCGCCGGCAGGAAAAGCGGTGTCGCCTTTGGCACCGACTCTCTCCCGGGCTGTGCTTGTGCGTCAGCTTGTACGCCTTCTACAAATAGTCGATAACGCACCGTCTGCGGTACGATTGGCGCGTGAGGTCCCTTTGCATGTGCCGGAGTTGTTGGCCTGTACAGTGGCTCCGTCAACGGCGAGTATGTGTGCTGCTGACATGTTAGTTTTTGTTGCATGGTCATGGAAGGCCGCTCACATCACCCGTCATGAGCCTCGCCCTGTGTTCTTGAGGCCAGTGCGGATTCGCTACCGTGCCCTGCTAACGGTCAGCCATCGGTGCCCCTCCGACGCCGGGAATCTTACATGCTCGTACATCATACGCCGTTCATACTGGCCTGCGGTCTCGACGCCCGCGCCTGCGAATAGCGCGTCGAACCTGGACGGCCCCCGAGAGGTTAGCTCGCTCTGTGAGCTACGTATCAGTGTCGCCGAAAGCCAGTGTCGGCACGACGTACCTGAACTGCAGGCATCCTTCCGGGTTGGGGCGTCATCCCTCGTTGTTCGGTGAATGGGCTGGGCTCAAACTGTTCTGGAGCTCAGAAGCGCAGGCATCGTAGAGTAGAGTTACGTACCACAGGATGAGCTTGCACGCGCGTGTTAGAGCCCAGATCACGGGGAACAGTGGAGATTGGAGACATCAGGGCAGTTTGCGGAGTCTTCGGCGGCCCCACCGTTGTATTTTGTGCCCCCTGTATGTGCCCCTGCTGTTGAGTATGCAAGGGGAACACCGGTCCCGGTAACCCGCCAATAAACTGTCGCGGTACTTGTGAGCCCACGACCGGAGTCCCTGTCGCTGCCCGGGAGCTCGGGAGTTGAAAGCCAGCGGGGGACGGTGAAGTGGAAGACGCATTCCACAGGTGCCCCGTGAGACGCGGAGCTGAAGCCGGGGGGGTTATGTAAGGGTTGCTCAGCGGTGTAGTCGGCGTCTGGTGAGCGAATGCGGCATTGGCAGCCGGAGTACGTGGTCCCCCGGATCCACGGCTGAATCCATGCATATCCGGATGCGATAAGTCTGAGCGGCTACTGTGGTCCCAAGGGGAGGATTGCGCCGCGCCCTGAAAGGGTGGCCACCACGCCTGCGGCGCCGGTGTGGCACCCCTGAAGTACGGGGCTGGTACAATGGGCGCTGCAGAACCTGGGACGAGCGCGCAACCGTCTTGGCTCTGGTTGCCGCTCATATGCGGACCCGTTTGCGCGTCGTTTGCATTAACTCTGCCCGTCAAGAAGCGCGTTGCGTCATGTGATAGATCGTACTCAGGCCGACCACCGCCCATAGCTGCGTTGCCGTGCAGCCTGTGCGGGGTCTGCGGGTGCTGCCAACTGTTCGTTGTAGAGGACGGGCGGGGGAGATGCTCTTGCCCACGGGCCCCTGGATTGTTGCTTGCCATTTGGCGCACTCCATACGGTGTGGCATCGCGGTCAGTGGACGTCGTCACCGAAAAGAATGCCGTTGCCTGTGGCCCATTATGCACGTGCGCGCTCTGCTGGAAAGATCCCGCGGCTGGGAATGAGGCCGCGGATGTAAATGGCGTTGGGCCTGGCTCGGGCAGAGCATGTCGTAGAATCGCAATTTCATCGACTTCCGCTAGGAGACTCATGAGCGATATTCGAGGACGTGGGGGGTACGCGTACCATTGACAGCATGCGTGATGCTCCCCTCCATCCCGAATCTATAGTAGACTATGTGGTAGGACAGCTGCACTACACAGCCGGGCAAGACCTCTGGGATCGCCGACGGTTGCAGCCGCATCCCGTTTGTGTCGAAGACGCTCAAGCTACGGAGGTTATGTGTCCGTAGCGCCTCGTTGAACGCTTGTCGGTGGTCGGTTGGTACGGGCCATTCGCGGGGATCGATGTCGCCTGATGGCACGTGAGGTTATAACTTTTAGAAGACACGTCGGCGTACTAGCAGCTGAGTTTGGCCCTTTCTTCTCCCACATGTGTTTGCAGAACCTGACCTTGGTGAGGTTGTCCTCCTTGACCAGCAAGTGTTCCGGGGCCGCGCAGACCTGGTGCTGCCAGGTGTCCATGTTTTCGACGCCAACGTCATATGCTGCGGCGTACACAGGATCGCGAGCTGCAATATAATCTGCGTGAGACCAGATTCCTATGATCTTACTAAGAGATACACGTACGCGGGCGTTGAACCTGGAACATGTATTTAGCGTTGGTCAGCGGCTTCGCCCACTTGCCGGCAGGGTTATAGTTCCCCAAGGGACCGAGGGCAGGGTGATTGTCGGAGACAACCGCAATGAGGGTGAAGTGGGTGAAAGGCGCCTCGACCTCCTGAGCCGACTGGTTGGGCGGCGGCTTCACACGGATGGTGCGCATAGCTTTTTTCCAGTCGCCCCAGAAATTAGCGGCAAGGCAGGCGCGGTTGGGCATGTAGAAAGGCAGCGTCATAAGACTGCTGTGACGTTGAAAGGAAGGGATAAAGGCGGCAGGAATGTTGGGAGGTACTGAGCTAGACATCGTCGAAGCAGCGGGGTAGTATGGTGAGGCTTCCAAATTTTGGCCTGGCTTTTAAGAGCGAGCGAGTTTAACCGGTCCCATCTTCCCATCTTTTTCGATTCTGTTTTCTTGTCATTACTTGTAGTCAAGACGTTTCTCGCGTACCGTTTTACCCTGTGGCGCAGGCTTGTCGCGTTCTATCGGGCTATGGGGTGGTCCGCAGTCCCCGGTTACGGTCATCGTAGTTCAGTCACCGTTTCTCGCTAAAAGCTCGCCAAGTCAATGGAGGTTATGTTTGCGAGTCTGTTTCCTGCCAGAAGCTTCCAATTTGTAGATTAATGCCCAGGTTCTCGGGCTCTTGACCTATCACCCATGCGTCAGACGCAGAGAGATTCTTCTGATGCTGCCTGGTGGTATCCCAATTTACGGTCGCATGATTTTGCGTTGTCCCTGCAGCCGTCCTCCCCCAGACGGATCGCGTGGGCCAGCGCGATCGCTGTCAGGCCTGTAATTTGTCCCCACACGCTGAAGCATCTATTCCCTTAGCGCTTAGCGCTTGAATCGATTTTGGTGGCTCCTCCGGGCTTATTGCAATTGAAGTGATTTATCCGTGCCTCGGCTGCCGTTTGGGTCGCTCGTCCTCTGTCGCGCCCCGGAAGACCTTGTGTCACGCTGGTCCACGGGTAAATTATGTAGGCCGTTGGCGTTGCAGCGCCGGTACTTTGTAGCTTGGAATTTGAAGGTCGCCAGCTGATTCGGCAGAGTCAGTCCCCAGTTACAGCATCGGGAGGTCCGCGTTCGCCTTTGTCGACCCAGTCTTTTAGCTATGCAGTATCCTCGGGCTCGCCAGTATCAAGCAAGCATTCGCGCATATTTCAGGGTTGTGGAAGAGCACTCTCCTCCTTCGAGGACCCTTGAAGCCTCTGCGGCCCCTGTGGATCGCATTTTTGAAGCTGGGGCTGGCCTAGAAACACAGCCCATCGATGTCGACGCTTGGGACCTCTCGCAACCCATCGACGTCGATGGAGGTGACTGCCCGGAAAGCCAGTAGTCTCGCGTGTACCTCCAGTGTATTGTCGCTGATACTCACAATAGTGGTGACCAATCCTGCGGGACCAGCTGCGGTTCTGGGTACTTCGGCGGCAGACGGTACAGACGACGAAAGCACTTTGTTTCAGTGCCCCATCTGCTGGGATACCTTCACTCAACCTGTAGTGTAAGTAGATCTGCGCCTCGGAGTTTTTGCTGATAAGCTTGCTGCTTCAGGACCTTCTGCATGCACGTTTACTGCTATGCTTGCCTCAAGCGTAACATGCGTGATTCTTTCGCTTGTCCCTTGTGTCGGGACGTTATCGGCGAAGCACCTTTCCGTGACGAGTTGCTTGAACGAGAGCTTGAGGCGGCGCTGAATGATGGATCCGTTGAGCGACCAGCTGTGGTCCCAAGTACGAGAGCGTATAGATGGGATGATGTGGCATTTCCCACGTTGTAGTCTCTCGTACATTCATGTCAACAAGATGTACCGCGACTTACTTACAACCTCGACGTCGGCCTCTTTAGAACCTACTTCGATAGGCAAGCCCAACCGCGTCCCCTTCCTGCAGGCTCTGCCACACACTGTCGCAAAAGCTCAGCACCGGATTTCAGAAGCATAGCGTGGCAACCTACCGCATAAAACTCTTCTTCATCCAGGCGATGTCTCGTCTCTGCGTGTCCCGGACGCCATTTGCGTCCTCGAGCATGAGCAGTACGTCGCCGTGTACTGTACGCCCTCCACTTCCCACCATGTTATCAAAGAGCATATTGGGTGGGCCGACTTCCTTGATCGAGGTCACGAAAATGAGCAGGGAATCCCCATCGCTCAGTTCCTCTTTCCAAGATAACCAGCTGAAGAACGTCGTGCTCCCTACGGACGCGCTTGGTGAAAGCAACGCAGGGCACGACGGGGCGCCAGGCATCCTCGGTGAAATCCAACTCTCAGTCCGAAGGTCGTCCATCGTATGGTATGTCGACACTCCGTGATCAAGGGGGACGTCCACGATCAACGCCTCGCGGCACGACGTCGGAAACAGCACGCCCCGGAAAAGGTGCGAAAATTTCTGGTGCAATACGTGAGCCGTGGTCGTGCTTTCCAAGAAGATCTCACAGGTTCGCTGTGTCCTACAGCATGTGCAATCCTCAGCAGTTGGTTTTCTTTGGGATTCGCTGAAAAGGTTTCGCCGTACGCTGCCGTGGAAAGCAAAGCTCGTGGGAAGCCGTATGTTTCACAGTATGCGTTTTGGCAGGTGCTCCAGGTCCACCCGACCGCGTACTTACTAGGCATGAAGCCTCCATAGGCGTCCAACGCGACCGCATCCAATTTTGTGCTCCATTGAGCAATCCCTATTCGCTCCCCGCCGCGCAGCCTGCGCAGAATCCCTGGACACCACCGTCCGCATGGTTTTGTTCTCATGCTGTCGACGATTTGCCCCGCGTTCATGGTTTGAAGTTGCGTCTTGGCCAGGTCCCGCTCGCTCAATGGTGCGTTAGATCCGTATCGCCATCTAAATGTCTTTCTTGCGCATTCGACAGGGTGCAATGCGATTAGGGCTGAGCGTGTTAACAACGTTGTAGCCAACGAGTGTTTAGCGCCCGCTATATGCCTGAAGACCGTTTCGTCTGCCGTCTCTGTTACCGTGATAGCGGGATAACCAGGCTTCGTAAAAGACCAATGTCTGTCCACCAGGTTGCTATGCCTCGGATACGCCTCCATGTTGTAGCACAGTGTATGCGAAGGCATAACGAAGGGGATTCTTGACTCCGGTGCTGCTTGTGTCCAGCCGCCATGCCTGAGGAAGCGGCGCACCTTCTGCGCACCCTGGCGACATACGACGGTATTCAGATTCCTGGGGAACCATCCTGGGCTGTGTTCCAAGATCCAGAGGGCTCCCGAGCCCGTAATCCCGCCGTGGCCGTCGGTGAGGCACTCCCAAAAAGTGGATATCTCTGTGGGTCGGAAAAAGAGCAAAAGCAGGTTTGTAGTCCGCAACGCCATGGCGAACTGGACGGTGCGGCGTGCTTTATCGCAGACGTGGGAGTAGTTGACAACATCGTCGAAGCGTAGGGTCCGCAGGAAGAGCTCCTCGACCTCAGGGGGTATGGCTGAATACATGATCGAGCTGTATTTGAACTGTTGACCCGTTTGCACAAAACCCTAACTATTATCGTTTACTACTACTAGTACTACGTAGCCATAGTTTGACCTCGGTTTGGACAATCGCTATTCCTGCACTCTTTACTGACTCTCCACAATGTCCTGTCGTGCTGGAATGGTACCTGCTCAGCGTTCGCGGACCGGGCAAAACGTGCCACTCCTTTCAAGCCTGCCACCATTCTCCAACTTCGAGGACATTCGGCTCCGCAAGCGTGTTTGACGTGGACGTTTGTCGTAGCCAGAGATGTATAATCACGTAGGGGCGCTGTGGTCAATCCATCGAATTCCTCATAACTTTGGAGGCTTCTTACGACCGCTGGCCAAGCCAGCAGTCCTTCCCGTGAAGTGGTCAAGCGAGGAACGAAGCACAGGAGATGGCTCCGCGTAAGGATGTTCATCTGCGACGTGACTCTTGACGCCAAGAGAGCAGGCAGAACGCTGGGAGCTAGCGTGCACAGTGCCGTGATCATACGGCCCTAGAATGAAGTCAGCGCCGGCGGTGAAATTCGTCACGAGTACGCGCCCTCCTCGCAAACTGGTGGAATGACACTGCAAGCCCCATGTACTCTGTTCGCCGTATCAACCCACTCAGCCTGCTATCATAGTGTCAGCTATGTTTCGTCCATCTTCAAGGACGTACTGGGTATACCCACAATCATCGCAGAGAAAGCGGATGAGTTTGGCGATTCGGGCCCTTGTAACCAGCAGATTCATGTTCGACGCCGGCGCGGGTTGTGGATCCTTCGCGGCGAATATGAGCAATCTTTGAACGATGGAGCCGACGACCCCTGCTGCTTCGCCGTCCGCGATTTCGAAGAGCCTCGTCGTTAATTGGCCGTGGCCCTTCACGGCGTTCGTGTTGCCGCCCTCGATTAAGAAAGGCTCTATCAGCCTTACTACGCGCTCTTGGAAAAGTTCGCGGGCCGCAATACGTAAACGTCTGTTCACGGCGGCGAGGGAGGTAAACTCCATGTACTGGCAGTGTCGTAGGACTTGCAGAGTGGCCTCCTTAGAAAGGATCGTTCCAGAAGAGCACTGCATGGCCAGATGTCACAACGCGCGCGGCTGCTAAATACACTGATTTCCTACTAAACCCTCCTCGATCAATCTATCTCTTGTCGAATCAGCGATCTCTTCGTAGTAGCACTAGGTTCTTACCGTTGAACTATCACTGTTACAACTTCCTCGTCACCTGGGCTCATACTGGCCAGTGGGCTAAGTCCGCCTAAGCGGCCATGTTTTAAGACCAGGACGTTTCCCCTGAAGGGCTTCGTCAAAGCAGGGCAGAGACGATGGATCTGCTCGTTTACAGGATGCCACCAGTGACGTCCCTGATCTACGAGGCGCAGCTGGGGTGCAACACACACGGTGTACGCGTGCATAAGCCTATGCTCGGATTCCAGTGGCCACCGCTCGATTGTAATACGTGTGTCGGCTAGGACGGTGACCGCGCTCTCCCCCCTTGTTTCATGGGGAATCCACCAAGAACTGTCCATGTCGTCTGGACCTGAGGCGGAGGTGATACCTAGTCGAGCAGGCACTTCAACAAGTGTTGGGCTGTCACATCCCGCGCCGTATAAAAGACCTGTATAAAAGAGCACGAGAGGCTGGAGTTCTTAGTATAAAGGCTCGCGGGCGGCCCAATCGACAAGTGCGTACTGGCTTTTGGGCGCGTAAGTCGTCCGCCACCCGACGTTGGTGGCCTTTGGTGTAAAGATCAATCATATGGAGGGCGCCTATCAGACGCATGTCTTTCAATGTCTTTGTAGACACTCGTATTAGTATGATTACAGTCCGTACGTCAGGTGCCTAGTACAGTAGGGTTCTGTGATAAAAGTGGACTTGGTGGCCGCCTGTCTTCCAACGCTCCTTGTAGTGGGCGAACGATTAAGAACGCGGCTGTGCTTGGCGCCCTCGCAAGTGCTGAATATATCTGCCAGTAGTTCTGTTTATCGTGGTAGACCTCCGAGCCGAAATCTGCGAAGAACCTCTCAAAGTGCATGCCCTCCGCTTCGTAAAGGGTCAAGGCCAACGCAGCTCTCATGCTTAGTTGCGTCCGCTGGATTCGTGTGTTGTCTCCGTCGACGGTGTCGAGGGGAAATGCTCTTGTGCAAACTGGGACATCGAAGTCGGCAGCGGCACCCGTCCCAACCACGCGACAGATGACGACAGGTATGCCCTGAAGACGCTGGATCCGCTCACCCACGTTTGAGACCTGAGCACCGTCCGTCCTGACCTCGACCACCGTGGCCAATACCAAATCCCCCTCCGGATTTCGTACCAACACAGGCATCCCCACCGTAAGATAGATCTCACTCGGTAGATTTGCTGTTTGTTTGACGGGTAAGTTGGCTATGCCTCGATGTTCCGCATCGGTCAGTTCGCGGTTTCCTCGCAGGTCCCGAGAGCGGACGCTGTACAACGCCGAATTGGAGATCCTGGCCAGCTTGCGCAGCGCCGCACCATTCCAGACTTGAGCGAGATTTTCATTCACTGTAATGAGCGGGGCCGTTGCCCAGGGCGGTGCGTGAAAATCAGGTAGGCTCGCGTTTTTGTGCATTAGAAGCCTGGCTTCGATGACCTCTGCGTCGTCGGTGTTCAAACTACCTCGTCGTAATCTGCTAAGAATGTTTTCCCAGCCCGCCTCTTGGACGCCGGCTGGTAACGCCAGCGATGTGACAGTGAAGGAGCTAATCAGCGTTTTGGCAGATGCGCGACCTGGTGCTGGTTCGCGGTACAGGGATTCCCAGTGTCGCAAGGCGGGAGGTAGGAGGTGTAGGTCCCCTAACATTATGACGTTTAAGCCCCCAAACGGGAGCCCTGCGCCCTGTAGTCCTGAGTCTGATCTAGTCTTGGTAATCCGCGTAGCGAGTTGCACCAGTCTCGAGTGAGACAGAAGGGATATATGGTCGATGACGAGGTAGCGTGCCGAGCAGATTCGCTTTTTTATCGCGGCTGTCACAGTAGGAAGTCGTGATGTGGATGAAACTGGCAGTCCTGCCCAGCAGCCGACTGGTTGACCACCGACGGCGCTCGCGGTCGTCGAAGATAGGGCTGTAACGGCAAGCAAGTCTGTTACACCCAGGCTGTCGAAGAGCCCGGCGATCGCCCGAGCAAGGGCGGTTTTTTCCGCACTGAGAAGGTCCGTGCACGAGGAGCAACAGCTGTGGCACTGATTCGCCATCGAGAGAGCGCCTCAGATGGTCTTCCACGTTGTCGAACACGGCTTGCTGACTTGGTGTCCGAGCTCGGGGGAGCGGCGGGCTACTAGCCATGGCCAGGGCCTGCCAGGGCATGGCAGTGGATGCACGCGCTGGGAATATCTTAGCCGCGTAGGCAATGTCCATGGCGCCTGCTGAATATACGGTCTGCTCAACGTCCATGACGGTAACAAAGCAAGTGTCGTGATCGTGGGGTACATGTATGTTACCGAAGCACCGGCACGGCCTTTTTTTTGTCTCCACCATTGGGTCGGGTTCGAGTTCCACTCAGCGCTTTGAAGCTAGGAAGCCCTGCGAGCTGTTTGAGTCTCGTTCGCTACGGAAACCTTGAATTGGACCATGGCTCACAACTAAATTACGTGCTCGTCCCTGCAACCTGAGTGCGCAAGATTGCACGCCACTGCTCAAACTCTCCGGGTTCGAACGCCGCAAAAGTGAGCCGTGTTTCAGGCGGGGGAGCAGACAGGTAGGACAACACATATAAGTGGGCGGTTCCTGTGCCCTGGATTTCGGTACGAAAGACGCCATCGGAGTCCAACGTTGTTCTAGCGACATACGGGCGGCCCCTGAACAGAAATCCGAAGCGCATGGATGTAGATGCAAGAAGACGAGCTGCCGGACGCCGATATAAGTCACGTATATTGTGTGGTATGTATATATGTGGTATGTATATATATTCCAAGACAATACACGTTTTGGTATTCAAGACCACGTAAGCTTCAATGTAGCGGAGAATAACTACGTCGCATTATTTAGTCGCAGTATTTATTTCTTCTGCCGCGGACGGTCGCAGAGTGGGTTTTCGCAGCGCGTCCCAAGGCGAAACCGCATCGTCGTGTTTCCAATAGCTGACAGCATCGGGTCCTCCTCGTCGTCTAAGCCGTCCATTCCTCCCCACTGAATCTTACTGATTGTGCGGAGCCTGTGTACAGAACGCCAGATGGCGGTACACTCTGTGCCGCAAGGGCGACCGAGTCCTGCGGTGGAAGCGCTCAGTCTTGTCGAACCCACGAAGCGAGCTGACGCTCGGTACGTCGAGTGTGGAGTCCTGGGGGGTGTGACGGGGTGTTGTAAAGCATATGGACGTAGGCCAGCGATATGGTGCTGGTCGGACGTGGCCCGTAAGTATGGGCATATAAGTTGGAAAGGTGCGAGGGCGATCTTTTGGTCTGTGTTGGGTGCGGCGAAAAAAAGGTGGCCTAAATGCCAGTCGCGCGCTGTCGTCAACGTGATTGATAGCCCCTGAGTTCAGGCTAGATTGGTCAGGGGTAGATGTTGTACGCGGTGGCCACGTACAGGTGTTTGAGGATGCACAAGTGTGTAGTAGCGCCGCCCCGCGTTTTCATATGCTCCTGTGCACGCACTGTCGCGCGCGATGGTGAACCCTCTCGTGTCTACCAAGTAGCGGAACCACTGTCGCCGGTGGTGGTGTACAGTGATGATGTTGAGGTTGTCGGGCCCCTCAGGATCGGACAGGACAGAGGCCACCGCCAACGCAATTGACCCTACAATCCAGCTTTGGGTCTCCTCGAGGGCGTGGAAGAATCCGCGCAATGACCAGTCGTGCAAGGTGGGAGGCGATCTGTCGATCCTCGCAAAGAAAGGCGCGGTATAGCGGGTGACGCGGCCTTTTAGATAGGTCTTTCTATACAGGTATGACTTTTGGTCGACGACGCCGAACTCAATGAGGTCCAGGAGCGCCAGGAACTGGAGCATATAGAGGACTAAGTCGGGCGTGTTCCAGAAGGCATGTGGAAGTTTGTGTTGTCTGGTAAGACGTCTTACGCCTTGGACGCGCAGTGTGGCTCGTGCTGAAATGGTGGGTGCCATGGTTGTTCGTGAACATACAGCAGTGAGCTTTTAAGCTTTTCAATCAAGACTTCCCATACAGGGTCTCGTACATAGCGATTATTAGTGATTCTGGTTTATGCGTTGCTGATCGCGGAAGAGCCTATTGAAAATCATGAGATGGGCGGAGTACGATGCGTAGCTTACGAACGCGGCTATAATCCAAGTGATCCCGATCCAGTGTTGGTCTTCTACGTCCACTAGGACTTTTTTGGAGGTCGATCCGTGTCGGAATATGAGAACGTTGCCACGCCACGGTGTTTCCATATCGGGGGCGAGCTGGGTCATAGCTTGATTGATGGGGTGAACGTTAGGTCCGGTCCGCCTCTGATGAGTAAACACGAATGTGTACGAGTTTTTGAGATCGCGCGGTGCGTCGGTCGGGAAGCGATCGACGCGCAGAGTAGTGCGCGCAATCTCAGATGTCGCGGAAGCGAGGCCACGCCCGGCATCCAGCCACATTTCAACGTCAACGTCTTCAATAGTCTGGGCGCGCTTCACGCCGTCCTGGAGCGCGACCCTGACCCAGACCCGAGGCTGCACTTGGTCGCCGTCTGGTATTAGCCAGGCCTTGATTGTTCCGCGGCCGTCCTTGATACCTGGTTAAAGGTAGGACCTATGTGGTTGACACAAAACGTACGTCGACGGCGTCTTCTACTTGTCCACGCGTAAACGTCACTTTTTCCCATTCCATCCGGGGAATCAACGTAGTCGGCGAGTTAAGCATGGACATGGGAGTCAAGGAAAGCGGGTCTGTTTCAGGTGGTCGTGCGTGGAAGATATAGTTGCGAGGAAAGTAGTGGGCTAAGCCATAATGACTACTTCCATCAAAGCATCAGTTCCACCGTTTTCCCACACAACCCCTTTACATCGACGACATTCGTCGGCGACGCTCGTGTTCTGGATGCTCGGTCCAAGCGTGGACAGCGACTATCGAGATTTGGATGCGTCGCAGCCGGGGCTTGAGGTACGCTCGTGCTGTTCTGAGTTGCAGCGCGTACGACATGTTCAGCAAGTAATGTATGTCCAAAGCCGCTAACACGCTTATCAACTTTGGCCGAGGTTTTCAAGGAAAGCAGGCCATACGGTTAACCCTATAGCTGGGTGTACAAAGGCCGCTTTCAAGTGCGTCGAGATAAGCTCCAAGGGCTGCTTCATTGTTTTTTGAGGCGGGCCTCGCGTAATGTGCGGGGGGGAACTGGCTCAAGAGGAGCAACATGCGTTGGCGCTCGAACGAGGAGGCGTCCCTTTTAAACACAGTCGCTGGCTTCGAGCTCGCTTCCCATTTTCCAACCGCAATACATTTGTGATGCCTTGTGATGATACCTCCTTACAGAACTAGCTTGCCGCGAACGCATTTCGATTACTCTGCATCATGACTTGGTCCCGCTTCAACTTTCTCGGAGTCCTCTGTCCGACGCCTATGATTTCTGTGTCAGCTGACCGACACAACAACGAGTGTGTCTCGCGTAGTACCTGGGTGGGTGGCCGCCGGTAGATATGCGCGCAGTCCGACGTTTCTTTTTGGGAGTGTGCGGCTCTGCGCTCTGTTCGAGCAAAGGGTTCATTGCAGATGTCGACGGTTCGGCGTCCGGGCCGGAAGCATTCGAGGCTGTGCGTTTGCGGCGTCGGGCCTGTGTCGGACTGTACGGCAGGGGAGGTGAAACTGAGCCTTGAAGAAGACGCCTGCTCCTGCGGCGAACAGCGTGCGGCGCCTCGCCGGAGTCGAACAAGAGTAGCTCCGCGGCGAGCATATAGTATGTCTGTGGAAGATGAGCATGCTATGGAAGATCCCGCCCCGCGCACGGCGACACTCACTCTCGTGAAGGGACTCCAAGTGGTCTCGTACTTGTGCAGGGTCGCTGTGCAAACCACCCAATCCCCAACTTGCAGCGTCCACTCGCCGTCGCCTACCGGTGTCCGAGTCTGGAGTTCGCCGTTGACCTGTTCATAGACGCGACATCGCTTTACATTGAGTTCATCGACGTCGACCACAAGCTGTCTTCCACCAGCAGCGCTCTCGCGATCCGAGTCGGTGCACGTAACCACCTCCGGGGTCTTCTGAGATTGCTGTTAGATAAGACAAACGTGGCGCCGGGGTCGTCCTACCCCGCCATGTAATTCGTCTTGTTCATCGTCGTACCTGACGGCCCTGGCGACTTCATAGAGCTGGTCCCTAAATGCTCTAGTAACATTTTCAGGCGCCTGCTCGCAGCAGAGCTTGAATGTACGCCGGTCGGCCTCCCACTCCTTTGCAGTGTCATACTATGAGCAACATGACCGAACGACGTATAGCGTAGCGCGTACCACTGTCTGCGCCACGCGGCCAAAGACCACAGTTTGGAAGGGGCCGCCGTCTGACCACGTGTACACAGATTCGTGCCGCTTGTACGAACGAAAGACCGGTGAATGGAAGTCCACGCGATGACTGGACTTGCATAGGGCTGGTATTGACGAAGAAGCCAGGTAGAGCATCAACGACTCGAAATTCTGAATGTCGGGGGGGAACTGCATTGTCGGCAGCGCCTCTGTTAGCACCGTCTCTTTTTATTTGCATCGTAAAACCGGTCCCGATGTTATAGAACGATCGTATCGGGCGACCCAGCGGAGGTAGAGTCTGCTGGATGTACGCAGATGCGGCAGCAGAGAGCGAGTGTGTAAGCGTTATCATCAAATCTTCATCAAATCTGCCGCACACAGCTGTGCCACCGATAGCGTCATCCGCCCGTGTATCGGGCAAGTCTATCGGGGTCTGCGCTGCACATTTTCAGCCGACCCCGTTTTCAGCTCTCGCGGTCTCGAACGTTGCGCTTGAGATGGTAAATTTGAGCACGAACGGTTTTTGATAGTATGTCTACGCAATATTTATCTCCGAGAACCACGGAGTAGGGTACCACGGTGCCTCCAAGTAGCTCTCAAACGGTGAGGTGACGCTGACCAGGACACCGTCTTCTCGGGTCCACGTGCACCAATTGTTGCTGAAGATGCCGTCCGATGGTGGGGTCACCAACTTCGCCGGGCTGTCGCCCGCCCTGGCAAGAAGCAATTGTAAAATCTCGTGAACTGTATCCGGTGTTACCGGTCCAGGATGCATGACGACACGCAAGTGAGGGAGGACCAGAATCCCTTCCAGCATACAACTTCGTACTGCAGCGAGAAAGCCGGCATCCCCGTGGCGGCCATCGAATTCTACAACATGTTTCGTGGCGCGCAGAATCAAGTTCCAGTTTTCTGCGGTGGCCGGCGCGACGGACACAGTGATCCTTCGGGCCCGGTTTAGAAATGCAGCGCAGCTTGCAATTGTAACCGGTGTGGACGCATGGCCGGAAATTGAAAGGTCGAACTGCTGAAGCATAGGTGCGTCTATCAATGCTGTGACTTCGCCGCACGCATCCAAAGCAAAATCGACAACGAGGTGTGTCAAGAGGGGTAGGGTGACGGGGAGATGTGGCGTGTCGGTAAGGCAAGTGACGGTCAGCAACGACAGCTCTCGGAGGCCCCACAGTTCCACAAACAGTCTCCGCAGCTCTGCCCATGTAATGCCTGCCTGCGACCAGATATCATGAAGTTGTAACTTTGTCAACGTGCGAAAAATGAAGGGTCCGCCTCCGACTGCAGCGCCGTCGAGCCTCATTAGCGTAAGACACGGTGAGTTAGGCCAAAGTTCTGGCAGCACGGTCTCGGTGTTGCCTGGGCGTTGCACGTCAACTTGCAGATACCGCAAAACTACCGGTTCCCATTCCCTCATCTGCACGAGCAATACATCGGCGGCGTCTTGGTCGGGAACTTTGATTCGCAGGCGCACGACGCGGCCGAACGAGGGCCGGATGTGCAATGCCAGGAAGGCGGCGAATTCGGGAAGTGTGCGGTGGGTCAGTCCCCCACGTCCAATAGCGCGATCGGAGTAGTAGTCAGTGTCGAGGACGACGGTGAGGTGCGCCTGTTGGGCTTTCTGCAGACAAAAGTCGATGTATGCCGATTTCGAGAGGCGGATGACGAGGAGTCGTGCCCAGTGGCGCGGATTGGAGTAAACCGCGGTGTGGAAGATCCTCGAAATCAGGGCTATGTCTCGGCGTCGCTCTGCTAATACCCAGGGTGTTTCACTGTAGTCTAGCGCTGCAGCAATGATTTCACTTTGTACCTCGGAAGGAATGTTCTCCATAGGAGCCCAAAAGTTGAACTTCAAGACATATAGGAGGCTGCAATGAACTGGGTGTTGATAACAGGAGTCCTGCTATTTGTTTCAGAATGATCAAAAGCAGTGTCTGTGAACTGCGCATGCTATCAGTGCGATCGGTACGTCCATTGAGACGATCCTGACTCCAGTGCGACGGTCCCGACATATTGCGAACGGTATTGCGAACGGTACTGTCATTATTGTGATTTTATTGATATGTTATTACTGCTATAGCGCTGTGGGCTCAGTCACCAGAGCCGCTAAACGTTCCATGTGTGTGACCCAGCGGCGTACTAACGATACGGTGAGCCCGACGGTGACCGAAGGTCTTCAAATAAACCAACGTACCTTTCGTACAAGCAGCACGCTCAATAGGTCCTTTGCGGGTGTCCAATATACCCAGAACGCACCCAGTCCCGGCCATGGACCAGCATGTGCGCTCGGGCTGGACGCAGTCTTCCGTGTACTCCCAGTCAGGGAAAGGAAGATGAAGGCACCCGGAGTCGTCGGTCGTCCGGAGGGTCGCAGGACACGATGGGTCAGAACCGCAGACATGGCGCTCCTCGTATTCCTCAAAAGAATATCTGAAAGACCGCTTCTGGTATTTGTGCAAGATGCTCCAGGCATGGACGTGCCCGGCCAAGGTGTCAGTCAAGGGGAAACGGGCAGAGGTTGTTATGGATACGCCACTCAGGGTGATGCGAGGATATCCGTGCCAGACGCCGGCGCCAGTCCATGCCCCGATAACGCAGGTCCCGTGAAACTGGCCTATTGCATCGAAGGGGTTGCTTGAGAGGGACTCGATGATATTGACCTTGAGTCCTGCGTGTGAGGTGAGTCCCCATATCCTTCCAACGCCCACCGCATGTTGGTATTCTTCCAAGAAGGTCGACAGGCCATAGCGTCCGGAGTTGCAGAGAAAGCGGAGGAGCTCAAAGCCGCCTCCGCTTTTCGTGAAGAAATCCAGGTCACCCGGCTTGAACGAGGGCGAAGGCTGCAGCAGAGCAACCACAGCCGAACCGGATATTACGGAACCGGTCGCTGTCAGCATAAGGCGCACTTCCTCGAAGCTCAGGTCGAATGGTGTTAGAATAACTCTCGCGGTGTCTTGCAGAAGTTGTGCCGACAGCTGACCTGTACGCCGCGATGCCTGGGTCATGCGTACGCGATCTAACACTGGGAGGTGGCGCAGGATTTTGAGAGCGAGCTCAGTGGGAAGTTTGTCGAAGCCTAAGTAATGAGATGAGCCTTACACGGGTAGCTAGAGACACAGACGGACCTGCGCGGTCATGAGAAGCGTTGGGGACCCGGCCGTCGATGTGCTTTGGGCCAGAGTCTAAGGTAGCGATTAGTGTAGGAAGGGTGCAGATACGCCGTTGGTTCCAGACTCACGCAAAATATCAGTCTCAGGGTCGAGGCCGTCTCCCATGTCGTCGTCGCGGGAAGACGCGTCGCCGTCATCGCTGTTGGTGTAGCTGTCGGCGTCGCTGCAGCTATCTTCCTCCATCGGGCTTTTGGAGACGAAGTCGACGAAGTCCACGATCTGTTTATGCAGCGGCGCCGACATCAGCGCCGTCTCGAACAGGCGGGCAGGCGACATGGTGTAAAGAACGCGTCGGACGTCACGACCAGAAGTATGACTTTTCAAAAAGACCAGTTGGTCCTTCCACGCCGGCAGCTCATCGAAAGGCACCACTATGGGAAAGCGGGTCAGACAATGACCTGCATTAACCATCGGCGCGACGTACTAACGGAAGCCGGCGTTATGAACTAGGAGTAAAACAAGGAGTAAAACACCTGCGCCGAGTGGTATAAGACCACGCCGGAGCGTGGCCTCTCCAGGTCGAAAATCAGGGTCACGGAAGAACTGCCAACACAGTGGTCGTGAGTCAGATGATTTTAGCAGTTGAGACTGACGTAACTTATATGACAATGCCCACGACATCAAATCTGATAAGGCCTAAAGTGACATTGTCTGGATGTATCAGGATGTATCGCTAGACCAGAACTGCTGGGCAAGCTTAACCACTTAAAGCAGGCCACACTTCCTTGTCGTGCCCGGAACAACGGCCGGCGCGCGTCACGATGCTCACTAGCTCGTCGCTTCGAATTTGATGCTAGAGAAGGCCGTCTTCCTCATCCGTGTCGTCGGCTGTTGGATTACCTTCATCTGCCATTCGTCTGCGTCCAAAAGGCTAGAAGCAAGGCAGTTCATAAGTAACGTCCAGTGATTGACAGTGATTGAGGAGAGGAACAATCTGACGATATCAAGAACGCTCGCCAAATCGGGAGGGTCAACGTCTTCGAAATCTCCCTGACCGGCTGCACACTGCACAGCCAGGCCGTTACCCCGCCAGGGTTTTGGCGAGTAGCCGACAGTTAATGTGGTGGGTCGGGTGAGCAAATATGCGGGTAGGCGCGCTGCCCATGCGGCCGACCTGATCAGGAAAGATGAGCAACATCGGTCGGGGAAGGGGAGTCCGCAGGAGGCGTGGTCGATCGTCGTGCAGCAACGAGTCAGGTCGAGAGTTGAGAACTGCTTTATGCCTCGGGTTCGTTGCAGGTAGGTACCCTATATCTCGCGTGAATGTCAAACTTAAGGAAGGAGCAAGGACTAACTGGTGGTACCTCCGCAGCCTTGGCGTTCAAGTGCAAGACGTCTTGCGAGGTCGCAAGGGCCAAAACACCGAGCAGCGGCATTGAAGGGATGTCGAAGCGTTTTAGGGGTACTGTGACATCAATAACAGGATCGCCTCTCTCGAATCCCTGTCTCAGTAGCACAAATGGAGTCGCCCGCTGAGCTTCAGGCCGACGTCAGCGAGCCGTCCATCGAGTCCGCCTTCCACACCTTCACTATCCCGCAAGTCCTATCTGTAGTTGGAGACTTCGTTCGGTTACCCAGAGCAGCGAAGCGCAGCAGGAAGGAACTCTTCGCCACGTTAACAGATTGTTCTGCAGCAACCCTGCGAAACATTCGTGCAGCCGCGTTGGATCGGAGTGGGACGAAGAGAAAGGCAGGGACGAGTGACCCTGTGGCGCGCAAGCGAGCAAGAGTAACAGCAGAACCGCCTGACGAGCCCGATGTCGATGTCGATATGGATATTCTTGACGGGCCGTTCTTCAGACCTCCTGTCGCGGAACAGTTAGAAGCGGGGATAGCCAGGTAAGGGGAGCGGACCTTTGATTCCTTGTGCTCATAACTGTACAGAATGATTGACCGCACGGGCAATGCCGCGCTGGCGAAGCAAGTTTGCATGGTCTGCGCACGCAAGCTCTTCGCGCGCTTCCTGGTAGAGATGCAAGTGAAGGACATACCGAACAGTCGGCGGCTCGTACCTCGACGAAGCCACCCTGCGCACGACTTATACGCGGGCATGCTACTCCACGCCGACGCGGTGGACGTAGCGCAGACGTTCATCTGCCTAGATTGTAAACGGAAACTTGTGCTTGATGAAGTACCTCCTTTGTCCCTCGCCAACGGAATGTGGCTTGGACGAGTTCCCTTCCAACTGGCAATCTTGACGCTTCCCGAGCGCCTCCTCATTGCGCTCTATTTCCCAGCGGCCTACGTCGTTAAGCTTTGGCCGAAGAAAGCGGGTGCTCAACAATGGGATCGACGGAGTGTCAACAGCGGTTTGAAGGGCAACGTCTCGACCTATCGGTTGAATACAGCGGAGATTGCGGGGATTGTTTCTGGGACGACAATGCCTCCGTCGCCTCGCATTCTTGCGGCGACTATCGGTGTTACGTTTGTAGGGGCAGGAAATCGTCCATTGGGTGTCCTCCCAGATTTTTTTCGTGTTAGACGGCAAAGGGTGTTCGAAGCGCTCCTGTGGCTGCAAAGTAACAATGACTTGTACCGCGACATCAACATATCGCCTGAACAACTCAAGCTCCTGCCTGAAAATGGAGTGCCGCTCGAAATTTTGGAGAACGCGCGTTACACAAACGACATCGCTGCGTTAGAGAGGGAACAGGCTGGCTACGTGCCGCCGGACCCAGCGGATCGGCCTAGCGCGGCCGCGGGCGACGCCGAACGTACGGCATAACCGTTTCTGGGGATGGTAGACTCATTGCGCTATAGGCATCTTAACTGAGGACCCCGCCGAGAATGAAGAAATAGACGACGAGACATACGGTGAGTCAGAGGTTTCCTTGATATGCAGCATCTCAAAAGTAGCAGATCCGGGCGTCTTTCCACTGCAGGCACACGGAGTGGTCGATGTCCAGGCGGACTCTGTGCCGGACAATGATGTACGAGCGCACGCTTTCGCGAACATGACTTCCCGCCGCGTAAAGGACGACTTTCTCATCCGTAAGGGCAGTGCCTTCATCAACGAGTACCCGCGACTGGACGAACAAGGCCACCGTTTCGACGGCGGTCCCGGCAACCCTAACCATATGCTGGGTGCCTACCCTGTGCTCTTCCCCTATGGCAAAGGAGGGCTGGAAGTCGAACGCGACGCCGATGTGCCATACGAGAGTCATGTCCGTTGGGCGCTGCAATACAGTGACGGAAGGTTTCGGAAACATCTGCATTTCATCTTCCAGGCATTCGGCGTCATACAAAAACGTGAAGTGTGCAGATCTGCAGCAATCCAGATAAAGCGCTCAGCGTTCGTCGCTAACACCGTCTCCTTCCTCAAGCTGGGGCCCAAAGATTTTCTGCAAGCCAGTGCGGAAGAGACACGCAAAGTGCCTTTCAGCAACCCTGTGATCCGCGCACTACGAAAGCAGCTGACGTCGCTGCGGGCCAGGGTTCCAGGGACAGACGAGTCCAGGATCTCGATCCGAGGCCAAGTGTGGGGCATGAACTTGATGTTTAACCCACCGAGCATCTGGGTGACGCTCAACTTGGCGGATACCTCCGATCCCGTGGCGCAAGTTCTAGCAGGTGCAGAGATAGACCTAGACCGGTTCGTAGAGACTGCGGGCCCCGACCGCGCTGCACGCGCTATTGCTATTGCGAGGGATCCTTTCGCAGCGGCGGAATTTTTCCACGTCACAATCAGCACCATCATAGAAGAACTGTTTGGCATGACTGCGAACCGTAAGGGAAAGCCTCTGCGGGAGGAGGGGATCGTCGGTTTTGTCAACGGGTACATCGGGACAGTGGAGGCGCAAGCGCGAGGAACACTGCATCTACACATACTGTTCTGGCTCCGAGGCGCACCCACGGCGGAGGGCATGAGAAGAGCGCTGCAGTCCGACGCCTTCCGCCGCAAGGTGACAGCCTTTCTGAAAGAAACAATCCGTGCGGACATCCGCGGCACCACGGCCGAAACCGTCCTCCAGATCCCGAGCAAGTCGGCCGTTTCGTACTCGAGGCCCGAAGACCCCAGGTTACCAAACTATGCGACCAGAAGGAACGCAGCAGAGGCGACTATCGCAAGAGTCGTCCAAGTACACGGCTGCACCCCGAACGCATGCCAGAAAATACGGAATGGACGCGTCATCTGCAAGAGGCGAGCACCATGGCAGCTGGCTTCCGAAGATTGGATCTTGCCCACCGGAGACTGGGGTCCGCGGCGCGTGTTCGCGTACATGAACCCCTGGAATCCATCTCTCCTACAAGTCACTCGAGCTAACCACGATATTAAAATCGTCACCAACGGTCAAGACACGAAGGACATTACCTTTTACATCACCATGTACATCGCTAAGAAACAGAACCAAGCCAGCAACGCGTCCGCACTGCTTGCCAAGAGCTTTGCGTTTCGAGCTCAGAACACGGTCGACGGCGCAAACGCCCGCGAGATTAACAAGAGAATGATACAACAGTGTGCGAACACATTGAGCCGGGAGCAGGAGTTAAGTGGCCCAGAAGTGGTTAGCTACTTGATGGGCTGGGACGATCGTTTCATCTCCCACAACTTTGCTGTAATCTACTGGGATGAAGTGACATCGGCTCTGCGCCGAAGATTTCCAGGCTTGGAGCAAAAAAGGTAAGATCAGAGTTGTTTGGCTTGCATACACTGATGTCAAATCGTTGTCAGCGTGTTATCCAGGACGGCAGAGCAACTGGGCCAAGGCAGACCAACGGAGGCGACGGACACCACTCACGTGCGTTGCGAAGCCGAAGTTATGTTTAACGTGCACTGAACATTCCGTAGGATCCTACTGTCAGAATACAAGTTGAGGACGGCGTATTCGTCCTGAAAGATCAACTGAAGGAGTACACCGACCGAGCGGAAGCTCTGGAGAACATGAGTTACTTTGAGTATCACGTGGAAACTTACGACGCTAAGCCGCTCAAAACAACTGCGGGCGCAGAATCGGAAGAACAAGATGTTGGTGACGACAGGCCTCGACGGCCAGGGCGACCGTCCGGGAAACGTTTTCCGTACCTTGATTCCGCGAAGCGTAAGGGTTGCCGTATGATTCGCGCACAACAACTGGAAACAATGCCGCATTTCATTGGTCGCTGGTTTCCACGCAAGGATAGCGGCGAGTACTACTGTGCGAATCTCTTGGCCTTGTTGAAACCGTGGAGAGACTTGGGAGACTTGCAGGCTGAAGACGGGACGTTCCGAACGGCCTTCGATGCGTTCATGCAAGGCGCCAGCTTGTCCGTGAAGCGCATCGTTGCTAACGTCAACTACTTCCATGAATGTTCGGATGGTGCGCGGATTCCAAGAGGTGCACCGTCTGAGATCCTCACTGGAGGCATCGCATTGAACGACGAGATTCGTCGCGCGATGGAGACCGAAGCAGGCGCGGAGGAGGACTGTGAATTGACTGAGGCCGACGTGGACGCCGCCCGGAACACTGCGTACGCTGCGAGGGACTATGTGTACGGTATAGGGGCGATGAATGTGGCCCACGGGCTGGGCATTTTCGATCCGAACCCCGGAATCAGGGCAAATGCTCCGCTGGCCGCGAAGGCGACGTTTGAAGAAACCTTGATGTACGCCGAATGGGGGGCGAAACTCAAAGGCATGACTCGACGCGCTGAGCTGGTAGTAGTCAACACCGTTGATAATCCCGGAGCGGAGGCATGCGTGACGGCCGGCCCCGCTACTGAACTGGCACCGGGGGTTGTCGCAGATCGGACAGCGCTTCCTATCATGATGAGGTCGGCGGCCCAGCAAGCGTCGTTGGATCTGCTGAACAAGGAACAGCGGCGGGCGCACGACATCATCGAAAATCACTTGGTCCGTACCTTGACAGACGTGCGTCAGCCGCAGCTGTTGATGATGGTAAGAGGCGAGGGGGGGACAGGGAAAACCGTCCTTCTCAACGCACTTGCCGATACATTCGAGTTCCACGAAGCCTCTGCGATGTTGGCCAAAACTGCGACGACGGGTGTAGCAGCCAGTTTGGTCGGAGGGCAGACAGTGCACGGCTGGGCCGTCCTACCTGTCAGGGCGGCAGATACTCCAATGTGCGCTGACCGAGCGCCTCCGGTAACCATCGAAAAGCGCAAGACGAATATATTGCCCGTCAAGTATCTCAACATAGATGAATGCTCCATGCTGACAAAACAGTTGCTGGCGCAATTATCCCAGGTGGTCGGTCAAGTTAAAGCCAGCGACGGCGACGGCGATCCGTCGAGGCCGTTCGGAGGAACAAACGTCATCCTCATCGGTGACTTCCACCAATTCCCTCCAGTTGGCGACCCATCAGCGGCGTTATACTGCCCCCGGAACAGTCGGACGCAGGCGGAGGTCGGTCTCGCAATATATCAGCAGTTTACGACGGTCGTCACCCTAGTCGAGCAAAAGCGGATAGTTGACCACAGGTGGAGGGAACTACTGCAACGGTTAAGAGTGGGCGGGTGCAATGAAGAAGACATGGACATACTGAAGTCGTTGCTTGTGAGCGACCCTCAGTGTCAGCTGCCAGAATGGGATGTCTCGCCTTGGGATAACGCGGTTCTTGTTACTCCCCGCCATGCAGTGCGCATCAAGTGGAATAGTGCTGCGTTGCAGAAGCACTGCTACCACACTGGGAATCGGCTGTACATATGCCATGCGGAAGACACAATGGGTCGCAACGAAGAAGGTCTAGACTTGCGGAAACGTGTCATCGTGGCGGCGATGCCTGTCAAAAAGACCGCAAAACTTGGCGAGCGCGTTGAGCTTGCGATAGGAATGCGGGCCATGGTGCTGATGAATATCGCGACAGAGGCAGATTTGGCTAACGGCACGCGCGGGGTGGTGGTAAGCGTCACCTGATACAGCTGACGGCGAAGCTCATACCTAAACTGTAGGTCGACATTAGACTTGATGCGCGGGAACCAACGGAGTTCGAAACCGACGCCGACACCGGAGGAACTTTCCTGAAGTACCCGCCCGCCCTTATCCTCTTCAAACCCGACTCTAGCACCTATCCCGCCTTCGAAGGGTTACCCCCAGGCATATTGCCTATCGTGCCTTCAAAAGCGGGCTTCGCCGTCCAAGACCGAGGGCATAGTACCAAGATCAAGAGGCGCCAGTTGGCGATGACCGCTGCCTACGCCTTCACAGACTATAAGTCTCAGGGGCAAAGTTTGGGCTGTGTCTTTGTTGATCTTGAGAAACCTCCCTCCGGGAAACTGACCCCATTTAGTGCTTATGTGGCGTTGTCGCGGAGCAGGGGACGTGATAGTATTCGCCTGTTGCGGGGCTTTGACCCCACACTCTTTACTACACACCCCTCTGAGGATTTGGAGCTGGAAGATAGGAGGCTCGATGAACTCACAAGACGTACCACTCTGTTACATGCTTAAATAGTGGGCACGGAAAAGCGTCTTTGAACATACGTCGATTTTAGAATACAGGAGTGAATTTAGGTTACCGGTCGAGTACGATAGAATTTGATACTGAGCCGCGCGTTCACACCATAGATCTGGATCACAGTCAGCTGTCAGGTCAAGGCTCGAGTGGGCGGCACTTACACGTTCATAGACCAGGTGCGTTGAACGACAGGGGAGCGGCACATCCGCACGGAACAACTCTACTTCGCATGCCAACATGCTCCCTACAGAAACCGCACCAGGGCCTAGCAATACGGGGACCTCCGTTACGGACGCGGGGAAGGCGTGGCCAGGGTCTAGGGACACGTCGGAAACGTCATGGACCGTTTGCGGTGTGACGCGGATGTAAAGAAAACCACAGGAATCCGAGAGTGCACCCTGAGTCCAACGTTGCTCAGACGTAACGATCTGGCGCTGGTCAAGGTCGTCACCGAAACATAAGGGTGTGCTGCTCACGCGCGACGTATCGTGTGAGCCTAGCTCGGCAAGATCGTGAAGCAGACGGGTTTGATCCCGAAAGATATCAAACGTGGCAGCTTGCGCTGCTGAAGGCGCGCCTAAAACGTAGATCTGCAACATGTTAGGTGAGGAGGGAGTGCAGACAGGGCACGGACACTGAGTTTGTCATTTACCACGAGGATGTCCTGTAGAATACCAAGGATTAAGACGCCGCTGGTGTCGGAAGCCTTCAATTTGTAGTGGTTGAGGAATGCGGATCCATCGGGCGAAGGGGTAGCAATGACCGAGAAATCAGCGAGAGTCAACGAACTTAGCAGTGACATGTATAGGAGGCTCCAGTAGCGCCGCCGATCTGTTTGGTGAGCTTTGGTTTTGGCAGATCAGTAGTTTAGACGGACTGTAACACTGGAGTATTTGGCTATCTTTGGTTTTGGCAGATCAGTAGTTTAGACGGACTGTAACACTGGAGTATTTGGCTATCTTTGGTTTTGGCAGATCAGTAGTTTAGACGGACTGTAACACTGGAGTATTTGGCTATATTTGGTTTTGGCAGATCAGTAGTTTAGACGGACTGTAACACTGGAGTATTTGGCTATATTTGGTTGTGGCAGATGACGAGTTTCTAGACCAGATCATAAGGAGCCACCGGCAACTAAGCATTGTTTACAACTATGGATTATTGGCAGATTTCGGCGACTTATTTTAGACGGAGGGGGACCTAGCTAAAGCAAGGTTATTGAACGTTGAACGTTGGATCGCCGCATGCTTCCATTAAACTTATGTCAATTGCGCACTTGTCTGCATGCATGCAATTGATCGGCCACGGACGCAGGTGAGAGCGAGGAACTGTACCGGAACTGTGCTTCCGGGTTTGAGAAAATTGACCAAGCTACTCGGATGTCGCCGGGCATCATCACTTGATTCACCGGATACTCCCACGGTTCATCAAAAG